>LR738709.1:347306028-347477256 GCA_902687465.1 Secale cereale
CAAGAGAGAGAGAGAGAGAGAGAGAGAGAGGGCGAGAGAGGGGGCGTTTGTGTCCATAAATGGCGTATAGATAGGGAGACAATGTTGATGTTGTCTGAAATTGGCCTATGTACGGAGACACAAGGGAAGCGAGTCATCGTGTGTGTGATAGGGACTTCATGAGAGATCTAGAATAGATGGTGTAGAGAACAATGTCCGAGATCGAGAACGATGATACATTAGGGAGCCATGGAAAGAGTCACGACATATATGTATACAGGGAGGAGCTGGGGCGGGTCCGCATGTGGGGGAGATAGAAACAGGAGAGTGGTGCACAAGGAGACAAAGTGTGCTTGTTTTGAAGTGTGGGTTGTGTGTGAGGTGAGTGTCCGAGAACCACATAACTAGGGAGATAGACGTTTGGGGGCGACGTTTTGTGTGTATGTGAAAGATACACTCTACATAGTGTGTGTGCTTGGGAAAGAGAGATGCCGGGTGACCTAGCTAGAGAGTGGGGGAAGAGATGTGTGCATGCCCAGGAGACAAAGTGATAGAGACCTATATTGGGGTCCGGACTTTTGAAGAGAGAGGGGTGTTAATGTGCTCGTGTGCTGGTGTTTGGGGGAGAGAACGACTTCTGTGTGGGGGGGTAGGCGGCGAGGGGGGGGGGGTTGGCTTCAGATAAAGATTGAGGTGTCTATATTTGAGGAACTTTGGCGTAATTGAGATATACATGGTCAATAGTGTGTGCACTCAAGGTTGATCAATTTGTTTCACAGTTTGGACTATGAGATAACGATACTTTTGAACATGCATGATATACTTTGATGTACCAAAATTACAAAACTAAGATTGGAATTTTGGAATTCAACTCCATCATTAGTTTTTGTAATTCATTTAAACGGAGGTACATTTTTAAGCCGGGATTTTGTGATTTCAAATTCATATATCAAACCTAGAGATATACACATACGGGCATGTTCAAACTTTATAATCATCCACTTTATTCATACACATACACATTTTTGCTTTTGTCATCATATTTAGGATAAACACATTTGGAATTTCATTTGAATTGGACCATATGATGGTATTTGCTTGTAGTAGCTCAATGATCCATATTTGAATTGAATGGACAATCTAACTTTCGAGTTGGAGACATTGATTTTCAAAACTTGCACTTTTTTGCGTGCAAAACAAACAAATTCTCGGCCAAGATATCATATTCGGCCGTACAAGAGAAGAATATAATTTCAGGCACCAAAAGCTTTCAAACTTCCCGCTCACATCGAAATATCTCGCGCCCGAAAGTTTAGCCCTGCAATATTCCTATTTTACCCCTGCCACATGAACGGAAAAGGGCTGCTTTGGTAACTCCATTGTTTTCCCCTCTTTGCCCCCAACATTCTTCCCTAGAACCCCTCCCCGACCCCGCCCCCAACCACGGCAAGCCCCCGAATCTTGTCCTCCGCCGCAGCGGCGGACCTCACACCCCGACAGATCTACCTTCCGCACCTTGGAACCCCCAACTGCCAACTCACCACTTCACCGGAGCCGCTTCAGCGACTGGCTTGTACGCCGCTCCAGATCTCCTTGACCGCCATCATGCTCCACCGCACCGGATCTGCTTAACCGGTGCCCTCGTCCACCATAGTGTAGGCCCTTCACTGACTCCCTCGTCCGTCCCTTCGCTAGCCCTTCATACAAGCATTCGTCCGCCGCAACAGATCCGCCTCATCGAAAGCACTATACAACGCGCCCGCTGAAGCCTTCGTCCACTGCACCGGACCCGCTCCACGGACACCATATTCAACTCCACCGGCCCTGCTTTACCGACGCCGCGGCCTCATCAGGTTATTTCGATTTGTACTCCTTCGGTTTTTCTCTTTATCGTGCAACTGTTCACTTACCACAGATGAGCTTTCTTGTATGTCGACCGGTGCCGCAACCGTAGCACCGGAGCCGCTTCAGCGACGGCGACAGCCGGCCCAAACTCAACCGCAACACGAGCACCATCGACAATCCTTAGCTATCAAGTATGCCAACGATAACCGTACGCCGCCAAGAATCAGGTACTATTATCCAACGGCCGGCGCCTACGTTCACTTTCTTAGCATAAGCACCGCACCTTTGAATTTCTTTAGGGCATCATTCAGTTTTTCATGAGACGCGTTATTCTGCTTGCACCTGTAGGGCCATACTTCTGGCAGTGAACATGTTACATGCGCTAAATTACATACCAGTGCACATATAGTTAATATGCTTTAGTTTTGTCCTAAGTATTACTGTACTTCCTAGATATCACTGCCTACTATTTTACTTCTTGCATGCTATATTTATGATAATGGTGTTGTTCTGATGCTACATGTTGGTTCCATCAGACTGCTTCATGTTCTCTATGCTTAATTACACATCAGGAAACTAGCATGTGGTTCCGCTGGTTTTTGTTCGTTTTACCCTACATTTTCTGATGCAGCTATTACATCACTGCTACAAGCCTCTGTTCATTACTTTTTTGTGTGTTCTTGATCTTCCCAAGTTGCATGACTAATTTGATGCTTCTACTAATTATGGAGCTGCCAACCCCATCAAGCAAAATATTTGTTCTTTTGGGGCTGGCACCTCGAACAAGCATAAAATAGAGGGAAGCATATATATTGCCGTGTGTGCACACACCCTTCTTTCATTAGTTTAGATGAACCATTTATGATCAATTCGAACCAGTGCATGTGATTAAAATTAATTTTACCTAAATAGAGGGTGCAGAATAAACTACAACAAGTAGATTTGCAACCACGGGATGCTGACGATATCTTTAAAGAACATTGCAATAGCAGCGAGGCTTCACAGCAACATATGGTAAGCCAGTGTGATTTAGTACATGTGAAATGTAATGCGTGTGGGCTACTTTCTTGGCTTGTGCCCTCAACCTGTAATCCTACAGAATAATAAATAGTTCAGTTGTCTGCTTTGCTGTATTGCTTGATTCGAATGCTTGTTTGTTACTTGTTACGCTATACCTGAGTTGGCCAATATGTCAGCAGTGCCTGCTGTACTATCGTAAAGAAATGCATGCCTAGTTCATTTGAGTCCTTATCTTTTCCTCTGAACTTCATCACAAGACTGTCTTCGTAGTTTATATGAGGCCACACTGTTAAGTGCTTTCTCATATTATTTCAACTCCTTAGATGCCTTGGCAACTTAAATATAGCGGTGGTACACTCCCTTACAAGTTTTCATCTTACCATTTTAATTTCTTTTCGGCTGATGCTACTTTGAACCATTTAAATATAGGTTGCCATGCTCGGCAATAATTTGTATGTCGTTTATCATGTAAGCTTACTGCCTGGATCATGTGATAACTATCTCTTACTTATGTCCAGCGAAAACCTTTCAGGATGCCGTTCACACTAGGACACAATGTACAACCCCAGAATCTATTTGTGGAAGCAGTGCGCCATCCATGTTACCAGATGGTAGCTGTTCAGTGGTAACACCGCCGGTGAGCAGTCTGAGCACAGATATTATAGTTCTTGAGGCTCTACTAGAGGCAGAAAGAGATGGTGTGGCTGCCATGAATGAGGTAATTTTGATTTGGAAGCTGGAAATTACACAATTAGCTGCACGCATTATGCAAGCAACCCAAGAATTGGAGGCAATAAGAATGTTGCATTTGAAGTCGGAGGAGGTCCTGCTGCTTCTACTATTTGAAGCCCAGGGTAATCCCAGTTCTTCTTTAGATAGTAGTTGAAATTGTCATTAGATTATTGTACTTGCATGTTGTGTCATGTCTCTGAATGGATTATGTTGTAAGACCACCTATGTTGTCCATGTGTTGTAATGATCCGAATTTTTTAGGCGAGGTAATCCTCAGTACTTGTATGATTGACATAAGGTGAACTGTTTTTCGTGTGAGCATATTGTATTGGATGAAATAACTGTTTGACTCAAAGTGTATCCAACCTATTGAATTCAAAGATCACGGCATTTCTAAATCATAATCATATATAAAGGTCGAATAAATCTTTGTTGTGGTTTTGAAGAAATAAATAACAAAACATAGAATTATCTGTGGATATTCGTAATCGAATAAAAATTGGATTTGGATTTAGTTGCCAGGGCCCAGGGCAAACGTGCATGCTAATTCTCCCAAGTTCTGAACGAAGCGGCTAAACATCCACTATCATTTGTGGGCTTCCCGAAGCAAGTGTTTGCGAGATGGAAATTACTGTCTACCCTGACACTTGACATCCTTATCGACCGGATTTACACTGTTGTTGATAGGGGTAGACTAGTAACTTCAATCAAACGTGACACGACGGCCTGTGAGCCCATTCAGACACGATGGGCGCCAAACATGGGCGGCAAAACACATTTGATTCAAGATCGTCCGAAAGACATGTGTCTCTCCCTCGATTTCCCCATTCATCAATGGTGGGCGGCAAAACAAACTCTCATCGTCCGAAATTGATGTAGGCTAATATTTTACATAGGGGCAGATGTGTAACTTCCCTCGGACGTGACACAACCTCCCTACCTGTCAGCCCCGTTCATACACCGTGGGCGCCAACTGTCGGCGGCAAAACACCCTCTCCTCGCCCGAAATCGTTACCGGCAAATATTTGGGAGATGCGAGATTACCGTCCTATCCCCAACCGACGTGATGTCCGAAATTTTAAACGGGGGATAAGTTTGTAACTTTGCCACATTTCAGACAAGCGCGTCCCAAAGTTTGAGATCCCCCTCCCCCTCCATTTCCCCATTCATACACCATCGGCGCCGCGACAACCTCCCCACTGCGGCCAGCCTCCTCCGTCCGCCACCCCATCCTCCACCTAGCAGGAGCCGTTACCCCTACCCCGTCGTCCACTGCAAGAGATGGACGTCTCTCATCCATGGCGCCGGACCAGGATCCTTTCATCGCTTCGTCTCACTTCATCGGCGCCGTCGTCCACTTTGCCATTGCCGCTCCTACGACCGCCTCATCCACGGCAACATGATTTATCCCCCAACCCGGCCGTCTGCCATCTAAAGTCTTCTTCCCCGCCGCCGACAGCCATCGCACCCGCAGCACCCTCAATGTATCAGCAGGGGCCTACACGGCGTTGCAAGAGAGGTGGTACTCTTCCATATGTGCTTAAGTTATTGATCTCACCCGGAAAATAGATCTTAAATTGTTTACTGTACTTTTCTTGTCCGTACCAAATCATGGCGGTTAGTTGAATGCAACCATTGGTTGCGAAGTAGCTTTGTCCGGTTTGCACCTTCAGATCCGCCATGTCACGGTCACCATACTCGTAAAGCTTATGGTTCCCCCCCCCTTATATTCACTACCATCATCGTAGGTGCTTCACTGCTTCGTGTCATGCTAGCACTGCTCCTCAAGACCTCAACCCATCAAGCGAGACAACATGCAACTCATAATTCCAAAGCTTACGTGTTGAAATACGAATCTGATATGATGCTCATATTACTAAAACAGAGAACATTTAATTGGTCGCCTAATGTTCCTATATTTATTTCGAAAAGCATGTGTGCCACCCACTGGTCTAGCTAGTTCCACTTTCCTGATTTTACTCTTGATGCTTAGGGTTTTCCCCTTTTATCTACTCTACTATCATCTGCTAGGTGCTTTCTGTCATACTAGCATTACTCCACCCTTCAAGCTAAACAATACAACACTCAAAATTCCAAAGCTGAGTTGTTCAAATATGATTGTGATATGATACTAATATTAGTTAACAGACACATTTAATTGGTTAGCTAAAGGTCCCACTTGAGTTTCCAAATGCATGTCGCGGCATATAGAGAGACAGCAGAATTGCATTTCTTTGTCACTTGTTGACTGTACTTTCTTGTCCATACCAAATCTTAGTTGTTATTTCAAAGCAAATATCGGTTGCTAACTACCCTTTGCGCGGTTTGGATCTTCAGATCTGCCATCCAACTGCCACGGTCAACACTATACTCATCATGCTTACGGTTTCCCCATTTTATGATGACCATGATCAGCCTACGTGGTTCGTGTCGTAATAGCACTGCTCCACGGATACGTCCATTTTGCATCATGCTTATAAGTTGATATCTATTGCACTATGGGCTGTTCAAACATGTTTTGTCACAATACTTATGCCTTTTCTCTCTTATTTTGCAAGGTTTACATGAAGAAGGGGGGATGCCGGCAGCTGGAATTTTGGGCTGGAAAAGGAGCAAACTCTGGAAACCTATTCTGCACAACTCCAAAAGCCCCGAAACTCCACAGAACATTTTTTCTCAAAATATAAAAAATATCTGGCGAAAGAAACCCATGAGAGGGTCCACTGGCTGGCCTCGAGGGTGGGGGGCGCGCCCCCTGCCTCAAGGGCCAGCCGGTGGGGCCCCGGTGTCCATCTTCTCCTATATGAAGCGTTTTGACCTGGAAAAAATAAAGGAGATGCTTTTGGGACCAGACGCCGCCGTCTCAAGGCGGAAACAAGGCGGAACCCAATCTAGGGCTCCGGCAGAGCTGTTCTATCGAGGATACTTCCCTCCGGGAGGGGCAAATCGTTACCGCCGTCATCACCAACAACTCTCCCATCATGGGGAGGGTTATCTTCATCAACATCTTCACCAGCACCATCTCCTCTCAAACCCTAGTTCATCTCTTGTATGCAATCTTTGTATCCAAACCTCCGATTGGTACCTGTGGGTTGCTAGTAGTGTTGATTACTCCTTGTAGTTGATGCTAGTTGGTTTATTTGGTGGAAGATCATATGTTCAGATCCATTATGCATATTAATACCCCTCTGATCATGAACAATATTATGTCTTGTGAGTAGTTACTTTTGTTCTTGAGGACATGGGAGAAGTCTTGCTATTAGTAGTCATGTGAATTTGGTCTTCGTTCGATATTTTGATGAGATGTATGTTGTCTCTCCTCTAGTGGTGTCATGTGAACGTCGACTACATGACACTTTACCATTATTTGGGCCTAGAGGAAGGCATTGGGAAGTAATAAGTAAATGATGGGTTGCTAGAGTGACAGAAGCTTAAACCCTAGTTTATGCGTTACTTTGTAAGGGGCTGATTTGGATCCATATGTTTCAGGCTATGGTTAGGTTTACCTTAATACTTCTTTTGTAGTTGCGGATGCTTGCATTAGAGGTTAATCATAAGTGGGAGGCTTGTCCAAGTAAGGGCAACACCCAAGCACCGGTCCACCCACATACCAAATTATCAAAGTACCGAACGTGAATCAGATGATCATGATGAAAACTAGCTTGACGATAATTCACATATGTCCTCGGGAGTGCTTTACCTTGCATAAGAGTTTGTCCAGGCTTGTCCTTTGCTACACAAAGGATTGGGACACCTTGCTGCACCTATTTACTTTTACCGTTTGTCACTTGCTACCAATTATCTTATCACAAAACTATTTGTTGCCTATAATTTGAGTGCTTGCAGAAAATACCTTACTGAAAACTGCCTATCATTTCCTTCTGCTCCTCGTTGGGTTCGACACTCTTACTTATCGAAAGGACTACGATAGATCCCCTACACTTGTGGGTCATCAAGACTCTTTTCGGGCGCCGTTGTCGGGGAGTGAAGCGCCTTTGGTAAGTGGAATTTGGTAAGGAAAAATTTATATAGTGTGCTGAAATTTATTGTCACTTGTTACTATGGCTCAAAATCCTTTGAGGGGCTTGTTCGGGGTATCTTCACCCCGAGCAGAAGAGCAAACAGTTGCTCCTCAACCTACTGCACCTATTGAAAATGTTTGCTTTGAGATTCCTTCGGGTATAATAGAGAAACTGCTTGAAAATCCTTATACACGAGACAGAACACTTCACCCCGATTTACATCTAATCTATGTGGATGAAGTTTGTGGATTGTTTAAGCTTGCAGGTATGCCCGAGGATGTTATCAAGAAGAAGGTCTTCCCTTTATCTTTGAAGGGAGGTGCATTGACATGGTTTAGGCTATGCGATGATATGGGATCTTAGAACTATAATCGTATGAAGTTGGAATTTCATCAGAAGTTCTACCCTATGCACCAGGTTCATCATGATCGTAATTATATTTATAACTTCTGGCCTCGCGAAGGAGAAAGCATCGCTCAAGCTTGGGGGAGGCTTAAGTCAATGTTATATTCATGCCCCAATCATGAGCTTTCAAGAAAAATGATCATCCAAAAATTTTATGCTCGGCTTTCTCACGATAATCGCACCATGCTCGATAATTCTTGTTCTGGCTCTTTTATGCTGAAGACTGTTGAATTCAAATGGGATTTATTGGAAAGAATTAAATGCAACTCCAAAGATTGGGATCTCGACGAAGATAAGGAGTCAGGTATGACCCCTAAGTTTGATTGAGTTAAAGCTTTTATGGATACCGATGTTTTCCGTGAGTTTAGCACTAAATATGGACTTGACTCTGAGATAGTAGCTTCTTTCTGTGAATCCTTTGCTACTCATGTTGATCTCCCCAAGGAGAAGTGGTTTAAATACCATCCCCCTATTGAAGTAAAAGTAGTTGAACCTATTAAAGTTGAAGAAAAGACTATCACTTATAATGTTGATCTTGTTATACCTACCGCTTATATTGAAAAACCACCTTTCCCTGTTAGGATAAAGGATCATGCTCAAGCTTCAACTGTAGTTCGTAAGAGTAATACTAGAAAACCTACACCCTCTGAACAAATTAAAGTTGAACCTAGTGTTGCTATGGTTAAAGATCTCTTGGTAGAAGATTTAGATGGACATGTTATTTATCTCCAAGAGGAGTCTGCTAGAATAGCCAAACCCAATGCTAGGAATAGACATAAACATGTCGTAGGCTTGCATGTTATCTCTGTCAAGATAGGAGATCATTGCTATCATAGTTTATGTGACGTAGGTGCTAGTGCGAGTATTATCCCTCTTGATTTGTATAACGAAATTATGCATGATATTGCACCTGTTGAGTTAGAAGGGATTGATGTTACTATTAAGCTTCCTAATAGAGATACTATTTCACCAGTTGGGATTGTTAGAGATATTGAAGTCTTGTGTGGGAAAGTTAAATACCCTGCTTATTTTCTCCTTCTTATTTCCCCACGAGATGCTTTCTGTCCCATTATATTTGGTAGACCCTTCTTGAATACTGTTAATGCCAAGATAGACTGCGTGAAAGATATTGTCACTGTCGGATTAGGGGACATGTCTCATGATTTTAACTTTGCTAAATTCCGTAGACAACCCCTTGAAAAGGCACCACCCAGTAAGGATGAACTTATTGGTCTCGCTTCTATTGCCGTGCCACCTAATGATCCTTTAGAACAATACTTGCTAGATCATGAAAATGATATGCATATGAATGAGAGAAGAGAGATAGATGAAATATTCCTTACACAGGGACCCGTATTGAAAAACAACTTGCATGTTGAAATCCTAGGGGATCCTCCTCCACCCAAGGGTGATCCCGTATTTAAACTTAAACCTTTACCTGATAATCTTAAGTATGTTTATCTTGATGAAAAGAAGATATATCCTGTTATTATTAGTGCTAACCTTTCAGAGTAGGAAGAAGAAAGATTATTGAAAACTCTGAAGAAGCACCGAGTTGCTATTGGATATACTCTGGATGATCTTAAGGGCATTAGTCCCACTATATGTCAACACAAGATAAAATTGGAATAAAATGCTAAGCCAGTTATTGATCATCAGTGACGGTTAAATCCTAAGATGAAAGAAGTGGTAAGGAAGGAAATTCTAAAGCTTCTAGAGGCAGGTATTATCTATCCCATTGCTGATAGCCAGTGGGTAAGTCATGTCCATTGTGTTCCTAAGAAAGGAGGTATGACTATAGTCCCAAATGATAAAGATGAATTGATCTCGCAACGAATAGTTACACGTTATAGGATGGTAATTGATTTCCGTAAGTTAAATAAAGCTACTAAGAAAGATCATTACCCCTTGCCATTTATTGATCAAATGCTAGAAAGGTTATCCAAACATACTCATTTTTGCTTTCCAGATGGTTATTTCGGTTTCTCTCAAATACCTGTGTCAAAGGGGGATCAAGAAAAGACCACCTTTACTTGTCCTTTCGGTACCTTTGCTTATAGATGTATGCCTTTTGGTTTATGTAATGCACCTGCTACCTTTCAAAGATGCATGATGGCTATATTCTCTGATTTTTGTGAAAAGAATGTTGAGGTATTCATGGATGATTTCTCCGTTTACATAACTTCTTTTGATGATTTCTTAAGCAACCTTGATCGAGTTTTGCAGAGATGTGAAGACACTAACCTTGTATTGAATTGGGAGAAGTGCCACTTTATGGTTAATGAAGGCATTGTCTTGGGACACAAAATTTCTGAAAGAGGTATTGAAGTTGACAAAGCTAAAGTGGATGCTATTGAAAAGATGACATGCCCTAAGGATATCAAAGGTATACGAAGTTTCCTTGGTCATACCGGGTTTTATAGGAGGTTCATTACGGACTTCTCCAAAATCTCCAGGCCTCTGACTAATCTTTTACAGAAAGATATTCCTTTTGTCTTTGATGATGATTGTCTAGAAGCATTTGAAATACTTAAGAAATCATTGATCTCTGCACCTATTGTCCAGCCTCCTGAATGGAATTTACCCTTTGAGATTATGTGCGGTGCTAGTGATTATGCTGTAGGAGCCGTTCTAGGGTAAAGAGTTGATAAAAAATTGAATGTTATCCAGTCTGCTAGTAAAACTCTAGATAGTGCCCAAAGAAATTATGCTACCACTGAGAAAGAATTTTTAGCAGTTGTGTTTGCTTGTGATAAGTTTAGACCCTACATTGTTGATTCTAAAGTAACTATTCACACTGATCATGCTGCTATCAAATACCTTATGGAAAAGAAAGATGCAAAACCTAGACTTATTAGATGGGTCATCTTGCTGCAAGAATTTGACTTGCATATTATTGATAGAAAGGGAGATGAGAACCCCGTAGCAGATAACTTGTCTAGGTTAGAGAATATACTTGATGACCCACAACCTATTGATGATAGCTTTCCTGATGAACAACTAGCTATCATAAATACTTCTCGTACTGCTCCATGGTATGCTGATTATGCTAATTACATTGTTGCTAAGTTTATACCTCCTAGCATCACATACCAGCAAAAGAAAAAGTTCTTCTATGATTTGAGGCATTACTTCTGGGATGACCCACATCTTTATAAAAAAGGAGTAGATGGTATTATTAGACGTTGTGTACCTAAGCATGAACAGGAACAGATCCTACGCAAGTGCCACTCCGAAGCTTATGGAGGACACCATGCGGGAGACAGAACTGCACATAAGGTATTGCAATCCGGTTTTTATTGGCCAACTCTCTTCAAGGACGCCCATAAGTTTGTCTTATCATGTGATGAATGTCAAAGAATCGGTAATATTAGTAGACGTCAAGAAATGCCTATGAATTATTCACTTGGTATTGAACCATTTGATGTTTGGGGCTTTGATTATATGGGACCTTTTCCTGCCTCTAATGGGTACACACATATCTAGTTGCTGTTGATTACGTTACTAAGTGGGTAGAAGCTATTCCAACTAGTAGTGCTGATCATAACACCTCTATTAAGATGCTTAAAGAAGTTATATTTCCGAGGTTTGGAGTCCCTAGATATCTAATGATTGATGGTGGTTCACACTTTATTCATGGTGCTTTCCGTAAGATGCTTGCTAAGTATGATGTCAACCATAGAATTGCATCACCTTATCACCCACAGACTAGTGGTCAAGTCGAATTAAGTAATAGGGAGTTGAAATTAATCTTGCAAACGACAGTTAATAGGTCTAGAAAGAATTGGTCCAAGAAACTAGATGATGCATTATGGGCCTATAGAACTGCATACAAAAATCCTATGGGTATGTCTCCATATAAGATGGTATATGGAAAAGCTTGTCACTTACCTCTTAAGCTAGAACATAAGGCATATTGGGCTATCAAAGATCTCAATTATGATTTCAAACTTGCCGGTGAAAAGAGGCTATTTGATATTAGCTGTCTCGATGAATGGAGAACCCAGGCCTACGAGAATGCCAAGTTATTTAAAGAAAAAGTTAAAAGATGGCATGATAAAAGGATACAAAAGCGTGAGTTTAAGGTAGGTGATTATGTTTTGATATACAACTCTCGTTTAAGATTTTTTGCAGGAAAACTTCTCTCCAAGTGGGAAGGACCTTACGTTATCGAGGAGGTCTATCGTTCCGGTGCCATAAAAATCAACAACTTCGAGGGCACAAATCCAAAGGTGGTGAATGGACAAAGGATCAAACGTTACCTCTCAGGTAACCCCATAAATGTTGAAACTAATGTTATTGAAACCATAACCCCGGAGGAATACATAAGGGACACTTTCCAGAACGATTCAGCCTCCCAAAAGGAAGAGGTACGAGATACAGTAAGTAAACCGACTCCAAAACAGTTCTAAAGGCAATTTTTCTCCTTTTCTGGAATATTTAGAAAAATAGAAAAATAAACCGTAGTCCGGAGGAGACACGGGGCCTCCTCGAGGGTAGGGGGCGTGCCCCCTTCCCAGGGCGTGCCCCCTACCTCGAGGGCACCCCGTGTGTCCCCTAGACTCCGTTTTCTTGTGGGTTACTCCTTTTGTTCGGGGAAAATTCATTATATGTACTCCCGAAGGTTTTGACCTCTGTATCACACATAAATCCTCTGTTTTCGTTTCGAGCTGCTGTTTTTGACAGATCTAGATCATCATGGCGTCCTCCAACACCCCCAAGGACAAGTTCTTCGAGAAGGTCATCAACCCCTACCTTGCGGAGGTGTTGCACCACCCCAAAACCATGGAGTTGCATGAGGGGGTGCTGCACATCCATGATGTTGAGGGGCCGAGATGACCGGAAGCGTGGAGACAAGACTCGAAGCAATGGAGCAACAAGTTTTCAAGTGCCAAGGTATGGTGGAACGAGGACTCGACGCCAACCACATGATGATCTCAGAGCTTGCCAACAACCTCAAGATGGACTCGAGGATCTTCGGGGAAGCCATCTCTAATCTTCAAGAGAAGATCGATCACCTCCAAGCCCAGATCTATGACCTGCAAAACCAAAACTGTGAGTATGAATATAGATTCAAGAACATGAGTTTGGCTGCAGATTGAGTATCCCGGAGACTCAATCATCCTTCTACGATGGTGAGCCCATGCTTTGGAAGACGAGCAACAAGCCTACATCAGCAACAACTCCATCATCACCAACCCCGAAGAAGGAGACAAAATCATATGGGTATGGGCACTCCCCTTGGCAACTGCCAAGCTTCGGGGAGTGACCCCGGTATCGTATCACCATCACTCTCATCTTTACCGTTTTACTTAGTTCGATCCTTTTGGTAGTACCTTGATCTAGTAGAATAAAGTTAGCATGATCTAGTTGTGAGCTTTTGCTTTGTGAGCTTTATCCTTTGTAATCGAGTCCGTGAGCTTTATAATAAAGATTAGTGTTGAGTCAAGGGCTTGATTTCCTCACTTGGGTCATGATAAAAAGAAAGAAAACAAAAAGAGTATCAAAGAGATCATATCGATCTTATGGGAAGTAATGACCCTAACATACAAGAGTATGATAAATAAAAGTTGTTGGGAGGTGACAAACATAGTTTTGGTCATCGTTGCAATTAATAGGAAGTAATAAAAGAAGAGAGGCTTCACATACAAATATACTATCCTGGACATCTTTTATGATAGTGAGCATTCATTAAAGTATGACATGCTAAAGAGTTGATGTTGGACAAGGAAGACAACATAATGGGTTATGTCTTCTTATATCTGAAATAAAGTATATTGTCACGGATCTTCCAACATGTTGAGCTTGCCTTTCTCCCTCATGCTATCCAAAACTCCTCGCACTAAGTAGAGATACTACTTGTGCTTCCATATATCCTTAAACCCAGTTTTGCCACGAGAGTCCACCATACCTACCTTTGGATTGAGAAAGATCCTTCCAAGTTGTCATGTGGCAAACCCGCTAAATATGTATGATTTATTAGTGTGGGAGAAATTAGCTTTATACGAACTTGTGATAGGGAAGTAATAAAAGCGACGGACTGCATAATAAAGGTCCTTATCACAAGTGGCAATATAAAGCGAAGTTCCTCTATGCTAAGACTTTGTGCATCCAACCATAAAAACACATGACAACCTCTGCTTCCCTCTGCGAAGGGCCTATCTTTTATTCTTGTCTTATAAGTGTCAAGGTGAAATCCACCTTTCCTTTTTACATTTTATCCTTTGGTAAGCACATTGTGTTGGAAAGGTCCTGACATATATACCCACTTGGATGTAAGTTTTCATGATCTATTACTGTTGACATTACCCTTGAGGTAAAAGGTTGGGTGGCAACACCATAAGCCCCTATCTTTCTCTGTGTCCGATTAAAACTCCATAAACATAAGTATTGCGTGAGTGTGAGCAATTGTGAAAGACTACATGATAGTTGAGTATGTAGGCTTGCTGAAAAGCTCTTATATTGACTCTTTCCGATGTTACGATAAATTGCAATTTCTTCAATGACCGAGATCAAAGTTTGTTGGTTTCCAATGAAGTTTACGATGCATACTTGATATTGTGGATGAATTGTTACTTTAGAAAAATGATCATATGACTATATTTATATAAGTTGTTGTTATGAGAATGATCATGATGCCCTCATGTCCGTATTATGTTTTCATCGACACCTCTATCTCTAAACATGTGAACATATTTTTCGATATCGGCTTTCGCTTGAGGACAAGCGAGGTCCAAGCTTGGGGGAGTTGATACGTCCATTTTGCATCATGCTTATAAGTTGATATTTATTGCACTATGCGTTGTTCTTACATGTTTTGTCACAATTCTTATGCCTTTTCTCTCTTAGTTTGCAAGGTTTACATGAAGAAGGGGGAATGCCGACAGCTGGAATTCTCGGCTAAAAAAGGAGCAAACTTTGGAAACCTATTCTGCACAACTCCAAAAGCCCCGAAACTCCATAGAACATTTTTTCGGAAAATATAAAAAATATCTGGCGAAAGAAACCCACGAGAGGGGCCACTGGCTGGCCTCGAGGGTGGGGGGCGCGCCCCCCTTCCCAGGGCGCGCCCCCTGCCTCGAGGGCCAGCCGGTGGGCCCCCGGTGTCCATCTTCTCCTATACGAAGTGTTTTGACCTGGAAAAATCAAGGAGAGGCTTTCGGGACCAGACGCCACCATCTTGAGGCAGAACGGAGGCGGAAACCAATCTAGGGCTCCGGCAGAGCTGTTCTGCCGGGGATACTTCCCTCCGGGAGGAGGAAATCATCACTGCCGTCATCACCAACAACTCTCCCATCTTGGGGAGGGTTATCTTCATCAACATCTTCACCAACACCATCTCCTCTCAAACCCTAGTTCATCTCTTGTATCCAATATTTGTATCCAAACCTCAGATTGGTACATGTGGGTTGCTAGTAGTGTTGATTACTCCTTGTAGTTGACGCTAGTTGATTTATTTGGTGGAAGATCATATGTTCAGATCCATTATGCATATTAATACCCCTCTGATCATGAACAATATTATGTCTTGTGAGTAGTTACTTTTGTTCCTGAGGACATGGGAGAAGTCTTGCTATTAGTAGTCATGTGAATTTGGTCTTCGTTCAATATTTTGATGAGATGTATGTTGTCTCTCCTCTAGTGGTGTCATGTGAACGTCGACTACATGACACTTTACCATTATTTGGGCCTAGAGGAAGGCATTGGGAAGTAATAAGTCGATGATGGGTTGCTAGAGTGACAGAAGCTTAAACCCTAGTTTATGCATTGCTTCGTAAGGGGCTGATTTGGATCCATATGTTTCAGGCTATGGTTAGGTTTACCTTAATACTTCTTTTGTAGTTGCGGATGCTTGCATTAGAGGATAATCATAAGTGGGAGGCCTGTCCAAGTAAGGGCAGCACCCAGGCACTGGTCCACCCACATACCAAATTATCAAAGTACCGAACGCGAATCAGATGATCGTGATGAAAACTAGCTTGACGATAATTCCCATATGTCCTCGGGAGCGCTTTACCTTGGATAAGAGTTTGTCCAGGCTTGTCCTTTGCTACACAAAGGATTGAGACACCTTGCTGCACCTATTTACTTTTACCGTTTGTCACTTGCTACCAATTATCTTATCACAAAACTATTTGTTACCTATAATTTCAGTGCTTGTGGGTCATCATCCACCCATTGAGCTAAACAAGCTTAGTTTTACAAATTAAAATCTGATATTATGTTGATGTTAGTAAAACTGGGAGATGTTTAATTGGTCAGCTAAATGTTCCTAATTTAGTTTCGAAATGCATGTGAGCCACATATGGAGAGACCGGAAGGAATAGTATTTCTCTGTGCGCTCTAGTTCATTATGGGTGGCCAACCGACATTGTATAGAAAGACTTGTAATATCTTCAATCTGCTTGCTCTTCTCCTCTTCTTTAAGATGATCCTCTTCTCTTGCAGTCGACTGGTCAGGTCGAGTTATTCTCCCTTAGTATATTTTGAATCTGTCAGGTTAGGTCGACTTGTTCTTCTTTACTATATGTTGAAGCTGTCATCTGCGAAGTATCATCACTTCTGGAGCTCTCATATTTTGAGTAGTAGGCCACATTATAATAATGCACACACCAAATTACAGCTTGCATGGCACCTCTTAGAAGAATTGCAGAGATAGCACAAAGGGGTTTACAGGGAGGAAGTATTGGATTAGAATCACTTCTGCATTACAAAGATAATCTCAGTTGTTTTTATGTTTTCATGCATGTCAGGTATTGAACATTATCAAAATGAATATGAGAATGGGCGCACGAGAGGAATATTGTGGAAGAATCCACTGGCTAACAAACTTGGCATGGTGGAGGATGGCCTATCTTATTCACCCATCAAGGTGCATGCTCTAACTTGGCAAGGTTGTATTGGTCGCACATATTTTGCATCTGACCTCCTGCATTACTTCTACTTTGTTACACCATCTACTTAGTTTAAGCATCATATATGAGTATATGCCATACCTATCCATTTTTTATACCTATTCCATGTGTCGTCATACTATGTTTTTCCAGTCAAATGTTGTTCTTTCGTAATAGATGTCCAAAAGGAAGAGGGTGATTGCATATCCTCAAGGAGTACAAACTAGGTATTTGGAAAAGGTAGTGATACCTGTTAAATCAGATATATCAGCAGCCATAGAAAACACAGGCCCAACTGTAACAGACTTTACCCCAACTCCAGTGGCCAAACCTCTATTAGAACTGCTGACAGCCTAGCGTCAGGTACTGTCTATGATAACAATTCAAATTTTGAACTCCTAAATTTCTGCATGTGCCTTACCTTCTCTCTTGTATGAAAACTAATTTCAAATGAATCTCCTTGCTCAAAGGATCATAGGATCTCACAACAATACTGGGCTCTGCATTGCTCTTGTCAGTACCTCTTGCCCTTTTTCAGCATACTTACACTCATTGCTGTTTGATTATGTAGCATCACTGTAAATGTTCGCTTCTTTATCCTCCCTTTGCTTGAAATTATAAGATCTATATTTACTCTTAGATAAATGTAGAATTAACACAATGGTTATGAAGTTTTGGATTGATCATGTAAGTACCTGTTGTCATGTACTCCCTCTGTATCGAATTAATTGTTGATCAATTGGATGTATTTAGAACTTAATAGTGCTAGATACATCCATTGGAGCGACAATTAATACCGGACGGTGATGGTATTACTGTACATGGATCACGAGATAGTTGATTGTCTAGCATTACTCTGCATCTTATCTGCCCTGCCGTCCACTTTCTCCAAATTATCATATCTAAATTTACTCTTACCAAAATGTTGAATAAAGCCAATGCCATTGCACACGTTGATGTCTGCATTCCCCTTGTCAGTACCTTTTGCCTTGTAACGCTGTACTTAATTAATTGCTATTTGATTATGTATCATCAATCTGCACCTGAGCTTCATTATCCTCTATTTCTTCCAATATTATTTGATCTATATTTACTCTTTGCAAAATGTAGAATAATGGCAACGCTTATAAAGAATTTTCTTTGGGGAATTATTTGAATTGTCTTCCCATCAACGTGGAGAAGGGCTTTGTCCAGCCCGTGTTAACATGTAATGTAAGTTCATCCTTCTCAAGCCTTCAAACTTTGTTCTAGTATAGATTTAGATAGGCATCATTTCCTCCACTGCTGTTTACATCTGATTGGATGTTTGCAACAACTACCAGTTTTAAATTGTAGTTGTAAAAACATGTTCCTTATGCAGAACAGATCCATTTATTTGCTTATATAATTGTGAAACTTGTTACGTGTCTCCTTGTTTCTCTTTCAGATTCGTATCTCTTATGCCAGGAAGAACTTTAGGAAAGATAGTAAGCCAAACCATCTTGAGGACAGCGAGATGACCCCAAGGTCCTGTCTTGATGAAGACAGTGAGTTGAAGCTACTCACCAGCAGGTGTGAGACAACCTCTGTGCAGTCACTGCCTCAATCAGTTCGACTTCTTCAGTCTCAACTTAAAGCGGAAAGGCTTGCTTCATCTCAGCTCCGACTTGAAGTCAAAGATGTAATGAAGATGTCAGGGGACTGCCTTGCACAATATGGTGTCATACAGCTAGGGATGAAGCATCTATTGTTGACACAACTGAGGTCTCATCAGCTTGTTCGGGTGCTTGCGGGGCCCGAGCTTGCCAGGTCTAGTGCCTTCTGAAGTGCTCTCAGTTTTGTATATTCTTTTCTCGGTGCGTTTATATGCACTGGTGGCGACCTTTGATGCCCAGTGTATGAAATCCGCGGTCATGTTGCGCTTTATTATCACCGGTAGCGAACTTTGATTCCCAATGGATGTAATATGTTGTAATTTCTTTGTTGTATAGTCTAGGTTTATTATTTGGTCGGTATGCTGTAATTTAGGCCGGAAGGTTCAGTGGATCTCAGTGTTGTCGGTCTTCAGGCTGGCCCGTTACTCATATGGGCCAAAACGTGGGCCTATAATCATCTTGGGCCATTAGCGGGTCTTAACCTATAGTAGTTTCCCGCCTTTAACAGGACATGGGCTACATATTTACTATAGTGGCACTGGGCTTCCTATGGGTCGTAGAAACAATGGGCCTTCTACGGGCCGTATCATCAATGGGCCTTAGACGGGCCGAATGATCGATTGGTCCAACATGGGCCAAAAACAGACCGCATTATGGCCGTAAACGGGCTAGAGTTGGAGTCGTCCGTTCATGGGTCGACCATAACAAGTCGTCGTTAATAGGCCGTATTTGATGATGCTATGGAAATGGCCCAACGTATTAACGGGCCACAAACGGGCCGACTATGACCACGGGCTGAATTTGGCCCACAAGCAGAAAATGGCAGTAACGGGTCGTAAGTAACCAAATGACGGAAATGAGCCCAAGAATAAACGGGCCCTGAGAAGGCCGAAAGATAACATGAGCTGCAAACGGCCCAATGGATTAATGGGCCGCTAATGGGTACTCCCTCTGTTTCTTTTTAGTCTGCATATAAGATTTGGTCAAAGTTAAACTTTGTTAACTTTGACTAAGTTTATAGAAAAAAATGTCAAGATTCACAATATGAAATCAACATTGTTAGATGCATCATGAAATTAATTTTCATACCATATAGCTTTAGTATTGTAGATGTTGATATTTTTTCCAACAAAGTTGGTCAAACTTTACAAAGTTTGACTTTGACCAAATCTTATATGCAGACTAAAAAGAAACAGAGGGAGTATAAAGTGATACACTGTTCACTACTGGCCAGTTTCACCACGGGTCGTTAATGGGCCAAGAATAAATGGGCCCTGAGAAGGACGAAAGTTAACATGGGTTGCAAACGGCCCAATGGATTAATGGGCCGTTAATGGGTATAAAGTGATACACTGTTCATTATGGGCCAGTTTCACCACGGGCCGTTAATGGGCCAAGAGTTACAAAAGGGCCTCATATGGGCCGAAAGACGTCATGGGCCATACATGGGCCGGAACTTAAAATGGGCTGTAATCATATTGGACGGCCCAGATGACGCTATTGGGCCTAATTCAGATAGGTCGTAATGGGCCCTGGGTTAGCGGGCTGTAAATGGGCTATATGCGAACACGTCGTTAACAGGCTCTCCATGGGCAGGCCGCCACCTTTTGACCAAGTCAAACGGGCCGGCCTTTTCACAGGAATGGGCCTCTGTTGGGCCGTGCCACGTGTCGACGTATCATAGGCACTTTGTGTCCAATCAGAGGATGACATCTGTCCTAACGGTGAGCCGACACGTGTTTCCTCCAGTCAATGATGATTTTACACATGGAAAATCCCCATTGGTCGGGGCTGTTAACGGGTTATCGGATCCAAAACCGGACCCGATAGCTTAACGGCGTTCCGTTACGATGGATGCCACGTGTCGGTCACCCTTGACGAAAGCAGTTCTATGACGCGCGATTTATCGTCATGGAAGTGGACACTTTCGTGATGATAATTTTGGTAATGTCATGGAACACTTCTACGACAGCACAGGTATGACTATCTTGATTCTGTCATAAAATTGTCATGGATGTACATGCATGACAGAAAACATGACCTACTGTGACAAACATGTATCATCACGGAAGTGTATTTTTTTGTAGTGGATTGTCCCTCGTGTCCGGATAGGACTCATATGTATGTAAAATGGCAAGTTTTGAGTCCAGGTGTAATGTTTCCTTCTTCTGCAAGATGATTATGTACAACCCTAGGGCCCACCGGTGTATAATAAACCACAGGTTTTACACCGTAGAGGCGATGACAACTATCATAGGCTAGACATCTAGGGTTTGGCCATTTCGATCTCGAGGTAGATCAACTCTTGTAATCCCCATATTCATCAAGATCAATCAAGCAGGAAGTAGAGTATTGCCTCCATTAATACAGCCTAAACCTGGGTAAACATCGTGTCCTTGTTCCCCCTGTTACCACGATCCTCAGATACACAGTTCGGGACCCCCTACCCGAGATCTGCCGATTTTGACACTGACATTGGTGCTTTCATTGAGAGTTCAACTATGTTGTCGACGGAAGGATCGATGGCTCGCTTTGTTATCAGAGACGACGCTGCCTCTAGGGAGATCTATCTCCCCGGGCAGCTTTTCGTGTTTGGCGGCTTCATGCTACGTGCCAACTTGGATGGTCACCTCGAGCAGATCGACAGCTATGCCCCTGGTCAACAGATCATATTCAGAAATCTGAATTACATCGCTGATATCTGAGGAGATCTAGTCTTTGAGGGATTCGCGACCTCGCCCACCGCTCCCTGCCTACACGGAGAGGATCCTTCGGACCAACTGTCAGATCATGTCCTGGGGTGGACACTCACGTTTGCTCCGGCCTTAGACCCGGAGCAGGTCACTTCATCCGAAGACGGGAGGCTAAACCCCGCCAGACTCTTCTCCCTTGAGAAGTTTCTCACAAGAGACCCGGAGGCGACCATGGCACTGGTGGACCCAGAGCTAAATGGAACTATTCCCATGGCTAGGGATCTGGATTCGCTTCCTCATACAGGCTCCAAACTCTCGAGATCCACATCCTCTGAGCGCGACCTGGGGGTTAACACCGACCCTAGCTCTCCAGACCCTCTGACTCCTATCCAGCTCTCACTCTTAAAGAAGGTGCTGGACTTGATGCAATCCCTCGCCCTCGCGGAGGCTTCACCTACGGACTATGCCCAGTTCAAACTAGGAGCTGAAACTAGGGAATTTTTCTTCCCACCCACCACCCACTTGGTAGCCACGGTCGCAGACTTAACCGACGTACTAGACTACCCCTCTGAAGACTTTGATGGCATGGACCACGACGTCGAAACTGATCTAGGTCAAAACCCGCCCATTACCGAGCGATGGACGGCCGCTTCTACCTATGACGTATACATGGTGGACGCACTCGAGGAGAAGGACGATAATGGCGCTAAAGATCCAGAGGAGGATAAGCCCATCGACGAACCTCCCAAGTGTCAGTGTCAGTGGCGCCGCTCACGATCGCGTCGAGAAAGGGAAATTAATACCGGCACTGGAGACAATGAGGCTCCGGAGGATGCCGAAGACCCTGGAGAGCCAGCGTTAGAGCAGGACGAGCAGGAGGATGGCTAATGCAGTCCTAAACAACTCACCGATCACAATGATTACGAAGACAGTAATTATCTACCCATCTCCGAAGAGGATGTCAGCCTGGGAGACGAGGAATTCATCATCCCAGAGGAACCCATCGAAAAAGTAAGCTTTCAGTGATAGCTTATTGCCACAGCAAGGAGCCTGAAAAAGCAGCAGCGGCGGCTTAAAGCCGAATAGGATACGCTCAATGACAGATGGAATGAAGTGCTAGACACTGAAGAAAGATACGACCGTGAGAGCCAAACAAAGAGTTATCCCAAGCGCAAGTTATTGCCACAATTTGACGACGAGGCCCTTGCGCCAATTCCGTCAAGGCACAATCAGGCCGATCAATCGGACCGACCACCTCGTGGATGGGACAAAGCGGCTAGCAATTCCGTATACCAGCCTGCACCTCCCCACCGTAAAGGAAAGGATATAACGGCTGAGGGCCACAAGTACGACCTACGTCAGGACCTGAACAATAAAGCCGGTCTGACAAGATCGATCTACAGGTCAAGAGGACGTGCTCCCACACGGGATGGTGGCTATCAAGCCAAGCACAACGGATTTACTCAAGTTTGGAGTCAACACCGAACACAGATGTCGTCCGAACTACGTCGCGATGTCGCATAATATAGGGGCGCTGCGCACCCTATGTTCTTTACCGATGAGGTGATGGATCACCAATTTCTAGAAGGGTTTAAACCCGTAAACATCGAGCCATATGATGGAACGACGGATCCTGCTGTATGGATTGAAGACTTTATTCTCCACATCCACATGGCTCGTGGACATGACCTCCATGCCATCAAATACCTCCGTCTAAAGCTGAAAGGGCCAGCACGACACTGGTTGAACAGCCTCCCAGAGAACTCCATTGGAAGCTGGGAAGATTTAGAGGATGCTTTTCGGGCTAACATTCAGGGGACATTCCATGGCCCTCTTGTGGAGCAAGACTCTTAAAGTAGACTTTGTTGGGCATGTCGAGAATGGTCTCTATGTGGTTAACTTCACGGAGCGACCCACTAAAACTGCGACATGCCTAATGACTAAAGTTGACATGGGGTGGCTTTGGCATCGTTGTTTAGCCCACATCAATATGAGATATTTGCAAAGTCTTCTCAAGTGGGACATTTCCGCGGACTAACAAATGTTAGTTTTGCCAAAGATCGTGCTTGCAGTGCTTGTCTCGAAGGAAAGCTACATGAGAAGGCTCACCCTCCCACTATTATCATCTACCTGACGAGGCCTTTGGAGCTCCTTCACATGGATCTCTTTGTGCCTTCATCCTTTGATAGTCTTGGGGGTAGAAAGTATTGCTTGGTGATTGTGGATGATTATTCAAGATACACTTGGGTATATTTCTTTAAGAGGAAGAATGAGACCCAACAAACCGTCATCAACTTTGCAAAAGAAGCTCAATGTCAACATAATGCAAAGATCTTGATGATAAGAAGTGACAATGGCACCGAGTTCAAGAACTACACCTTGGATGAGTTTCTTAGTGATGAGGGGATCAACATCAATATTTCGTACCCTATACCCCTCAACAAAATGGTGTGGAGGGGAGGAAGAACCGGACATTGATGGACGCGGCAAGGACCATGATGACAGAGTTCAAGTCTTCGTACAACTTTTGGGCCAAAGCCATCAACATCGCTTGTCATGCATCCAATCGGCTCTATCTCCGCAAAGGCTTGAACAAGACTCCATATGAGATACTTACCGGCAACAAGCCCAACCTCAAGTACTTCCGGGTGTTCGGTTGTAAGTGTTTCATACTCAAGAAAGGTGTTCATTTGTCGAAATTTGATGCTAGAGCTCATGAGGGCATATTTGTTGGTTATGCTACAAACTCTCATGCTTACTATGCCCTTAACAAGTCCACCAGACTAATCGAGGAGACGTGTAATGTGGAGTTTGATGAGAATAACGGCTCCCAAGTGGAGCAAAGTGGTACTTGTGATGTAGGTGATGAAATTCCTCCCCAAGACATAAGAAGAATGGGTGTTGGTCATATCCTACCCATTGAGGAACCCCTTGTGGCTGAAGGAGAAGGACAATGTTCCACTCAAGTGGAACCATCACCAACCCAAGACCCACACGCTTCTGAAGAACTAAGTGAAGACCCTCAACCCAATGAACAAGGCTAAGTGCAAGATCAACCACAAGATGGTGATGATCCACCAAGTGATGCACAAGGCCAAGTTCCTTCTACCGATCAAGTTCAAGATCAAGAGCAAGCTCAAGATCAAGAACAAGCTCTTGACAACGCTCATGATGATCAAGTTACTGCCCCTCAACTCTTTATTGAGGAGCAATTGGAGCATTGTGCTACCAAGGTTGCTTCCAAGATCGCTTCTAGAGAGCATCACATGGAGAATATACTTGGAAGCATAACAAAGGGGGTAAGCACTCGTAGACAATTAGCAAACTATTTTGCACATCATGCATTTGTTTCTTGTGTTGAACCCCAAAAGGTCTATGAGGTGCTCGAAGATCCAGATTGGCTCAAAGCCATGCATGAAGAACTCAACAACTTCGAATGCAACAGAGTGTGGCAGTTGGTACCAAGGCTAGAGGAGAACCATAATGTCATTGGAACCAAATGGATCTACAAGAACAAGCAAGATGCTCACGGGATTGTCATTCGCAACAAGACTCGTTTGGTGGCACATGGCTACTCCCAAATCGAGGGTATCGGCTACGGTGAAACCTTTGCTCCCGTTTCTCACCTTGAATCTATTCGCTTGTTGCTTGCATATGCTTCTCATCATAAGTTTAAGTTGCAACAAATGGATGTGAAGAGTGCTTTTTTTAATGGTCCTCTTAATGAGTTTGTGTATGTCAAACAACCCCCGGGGTTTGAAGATCCTAAGTTCCCTAATCATGTGTATCAACTCGATAAGGCGCTCTATGGCCTTAAACAAGCCCCATGTGTGTGGTATGAGCACCTTACCGAGTTGTTGCAAGGTCATGGGTTTGAAATTGGGAAAATCGACCCGAGTCTTTTTACTAAGAAGGTCAAAGGGGAGTTGTTTGTATGCCAACTATATGTTGATGATATTATCTTTGGTTCTCCTAACAAAGCTTTCAATGATGAGTTTCTTGCACTCATGATCGCGGAGTTTGAGGTGTCCATTATGGGAGAGTTGAAGTTCTTTCTTTGGTTCGAAGTCAAACAAAGAAGAGAAGGAATCTTCATCAACCAAGCCAAATATACTCAAGACATGCTCAAGAGATTCAATCTAAGTGATGTCAAGCCGGCTTCTACTCCAATGACTACCAAATTCCAACTTGACATTGATCCCAATGGTAAAGCTCTGGATCAAAAGGTATATCGTCATATGATTGGCTCCTTGCTTTACCTTTGTGCATCTAGACCGGATATCATGTTGAGTGTGGGGATTTGTGCATGATTTCAAGCCTTGCCTAAGGAAAGCCACTTTGTGGCGGTCAAGCGAATCTTTCGATATTTGGCTCATACCCTAAACTTTGGCTTATTGTACCCTAGATGTGCAAACTTCAATCTTGTGGGATTTTCGGATTCGGATTGGGCGGGAGACAAAGTGGATAGGATGTCAACTTCCGGAGGGTGCCAATTTCTTGGTTGCTCTTCGGTGAGTTAGTCTTCTAAGAAGCAAAGTTGTGTGTCTCTCTCCTCCACCAAAGCCGAGTATGTGGCCGCCGATGGTTGTTGTGCTCAACTTCTATGGATGAGGCAAACTTTAAAGGATTATGATGTCATTTGTGACAAAGTAACTCTTTTGTGTGACAATGAAAGTGCCATCAAGATTTCTCTCAACCTGGTGCAGAACTTCAAGACGATGCATATTGAGATTCGGTATCACTTCATACAGGATCACATTAGGCGAGAGGAGATTGATCTTCATTATGACAACACTCATGATAACCTTGCAGATATTTTCACGAAGCTTTTGGATGAAGCAAGATTTCACGAGTTCAAGCATGAGCTAAATATCATTGATTTGAGCAATGTGGCTTGAAACTTTGCACACCCCACCACACTCATCATGTTCTCTTGTTTAGATGTAGGCGTGGACAAAGGGGGAGTGTTGTTCTCTCAATGAACTCTCCCTCCCCCCATTATGCATAAATTGATAAACTTTTTCACATTCACCATTGTTGATGGTACTTGTGCTTCAAAGAAGAGTTTTGGTCATGGGCCCAAGGATAATTATTCGCGGTGCCATGCCAATTGACTCAAACATAGGTGGCTCCAGCCACCGCCTTCTCTTCATGAGAAGTTTTGGTTCGTTGTTTGGTCCTTGTTGTCTCTTTGCTTTCTTTGTGACCTTGTTCTTGGTTAGTTGTTTCTTTTGTCCTCGTTTTGCGTGTCCGATGGCTCATAGTGTGTATGGCAAAGGCCGTATTTTCTGTTTTAACAGAACGTGCACTTTCTTGGACTTGCGATACTACCGTGGCTAGCCACGGTACTACCGTTGGAGGTGGGTTCCTTCTCCGCTTGCTCAGTTGCACCCAAAGCACGGTACTACCGCTTCCATCGCAGCAGTAATTTTTTATTGCTGCTGGAAGAGCGGTACTACCCCCAGCGTGCGGTACTTCCGCCCGTGCAGTACTACCGCGATGATCTGCGGTACTACCATGCTGTCGAGGCCACGTGGGGGTTAAGAGTGGGCAGGGGTAGTTCCAACTCCCCCATACACATTCATCTCTTTCCCCCATTGCGTCTCTCTCTCTCCTGCCCAAGAACGGCGCTAGAGGACCTTGTCGGATCTCTGTCCCCGGCCACTCTCCTATCATTTCATCTGGTGGGAGCATTCCCCACCTCACCCTCTTGCCATAGACCTCGGTATCTGCCCTTGTCCCTCTCTCTTTGCCTCGTTCTTGTGCTTCTAGGTTTTGGGGATGCATGTGTAGGTCTAGTGATTTTTTGCTAAATATTGGCAAGAGGAGATAGTTGGAGAGTGGTAGTGAAGTACATATGCTATTTGGTGTGATGCAACAATATAGTTTTGATCAACGGTAGTAATGATTCATCTTAATGGATGTTCCCATATGAGTTCGTGCTAGATCCACCCCGTGCGGTACTACCGCACCGCTAGAACGGTACTACCGCGCCACTCGAGCGGTACTACCGCTCGGGGTGCGGAAGTAAAAAATTACTTCCGCCCTGAGCACAGTACTACCGTGCCAACCAGGCGCTGTACTACCGCGGTCAGAGCAGAAGTAACTTTTTACTTCCGCAACCTAGTCCAATACTACCGTTGACCTAAAAATCATTTTGTTTTGTCACACCCAATCTCATTTCTACTTTGTTTTGTTCTTTGCCTTGGTCTTTGCAATAATCTTTCTCATTTTTCTCGTGTGTTTGTGTTGTGTGTCATAGGTGGTGACTCCGGTACAGGTGTTAGGACCTCGAATCCCAGACGCAACACAAGCTCAAAGCGTCTCCGCAACCAATATGCTCCTAAGGGGTCCAATGACCCACAACACAACATCGAGACCTCAGCTACCAAGATCAAGGAGCTAGTTGTTGGCATGGATGAGATGCCTCAAGCAGAGTTTCTGATTCGAATGGAGCTTAACCCCTATGTCAAACCTCGAGAACTCACGAGGGGCAATGACTTGTTTTGGACCAAGCAACAGTTTCTCATCTATCTGGATGTGATCAAGGCCAAGTAGAACATCTACGAACATGTTCAGTGGATTGACATGGATCATCTGAAGAAGTATCAAACATATTTTGGTGAGCCTCTGGATTTGGTGGAGCAGTTTAGCATTGAGGAGGTCATCACGTTCCACCTTGACTTTGACCCGGAGATCGTGGCTCGGTTCTTTGCTTCTGTCCACTTCCACACTGATGAGAAGCGAACCATGACTTGGATGACAAATGGCAAGAGGATGTCTGCTGAGTGGAAGGAGTTCATGGATATGTTGAACATTCATGATGAGGGGCTAGATGTGCCCGTTGGTTTTCGCCCGCATGGCAACCCCGAGTCTGCTAACAAGAACAAGCTTTAAACCTTCCTTGTTGATAATTCTTTACCCGATGGCAAGAAGACTTATGTGCTGAACCAGTTTCTTGACATCATGCACCGGATCTTCCACAACACTCTTTTCCCTCATGTAGGTGACAAGGACAAGGTGCATTCATATCTTGTGGACATGATGCTTATTTGTGAGGAAGCGCGTCATCAATAGCCTAGACCACTTGATGTCTCCCATATCATGTGGTGTGAGCTTTAGTTTGTGGTGTTCCATCGTAAGGTTCCCATCTATGGGCCTTATTTGCACCTTTTGATCTCGACGACATGGGAGAAGCTCTTTCCGCGTGACGACTTTGATGCTCCCAACTGGATCCGCCATGAGGCCATTGGGCTGCGCCAAAAGAACAAGTGGGCTAACACCACCACCCGGGCTGAGGCAGAAGCTGCTCATATGGATGTTGATGAGGATGAGTTTGAGGAGGAGGCGACGGAGGACAGCTTTGAGGGGCATGCACCTCCCTCTGCCGAGCCATCGTGGGCTAAGAAGCTCAAGGCCAAGATGACGGCTCTATTCTCCATGCAATCCAAGGGACAGTACAAGGCCCATGTGAATGCCAAGATGGCTCATCGTCGCGACAAGTCTATTATGAGACAGGTTGGTCTTGAGGTTGTGAGTGGCTCTGAGGAGAGGATCACAGATGAGGAATCCTGGACCAAACAGCACTTCAGGTGGACTGAGTCTGAGGAGGATACTGCAGTTCCTTCTTCATCTCGTGTTGCTGAGGAGTCTAAGGAGGAGGAACGCGACTGGTGATACACTGGAGTTCTACCACCACGTGTGTCTTAGGTGTCCTCTCTGCCTTTTTGGTGTCTCGATGCCAAAGGGGGGGGAGAGTGTAGGATTTGCGATTGTGTATCTTTGTTATTGTTCCTTTCGTTTCGTTGAACCTTCGTTGCTTTGGTTTGTGTTTATGTGCGTGTGAGACGAGGAGACTCTATCATATGGTGTGAGACATATGCCCTCAAGTTTATCCTTATTGTCTAGTATGTTTAGCAGTTGTGAGCTCATATTATCGTGTGCCCTTGTACTTCATGCTCACTTACAATACCTTGCTTCCATGCTTAGTATCCATTATATTGTTGCAAGGATTGCCTTGTTTATAAAATATAGGGGGTGTTGATCCTAGTGTGTGTCTTGTGCAGTCCAAAGCACATCCATAAAATGCACACATCTAGGGGGAGCCTGTCTATATTTTATTTTGCTTTTGCTCTTTCTTATCCCTATATGCCAATCCTGTATTGTCATCAATCCACCAAAAAGGGGGAGATTGTAAGGTCATATTTCTCCCTATGTGGTTTTGGTGATTGATGACAGTACTTTTGCAGACTAATCGTGTGCGTTGAGCATTTCAGATATCTCATGTCTAGGCACAAGACGATTCAGTGCCCCTCAGAGCCTAGCGAAGATGGCGGTTCTTTATGTTTCTTTTCGGTGGATTTGAGTCATAGGAAAGTCGTACTATTAAGAGGGGGTCCGCTTCGGAAAGGTTAGGGTGGAATCAACACGTACACATCTACTCCTTTGCACCATCTTTCCTTCGCTTCGAATGCAAAATGAAGGCTGCCAAGTGCTATAACATCTGGGGCATGCGGTAGTACTGCTCAAGGGAGCAGTAGTATCGCAGTGACCTGTGGTAGTACCGCTATGGTAAGCGGTAGTACCGCACGGGCCTACGGTAGTACCGCGCCTAGACATCGGTGGTACCACTGCCTCCAGCCCAAATGCTGACGCATACGACAGTAGGCACGGAAGTAATTTTTTACTTCCGCCCCTACGCGGTAGTACCGCTTCCTGTGAGCGGCAGTACCGTGTCGGATTTTTTTGTAGTCCTAAACTCAGCGGAAGTAGTCACGGATGTAATTTATTTCGTCTGTGCTTTTTCCAACCTAGAAGAGCCCTGCCTTGCGGTAGTACCGCAAGGGCGCGCAGTAGTACCACTCCAGTGGTTCTACCGCTCACTGCCCTATGCAATAGGGCCTCGCCTGGTCACTGCCGCACTAGCAAAAGTACCGCACCGGCTTGCAGTAGTACTACGACGTGTTGCGGTAGTACCGCGACTCCGTGCGGCAGTACCGCTTGTCGCGGGCTGAGTAAGTGGGTAACTATTGGATCTTTTCCCCACTATATAAAGGGAGTCTTCTTCCCCAAGAAGACCACCTCTTCCCTCCCTAAGCTCCATTGTTGCTCAAAGCTCCATTTTCGCCCGATCTCTCTCCCTAGCCAATCAAACTTGTTGATTTTCTAGGGATTTGTTGAGAAGGCCCCGATTTACACTTCCACCAAGAGAAATTTGATTCCCCCCACTAATCCCTTGCGGATCTTTTACTCCTGGGTGTTTGAGCACCCTAGACGGTTGAGGTCACCTCGGAGCCATATTTCATTGTGGTGAAGCTTCGTGGTGTCGTTGGGAACCTCCAATTAAGTTGTGAAGATAGCCCCAACCTTGTTTGTAAAGGTTCGGTCGTCGCCTTCAAGGGCACCAATAGTGGAATCATGACATCTTACATTGTGTGAGGGCGTGAGGAGAATATGGTGGCCCTAGTGGCTTCTTGGGGAGCATTGTGCCTCCACACCGCTCCAGCGGAGACATACTTCCTCTCAAAGGGAAGGAACTTCAGTAACACATCCTGGTCTCCACCGGTTCCACTCTTGGTTATCTCTTACCTTTACTTGTGCAAGCTTTATTGTGATGTTTCCCTTGCTTGCTTGTATGCTTATTGTTGTTGCATCATATAGGTTGCTCAGCTAGTTGCATATCTAGGCAACCTATTATGATGCTAAGTTTAATTTAGTAAAGAAAAGCTAAAAATTGTCAGTTGCCTATTCACCCCCCCTTTAGTCAACCATATCAATCCTTTCAACAATGAGTTAAAACTCTTAAATAAAACATATCGCCTTTTTGACATAATAATTTTCTAAGTTCGCATACCTTGCGTTTCATCAAACCGCTTGTTAATGCGGTCGAGCTCTTCGTCAGCTTCTCGAAGCTTCCGACTGAGCTTGGAAACCTCCGCGGCCTCAACGGATGCCGCCAACAGGGAAGCCTGCTCAAAAAAATGGCACAGTATGTTATATTAGCAGATACTATGCGGGTCCTGTGGGGACCCCGACTCATAAGTCGTGATCACCGAATGCACGTGTACAGTGATCCCAGAGATCAATGCTCACTGAACACACAGAAGCTGAATAACAAGAGTCTTACATCCATACATACTGTATTATGCAAATAGGGCCATTAAGGCCAAGTCTTGAGTATATCATCGCAGCGGAAATCTTCAATAATCAACTTGGACCCATGCCATCTGCCTTAACCCTACAGGCATTCTGACTGGGAAGCGTCCTAGCTCGCATGCTCGTCACCAAGAAATCTTCATCATATCCTGTTCTCTCATGCCTGGCCAATAAAATAACCAGTGGCAAGCCAATGAGTACTTTGAATGTACTCGCAAGCAACCCAAGTGTGATGACAGAATAATTATGCAAAGCTCTACTGCTAAATTGGCAGTTTTGCGGAAAGCTAGTTTTTATATGCAAGTATGATCAACATATATCATGGACATGCATGTGCCTGCAACAAGCATCAGAAGGTTACAGACATCATTATCGAGAAAGAGTTGTAATCAACTCATGCTCAAGCTCATTGTGGCTTTCTCACAAACACATCAACAGATTCACCCAAGCCGTGTTGTTTTCCAGAAACTTATGGACATAGTCTAAGTAGCACCACCCAACTGTCCTTGACCGCGGACACGGCTATTCGAATAGTTTGACACTCTGCAGAGGTTGCACACTTTACCCACTCGATCCGGGGAACTTCCGTGACATCCACGACCCGCGGTACCTCAAGTACCCGGGGTAAGCACCCGATCACTATCTTTCCCTAGAGGACACTAATATGGAGTCCACTCGATTGGTAACAGCCCCGTGCCAAACATTTCACATCTTAGAGATTGTGGAGCCTCGCTCCCATATTCATCACATACCACTGACACGGGGTACCAACGGTGTGTTCGGTGCCCTGTGAAAACAGTCATGGCCTCCTATCCAAGCACGACCCCGTCCCGAGAGTGACCTCATGTCACCCCCGTCACTAGTAATGCGGGCACCATGCTAGTATCGACCTAGGTAATCAATAATGCCCTTTCCCATATAAGGGTAGAGTGGTTGCGCATGTTTGGTTGGGACGGTAGTCACACATAAATCTAATCCATCTCTGTAAACAACACTTTCGTCAAGCCTCGGCACACTACTTCCTCACCAAGTAGTGCCCTAGTTCCTCATCAACTCCCAGGGGCATTAGTGGCACCCACTGGGTTATCTGCAAGTATGTCAAACCACACTTGTTTCACTCAATGCATATCCCTGACCCATTTTGCGTAGCCAACTACTATAGCATATATTTATCTACTCCCACCCACATAACCCTCATAGGAAGGTAGGGTCATGTTTGATGCAAGTTTCAATAGTAAAGTAACAAAGGCACCAACCAAAGTGGTCACCTCTCAACATGATTCCGATGCATTGATAATAAGGTGCTATGAGACATGCATAAAAAGGTTTCTCGAACATGGTCAAAGGGCTGCTTGCCTTATTCTTCCGAGTCTTCAAACCTTCTGGTCCATCTCCGAGTACTTCGTTTATTTCGTCAACTGACGATGGAAACAATCATAATAAGCAACACAATCAAAGCAAAAATAAAAGTGCTCTAAAAATAGGAGTTGGACTTATCTACGATACCTCTGGTCATATGAAAAATAACCAAGGTGGTTTCATAGGTATTGGATCAATGAATAGTTTGGATCATTTCAATATGATGGAACCAAGGGGTTTAATGGATTTGAAATAAGTGTACAGAAATACATTCTTGAATGATGAGCAAAGGCACCCATCAACAAGTCATGATTTTAGAAGCATCTAGGAGTTGGTTTCACTGGATTTCGAATTCAAATGAATATCCTAGGATTTTGCAAAGCTGATAAATATGAAGAAATGGCTCAATATTTGGTGGGGTACAGAAAGTATTAATAAAAATGTTCCAAAACTAAGTTTGGATATGACAAGCATCTAGGAATTTGAACCACTGCATTTGGATCAAATTTGAGCCCTCTGTGATTTTCTAAAGTTCATCACAGAAAATGGAATAATGGCATTTTATAAATATTTGCGAAGGAAAAGTTACTGGAAAAATGTGCATGTTGCACCATGTGATAGAGCATGATTTTAGAGACTACCAGAAATTATCTAAGCATTTATGAAGTTGACTGGATAAAGAAAAAGGGAAAAGGGGGGGGTTATACCCTTTGCTGCGCTCAGGGCGGTGGATAGCCTGTGGGCCGGCCCAGCGGCTCGGCTGCACACGCGCAGGGGGGCACGCCGGAGGCGGCTTTCCGGGGATGCGCTTTCGCGCGGGGGAGGCGGGCTGCGCCGTAGCCGCCTCCACTTAAACGGGTGGGCCTGCCTCCGGGGTCGCTGACCTGCGGGCCCCACCCGCAGGGTCATCCCCTTCCTCCCGCGCCCGCGACGGAGGGGCTTGATGACACGGCTGCGCGCCGGCCGGTGCTTGCCCACGGCGGTATGGGCCACCCCCGGCCAAGATCCGGGCACCGGAGGGGCCGCCGGGGAGCAGGCTACCAGGGAAGGCACTCGGGGACGGCGGGGGACGGCCGAGGCGCGTCCTACACTGGCCGGGGCGGAGGGCCTCGTCAGGCGGAGGTGGTAGGGGCACCACGGGGCACGGGAAGAGGCGGCGAGGGAACGGGGAGCTCCGCAGCCCAGTGGTCGTTCTCCTCCTGGTGGCCAATAGAGAAGGAGGAGGCCACAGGGAGCAAATTTGGGAGGAGGCCGACGGCGACTCGTCGGCCATGGAGGGGCAAAGAGGCCTCGGGAGAGAGGTTGAGGATGTCTGGGAGGTGCACGGGAGAGGGGAGGGTCCAGAAGAGGCAAGGGAGTGCTCGGGGGGAGGCTTAAATAGATGCGGTCGCGGTGCACCGTGAGCGACATCCATGGACGCGCTCGGGCAAGCTCGTGGAGGGCGCAGGAGGGCAGGGGAGGATAGGGCCGACAGCGAGGCGTGTCATGGACGTCGAGGCGACCTCGATGGACACGCTCGCTCTGCCGAAGGCCGCCTGGAAGCCTCGGGAGGGCCGAGCTACAGTGCCTCGGTGCACTGTAGCGTGCTCCAGAGCATGCCTTTGGCCGGCATGGTCATGCCCTTGCTTCCTGGCCGTGTCCCCCAGTGTCCAGCAGTGCTAGGGAGTAGTAAACAATTGCCCAGTCGGCCTGGGATGCCCTGGAGGCCACTGGAGTGAGGAGGGAGGTGAGAAGGAAGGAGGTGTTGCTGTCCACAAGAGTAAAAATGGGGTTTTCACCCCCAATCATTGAGCTGATGATATGGGAAAGTTACTGGGGGTAGAATATGATCAGAAGAAGCTGTGGTAAGAATTTGAGGTAAAGGGAAATAGAAAAAGGGGTCCAAACAAGGGTTTTGGTAATTGGACAGAAGGTGTTTGATCAGATTTTGGGAAAGCAAATGACTTCCAATTGACATGGGACTTAACAGGATCAAATGTCACATATAATTAGGGCCTTTCACCAAATTTGAGCTCATTTGGGAAGAGTTGCCAATGTAACTTTGGTGAACCCTAGAAATCAACAGAAATGGTTTCACCTTGTTTGAGTTGAGCTATTCATCTCCCCTTGATGCACCACTTGGTGTAGCATCATCATTTGGGGTTATGATCATGCCCACAAAGTTTGAAGCTCCAGATAAAAAGTTGGTAATGTAAAGTTGTTCAAATTTGAATTTGAACAGAAATGGTTTTGGGGCACTTAGATCAAGTTATGCTTCTCCAAAACTTGTGCCATTTGGCATAGATGCATAATTACATCATTTTAGCATGTGCACCAAGTTTGAGAGCATTTGGACAAGTTTGGCAATGTAAAGTTGCTCAAACTTCAAAATGGACACAAATGGTTTTGAGGGGATTAGGTGATGATCCCTTGATCTTCAAGGCATGAGGCTTTGCAAGATCATCAAATATGTCATATATGACATGATGGAATTTCCCTGGAAGTTTTGGAGAATATTTCCTTTGTAAATATTTCAAAAGCTTAAAATATCCAAAAAGGGTTTTGGAAGGATTTGTCCAATATTTTGAACATGACCATGTGTTGAAACTCTTATATATGGACAATATATGTCCTATGAGTTTCCCTGAATTTTGGCAAATATTTTTGAAATAGTTAAATAATTTTTCCCTATTAAAGACCATTTCTGGCCTTAAGAAAAAGCTTTTAAATAAAATATAAAAATAACTTTTAAAATTATAATTTTGTGTTTTCTGGGAGTCCTATACCTAATAGGATTCAAATATATTTTTTGAAAGATTTTTCACACCCTAAAGAAGGTACTTGTAGTGCAAACCTCAATTCAGGGGTTTTTGGAAAACTAATTTAAGAAAATACTATTTGGCCAAAATATTTTTATAAGAAAGCTCTATACTGGTCTATACACATGGCATGATCATTGGGAAAAGGTTTTGGATCAAGGAGATGAAGTATAAGAGTTGGAGGATTTATTTGATTTTTAGAGCACTAGCAACAGCAGACAAAAGTCAAATCAAGCAAGGTCAAAAACACTCAAAATTTTTTGTAAAATCCACATTTTTAACATGATAATTAGCTTAAGCAATGTGGCATGAAAATCAGGGTGTGACAGGTCCTCTATCCGATTCCTTTCAAAATCGAACAGAGCATCAAGGGCTAGCGTTCGTACATAGGTTTATTATCCTATACAAATAAAACTTAAAGTTCTCTTAGAGTATTATGTCGCATACCTCAAAGCCTGTCAGTAGGCTATTGAAGGCTTCATTCAGTCCACTATTAGTAGACTGAATCTTCCCCATAACCACACCCATCAGGGTGCAGTGTCCCGCCATGATGGAAGCACCTTGTAGTGCTTCCTCCAGTGTGTCTGGCGCCTCCGGAATAATGGAGGTCACGGGTGGAGCTGATGATCCTCCCCAGTCGTCGGGGGCTATCCAATTTCAGAGTTGTACTGGCCTCCGGAATGGTGTTCGGCGGGAGCCCGAATTGCTTGGGCTCCCCGCCATCAGTTGCCATGGGGACTGTTTCCCCTTGGCTGACAGTGGCCGAGGTGTTGACCTCGGGCACCCTCTCGTCGGTCTTGCTCCTACCTTCTCGCGCAGGGGACGCTCGTAAGGAAGACACATCGGTGTCCCCTAGGATGATGGGCGGTTGAGCGCGCGGTGACATGTTACTCTCTGCCATGTCAGACGGCGGAGAGTTCCCTGGCGATAATGAAGCGCTGGAAAATGTGTGGGGAGGATTGCAAAACAACAAATAGAATTACTTATACAATGATAACTGATCGACCGAAGACAACAGTAAAAGTCTGAATACTTACGATTCGGCCAGGGGCTTGACCCTAGGCTGTTTTCAGACGTCACCTCCGGACTCTGAGTCCGAGCTGTCCGAGAGGTTCAGCTTCCTCCTAGGCGCCCCCTTCCCCTTTTTATCGGGGGCCGCTGATACGTCTCCAACGTATCTATAATTTTTTTATTGTTCCATGCTATTATTAATGAAGTCTTGGATGTTTAATGGGCTTTATTATTCACTTTTATATAATTTTTGGGACTAACCTACAAACCCAAAGGCCCAATCCAGATTGTTGTTTTTTGCCTATTTCAGGGTTTTGCAGAAAAGGAATATCAAACGAAGTACAAACGGAATGAAACCTTCGCAGGAGATATTTTTGGAGGAAATCACGCACGAAAGACTTCAGGGCCAAGCCAGAGGACAAGGGGCCCACCCTCGAGGGTGCGGGCGCACCCCCTTCCCAGGGTGCGCCCCCTGCCTCGAGGGCAGCCCCTGTGGCCCCCAGTGCCCCTCTTCTTCCTATATATACCTACGTACCCCAGAAACTCCATACGCAGAGAGAAAACCCTAATTCCACCGCCGTAGTTGCTGTTCCCGTGGAGATACCATCTTTGCGCCTGTTCCGGGAGGGGGATTGATGGCTTCTCGCCCCTCGTTGGTTACCCCAAGTGGAAGGTTTGAGATGTAGCGTAGTGGAAAATTTCCCTTGGCAAAGATACCAAGGATCGAATCCCGTGAGACTCCGAGGGTCGACAAGAAGGTGTCAATAGCGCCAGAAACTTTTGCTTGACAGGACCTGCACACAGATACAAATAACTTTGCTCCCAACGAGTACATAGTGGTTGTCAATCCCTCCGGCCTTGTCGTTTACAAAGGATCAAACGCAAGAGATAATAGTGATAGGTATGACTGCAACTAGGAAATAAGAACAGGAAGTAAATAGCGGGTCTGATCAGTGATGGTAATATGGACCGGAGTCCCATGATGTTCACTAGTGATGTCTCTCTCCCAAAAGACGATAAAACAGCTAAGCGAGGTAAACAAATTACAGCTGGGCAATTGACAGGATTATGTGCGCAAACCAATGCTAACTATGTTGTAAAGAAAGGTAGAGGCTCAAAAGCATGGGCGGTACGCCAAGGCAAGTAGACCGAAATCCATCTGCATCTACTACTAATCAACCACCTTGAGATATCTATCCTGAACATCTCGCTGGTATTAAGTTGCGAGTCCCACCCAAAGTGTAAACTCAAAGCAACAGACAACTGCATTAAAAGAACTTTGCGTAAAGTAAACAATCCTTGCACCCTCAAGTACAAGCACCGTTGTTTTCCCCCTTGTGGCAACAGCACATCCCCTAGACTCATGTTTCTGTCACTCAAGCTAGTCATCGAGGGGCATGAACCCACAATCAAGCATAACGTTCCCTCTTGGAATTACTACATACTACTTGGCCAAAGCAATAAACAGCAACGGAGAACATGCAAGAATTACTCAAGAACATAAATATAAAAGAGGTGAATCAAATATATTACTCACACACAATCTGAACATAATCTCATAATCCATCGGATCCCAGCAAACTCAGCATAGCAACAGCATAAAGATTACATATGTGTCTCGATCATGTAGGGCAGCTCACGAGGTCTAATCGATGAAGAACAAAGAGGGGAGGAGAACATCACATAGCTACTGGTCATGGACCCATGGTCCAAGGGAGACTACTCACAACTCATCCGGGAAGCGTCCATGGTGGTGGAGAAGCTCCCGGTGGTGGTTCTCCCCTCCGGCAGGGTGCCGGGAAGAGTTCTCCTGGTGCTCCCGATCTTGGAAGCGCGGCAGCGGCGGAACAGAGATGAGATCGCGAAAAAGGGTTCCGTCCTCGAGGGTTTCAGGACGCGTGCAATATATATGCCAAAGGGGAGCACTAGAGGCGGAGGTGGGGCCCCAGGCGCCCCCCTGGCGCGGCCAGGGGTGGGGCCGCGCCGGGTGGCCGCCTGGGCCACCCTAGGCTCCCCTCTGGCCCTGCCTTGGTTTTTCCGGAAGCTCCCGATACGCTGATTTTTCATGTATTTTTCCCGGAATTTTTAGGGCACTTTTAATATGGGGGAAACCTGAAATAGAAAAACAGCAGAAAACAGGAGCTGGCACTGTGGTGCACTGAGTTAATAGGTTAGTCCAAATATGATCAAAAGTGTATGGAAGTGCATAAATATCATAGCAATATCACACAAAAGAGGCATGGAGCAAGCAGAAATTATAGATACGTTTTGGACGTATCAACATCCCCAAGCTTAATTCCTGCTCGTCCTCGAGTAGGTAAATGATAACAAGCATAATTTATGTGGTGACATGCTATCGACCATATAAGAACTTTTAAGTAAAGTAATCAAGGCATGTAATCCAATTCAAGTCATAACAAGCAAGAGTCTATATTAGCATTGTAACAAGTAACATAAGAACATAGAAGTGCAAGAGCTCTCGCTGTCCGTGACTCGAATGTCTCCAAATGGTGTTTGCGTGCAAGAAAGGGGATAGGGATATATGAGAGTAAAACATAGTTTTTGTATTGTTGAGAACTTAATCTACTAAAGTTTCACACTTGGTCTTCTTTGGAATCTTATCTTGACTCATCCCCAGACCGTCAGCCAGGTACAAGTCAAAATGATCCACTCCCTTTCGATATTTTGAGCACTCCTGCAATGGATGAGCGTAAGCAAGAAAGTTGACACTTAGGATGGCAAAGAGAGAAAAATGATAGAGGGGGAAGACAAAAAAGGTGTGAAAGGCTCACATCAATGAGGACAATCATCGGCGAGAGAAAGCCAAATGATAGATATGACGTGAGGAGTAGGGATTGCCATGCAACTGATGCACATATGAGCTAAGGTAAGCTCTCCAATGGAACTAGTGGGGGTGCATCCAACTTGCTTGCTCAAGAAGACCTAGAGCTCTTTTGAGGAGGCTCATCATTGGAATATACAAGCCAAGTTCTATAGTGTAAAGGTCCCCACATAGCTATATGCATGAATGATAATCTCTATGGAGTACAAGGTATAAGATGGAGTACGAGTGTGGATCTCTCAAAAGAAATAGTAGTGTGCCCCCTTCTCTCTTTTTATTTCTTTTTCTCTTTTTTCTCTTTTTTTATTTTTTTGTGGCCTCAATGGCTCTTTCTATGTATCTCTCATTTGTCCTCTTTGGGATCTTTTGATTTTGTCCTCTTTGGGATCTTTTGATTTGTCCTCTTTGGGATCTTTTCCTCACTTTAGGGGCAACACTCTATGTATTACAAGAAGTATAGAAGATCTTTCACACTTTACAAAAGTACTCAACATAAAGAAAATGAAACTATCATGATGTATGCAAATGTATGCCTCTGCCAGTGTAGCAGGATATGCAATGATACTAGCGTGTCATGTAGCAATGATTAGGGCAAGGCCCAACTAGCATGCGGCTCATCGATCAAGCAAAAAGCATGTATGACATGAAGATCAAGTCATGAGAAGATGGATGTTGCATGAAAATGTATCTCGGAAAGGCTATGGAAATGCCTTAATAGGTAGGTATGGTGGCTGTTTTGAGGAAGGATATAATGAGGCTTATGATGACAGAGCGTATCGTGCCAAGGATTTGGATGTACCGGCGAAGTATGCGCCAACTCTCGAGGTGAGAAAGGGCAATGCACGGTACCGAAGAGGCTAGAAAAATATGGATAGGTGGAAGTGTCAACTTTCGAATACTCACATTAGTCCGAAGAACTCATGCACTTATTATCGGTAACTCTCAATCTAATTAGGAGGTTCTCAAAGAGACAAGTACCCCGAGGAGGTGTGTATGGGGGTTTGGTTACCCTTGCGCATCCTCGACCCATGGTACGTGAGTGTACTCTAATATTCGATCCCTCCAAAGATTAGTGATCCATTTAGTAGCTAAAGTTCTCAACTATTTTGTAGGTTTTCGAAAATAAACACGGATTGCCCAAAATACGACATCTATCACTAATAGGCTAAAGCTCTTGACACCAAAAGTTCAGACATTACTCATGGCAATACCTCAAAACTATTGCAAGTTACTACTAAAATTAAATAGCAACCTTAATTACCTACTTTAAGTTAAGACACACAACTCAGTGCAACAGACAAACTCTCTTAACAAGATAAACATGAAAACTCAAGAGAGTTCAGCAACCAACTAAACAAAAGCTCTTTAAAATGAAAGGCATGAAAACTAAGAGCTAAACATGACAGTAGCTATTGAAAGACAAAGAACATACACAGCAAAGATAGGCATGAAAATCCTATGTTGTGTTCTAGGTTGAAGTGGAGCGTGTTTCTCTCCCACACAAAGAAAGCAGGGTTCTAACTCGTTATGAACAGCAAGCAAAGCTAAAGAAAACTAAAAAGGAAACTAAAAGCAAGACGCTCCAAGCATAGCACATAACGCATGAAGTGATTAAAATATAGTGGAACGAAAGACGAACTGATAATTGTTGATGCAGTAGGGGATGCACGGGGGCATCCCCAAGCTTAGACGCTTGAGTCTTCTTGAATATTTCTTGGGGGTGCACGGGGGCATCCCCAAGCTTGAGCGTTTGACCCTCCTGAATCTTTTTATCATCTTCCCTCGCACACTTGAAAACTCCCTTCATACATAACTCATCATAATCTGATTAGCGAGGTTAGTACCCACAATAAAATAACTTTTCCCTACTGTAAATAAGGATAATCTTGAAGAGCTACTGTTTCTCAAGATTGACAAAAGGTTTTTGCAAAGAAAAAGCAAGCTCAAGGTTTGCAAAACGAAGAAAAGGCAAAACAGGACAGAATCTGTGAAAAACAGACCAGCAGGTAGTAAATAATTTTTTCGGGGCACTTCTGCAACTCAAATCAAAAAACTCAGAACAGAAGCCCGAAGGCCAATTGTATAGAGCATGCTGTCAAAATAATTCAGATCAAAAAGATGATCTGGTGATTTTATACGAATTTTTCTGTCCAAGGACAGAATCTTTTTTCTGGACTGCACGTCACAACTTTTGAACTTTCTTGCAATCAGAGGCTAAACTTGGCACAAAGCTGAAAAGAAAAGATACAATGATGATGCTACTGTAGTAACAAACATCAATACACAACAAAAGCAAAATAAAATTTTATTCGTTGTGGGCTGCCTCCCAAAAGCGCTTTCTTTTATGCCTTTAAGCTAGGCATGATGCAAAAAGATCAAGTTGTATCAATTGAACCATCATCAAGATCATCAAAAAGCTCTTCAATAGTACAACTAGTCTTAAGAGGACTTTCAAATAAAGGCCTAATAGAGATACTTCTAGGGAGAAGACCAAAAGGTAGAAAGTCAATGGAAGATTCATTTATAAATTTATCAAAGAGAGGTGTTTCTTCCAAAGTCTTCACAGTTTCAACCCCTTTGGCAATAGATGGATTACTTTTGGAATGAGGAGCCTTTGGAACGTAAACAAACTTAGGCTTCTTCTTTGCCGGAGTTTCTACCTTCTTGGTTTTGATTGAGGAGAAAGTAGTTCCTAAAGTGTCAAAGATTTCATCAATCTTGTCTATCCTAGAAGAATCCAAGTCATGGGATTTGATGGTCTCCAAAGTTTTGAGAATTTTATGCATGGAGCTATCAAGCCTATTCAAATTCCCTTGGATCTTACGGTCCAACTCATTTATCTTATTAATGCTTGGCATCTCTAGCTCTATCTTTTCAAGTTTTTTCATAATGTGAGTTAGGGTAATGTCCTCATGAATGCTAACAACAGGGAGATTTCCAACAAGATTTTCCATAATACTAAGAGATTCCCAAACTGGGGCTTCTAGGAAATTTCCATTGATAGCAGAATCTAGAATAAACCTATTCCAAGAAGTATTTCCAACATAAAAATTTCTAAGCAGGATAGTAGTAGATTGCTTCTTGGTGGCTCTTTTTTGAGAATCATTAATTCTATACCAAGCATCTTTTAGACTCTCACCACCTCTTTGTTTAAAGGTGAGCACTTCTGCCTCACCAAAGGCAAAAGGACCAGACATAATGCCAACTAAAAGCAAGATAACTATTTTTGTGATTTTTGGTAAAGGAAACTAAAGCAAAAACTGAAAGGTAAACTAACAAGACTAAAAAGCAAAGATAAAAGATAGCGTGCAACTCCCCTATCTTGAAGAGTGGAGTCCCCGGCAACGGCGCCAGAAACTTGCTTGATGGCTTCTCGCCCCTCGTTGGTTACCCCAAGTGGAAGGTTTGAGATGTAGCGTAGCGGCAAATTTCCCTTGGCAAAGATACCAAGGGTCGAATCCCGTGAGACTCCGAGGGTCGACAAGAAGGTGTCAATAGCGCCAGAAACTTTTGCTTGACAGGACCTGCACACAGATACAAATAACTTTGCTCCCAACGAGTACAGAGAGGTTGTCAATCCCTCCGGCCTTGTCGTTTACAAAGGATCAAACGCAAGAGATAATAGTGATAGGTATGACTGCAACTAGGAAATAAGAACAGGAAGTAAATAGCGGGTGTGATCAGTGATGGTAATATGGACCGGAGTCCCATGATGTTCACTAGTGATGTCTCTCTCCCAAAAGACGATAAAATAGCTAAGCGAGGTAAACAAATTACAGCTGGGCAGTTGACAGGATTATGTGCGCAAACCAATGCTAACTTGCTGTAAAGAAAGGTAGAGGCTCAAAAGCATGGGCGGTACGCCAAGGCAAGTAGACCGAAATCCATCTGCATCTACTACTAATCATCCACCTTGAGATATCTATCCAGAACATCTCGCTGGTATTAAGTTGCGAGTCCCGCCCAAAGTGTAAACTCAAAGCAACAGACAACTGCATTAAAAGAACTTAGCGTAAAGTAAACAATCCTTGCACCCTCAAGTACAAGCACCGTTGTTTTCCCCCTTGTGGCAACATCACATCCCCTAGACTCATGTTTCTGTCACTCAAGCTAGTCATCGAGGGGCATGAACCCACAATCAAGCATAACGTTCCCTCTTGGAGTTACTACCTACTACTTGGCCAAAGCAATAAATAGTAACGGAGAACATGCAAGAATTACTCAAGAACATAAATATAAAATAGGTGAATCAAATATATTACTCACACACAATCTGAACATAATCTCATAATCCATCGGATCCCAGCAAACTCAGCATAGCAACAGCATAAAGATTACATATGTGCCTCGATCATGTAGGGTAGCTCACGAGGTCTAATCGATGAAGAATAAAGAGGGGAGGAGAACATCACATAGCTACTGGTCATGGACCCATGGTCCAAGGGAGACTACTCACAACTCATCCGGGAAGCGTCCATGGTGGTGGAGAAGCTCCCGGTGGTGGTTCTCCCCTCCGGCAGGGTGCCGGGAAGAGTTCTCCTGGTGCTCCCGATCTTGGAAGCGCGGCGGCGGCGGAACAGAGATGAGATCGCGAAAAAGGGTTCCGTCCTCGAGGGTTTCGGGACGCGTGCAATATATATGCCAAAGGGGAGCACCAGAGGCGGAGGTGGGGCCCCAGGCGCCCCCCTGGTGCGGCCAGGGGTGGGGCCGCGCCGGGTGGCCGCCTGGGCCACCCCAGGCTCCCCTCTGGCCCTGCCTTGGTTTTTCCGGAAGCTCCCGATACGCTGATTTTTCGTGTATTTTTCCCGGAATTTTTAGGGCACTTTTAATATGGGGGAAACCTGAAATAGAAAAACAGCAGAAAACAAGAACTGGCACTGTGGTGCATTGAATTAATAGGTTAGTCCAAATATGATCAAAAGTGTATGTAAGTGCATAAATATCATAGCAATATCACACAAAAGAGGCATGGAGCAAGCAGAAATTATAGATACGTTTTGGACGTATCAGGGATCCATCATGAAGGCCTTCATCATCATCATCATCCCCCTCACCATGAGTTGTGAGTAGTTTACTTCAGACCTTCGGGTCCATAGCTAGTATCTAGATGGCTTCTTCTCTCTCTCTGGATCTCAATACAAAGTTCTCCTCGGTCTTCGAGGAGATCTATTCGATGTAATCTCTTTTTGCGGTGTGTTTGTCGAGATCCAATGAATTGTGAGTTTATGATCAAGATTATCTATGAAAGATATTTGGTTCTTCTCTGAACATTTTATGTGTGCTCATAATATCCTTGCAAGTCTCTTTGAATTATTGGTTTGGTTTGGCCTACTAGATCTATAGTTCTAGCAATGGGAGAAGTGCTTGGCTTTGGGTTCAATCTTGCGGTGTCCTTTCCCAGTGACAGTAGGGGCAGCAAGGCATGTATTGTATTGTTGCCATCGAGGATAAAAAGATGGGGTTTTCATCATATTGCTTGAGTTTATCCCTTTACATCATGTCATCTTGCTTAAGGCGTTACTCTGTTCGTATGAACTCAATACACTAGATGCATGCTGGATAGCGGTCGATGTGTGCAGTAATAGTAGTAGATGCAGGCAGGAGTCGGTCTACTTGTCTCGGACGTGATGCCTATATAAAATGGTCATGCCTAGATAGTCTCATAATTATTCGCTTTTCTATCAATTGCTCGACAGTAATTTGTTTACCCGCCGTAGAATATCGCTATCATGAGAGAAGCCACTAGAGAAAAATATGGCCCCCGGGTCTATCTTTATCATATTACTTTCCTGTCAACTAGCCTATTTCTGCCGCCGTTGTTTTTTTGCTTTCTTTACTTTCTGTTTCTATACCAAAAATACCAAAAATATAATTATCATCTCTATCAGATCTCACTCTCGTAAGTGACCGTAAAGGGTTTGACAACCCCTTATCGCGTTGGCTGCGAAGTTCTTATTTCTTTGTGCAGGTGCGAGGGACTGGCGCGTGGTCTCCTATTGGATTGATACCTTGGTTCTCAAAAATTGAGGGAAATACTTACGCTACTGTGCTGCATCTCCCTTTCCTCTTCGAGGGAATACAACGCAAGCTCAAGAGGTAGCAAGAAGAATTTCTGGCGCCGTTGCCGGGGAGGCTTACACAAAATTCATATACCAAGTACCTATGACAAACCCTTATCCTTCGCATTACATTTATTTGCCTCTCGTTTTCCTCTCCCCCACTTCACCTTTGCCGTTTTATTCGCCCTTCTTCCGCCGTATGTTTATCGTTCGCTTGCCTCTTGTTTGCTTGTGTGATATGTGCCCTCAATTAGCTTGCATCTTCTCTTTCTAAAGTATGGATCCTCATCCACTTGCGAATCTCTTTAAGCGATCCCATTATGTTGAACCTATTGCTAGTGAGCTACGTGCACTCGATTATCTTTATGAGGTTTTGCTCGAAATTTATGAATCTGAAAATTATGATGAAGTGCTCAAAGAGATTCATGATAGCTCCTTGAATAAAAAGCATGATTGCAATGATGTTATTATAAAATCTATTAATGTAAATTGTGTTAATGATCTGCAAAACCCTAAGCTTGGTGATGCTAGTATTGCTATGCCCACTACTTGTTGCAATGATCATGATTGGGGTGATTCTTCTTATGATCTTGGAATTTATTTAAGCCCCATGATGAATATGAGATTGATAATAATGTTTGCAATAATATTGAAAGTGGGTTTGGAAGAGTGTCAACTTTAGATCCCACATATTTGGAGACTGATCAATCTTATGAAATTTTTGATAAAAGTGGGTTTGGAGAGGTCATGATTTCAGTTAATGTTAATCCCACTATTTTGGATGAGTGTCAACTTTGCATGCATGTGGATCGTGTTGAGAATATGTTATGTGATAGCTATTTTGTTGAATTTTATCATGATCCTACATGCAATTATTATGAGAGGGGGAAATATGGTTGTAGAAATTTTCATGTTACTAAATTACCTCTCGTTATGTTGAGATTGCTATTGTTTCTTTCTCCTTCCTTGCATACGCTAGATCTTGCTTGTCTTGGTAATTTGTTTTCCTATAAAATGCCTATGCATAGGACGTATGTTAGACTTAGATGTGATTTTCACATGCTACGTGATGCTCTCTATGTGCTTCAATTCTTGTCTTTCGTGTGAGCATCATTGAATTAATCGTGCCTAGCTAGGGGCGTAAAACGATAGCGCTTGTTGGGAGGCAACCCAATTTTATGTTTTTTGTTTTTGTTGCTGTGTAATGCCCAGGATGGGACTATACCTCCTACGTGTCGAGGCACGACTTAAAGGTATAAACCCATTCTGGAATGATCTCAAGTTTGGTATCTTTGCACGACTCATGTAAAAATAGGGATGAAATTGCAAAAGGATAGTTGGCTTACAGTCGCCACATCACACAATACATTACATAAGCAAAACATCATTCAAAACATCACAACCCGACTACGGGCGAAGATCCAAAAGAAAGATACCAAAAACATAAAGCCACAGGTCCGAATCGCCCCTAGTAGAAACCACTACTGATCGTCGAAAACATCACATACATACGTCCACACTCTTCATCGAGTTCCCAGTGAAGTACTTGAACCAGCTCCTGCATCATTCTTGATTGAACCTGCATCTGGTGTTGTAGTATCTGTGAGCCACGAGGACTCAGCAATCCCATATCCATGGGTATCAAGACTAGCAAAGCTTTATGGGTATGGAAGAGGGTAGTGGTGAGGTTGCAGCAGCGGCTAAGCATAATATAGTGGCTAACTTACGAGTACAAGAATAAGATGAGCATCTACGCAAACGGTCGCAAACTAGTAGTTATCGCTAAAGATCCTGAACTACCTACGAGTCAAACATAACCCCACCGTGTTCTCTTCTCAAAGTGAAAAGAGACAGTCACGGTTACTCACACAGTTGTGTGTTTTACTTCGGATCCTCTGTCAAGTTTTCTACAACCGGACATTAACAAATTCCAATCTTCCACATAACCGCGGGCACGGCTTTCGAAAGATCATAACCCTGCAGGGGTGTCCCAACTTAGCCCATCACAAGCTCTCACGATCAGCTGAAGTGATAAATATAATATCATCACCCCTTATCTTAGGGAAATCCGATCAGGCTCGGCATCCCGGTGCACAAGACATTTCGACAATGGTAAAACAAGTCCAGCAAGACCTCCCGGCGTGCCGACACCCTGATAGTAGCCGCGCGTATCTCGTCTCAGGCCACAACCGGATGGGACATCCTACAGGAGCCAGATACCTCGAGTTTCCCCGAGGCGGTCCCGCAGTCTGCCCGTTTGGGACCAACACCATCAGCACTGGCCCCCCCTGCTATGTAGAAAGAATCCCCGGGGAGGCGACCCCCTATGCAATTTTAATTAATTAATTAAGTTGTTATTATGAGGCAAATTAAAACCAATGTTGGGCCTTGCTGGAGGAGTTTTATTCAAAGACGAACTGTCAAGGGGTCCCCATATACCCAACCGTGTAAGGAACGCAAAATCAAGGAACATAATGTTGGTTTATCGGCGCCTAAGGTGGCATGAGTGGAACAAAACACCGAGCAAAAGGCCAAGCCTTCCACCCATGCCCAGTATATAGGTGTGTTATTATATGTATAACATATTGTGATATACCAACAACAAGTTCCCTCCTGGAACGATCTTCATCTTCACCTGCAACTAACAACGCTATAAGAGGGGCTGAGCAAGCGGGTAACGTAGCCAAACAATGGTTTCTGCTAGGAAGGTTTCAAAGGTTAGAGGTTTCATGGCAACAAGGAGAGGGGCTGACAATAAGATGGGTAGCGCGACATGTAACGATAGCATCGAGACTACTAAGCATGGCAATGATAGTAAAGGTATCCAAGGGTATGGTCATCTTGCCTGGGATTCCGCGGGGAAGAAGAACAAGTCCAAGAAGAAAACGAAGAAGAAGCCTTGAAGAGGAACCACGAGAAGTCGAACGGATCCTCACGATCGCAACGGAACAAGCACTAACGAGAAGAAGCAAGCAATACAGTAAACACACAACACGAGACACGACAATATGCTCAACCAAGGATGATGCAAAACAAATCTACATATGATGCACAGCAAGTCTATACAGGAAGCAAAACATGGCAAGGTAGGAAGCACAGTAAAACCAACACAAGTCTATATATGATGCAATACATGGCAAGGTATGATGCATGACAAGTATATACAGGAAGCAATACATGGAAAGGTAGGAAGCACAGAAAAACAACACAAGTCAACAAGTTTAAATGAGGCCGGAAACTACAACAACAATTCTGGAAATACCCCATGTGCATATTTAGCAATTATTAAAGCAAACAATCATTTAAACATTCAAAGGTTGTTATCACAATGCGGATGACATGATCAAGTTTTATGCAATTTTAGCAAAAGTTAACATGAGAGATATGAAGCACTTGGTCGCCACGACGGAAAAGAAAGGGGTGTCATGGCGACAAGAACGGAAATGTTGCCACGGCAACATTCCGATGGTCCAATAACTCGTCGAGATGCCGGTGCAAAAGCAAGGTAGCATGAGCGAGTCGAACAAGATGAAAGGTGGGGTGATCCCGTCACCGGGTTCCCACGGGTCGCCACCAAGGCAAACGAGGGCACAACGGACACGATGCAAACATTCGATACATCTCATACAACACATGCAGTCCACGGGTCATCGTCTCGGGGTTATACCTTCGGAACATTCGTTTCGAGGAGGATCGAGATCGTCGAGGGAAGTACTGGTACTCGCGGGTCGTGGTACCGTTCGTAGAGCGAAGTAGTCATTCCGTTCATAGTCGTACACGGGGCGTCGGGGTCGTTGTTGACGTAGAGGTACTCGTTCCGTTTCGGAGAGGTACTTGACGAATCCATCGTTTCCGGGGCGATGGTAGTCGTACACGTTGGCATTTTCGTTCACGGCTCTTCGGCAACGGTAGTGGTACTTGACGTGTCACCGTGTAGGCATTCTCGTTTCGAAGATGTACATGTCGTCGGGCGTAGTTGAACTTGGCACATCGTCTTGGGTAGTCGTTCGGGCATCGGTCTTGCCGGTGGGGTACTTGTCGAGTCGTTGTTGACGTAGTGGTACACGAGCTGTAGACGTACACGGTGAGGAACATGACGCCTCCGAGGTCCTTGGCGAAATAACAACAGCAACAAGGAATGGTGGTCTCGGTCATGGCCACGGTGAGGTCAGGCGAAGCTCGTCGGGCAGCGAGGAGGCAGGGGCAGCAGCGGGTCGATGCAGGGCTTGGCGTCCTTGGCGAGGAAGGCGCGGCGGAAGGTGTGGGCGAGCCATGGCGAGGGCTGACGAGGCGGAGGTCACGGGCGCGCTCCGGTGGCCTGGGGCGCGCTGGAGACGAGGCAGGGGCATCAAGGACGAGGTCTTGGCGGTGACGGCGGCGGCTCCTGGCTGGCCGGGCTGCTCGAGGGGCTCCTCCCCTCGGCGAGCCAGGCGAGGTGGCGGGCGGCGCTGGAGGGGCGCATCCATGCGCCCGGGGAGGCGCGACGCAGGAGGGGGAATGGAGAAGGGCGGCGGCGCAGCGCCATGGATCGGCAAGGAGGATGCCGCTGGAGATGTTGGGGGCGGCGGTCGCGGCACGGCGCGGCGGAGTGTTGGCCCGGGGCTGGCACGACGACGGCTACGAGGCGACAGTTGAGGAGGAGAAGGGATCGGGGGAAGGCGAGGTTGAACACTCGAGGAAGAGCGAGCGGGGAGAGGGAATCGGGCGAAGGGTGAGAGGGATCGAGCGAGGAAAGAGATGGGGATCGAGAGATGGGGTGCGGCGGCTGCACGGAGGGAGAGGGTGAGAGAGCGGGGAAGAGGGAATCGGGCCAGCTAGGGTTAGGGGTGGCTGGGCCGTGGGCCACGGAAGGAGTTAGGCCGGCCTGCGGCTGGGAGGCCCAAAGCAGCGTAAGGGGCCCTTTTCCCTTTGAAAAAACAAAAGCAGTCTCAAAAACCCGATGATGAAAAGGAAAAATGGACAGGGGGTTATATGAAGAATAAGAAGGAAGTAGAAATATACTTGAACTCCTAGATTTATGCACAATTTTAATAAACTAGTTTGGACATTTTTAAGGATATAAAAATAATTCACGTTTGAATTAAATTCAAACTTGAGCCATTTTTTAACCCAACCAAAACAAGTCCAAAGGAACTAAAAATTGGCAAGGATGTTGAAGGCATGGTTGAGAATTGATAGGAAAAGAATGAACATTAAATTGGTGCAGGAAATAGAATGCCATAATTTAAATGGACTAACGAAGAAGGAGAAGAAGATGATCAAGCAAGGTTGTGGGAGTCAAAACTTGGAGTGAAACAGACATGGGGAATATTATGCAAGTGTGTGATGGTTGCTTCCAACAATGGAATATTTTTATGATAGCTCCATAATAATATTGAGAGGATATATATATGTTATAAAGAGAAGTCATCCTTCCCTCGATTTAAATGGACCAAAGGTCCACACAATTTATTTAGTTGAAAAGCAAAAGAATTATGACATGATGGCATGATGCTATGATGCAATGCAAAAATAAATACAGCAAGCACAACTGAAACACGCGGGAAAACCCGAAACATCTGGAATCTTCCGGAGTGTCGGTCTTCGGGCGTCACAACTCTCCCACACTAACAGAGGATCTCGTCCCGAGATCCTAGAGATGGCACCGGGTAAAAACGGAAGAGGAAGAGGTAAAACAAAGTTGCTTCTTCGACAAACGAGTGAAACCACAAGCCTTGAGAGGTTAAACAAGTTGAATAAAGAATACAGAGATGAATGAAGATGAAGATACTCCGTTAGGAAAGAGGAACATTATGAGAACCTTGAAGGTTGAAGACATGAAACAAGAGCTTATTCGAACCAAAAGAATATGAAACTGCAACGGTATAGCCAAGGAATAAGAATGACATAATTTGGACAGCACTCCGGTTGAAAACAGCGGAAAAATTAGATAAGATGATTGAATTTGAAAGGAGAAGACAACACTCCAGTTAAATGGATAAGCAAATGAAATGATATGCTCTTGATGAAAACGAGAAGATGGTGAAAGAGAGCAATATCACAATGCCTCCAGAATGAAAGAATAGAATATAGATCCATGAAAGAAATGAATGGAGAAAATATGACAACTTCTCCCACGAATGAATTGCAAATCGTCCTTACGAAGAAGGGTTGAACGGAGTTGTTGGAAAAAACAAAAACAAAAGAATAAGCTTCATGTGGGCTTATGGAAAACATCTCAAAATTATGAGGTGACAACCAGCCACTTACGAAAACATTTAATTGGATTGAGATCAACAAGGAGATGAAAATCTTATTTCCCCGGAATGATAAATGAAGAACTTGGGTCATTTATAAGCACCATAATTAGCAACAATCCTTAGGGAAAGCTTTTAGGTGAAATACAACCCAAGTTAACTCCAACGAGGAAATTTAAGGTTGAAAAAAATCTCATGAACGAAGGAAATGATGGGTTTATATATTTCATTCTTGATAACTTGTGAATCATGAAACATGAAGGAAATTGTCAAGAATGACATAACACCATCTCAAAAGATAAGGTAGAAAGAATTGCACTTCAAAATGCAAGATGGAGAATGCTTGAGCTCCAACAAGAATCTTGATGAAGACTTCGAGGATGAATGAAATCTTGATGAACTACCATGAAAACTCCGGTAATGAAAGCATGAGAAGTGAAAGATGAAAAGAATAAGATTCAAGGCTTGCGATGAATTAGATGGAGGTTTGAAATGATATAATAGAAATAACTTGGAGCTCCGGAAAACAAGATGAACAACTTGAAACCTAGAATTTATTCCTCATGAATAAACTATAAACAAAGGGATTAATCCACTTGGATGAAATAAGAATAAGAATTATGTTATGCATATCCTTCATCAATTTAAATTGACGACAAGCAATGGATTTGGCATACTACTTATTCTCGTTGCAAAGAATTAAAGAGAGATCTAGTACAACCTTGGATAAATATTCAACAAAGCACCGGTAGGATTATGAAAAGAACGGGTGAACTAATACGATAACAAGGAAGAGTAAACTTGAATGAACCACCGTAAGAATGTTGAGACGAACGAAGAGGCATCAATTGAGAATAGTTAGAGGGTGAAGTTGAAAACTGAGAACGAAGAAATCTTCTGAAACGATGGCCTTCGGAGGATCACAATGGAAAGAATTCATGAAATGCTTCGGATGGGTATAAACAGAATTCCACACAATCGAAAAAAAAAGAGGATGGCATGAAGCTAGAACCACGAATCTTGAAGGAAAAGACCAAGATTTAGGAGAAATTCTTCTTCGGTCTTCAATGTTGAGAATGACAACGACAACCACCTTGAAGAATTGCGAGATGCTTCGGAAGAATAAAAAAAGATGGAAGGTTTAACCAAACATGAAAAGAATTTGAAAACGATCTTGGAGAAGGCCTGTGACTGATGGAAATCATTCTTATGTCACACTTTGAAAAGAATTTTTGGAATAACTCCAGAAAAAAAATAGAAGAGTCAGGTAAGATCCTGGAAAAAGACCTGTGGGTTAGGGCCCACTAAAGAAATCACCGTTGGGAAAGATTGCTTAAGATATATTGCACCGGTTGAATTATATGGCTTGAATAAGATAACAATCCTCAAAATAGTTTGAACGGATTAAGAATGGAAACGCGAATCAAGAATTTTCAACATGGGAAAACATACGAAACAAGAGGAACAGATATGATCAACACCGAAGCTTGAATTAAATCCACCGGAGAAGAAACGAGAACGGAGAATGATGAACTTGAAGCTCTCGAGCATCTTCACGATAAATCACCGGATAAGAACATTGAAGGAAATGAATGAAGAAACCTCACATGAATAAAATGGATACTAGATCAAGGACTCTGGCTCCAAAAGAAAAAGGGAGGGAGGGTGGGGAAAAACAAAGACAACTTGGGATGAATGAAACAAACCCGTTGAGAGAAGATTGAGAGATGATCTTACAAAAGATGAAGAGAACGGATTAACTTGAAGAGAAGCACGCCGGTTGAAAAGAATTTAACATAGCAATCTCGATGATCAAGAAGGACTAGCACTCACATAGAAATATGAGAACACCGATTAAAAAAGGTATGGAATCAACACTTGACATCGAAGCAACTCAAATACCAGAATCAAAACAAAAACAACGGATAGATATGTTGCAACATAATCTTCTCAATATCATCCGAACAGAGAATTGAACGAATGAATTCCGCAGGTACATCAACTTGTCGAGAAGCCACTTGGGAGAACAAAAGATAAATAAAAAACAACAAGGAGCAGATGGAACAAATACAAGATAGAAGCTTCGTTCCACATATTCGTGCTGAAAGCTCATGGAACGTGTTACAAAAGGGTTTTGCAATCCCCGGATCAGCATAGCCAAGGACCCTTTAAGATGTAACTCCCGATCGGAACAACGCCCATAAAACCACTTCACTCAATGTAGAACCCCGAACTCCATATCATGCATTCATTGGAAGAATGCCTACGAACTACTGGATGAACCCACCTATTAATTTCCGAAAGTTTCCAGTTATGCAATCAGGTGTTGGGGATACAGGGGAAGCACCGCGCACTCAACTCTAATCCTACATCCAGCTGTATCCATCCTTCAACACATAACCAGTTATTTCCGGAAACCGTTTACCTCGGACCTTTGAAACGCATCTACTATACAAGCTATGGCAATACTCCCGAACTACCTCCCCATTACTGGGTGATGTCGGGGTTATCTTGCCACTAACCGCATAGGAGAGTTTTCGATGTCAGCCGTCTTAAGTATTCCAGAACTGATGCCATATATTTGTGACGACAACACCTCGGAGCTCAACTCCCCGGGACACTACTACCACCCTTAATGACAGGAGGCATCGAGAACAATGGTCTCGTCACAAAGACATCGGAACAATCCAAACAATACTCGCGTGATCCTAAAAAAAATTGGTGAGTTTTTGAGAGTAGAAGAGATAGAGTAATCATCAGGAGTCCTCACCAGCGTGAAAAGGGATGAGGAGAAACGGAAATCCTACTCTCCAATATATATATAGGACTCAAAACATTTTCATGTGTGTGCCTAGACTCAACCGTCAACGATTCGATCAATCAGTGGGGGCTTCTAGGTCGGAGAAGGCTCTGATTTCCAACTTGTAATGCCTAGGATGGGACTATACCTCCTACGTGTCGAGGCACGACTTAAAGGTATAAGCCCATTCTGGATTGATCTCAAGTTTGGTATCTTTGCACGACTCATGTAAAAATAGGGATGAAATTGCAAAAGGATAGTTGGCTTACACTCGCCACGTCACACAATACATTACATAAGCAAAACATCACAACCCAACTACGGGCGAAGATCCAAAAGAAAGATACCAAAAACATAAAGCCACAGGTCCGAATCGCCCCTAGTAGAAACCACTACTGATCGTCGAAAACGTCACATACATACGTCCACGCTCTTCATCGAGCTCCCAGTGAAGTACTTGAACCAGCTCCTGCATCATTCTCGGCTGAACCTGCATCTGGTGTTGTAGTATCTGTCAGCGACGAGGACTCAGCAATCCCATATCCATGGGTATCAAGACTAACAAAGCTTTATGGGTATGGAAGAGGGTAGTGGTGAGGTTGCAGCAGCGGCTAAGCATAATATGGTGGCTAACTTACGAGTACAAGAATAAGATGAGCATCTACGCAAACGGTCGCAAACTAGTAGTGATCGCTAAAGATCCTGAACTACCTATGAGTCAAACATAACCCCACCGTGTTCTCTTCTCAAAGTGAAAAGAGACAGTCACGGTTACTCACACAGTTGTGTGTTTTACTTCGGATCATCTGTCAAGTTTTCTACAACCGGACGTTAACAAATTCCAATCTGCCACATAACCGCGGGCACGGCTTTCGAAAGATCATAACCCTGCAGGGGTGTCCCAACTTAGCCCATCACAAGCTCTCACGGTCAGCTGAAGTGATAAATATAATATCATCACCCCTTATCTTAGGGAAATCCGATCAGGCTCGGCATCCCGGTGCACAAGAAATTTCAAGAATGATAAAACAAGTCCAGCAAGACCTCCTGGCGTGCCGACACCCTGATAGTAGCCGCGCGTATCTCGTCTCAGGTGACAACCGGATGGGACATCCTACAGGAGCCGGATACCTCGAGTTTCCCCGAGGCGGTCCCGCAGTCTGCCCGTTTGGGACCAACACCATCAGCACTAGCCCCCCCTGCTATGTAGAAAGAATCCCCAGGGACGCGACCCCCTATGCAATTTTAATTAATTAATTAAGTTGTTATTATGAGGCAAATTAAAACCAATGTTGGGCCTTGCTGGAGGAGTTTTATTCAAAGACGAATTGTCAAGGGGTCCCCATATACCCAACCGTGTAAGGAACACAAAATCAAGGAACATAATGTCGGTTTATCGGCGCCTAAGGTGGCATGAGTGGAACAAAACACTGAGCAAAAGGCCAAGCCTTCCACCCATGCCCAGTATATAGGTGTGTTATTATATATATAACATATTGTGATATACCAACAACAAGTTCCCTCCTGGAACGATCTTCATCTTCACCTGCAACTAACAATGCTATCAGAGGAGTTGAGCAAGCGGGTAACATCGCCAAACAATGGTTTTTGCTAGGAAGGTTTCAAAGGTCAAAGGTTTCATGGCAACAAGGAGAGGGGCTGACAATAAGATGGGTAGCGCGACATGTAACGATAGCATCGAGACTACTAAGCTTGGTAATGATAGTAAAGGTATCCAAGGGTATGGTCATCTTCCCTGGGATTCTGCGGGGAAGAAGAACAAGTCCAAGAAGAAGACGAAGAAGAAGCCTTGAAGAAGAACCACGAGAAGTCGAACGGATCATCACGATCGCAACGGTACAAGCACTAACTAGAAGAAGCAAGCAATACGGTAAACACACAACACGAGACACGACAATATGCTCAACCAAGTATGATGCAAAACAAGTCTACATATGATGCACATCAAGTCTATACAGGAAGCAAAACATGGCAAGGTAGGAAGCATAGTAAAACAACACAAGTCTATATATGATGCAATACATGGCAAGGTATGATGCATGACAAGTATATACAGGAAGCAATACATGACAAGGTAGGAAGCACAGAAAAACAACACAAGTCAACAAGTTTAAATGAGGCCGGAAACTACAACAACAATTCCGGAAAAACTCCATGTGCATATTTAGCAATTATTAAAGCAAACAATCATTTAAACATTCAAAGGTTGTTATCACGATGCGGATGATATGATCAAGTTTTATGCAATTTTAGCAAAAGTTAACATGAGAGATATGAAGCACTTGGTCGACACGACGGAAAAGAAAGGGGTGTCATGGCGACAAGAATGGAAACGGTGCCACGGCAACGTTCCGATGGTCCGACAACTCGTCGAGATGCCGGTGCAAAAGCAAGGTAGCGTGAGCGAGTCGAACAAGATGAAAGGTGGGGTGATCCCGTCACCGGGTTCCCACGGGTCGCCACCAAGGCAAACGAGGGCACAACGGACACGATGCAAACATTTGATACATCTCATACAACACATGCAGTCCACGGGTCATCGTCTCGGGGTTATACCTTCGGAACGTTCGTTTCGGGGAGGATCGAGATCGTCGAGGGAAGTAGTGGTACTCGCGGGTCGTGGTACATGTTCGTAGAGGGAAGTAGTCATTCCGTTCGTAGTCGTACACAGGGCGTCGGGGTCGTCGTTGATGTAGAGGTACTCGTTCCATTTCGGAGAGGTACTTGACGAATCCATCGTTTCCGGGGCGACGGTAGTCGTACACGTTGGCGTTTTCGTTCATGGTTCTTCGGCGACGGAAGTGGTACTTGACGTGTCGCCATGTAGGCGTTCTCGTTTCGAAGATGTACATGTCGTCGAGCGTAGTTGAACTTGGCGCATCGTCTTGGGTAGTCGTTTGGGCATCGGTCTTGCCGGTGGGGTACTTGTCGAGTCGTCGTTGACGTAGGGGTACACGAGCCGTAGACGTACACGATGAGGAACTTGATGCCTCCGAGGTCCTTGGCGAAACAACAACAGCAACAAGGAATGGTGGTCTCGGTCACGGCCACGGTGAGGTCAGGCGAAGCTCGCCGGGCAGCGAGGAGGCAGGGGCAGTAGCGGGTCGATGCAGGGCTTGGCGTCCTTGGCGAGGAAGGCGTGGCGGAAGGCGTGGGCGAGCCAGGGCGAGGGCTGACGAGGAGGAGGTCGCGGGCGCGCTCCGGTGGCCTGGGGCGCGCTGGAGACGAGGCAGGGGCCTCGAGGAGGAGGTCTTGGCGGCGACGGCGGTGGCTCCTCGCCGGCCGGGCTGCTCGAGGGGCTCCTCCCCTCAGCAAGCCAGGCGAGGTGGCGGGCGGCGCTGGAGGGGCACATCCATGCACCCGGGGATGTGCGACACAGGAGGGGGAATGGAGAAGGGCGGCGGTGCAGCGCCATGGATCGGCAAGGAGGAGGCCGCTGGAGATGTTGGGGGCGGCGGTCGCGGCACGGCGCGGCGGAGTGTTGGCCCGCGGCTCGCACGACGACGGCTACGAGGCAATAGTTGAAGAGCAGAAGGGATCGGGGGAAGGCGAGGTTGAACTCTCGAGGAAGAGCGAGCGGGGAGAGGGAATCGGGCGAAGGGTGAGAGGGATCGAGCGAGGAAAGAGATGGGGATCGAGAGATGGGGTGCGGCGGCTGCACGGAGGGGGAGGGTGAGAGAGCGGGGAAGAGGGAATCGGGCCAGCTAGGGTTAGGGGTGGCTGGGCCGTGGGCCACGGAAGGAGTTGGGCCGGCCTGCGGCTGGGAGGCCCAAAGCAGCGTAAGGGGCCCTTTTCCCTTAAAAAAACAAAAGCAGTCTCAAAAACCCGATGATGAAAAGGAAAAATGGACAGGGGGTTATATGAAGAATAAGAAGGAAGTAAAATATACTTGAACACCTAGATTTATGCACAATTTTAATAAACTAGTTTGGACATTTTTAATGATGTAAAAATAATTCAAGTTTGAATTAAATTCAAACTTGAGCCATTTTTGAACCCAACCTAAACAAGTCCAAAGGAACTAAAAATTGGCAAGGATGTTGAAGGCATGGTTGAGAATTGATAGGAAAAGAATGAACATTAAATTGGTGCAGGAAATAGAATGCCATAATTTAAATGGACTAACGAAGAAGGAGAAGAAGATGATCAAGCAAGGTTGTGGGAGTCAAAACTTGGAGTGAAACAGACATGGGGAATATTATGCAAGTGTGTGATGGTTGCTTCCGACAATGGAATATTTTTATGATAGCTCCATAATAATATTGAGAGGATATATATATGTTATAAAGAGAAGTCATCCTTCCCTCGATTTAAATGGACTGAAGGTCCACACAATTTATTTAGTTGAAAGGCAAAAGAATTATGACATGATGGCATGATGCTATGATGCAATGCAAAAATAAATAGAGCAAGCACAACTGAAACACGCGGGAAAACTCGGAACATCTGGAATCTTCTGGAGCGTCGGTCTTCGGGCGTCACATGCTGTCAGGGAATAAATATTGCATCTAGCCTCTGATTAGATGTGTTTTCATGTTTTGTTTAGTGTTTGTGCCAAGTAGAAACTTTGGTAAGACTTGTGTGAAGTTTATTTGATCTTGGTGTGAAAAACAGAATCGTTAGCGCTTGCTAAAGTAGTCTTCAAATTTTACTGGAGCGTGATTTTTAGTTGATTCTTTTTGCTTCTGATTGGTAGACAAATTGCGCAAATTTAACAATTTAGTTTGAATTTTTCGGAGTTCCAGGAGTAGGCGAACCCAGTAGATTACTACAGACTGTTCTGTTTTTGACAGATTCTGTTTTTCATGTGTTGTTTGCTTATGTCGATGCATCTATGTGTGATATTGGAGGATATGAATCATAGAAAACTTGGAGTACCGTAGTTTTAACACCAATATAAACAAAGTGTGAATTCCTTGCTGTACCTTTGAGTGGTGGTTTGCTTTCTCTTACTAACGGAGCTCACGAGAATTTTTGTCTAAGTTTTGTGTTGTGAAGTTTTCAAGTTTTGAGTATTGCTTTGATGGACGATGGAACAAGGAGTAGCAAAGGCCTAAGCATGGGGATGCCCATGGTACCCCAAGTAAATTCAAGATAATCAAAAGCCTAAGCTTGGGGATGCCCCGGGAAGGCATCCACTCTTTCGTCTTCTTCCATCGGTAACTATACTTGGAGCTATATTTTTATTCGCAACATGCTATGTGTTTTGCTTGGAGCGTCTTGTATAATTTGAGTCTTTGCTTGTTAGTATGCAACAATCATCCTTGCTGGACACACCTACTTGAGAGAGTTAAATATGCCCTAGAAATTATTAGAACACTCTATGTGCTTCACTTATATCTTTTGAGTTGAATAGTTTTTGCTCTAGTGCTTCACTTATATCTTTTAGAGCACGGTGCTGGTAATATTTTGTAGAAATTGTTGAACTCTCATGCTTCACTTAGATCTATTTGTGAGTCTACTAAAACAGCATGGTAAAGTGTTTAGGCTAAAGAAACTAGTCTTCACATGATAAACATACAATGTCAATGTAGTAAAAAAAATCACATCAAGTGCATTGAATAGAAAGAGTTGTTGGATGCTTGATAATTGTTTTGAGACATGAGGATAGTGATATTAGAGTCATGCTAGTGGAGTAATCATGAAATCGAGAAATATTTGTGTTAAGGTTGGTGATTTCCGTAGCACGCACGTATGGTGAACCGTTATGTGACTAAGTTAAAGCATGAGGTATTTGTAGAGTGTCAACCTTTGTGTGGAGGTCGGGGGCGCGCGATGGTTAACTCCTACCAACCTCCCCCTAGGGGCATGCGTTGATTGCTTTGTTTTGATGACTCGTAGATTTTTTGCAATAAGTATATGAGTTCTTATGACTAATGTTGAGTCCGTGGATTATACGCACTCTCACCCTTCCACCATTGCTAGCCTCTCTTGTACCGCGCAACTTTCGTCGGTGCCATAAACCCACTATATATCCTTCCTCAAAACAGCCACCATATTGTTCCTCAAAACAGCCACCATACCTGCCTATCATGGCATTTCCATAGCCATTCCAAGATATATTGCCATGCAACTTTCCACCGTTCCGTTCATATGACACGCATCATATTGTCATATTGCCATTGCATGATCATGTAGTTGACATCGTATTCGTGGCAAGGCCACCATGCATAATTTTTACACATGTCACTCTTGTTTCATTGCACATACCGGCACACCACTGGAGGCATTCATATAGAGTCATATTTTGTTGTTGTAGTATCGAGTTGTAATCTTCTGTTGTAATGAAAGTGTGATGATCATCATGTTTAGAGCATTGTCCCATGGGAGGAAAGGCTGAATCTATAAAGCCCCTCCGCAAAAAAAAGGCCAAAGAAAAAAAGAAAGGCCCAAAAAAATAAAAATAAAAATAAAAAAGGGACAATTGCTACTATCTTTTTCCACACTTGTGCTTCAAAGTAGCACCATGTTCTTCATTGTAGAGAGTCTCATGCTTAGCCACTTTCATATACTAGTGGGAATTTTCATTATAGAACTTGGCTTGTATATTCCAACGATGGGCTTCCTCAAATGCCCTAGGTCTTCGTGAGCAAGCAAGTTGGATTCACACCCACTAGTTTCTTTTGTTGAGCTTTCATTCATATTTAGCTCTAGTGCATCCGTTGCATGGCAATCCCTACTCACTCACATTAATATCTATTGATGGGCATCTCCATAGCCCGTTGATACGCCTATTCGATGTGAGACTATATCCCTCTTTTTGTCTTCTCCACAACCACCTCTATTCCACCCATAGTGCTATGTCCATGGCTCACGCTCATGTATTGCGTGAAAGTTGAAAGGTTTGAAAAGATAGAGCATGAAAACAAATGCTTGGCTGAAATCGGGGTTTTGCATGATATGAATATTTAGTGTGATAATAAGGGAGCATAGCCAACACTATATGATTTTGTAGGGATAACTTTCTTTAGCCATAGTATTTTGAGAAGACATGATTGCTTTGTTAGTATCGCTTGAAGTATTGTTATTTCTTATGTCCATATAGATTTTTATCTAGAATCTTTCAGATCTGAACATTCATGCCACAATTAAGAGAATTACATTGAAAAACTATATTGGTTAGCATTCCACATCAAAAATTCTTTCTTTATCATTTACCTACTCGAGGACGAGCAGGAATTAAGCTTGGGGATGCTTGATACGTCTCCAACGTATCTACAATTTTTTATTGTTCCTTGCTATTATTTATGAAGTCTTGGATGTTTAATGGGGTTTATCATTCACTTTTATATCATTTTTGGGACTAACCTACTAACCCAAAGGCCCAGTCCAGATTGTTGTTTTTTGCCTATTTCAGGGTTTTACAGAAAACGAATATCAAACGGAGTCCAAACGGAATGAAACCTTCGCAGGAGATATTTTTGGAGGAAATCACGCACGAAAGACTTCGGGGCCAAGCCAGAGGACAGGGGGGCCACCCTCGAGGGTGGGGGGTGCGCCCCCCTTCCCAGGGCTCGCCCCCTGCCTCTAGGGTAGCCCCTGTGGCCCCCGGTGCCCCTCTTCTTCCTATATATACCTACGTACCCAGAAACTCCATACGCAGAGAGAAAACCATAATTCCACCGCCGTAGCTACTGTTCCCGTGGAGATCCCATCGTGTAGCCTGTTCCGGGAGGGGGGTCCATCACGGAGGCCTTCGTCATCATCATCATCATCGCCCTCACCATGAGTTGTGAGTAGTTTTCCTCAGACCTTCGGGTCCATAGCTAGTATCTAGATGGCTTCTTCTCTCTCTCTCCGAATCTCAATACAAAGTTCTCCTCGGTCTTCGAGGAGACCGATTCGATGTAATCTCTTTTTGCGGTCTGTTTGTCGAGATCCAATGAATTGTGAGTTTATGATCAAGATTATCTATGAAAGATATTTGGTTCTTCTTTGAACTTTTTATGTGTTCTCATAATATCCTTGCAAGTCTCTTCGAATTATTGGTTTGGTTTGGCCTACTAGATCTATAGTTCTTGCAATGGGAGAAGTGCTTGGCTTTGGGTTCAATCCTGCGGTGTCCTTTCCCAGTGACAGTAGGGGCAGCAAGGCACGTATTGTATTGTTGCCATCAAGGATAAAAGGATGGGGTTTTCATCATATTGCTTGAGTTTATCCCTCTACATCATGTCATCTTGCTTAAGGCGTTACTCTGTTCGTATGAACTCAATACACTAGATTCATGTTGGATAGCGGTCGATGTGTGGAGTAATAGTAGTAGATGCAGGCAGGAGTCGGTCTACTTGTCTCGGACGTGATGCCTATATACCATGATCATGCCTAGATAGTCTCATAATTATTCGCTTTTCTATCAATTGCTCGACAGTAATTTGTTTACCCGCCGTAGAATATCGCTATCATGAGAGAAGCCACTAGAGAAAACTATGGCCCCCGGGTCTATCTTTATCATATTACTGTCCCGTCAACTAGCCTATTTCTGCCGCCGTTGTTTATTTGCTTTCTTTACTTTCTGTTTCTATACCAAAAATACCAAAAAGATAATTATCATCTCTATCAGATCTCACTCTCGTAAGTGACCGTAAAGGGTTTGACAACCCCTTATCGTGTTGGTTGCGAAGTTCTTATTTGTTTGTGCAGGTGTGAGGGACTGACGCGTGGTCTCCTACTGGATTGATACCTTGGTTCTCAAAAATTGAGGGAAATACTTACGCTACTGTGCTGCATCTCCCTTTCCTCTTCGAGGGAATACAACCCAAGCTCAAGAGGTAGCAGCCGCCCTCTTCTTCCTCTTCCCCTTAATGGGGGAGCTGCTTTCCACCACCTCCTCCTCTTCCTCTTCGTCGTGGGAGGAGGCGGTGTCGGTCTCTTCGAACATAGCTTCCGAAGGACCCTTAGGGCGGGGGCCGCTCTTGGCCTCCTTGCCCTTCTTCTTGGCCTTTTTCTCCGGTGCCTGGAACTGCGCCGGCACCCGCATCGCCATTAGCTGAGGAATGGCTCGGTCCTCGGGTAGCGGGGCCAGACAGTTGATCCGCTCCGCTTTCGCCATCCAGGCCTGTATGGAACACAAATGTTCTAACTCCTGTTATATTTGAAATATGGACCGGATAGGTCTTTGGTAAAATCATGCTTACCTCCGTGGCCAGAGTCTCGCTGTTGAATCCGATGTCTTCGGTTTCCATTGGCCACTTCTTCTGGGCCTTGAAAATCTGCTTCCATATGTCTTCGTGCGTAGTGCTGAAGAAGTGCTTCAAGGTCCGGGGGCCCTCCGGATTGAACTCCCACAAGCGGGAGGCCCGGAGCTCGCAGTGGAGGGTGCGGCGAAAGAGCATCACCCGAATCACGTCAGCGAGGTGGGTGCCCTCTACTATCATGTCGGAGATGCGATTATGGAGCGTCTTCACCTCTGATTGAAACCCACACTCGAGGCCCTTGGTGGTCCATGAGGTGAGCCTTTCCGGGGGACCAGTTTTGAATTTGGGCGTAGCCGCCTAGTTAGCCTCACGAGGTTCGGTGATGTAGAACCACTCCTGCTGCCATACCTTGTTGGTTTCCACAAAAGCCCTTTGGGCCAGGTGGTGTTGGGGAGCTTGCTTACCATAGCTCCCCTACAATCTGCATGTTGCCCGTCGACCACCTTCGACTTCAAATTGAGGGTCTTGAGCCATAGGCCGAAGTGTGGGGAGACGCGGAGGAAGGCTTCACACACGACTATGAAAGACAATATGTGAAGAATAGAATTCGGGGCTAGATCATGGAAATCTAACCCGTAGAAGAACAAGAGACCCCGGTCAAAGGGGTGGAGGGGAAATCCGAGCCCCCAAAGAATGTGGGGGATAAACACAACCCTCTCACCAGGCCCTGGGATGGGGGTCACCTAATTCTTGTCAGGAATCTGTTGCGCTATGTTGGTGGAAAGATAGCCTGTGCTCCGGAGACTCTTCACTTCTTTCTCCATGACGATGGAGGCCTCCCACTTGCCCTTAGAGCCATATCTAGCCATTGCTGGAGAAGGAGGTGGTGGTGGGAGGGATGGGAGTTGCGGTCGTTGGAGCTAGGAGATTGGGAAGCAAAGGCTAGAGGAAAGTTTGAGGTAAAAGGGATAGATCTACGTCCTTTTATAGCTGGTAAATACCAAACGTCCCCCACTCAAGCCATAAAACTCGCCTGTTCCCAACGAGATCGTGCATAAGGTACGGTTGGGTTACCCAAATCATATTGATGAGGATCCCGCGATAAGAGGGCACGATCTTTGTTTCGACAAGATGTGCCAATGGAGGCTATGCCTCAAAACGCGAAACCAGAGCCAAGGAAACGGTTCAAAATATTGAAGGGTCAAACGTGACGTTTCGTCGAAAAAGTTGTCAGTAAAGACAATAGTGCTTGTTTTGACATATTGCCTTTGTGGCTAAGGGTTGTACTAATCATGTAGAGCCGGACATGGTTCCTTTATGCAGGAAGACTAACTTGGAGTATTCAGAAGGAGGAACCCGCCTTGCAATGCCGAAGACAGTATGCATGCCGAACTCATCGTCATCGAAGACTGGTTCACGGGATATTGAGGGAGTCCTGGACTAGGGGGTCATCAGGTGTCTAGATTACTCGATATGGGCTGGACTGGTGGGCCATGAAGATCAACACAAAGTATTGTCCCCCGTGTCTAGATAGGACTCCTATATATGTAAAATGGCAAGTTTTGAGTCCGGGTGTAATGTTTCCTTCTTCTGCAAGATGATTATGTACAACCCGAGGGCCGACCGGTGTATATATAAACCAGATGGTTTAGACCGTAGAGGCGATGACAACTATCATAGGCTAGACATCTAGGGTTTCGCCATTACGATCTTGAGGTAGATCAACTCTTGTAATCCACATATTCATCAAGATCAATCAAGCATGAAATAAGTTATTACCTCTGTTAAGAGGGCCTGAACCTGGGTAAACATAGTGTCCTTGTTCCCCCTGTTACCACCGATCCTCAGATACACAGTTCGGGACCCCCTACCCGAGATCTGCCAGTTTTGACACAAACACCTCCCCTTCAGGCCACGGGCGAGCGTTTACCACCTGTGGGTCAAGTAAACGTAGCCCGAAGGGGTGACCTCGACCTTCGCCCATGAATACTGATTGTAGCAGTCGTCAGGCTACAGCCACATCCCGATGGGCCCTCCTGTCGGTAGCTCTTCCGCGAAGGAGCGCGGGAGCTGGATCCAAGTGCATGGCAGTTCCTCCATCCACACCAAAAACTCTCGGGCCATGTCGCCCGAGTGAGACTGCTGGCGAGGTGGCCGGGCGGCCACCGCGTGGCTCCCGCTCGACCTCGGCCACCACAGCTTTCGTGGCCGCCTCCGTGGGAGGAGTCCTTCCCACGGCTGCTGGAGTCGGTGAGGACCCCTAGGGGAGCGTGCATGGGCCCCTAGGGCGCCGCCACCGGCGCTGTAGTGGACTTGCGGCGACAGTCGTGCCCCCTTTTGGGTGGCGGCAGCTCCGGCTAATCGCGCCTTCCCCTTCACCGCGGCAGAGAACCTTCTCATTGGCGCCATGGCTGCTACAGCAGAAGTTTGGAATGAAGGAGCTAGAAGACGAAAATGGGTTGGGGGCTTCGTTCCCTTCTCCCTTTATTAGGCGGTCGAAGGAAGCCAAATGGTGTCCCTTCACATTTCGGGTGATGATGGCCCTGCGATACTCGCCAGACTTTTGTCAGTGTGGGCAATTTCTGATGCGGCGTGGGGGAGTGGAGGCATCCGCGTCCCGTCGTGCGCCACGCACCAAGCCTGGACCACATGTTATTGGGCCCGCGTCGCTTTTCCCTTCATTCCTTGCCTTCGCTTCGAAGCCCGGACGAGCGTGCCTTGGGCCCGGGGGCTACCGTCGACGTTCTGGGATCGGGGGTACCCAGACTTGCCTGCCTGCGGCCCAGCACGTGGCTTCATCGACAGCCTGGTATGGCCCAGCTGCAAGACCCCAAGGACAAGACCCTTGCGGGGGGGCCTAGCCTCGCGAGGCGAACGACAGCAAGGCCTCCCTAGGGGCAGCTTCTCGAGCCTACCTCCTGAGGAGCGGAGATCTCTATGCAATCTCTTGCCTCACGAGGCACGAGATGATGTGAGCCATGACGACCAAGGCCTAGCGAGCCCGAGTAGGCTCGGTCCAGGATAGTTTCCTCTTTCGTGCTATGGAGGCAAGGACGTACGCGTGTTCCCAATGGATCCCCCAAAGGTTTCCATTTCAGTTCAACAAGACCAAGACCACGAGCTCAGCAGGACGGAGGTCATCGCGGAGCCCACCTGCGCGTCAGTGACCAGAAGCTTTGCATGCGAAGACCACCTTTAGTTAGGATAAGATGTACTGCTATCCCCCTTTGAATTTAGCCGTTGTGGCAACCTTTCCCTCCTTGTACTCCGAGGTAAGAGGACCATGGCCAGTATAAATGTAGGTTAGGCCCCAACATAGAGGAGGATCGAACCCTTTGGGTCATCAGCCCTCCCAAGGCATCACACTTGTACTAGTTCATCCTCAACCTCCTCATGAGGCCAATCCACCACAAAGCAGGAGTAGGGTCTTACACCACAAGGTGGCCCGAACCTGGGTAAATCTTTGTATTCATCTCCTTCCCCGCTCGCATGAACTCGACGAGGCCAAGCCATAGGGTGACAAGCTTGAGGCAACATCTAGGTTAGGTCTTCGCACACGCCCCAGAGTTCAAACCTTGTTTGGGTCCGCGGAGCCCACGATTCTGACAAAAAGCACGGGACGTTCCACATTCAAGGGACGAGATCACGAACGAGAGATTGTGGGCACGTGTGATACGTCTCCAACGTATCTACAATTTTTTATTGTTCCATGCTATTATATTATCTATCTTGGATGTTTTATATGCATTTATATGCTATTTTATATGATTTTTGGGACTAACATATTAACCCAGAGCCAAGTGCTAGTTTTTGTTTTTCCCTTGTTTTTGAGTTTTGCAGAAAAGGAATACCAAACGGAGTCCAAACGGAACGAAACTTTCTGGAGATTTTTCTTGGACCAGAAGACACCAGATTGACTTGGAGTACAAGCCAGGGGATCTGCGAGGAGGCCACAAGGGTGGAGGGCGCTCCCAGGGGGTAGGGCGCGCCCCCTACCTTGTGGGCCCCTCGTGCCTCCCCTGACCTACTTCTTCCGCATATAAATTCACATATATTCTAGAAACATCAGAAGATCCAAAAAACACTTTTCCACCATCGTAACCTTCTGTTCTCGCAGATCCCATCTGGAGGTCTTTTCTGGTACTCTGCCAGAGGGGGAATCAACCACGGAGGGCATCTACATCAACCCTATTGCCCTTTCGATGAAGTGTGAGTAGTTTACCACAGACCTATGGGTCCATAGCTAGTAGCTAGATGTCTTCTTCTCTCTCTTGGATACTCAATACCATGTTCTCCTCGTTGTTCTTGGAGATCTATCTGATGTAATATTCTTTTGCTGTGTGTTTGCCAAGCTCCGATGAATTGTGGGTTTATGATCAGATTATCTATGAATGTTATTTGAGTCTTTTCTGAATTCTTATATGCATGATCTAATATCTTAGTAATTCTCTTCGAATTATCAGTTTTGCTTGGCCAACTAGATTGATATTTCTAGCAATGGGAGAAGTGCTTTGCTTTGGGTTCAATCTTGCGGTGCTCAATCCCAGTGACAGAAAGGGACATGACACGTATTGTATTGTTGCCATCGAGGATAACAAGATGGGGTTTTCATCATATTGCTTGATTTAATTTTGCTACATCATGTCATCTTGCTTAAGGTGTTACTCTGTTCTTATGAACTTAATACTCTAGATGCAGAATCGTTTCGGTCGATGTGTGGAGTAATAGTAGTAGATGCAGATAGGAGTCGGTCTACTTGTCTCGGACGTGATGCCTATAGTCATGATCATTTCCTTGGATGACTTCATAATTATTCACTTTTCTATCAATTGCTTGGCAGTAATTTGTTCACCCACCGTAATATTTGCTATCATGAGAGAAGCCTCTAGTGAAACCTATGCCCCCCGGGTCTATTTTGCATCTTATAAGTTTCAAATCTACTGTTTTGCAATCTTTTACTTTTCAATCAATTAACCAAAAAGCCAAAAATATTTACTTTACTTGTTCATCTATCTCTATCGGATCTCACTTTTGCAAATAACCTTGAAGGGATTGACAACCCCTTTATAGCGTTGGGTGCGAGTTGTTTGATTGTTTGTGTAGGTATTTGGCTGCTTGTGTGTAATCTCCTACTGGATTGATACCTTGGTTATCCAAACTGAGGGAAATACTTACTTCACTTTGCCGCATCTCCCTTTCCTCTTGAAGGGAAATACCAATGCAAACTCGGGAAAGTAGCGAGGAAGCAAGATTTCTGGCGCCGTTACCGGGGAGATCTACGCCAAGTCAAGACCCACCAAGTACCTTTCATTAAACTCTCATCTCTCGCAATATATTATTTGCCATTCGCCTCTTGTTTTCCTCTCCCCCACTTCTAAAATGATTTTCGAAAAGATTTGCCTTTCTTCGCCCTTTTTCATTCGTCTTATCCGCTCGCTTTCGTGGTTCCACTTCACCTACCTAATTTTCATGGGTAGTCCTCCTATCATTATTAGCACTCCCGACAATGAAGTTCTCAATTTTAAACAAAGGGAGAGGGAAAATTTAAAAGATGCTTGGTATAGGATTTGCAATGCTCAAAATAGATCTAGTCAAAAGCAATCGATTGTCGTTCTTCTCCGTAATTTCTATGTGGGAGTTACTCCTTGGAATAGATATGTTCTAGATACCATTACCGGAGGAAATTTCTTGGGAAGTCACACTTTGGATTCTCATAATGCCATGATAGATTTTTTAGGGCCACCACCTCTTTTGGTTAATGGGACTGCTTTAACTTTGGAACATGTGATGCAAAGACTTGATATTATTGAAAACAAAATGTCTACTATTGAGTTAATTGAAAATCTAGATAAGAAGGTTCATAATCAAATTACTCAATATGGATCTAAGGTAGGGGTTACTATAAAGAATCTTAAGGAAAAAAGAACTCATAGTCAATGAAAAAATAAATCAAGATTCTATTAGGATTGGCAAACTAGAAAATATTATTACCAATTTGGGTTCTGTTTTTTCCTCCGTTGAAAATACTCCTACTCCTCCTACTAAGTTCGCCAAATTTATCTATTTTCCTAAGAATAAGGTTGCATCTTCTAGTCAAGAAGATCTCAAATCATGAAGTATTCACTCTGATTTTTTAATATAATTAAGGGACCAATTACAATGGATGAATTTCTTGATTTCTTGCCTAGGAGTTTGATTATTGACAAAACCAAAGAATCGCTTAAGGAAAATAGAGGTATGATTAAAGGATTACACGCCAAAGATGATAATACCTAGATCTATTTGCGTTTTATGCCTAGCTAAGGGCATTAAACAATAGCGCTTGTTGGGAGGCAACCCAATTTTATTTTTGCTTTATACTTTTTGGTTCTGTTTTGCAAGTTTTACACATTATACTTCTGTAGTAATTGTGTTTTTGTGTTTTAATTAGTGTTTGAGCCAAGTAAGACCTTTGTGATGGCTTACGGTTATCGTTGATTTGATTTTGCTCAAAAATAGAACCTTTTGCGCCCAGTACAGAAAATTTAATAAATCAGTGGAACATAGAAACCTTCTGATTTTTTTACAATTGGTATACAAATTCCCCACGTCGTCCATTTTTTCATATTTTTTAGAGTTACATAAGTATGCGAAGTTTTGAGATTGCTATTGACTATTCTGTTTTTGATAGATTCTGTTTTTATGTGTTGTTTCTTTATTTTGACGCATCTATGGCTAGTATCAGGGGCTATGAACCATGGAGAAGTTGGAATCCAGTAGATATTACACCAATATAAAATTAGAATAAGATCACAACAGTACCTTGAGTGGTTATTTGCTTTGTTTTACTAACGGAGCTCACAAGATTTTCTGTTGAGTTTTGTGTTGTGAAGTTTTTCAAGTTTTGGGTAAGGACTTGATGGACTATGGAATAAAGAGTGGCAAAAGCCTAAGCTTGGGGATGCCCAATGCACCCCAAGGTAAAATTCAAGGACGGCCAAGAGCCTAAGCTTGGGGATGCCCCGGGAAGGCATCCCCTCTTTCGTCTTCATCTATCGATAACTTTACTTGAGGCTATATTTTTATTCACTACATGATATGTGTTTTGCTTGGAGTGTCGTGTATGATATGATTCTTTGCTTTTTAGTTTGCCACAATCATCCTTGCAGTACACACCTTTTCAGAGGGACGCACTTTAATTGTGATTTGTTAGAATACTCTATGTGCTTCACTTATATCTTTTGAGCTAGGAAATTTTGCTCTATACTTCACTTATATCTCTTTAGACCATGGTGGTGGTTTTATTTTGTAGAAATTGTTGAACTCTCTTGCTTCACTTATATTATTTTGAGAGTTCTTCAGAACAGCATGGTAATTTTCTTGGGCTGTGAAATTAGTCCTAATATGGTAGACATCCAAAGGAGGTATAATAAAAACATTCATATAGAGAGCATTAAATATTATGTGAAGCTTGACTCCTTGTAATTGTTTTGAGATGTTAAGATGGTAATATTGGAGTCATGCTAGAGGTAGTTTGTGAGGTTCAAGAAATAATAGTGTTAAGGTTTGTGATTCCCGAAGCATGCACGTATGGCCTATGTAACCAAATTGGCGAGCATTGTATCTTGATTGTTTCCTCTTTGTGGGAAGGTCGAGGGCGCGTGATGGTTAACTCCTACCAACCTCCCCCCTAGGGGCATGCGTCGTAGTGCTTTGCTTTGAGGGCTAAGTAGATTTTTGCAATAAGTATGTGAGTTCTTTATGACTAATGTGAGTCCATGGATTATACGCACTCTCACTCTTCCACCTTTCTAGCCACTCTAGTGCCACGCAACATCCGCCGGTGCATAAAACCCTCCTTATACCTTCCTCAAAATAGCCACCATATCTACCTATTATGGCATTTCCATAGCCACTGCGAGATATATAGCCATGTAACTCCATCATTCTGTTTATTATGACACGCTTCATCATTGTCATATTGCTTTGCATGATCATGTAGTTGACATGGTATTTGTGGCAAAGCCACCGTTCATATTTTTCATACATGTCACTCTTGGTTATTGCACATGTGACGCCCGAAGACCGACGTCCCAAAAGATTCCAGAGATTCCAGATGTTCCGGGTTCTCCCGTGTGTTTCATTTGTGCTTGTGTTATTTATTTTGCTTTGCATCATGTCATCATGCCATCATGTCATTAATATTTGCATCTCAACTTAAATAAATCGTGTGGATCTTCGATCCATTTAAATCGAGGGAAGGATGACTTCTCTTTATAACATATCCTCCTAATATTATGGAGCTATTATAATAAATATTCCATTCTTTGGAATTAAGCATAACACACTTGCAAAATCCCCATGCCTATTCCATCTCAAGTTTGACTTCAAAACCTTGCCAATAATTCTTTTCCGTTGTATCGAGGTTCCTCCAAAAATTCGAACATTTTTGGACACTTCTATAATCAAGTCTTAGTTCAGACCCATTTGAATTAAATTCAAATATGTTTTAATTATATTTTTTTCGTTCATGCCATTTCTATTTTTCTCAGACCGCGCTCATTTTATGAGCCCGAGAAAAATAACCTCTTGTCCAAACTCTGTCGTAACCCTTCCTTCTCTTTTCTCTTCTTGCTATTTTTCCCTTTTTCTTCCTTTCCTTCTGTTTTTTTCTTGGTAATAAGAGAGAGAGGACCAAGCCCTCAGCCCATCAGCCTCTTCGCCCATCAGCCTCTTAGCCCATCAGCCTTTTGGCCCAAAAGGCCTAGGCCCAACCGCACCTCCTCCAACCCTAGCCCGAGCCAGCGACCTCCCCATCGCTCTCTCCCTGTTCGCCGCCATCTCTTCTCTCACTCGCTGGTATCTGATTCCCTCGATCCCTCTCCTCATCTCGCTCTCTCCCTCAGCAGTCGCCACCCCTCGTTCGCTCTCCCTCGCAGCCGAGCCCCATCGACCCCGCGTCCACATCTTCCCTTCGCCGTTCCCCTCGCGACCCTCAGTTCCCTCGTCCTCGCCGTCCCGTGGTTCTGCGGGACCTCCAGCCCCAATATCCTCGGCGCCTCCCTCCGGCCAGGCAGCAGAGGCCCCAATCCCCCCGAGCCTCTCCTCTCCCGCGTCGCGACGGCCGATCTCCTCCTCGCCATGGCCTCGTTCCTCTGCCTCTCCTTGCCATCGAGTTGCACCCGCCGCGGTTGAAGGCCGCCAGGGGGCCGCGTCGCCTCGGCCTCGCCAAGGCCGCGACCAGCGTCCGTCCTCGCCCCTGCGTCCCCCAGCCGCACGCGCCTCGTCCTCCCGCGCCACTCGTCCCAGTGCGCCCGCGCCTGGCGCCCCGCGAGCCGGCCACCCCAAGCCGACGCCCCGGCCTCTCCTCCTCGCTCCAGGCAGAGCAGCTCCCTGCGCGAGCCCTGCAACAGCCCTGGCCTCCACCACCGGCGACCTCCCCTGCATTCCTTCTCAACGCGTCGCCGTCCGCATTTTTGCTGCTGCCCTCGAGCACCTCTGCTCGAGTTCCTTTGGCCATGTTCATTCGGCAGCTCGCTGCCATAGCCATGACCGAGGCCTCCTTGTGTTTTTGTTGTTGTTGGAATCGCAAGACCGCCCAGGTTTTTGCCAAGTATCACTACAACCGTGAACGTCTTCGGATCTTCAAGTTCAACTACGTGGATTCGCCAAGTACCCCTACGGCAAGTACCATGACGGCCCCGAACCTCTGCGTGCGAGTACAACTACCGTCGCCGAAGAATCGAGTACCCCTACCGTCGCCGTGTACCACTACTTCCTCGACGAACATGAACGCCTACTTCCTCTACGAGTTGCTAGAACGTCTACTTCCACTACGTCCCTCGACGACTCGAACCCCTCCGAGAACGAACGCTCCGAAGGTATAACCCCGTGACGATGACCCGTGGACGAATGCTTGATGTGTTGTATGAAATGTATCCCTTGTTGCACCGTGGCCGTTGTGCCCCTCTTTTGTCGTCGACCCGTGGGAACCCGGAAGCCGGGAGCACCCCATCATCTTGTTCGACTCGCTCACGCCATCTTTCTTTTGCTCCGGACTCACAACGGGTTACCGGAACCGAGATGTTGCTTTGCATCATTTTTCGGATCGTTGCTGTGGCATCCTTTTCTTCCACCACGGTGACAATACTTCATATCTCTTCATGTTAACTTTTAATAAAAATTGCATAAACTTGATCATGTCATCCGCATCATGTTAACAACATTATATGTGTGAATTGTTGTTTGCTTAAAATTACTAAACATGCTCATGGGGATTTTCCGGAATTTTTGTTGTTTTTCCGGCCTCATTTAAAATGTCTTAATAGGTAGTTTGTTTTTGCTTCACCTCTTGCCATGTTTAATAAAAACATTTAATCTTGTCTTGTAAATAAACGAGAGTCAACTAAATAAATATAATGTGGTGTTTTGTCAATATGCAACTCGTTGCATATTGAGCTCCACTTAACTTGTAGTTTTGTTTGTGCCATTGCCATGCCATGCATATTTAAATCGGACATGCATCATACTTGGATGTGCATCGTATGCCATGTTTATGCTTGTGTGTTTACCGTGTTGTTTGCTTCTTTCCGGTATGCTTCTCTTGATAGCTTCGGTTCCGTTTCGGAGTTGTGAGGATTGTCTTCTTCATGGACCCGTTCTTCTTCCTTGCGGAATCCCAGGCAAGATGATCAGACCCTTGGATACCTTTACTACCATTGCCATGCTTAGTTGTCTCGATGCTATCGTTACATGTCGCGCTACCCATCTTTTATTGTCAGCCTCTCCTTGTTGCCATGAAACCTCTAACCTTGACACCTTCCTAGCAAAACCACTGTTTGGCTATGTTACCCGCTTGCTCAGCCCCTCTTATAGCGTTGTTAGTGCAGGTGAAGATGAAGTTCTTTCCAGGAGGGAACTGTTGTTGGAATATCACAATATGTTATATATACATTAACACACCTATATACTGGGCATGGGTGGAAGGCTTGGCCTTTTGGTCGGTGTTTTGTTCCACTCATGCCACCTTAGGCGCCGATAAACCGGCATTATGTTCCTTGATTTTGCGTTCCTTACACGATGGGTGGATGGGGACCCCTTGACAGTTCGACTTTGAATAAAACTCCTCCAGCAAGGCCCAACATTAGTTTTAATTTGCTCATAATAACAACTTAATTAATTAATTAAAAATTTCATAGGGGGTCGCGTCCCCGGGTTCTTAATTCTACATAACAGGGGGGGCCAGTGCTGATGGTGTTGGTCCCAAATAGAGTCGTGTTCGGCGCCCCCCTTGGAAACTTGGGGTTTGGCCGCTGTACGCTGTGCTCATCCGGTCGTGTCCTGAGACGAGATACGCGCGGCTACTATCAGGGTGTCGGCACGCCGGGAGGTCTTGCTGGACTTGTTTTACCATTGTCGAAATGTCTTGTGCACCGGGATGCCGAGCCTGATCGGATTTCCCTAATATAAGGGCTGATGATATTATATTTATCACTTCAGCTAATCGTGAGAGCTTGTGATGGGCTAAGTTGGGACACCCCTGCAGGGTTATAATCTGTCGAAAGCCGTGCCCGCGGTTATGTTGCAGATTGGAATTTGTTAATGTCCGGTTGTAGAAAACTTATTAGAGGATCCGAAGTAAAACACACAACTGTGTGAGTAACCGTGACTGTCTCTTTTCACTTTGAGAAGAGAACACGGTGGGGTTATGTTTGACTCGTATGTAGTTTAGGATCTTTAGCGATCACTACTAGTTGCGACCGTTTGCGTAGATTCTCATCTTATTCTTGTACTCGTAAGTTAGCCACCATATTATGCTTAGCCGCTGCTGCAACCTCACCACTTTACCTCTTCCTACCCATAAAGCTTTGCTAGTCTTGATACCCATGGTTATGGGATTGCGGAGTCCCCGTGGCTCACAGTTACTACAACACCATATGCAGGTTCAGTCGAGAATGATGCAGGAGCTGGTTCAAGTCTTTCACTGGGAGCTCGATGAAGAGAGTCGCCATATGCTTGTGACGTTTTCGACGATCAGTAGTGGTTTCTACTAGGGGCGATTCAGACCTGTGGCTTTATGTTTTGGATCTTCGCCCGTAGTCGGGTTGTGATGTTTTGTATGATGTTTTGCTTATGTAATGTATTGTGTGAAGTGGCGAGTGTAAGCCAACTATCTCCTTTTGCAATTTAATCCCTCTTTTACATGAGTCGTGCAAAGATACCAAACTTGAGATCATTCCAGAATGGGCTTATACCTTTAAGTCGTGCCTCGACACGTAGGAGGTATAGTCCCATCCTGGGCATTACAAGTTGGTATTCATAGCCTTCTCCGACCTAGAAGCCCCCACTGATTGATCGAATTGTTGACGGTTGAGTCTAGGCACACACTTGAAAATGTTTTGAGTCCTATATATATATATATATATATATATATATATATATATATCGGAGAGTAGGATTGTTTTTGCTCATCTTCTCTTTTCACTCTGGTGAGGACTCCTGACGATTACTTTGTCTCTTCTACTCTCAAAAATTCACCAAATTTTTTTTAGGATCACGCGAGTATTGTTTGGATTGTTCCAATGTCTTTGTGACGAGAACATTGTTCTCGATGCCTCCTGTCATTTAGGGGTTGTGGCAGTGTCCCGGGGAGTTGAGCTCCGAGGTGTTGTCGTCACAAATATATCGCAGCAGTTCTCGAATACTTAAGACGGCCGACATCGAAAACTCTCCTATGCGGTTAGTGGCAAGATAACCCCGACATCACCCAGTACTCGGGAGGTAGTTCGGGAGTATTGCCATAGCTTGTATAGTAGATGCGTTTCGAAGGTCCGAGGTAAACGGTTTCCGGAAATAACTGGTTATGTGTTGAAGGATGGATACAGCTGGATGTAGGATTAGAGTTGAGTGCGCGGTGCTTCCCCTGTATCCCCAACACCTGATTGCATAACTAGAAACTTTCGGAAATTAATAGGTGGGTTCATCTAGTAGTTCTAGGCATTCTTCCAACGAATGCATGATATGGAGTTCGGGGTTCTACATTGAGTGAAGCGGTTTATGGGCTTGTTCCGATCGGGAGTTGCATCTTAAAGGGTCCTTGGCTATTCTGATCCGGGGATTGCAAAACCCTTTTGTAACATGTTCCATGAGCTTTCAGCACGAATATGTGGGACGAAGCTTCTATCTTGTATTTGTTCTATCTGCTCCTTGTTGCTCTTATTTATCTTTTGTTCTCCCAAGTGGCTTCTCGTCAAGCTGAGGTATCTACGGAATTCATTCGTTCAATTCTCTGTTCGGATGATATTGTGAAGATTATGATGCAACATATCTATCCTTTGTTTTGATTTGATTCTGGTATTCGAGTTGCTTCGATGTCAAATGTTGATTCCATACCTTTCCTAATCGGTATTATCATATTTCTATGGGAGTGTTAATTCTTCTTGACCATCGAGATTTTCATGTTAATCCTTTTCAACCGGTGTGCCTTCTCTTCAAGTTATTCCATCCGGACGCCGTTGAGAAATCTGACGATTTGTCTGTTTCAGTCATCTCAAGTTGTCTTTGTTTTACCCGCCCTACCACCCTTCTTCTTCTCGGAGCAAGAAATTCTCATATGAAGTATCCATTTTATTCATGTGAGGTTTCTTCATTCTTTTCCTTCGATGTTCTTATCCGGTGATTTATCGTGAAGATGCTCAAGAGCTTCAAGTTTTTCATTCTTTGTTCTCGTTTCTTCTCCGGTGGTATAAATCCAAGCTTCCGTATTGATCATATCCGTGCCTCTTATTTCACATGTTTTCCCATGTTGAAATTTATTATCCAAAGCTCTCTTATTTTATTCAACTCTCTCTATGTTCATATCCGGAGTGCTCAAGATATCTTAGAAGATTCACTTTTCCATTCTCAATTTGTTCAAACTATTTTGAGGTTGTTATCTTATTCAAGCCATTTAATTCAACCGGTGCAATATCTCTTAAGCAATCTTTTTCAACGGTGATTCTTTGAGTGGGCCCTAACCCACAGGTCTTTTCCCAGGATCTTACCTGACTCTTGTTTTTCCGGAGAATTCTTTTCAAAGTGTGACGTAAGAATGATTCCCATTAGTCACATGCCTTCTCCAAGATCGCTTTCAAATTCTTCTTCATCATTGGTTCAACCTTTTAATTCTTCACTACGGAGTACCTATACAATTCATGGTGGTGTATCTCGTCGTCATTCTCAATATTTGAAGATCGGAGAAGTGTTTCTCTTAAATCTTGGCTGCTATCTTGATGAGTTGTGGTTCTAGCTTCATGCCATCCTCATTATTGTTCCGATTGTGAGGAATTCTTTTTATACCCATCAGAAAAATTTCATGAATTCTTTTCTTTGTGATCCTCCGAAGGCCATCATTTCAGAATATTTCTTCGTTCTCAGTTTTCAACTTCGCCCTCCAACCATTCTTCATTGATGCCTCTTCGTTCGTCTCCATATTTTACGGTGGTTCATTCAAGATTAACCTTCCGTTGTTACAATTCATTTGTTCTTTTCATGATCCTACCGGTGCTTCGTTGAAGATTTACCCAAGCTTGTGCGGGATCTCTCTTGAATTCTTTGCAACAAGAATAAGTAGTAGGCCAAATCCGTTGCTTGTCATCAATTTAATTTGATGAAGGATAAGCATACAATAAATCTTATTCTTTTTCCCCGAAGTGATTAATCTCTGTTTTCCGGAGCTTGTTCATCATATCATATCCTTGGTTCTAAGTTGTTCATCTTGTTTTTCCGGAGCTCCAAGTTATTTCTATTACATCATTTCAAACATCCATCTAATTCATCGTAGGCCTTGAATCTTATTCTTTTCATCTTTCACTTCTCATGCTTTCATTACCGGAGTTCTCATGGTGGTTCATCATGTTTTAATTCATCCTCGAAGTTTTCATCAAGATTCTTGTTGGAGCTCAAGCATTCTTCATCATGCATTCCAATTGCAATTCTTTATACCTTATTCTTTGAGATGGTGTTATGTCATTCTTGACAATTCCTTCATGTTTCATGATTCACAAGTTGTCAAGAATGAGATATTTAAACCCATCATTTTCTTTGTTCAGGAGATCCTTCCAACCCCTCATTTTTATCTCTTGGAGTAATCTTGGGTTGTATTTCACCTAAAAGATTTTCCTAAGGATTGTTGCTATTATGGTGCTTATATATGACCCAAATTCTTCATTTATCATTCCGGCGAAATAAGTTTATTGTCTCCTTGTTGATCTCAATCCAATTAAATGTTTCCGTCAGTGGCTGGTTGTCACCTCTTAATTCTGAGATGTTTTCCATAAGCCCACATCAAGCTTATTCTTTCGTTGTTGAATTCCAACAACTCCGTTCAACCCTTCTTCGTAAGGATGTTTTTCATATTCATTTGCCGGAGAAGTTGTCTTTTTCTTCTCCGTTCAAGTCTTTCATTGAATTATATGTTATTCTTTCATTCCGAAGGCATTGTGGTGTTGCTCTCTCCAAACCCTCATCTCGTTTTATCGAGATGATGTTTTTTCCTTGCTTGTCCATTTAACCGGAGTGTTGTGTCCTCCATTCAAGTTCTGTCATCCTATCTAGCTTTTACTCTCTTTTCAACCGGAGTGCTGTCTGAATCCTTCTTACCCCTTGTGCCATTCTTTCAATTATTTCGGAGGCAATATGTTGTTCATTTCTTCAAGTATCATTCCATCTCCTCAAGTTCTTGTTAATTCCTTCCATTTTTAGATGGAGTGCTGTCCAAATTATTTCGTTCTTATTCCTTCTCAATCTTGGTCAACCGGGGTGGTTTTGAAATTCTTTCGTCATCCGTGAGCTCTTGTCTCATGTCCTTCAACCTACAAGGTTCTTGTAATGTTCCTTGTTCCTCCTTTTACCGGAGTGCTCTTAACTTCGTTAATCTCTGTTGTATTCTTTCCTTCAAGATTGTTCAACCTCTCAAGGTTTGTGGTTTCACTCGTTTGTCAAAGAAGCAACTTTGTTTTACCTCTTCTTTTTCGTTTCTATCCGGTGCCATCTCTAGGATCTCGGGTCGAGATCCTCTGTTAGTGTGGGAGAGTTGTGACGCCCGAAGACCGACGTCCCAGAAGATTCCAGAGATTCCAGATGTTCCGGGTTCTCCCGTGTGTTTCATTTGTGCTTGTATTATTTATTTTGCTTTGCATCATGTCATCATGCCATCATGTCATTAATATTTGCATCTCAACTTAAATAAATCATGTGGATCTTCGATCCATTCAAATCGAGGGAAGGATGACTTCTCTTTATAACATATCCTCCTAATATTATGGAGCTATTATAATAAATATTCCATTCTTTGGAATTAAGCACACTTGCAAAATCCCCATGCCTATTCCATCTCAAGTTTGACTTCAAAACCTTGCCAATAATTCTTTTCCGTTGTATCGAGGTTCCTCCAAAAATTCGAACATTTTTGGACACTTCTATAATCAAGTCTTAGTTCAGACCCATTTGAATTAAATTCAAATATGTTTGAATTATATTTTTTTTGTTCATGCCATTTCTATTTTTCTCGGACCGCGCTCATTTTATGAGCCCGAGAAAAATAACCTCTTGTCCAAACTCTGTCGTAACCCTTCCTTCTCTTTTCTCTTCTTGCTATTTTTTCCTTTTTCTTCCTTTCCTTCTGTTTTTTTCTTGGTAATAAGAGAGAGAGGACCAAGCCCTCAGCCCATCATCCTCTTAGCCCATCAGCCTCTTAGCCCATCTGCCTTTTGGCCCAAAAGGCCTAGGCCCAACCGCACCTCCTCCAACCCTAGCCCGAGCCAGCGACCTCCCCATCGCTCTCTCCCTGTCCGCCGCCATCTCTTCTCTCGCTCGCTGGAATCCGATTCCCTCGATCCCTCTCCTCATCTCGCTCTCTCCCTCAGCCGCCGCCACCCTTCGTTCGCTCTCCCTCGCAGCCGAGCCCCATCGACCCCTCGTCCCCATCTTCCCTTCGCCGTTCCCCTCGCGACCCTCATCTCCCTCGTCCTCGCCGTTCCGTGGTTCTGCGGGACCTCCAGCCCCAATATCCTCGGCGCCTCCCTCCGGCCAGGCAGCAGAGGCCCCGATCCCCCCGAGCCTCTCCTCTCCAGCGTCGCGACGGCCGATCTCCTCCTCGCCATGGCCTCGTTCCTCTGCCTCCCCTTGCCATGGAGTTGCGCCCGCCGCGGTTGAAGGCCGCCAGGGGGCCGCGTCGCCTCGGCCTCGCCAAGGCCACGACCAGCGCCCGTCCTCGCCCCTGCGTCCCCCAGCCGCACGCGCCTCGTCCTCCCGCGCCGCTCGTCCCAGCGCGCCCGCGCCTGGCGCCCCGCGAGCCGACCGCCCCAAGCCGACGCCCCGGCCTCTCCTCCTTGCTCCAGGGAGAGCACCTCCCTGCGCGAGCCCTGCAACAGCCCTGGCCTCCACCACCGGCGACCTCCCCTGCATTCCTTCTCAACGCGTCGTCGTCCGCATTTTTGTTGCTGCCCTCGAGCCCCTCTGCTCGAGTTCCTTTGACCATGTTCATTCGGCAGCTCGCTGCCATAGCCATGACTGAGGCCTCCTTGTGTTTTTGTTGTTGTTGGAATCGCAAGACCGCCCAGGTTTTTGCCAGGTACCACTACAACCGTGAACGTCTTCGGATCTTCAAGTTCAACTACGTGGATTCGCCAAGTACCCCTACGACAAGTACCACGACGGCCCCGAACCTCTACGTGCGAGTACAACTACCGTCGCCGAAGAACCGAGTACCCCTACCGTCGCCGTGTACCACTACTTCCTCGACGAACGTGAACGCCTACTTCCTCTACGAGTTGCGAGAACGTATACTTCCACTACGTCCCTCGACGACTCGAACCCCTCCGAGAATGAATGCTCCAAAGGTATAACCCCATGACGATGACCCGTGGACGAATGCTTGATGTGTTGTATGAAATGTATCCCTTGTTGCACCGTGGCCGTTGTTCCCCTCTTTTGTCGTCGACCCGTGGGAACCCGGAAGCCGGGAGCACCCCATCATCTTGTTCGACTCGCTCACGCCATGTTTCTTTTGCTCCGGACTCACAACGGGTTACCGGAACCGAGATGTTGTGTTGCATCATTTTCGGATCTTTGCCGTGGCATCCTTTTCTTCCACCACGGTGACAATACTTCATATCTCTTCATGTTAACTTTTAATAAAAATTGCATAAACTTGATCATGTCATCCGCATCATGTTAACAACATTATATGTGTGAATTGTTGTTTGCTTAAAATTACTAAACATGCTCATGGGGATTTTCCGGAATTGTTGTTGTTTTTCCGGCCTCATTTAAAATTTCTTAATAGGTAGTTTGTTTTTGCTTCACCTCTTGCCATGTTTAATAAAAACATTTAATCTTCTCTTGTAAATAAACGAGAGTCAACTAAATAAATATAATGTGGTGTTTTGTCAATATGCAACTCGTTGCATATTGAGCTCCACTTAACTTGTAGTTTTGTTTGTGCCATTGCCATGCCATGTATATTTAAACCGTACATGCATCATACTTGGATGTGCATCGTATGCCATGTTTATGCTTGTGTGTTTACCGTGTTGTTTGCTTCTTTTCGGTATGCTTCTCTTGATAGCTTCGGTTCCGTTCCGGAGTTGTGAGGATTGTCTTCTTCATGGACCCGTTCTTCTTCCTTGCGGAATCCCAGGCAAGATGATCATACCCTTGGATACCTTTACTACCATTGCCATGCTTAGTTGTCTCGATGCTATCGTTACATGTCGCGCTACCCATCTTTTATTGTCAGCCTCTCCTTGTTGCCATGAAACCTCTAACCTTGACACCTTCCTAGCAAAACCACTGTTTGGCTATGTTACCCGCTTGCTCAGTCCCTCTTATAGCGTTGTTAGTGCAGGTGAAGATGAAGTTCGTTCCAGGAGGGAACTGTTGTTGGAATATCACAATATGTTATATATACATTAACACACCTATATACTGGGCATGGGTGGAAGGCTTGGCCTTTTGCTCGGTGTTTTGTTCCACTCATGCCACCTTAGGCGCCGATAAACCGGCATTATGTTCCTTGATTTTGCGTTCCTTACACGATGGGTGGATGGGGACCCCTTAACAGTTCGACTTTGAATAAAACTCCTCCAGCAAGGCCCAACATTGGTTTTAATTTGCTCATAATAACAACTTAATTAATTAATTAAAAATTGCATAGGGGGTCGCGTCCCCGGGTTCTTAATTCTACATAACAGGGGGGCCAGTGCTGATGGTGTTGGTCCCAAATAGAGTCGTGTGTGGCGCCCCCCCTTGGAAACTTGGGATATGGCCGCTGTACGCTGTGCTCATTCGGTCGTGGCCTGAGACGAGATACGCGCGGCTACTATCAGGGTGTCGGCACACCGGGAGGTCTTGCTGGACTTGTTTTACCATTGTCGAAATGTCTTATGCACCGGGATGCCGAGCCTGATCGGATTTCCCTAAGATAAGGGGTGATCATATTATATTTATCACTTTAGCTAATCGTGTGAGCTTGTGATGGGCTAAGTTGGGACACCCCTGCAAGGTTATAATCTTTCGAAAGCCGTGCCCGCGGTTATGTGGCAGATTGGAATTTGTTAATGTCCGGTTGTAGAAAACTTGACAGAGGATCCGTAGTAAAAGACACAACTGTGTGAGTAACCATGACCGTCTCTTTTCACTTTGAGAAGAGAACACGGTGGGGTTATGTTTGACTCGTATGTAGTTTAGGATCTTTAGCGATCACTACTAGTTGCGACCGTTTGCGTAGATTCTCATCTTATTCTTGTACTCGTAAGTTAGCCACCATATTATGCTTAGCCGCTGCTGCAACCTCACCACTTTACCTCTTCCTACCCATAAAGCTTTGCTAGTCTTGATACCCATGGTTATGGGATTGTTGAGTCCCCGTGGCTCACAGTTACTACAACACCAGATGCAGGTTCAGTCGAGAATGATGCAGGAGTTGGTTCAAGTCTTTCACTGGGAGCTCGATGAAGAGAGTGGTCGTATGCTTGTGACGTTTTCGACGATCAGTAGTGGTTTCTACTAGGGGCGATTCAGACCTGTGGCTTTATGTTTTGGTATCTTTCTTTTGGATCTTCGCCCGTAGTTGGGTTGTGATGTTTTGTATGATGGTTTGCTTATGTAATGTATTGTGTGAAGTGGCGAGTGTAAGCCAACTATCTCCTTTTGCAATTTAATCCCTCTTTTACATGAGTCGTGCAAAGATACCAAACTTGAGATCATTCCAGAATGGGCTTATACCTTTAAGTCGTGCCTCGACACGTAGGAGGTATAGTCCCATCCTGGGCAATACAGCACATCCCGGTACAGCACCGGAGGCATGCATATAGAGTCATATCCTTGTTCTAAGCATCAAGTTGTAATATCAAGTTGTAAGTAAATAAAAGTGTGATGATCATCATTATTAGAACATTGTCCCGTGTGAGGTTATCAAAAATAAAAGAGGCCAATGAAGCCCAAATAAACAAAAGAGGCCAAAGAAGACCACCAAAAAAAAGACAAAGAGAGAAGGGACAATGTTACTATCTTTTTGCACACTTGTGCTTCAAAGTAGCACCATGTTCTTCATGATAGAGAGTCTCCTATGTTGTCACTTTCATACATCACTAGTGGGAATTTTTCGATATAGAACTTGGCTTGTATATTCCAACGATGGGCTAACTCAAATGCCCTAGGTCTTCATGAGCAAGCAAGTTGATGCACACCCACTAGTTGTCTTTTTGAGCTTTCATACACTTATAGCTCTAGTGCATCTGTTACATGGCAATCTCTGCTCACTCACATTGATACCGATTTATGGACATCTTCATAGTCAATTGATTTGCCTAGTTGATGTGAGACTCTCTCCCACCTTTTGTCTATTACCACCTCCATTCCATCCATAGTGCTATGTCCATGACTAGCGCTCATATATTGCGTGAAGAGTTGAAAAAAGGCTTGAAAGAGTAGAGCAGGAAAGCAATTGCTCGGCTGACTCCGGGATGGGCATGAGGGGTGTTTTGTGTTAAGAAAAGGGAGCATAAGGACTATATGATTTGCAGGGATAACGTTCTTTAGCCATGTTATTTTTGAAGCTTTATAGATTGCTTTTAGTATGATTAAAGTATTATTATTTTGATATTGAGAAACTTTTATTTTGAGTCTTTTGGATCTGAACATTCATGCCGCAATAAAGAATATTGCATTAATAAATATGTTGGGTAGCATTCAACATCACAAATTCTGTTTTTATCATTTACCTACTTGAGGACGAGCAGGAATTAAGCTTGGGGATGCTTGATACGTCTCCAACGTATCTATAATATGTGATTGTTCCATGCTATTATATTATCTATCTTAGATGTTTTGTATGCATTTATTTGTTATTTTATATGATTTTTGGGACTAACCTACTAACCCAGAGCCCAGTGCCAGTTTCTGTTTTTTCCTTGTTTTTGAGTTTCGCAGAAAAGGAATATCAAGCGGAGTCCAAACGAAACGAAACTTTTTGGAGTTTTTTCTTGGACCAGAAGACACCAGATTGACTTGGAGTACACGCCAGGGGGTCTGCGAGGAGGCCACAAGGGTGGAGGGCGCGCCCAGGGGGTAGGGCACGCCCCCTACCTTGTGGGCCTCTCGTGCCTCCCCTGACCTACTTCTTCCGCCTATAAATTCACATATATTCCTGAAACATCAGAAGATAAAAAACACTTTTTCGCTGCCGTAACCATCTGTTCCCGCAAGATCCCATCTGGAGGCCTTTTCCGGTACTCTGTCGGAGGGGGAATCAACCACGGAGGGCATCTACATCAACCATATTGCGCTTCCGATGAAGTGTGAGTAGTTTACCACAGACCTACATATCCATAGCTAGTAGCTAGATGGATTCTTCTCTCTCTTGGATCATCAATACCATGTTCTCCTCGTTGTTCTTGGAGATCTATCTGATGTAATATTCTTTTGCGGTCTGTTTGCCAAGATCTGATGAATTGTGGGTTCATGTCATCTTGCTTAAGGCATTACTTTGTTGTTATGAACTTAATACTCTAGATGCAGAATCATTTCGGTCGATGTGTGGAGTAATAGTAGTAGATGCGGGAGGAGTTGGTCTAATTGTCTCGGACCTGATGCCTATATTCATGATCATTGCCTTAGATGTCTTCATAATTGTTTGCTTTTCTATCAATTGCTTGGTAGTAATTTGTTCACCCACCGTAATATTTGTTATCATGAGAGAAGCCTCTAGTGAAACCTATGGCCCTCGGGTCTATTTTATATCTTATAAGTTTCAGATCTACTATTTTGCAATCTTTTACTTTTCAATATATAAACCAAAAAGGCAAAAATATTTACTTTACTTGTTCATCTGTCTCTATCGGATCTCACTTTTGCAAATAACCTAAAAGGTATTAACAACCGCTTTATAGCGTTGGGTGCAAGTTGTTTGATTGTTTGTGCAGGTATTTGGCGACTTGTGTGTAATCTCCTACTGGATTGATACCTTGGTTCTCAAAACTGAGGGAAATACTTACTTCACTTTGCTACATCTCCCTTTCCTATTCAAGGGAAATACCAACGCAAACTCGGGAAAGTAGCGAGGAAGCAACATGTCCGCCGTTTCCTGCGAAAATCTCGGTAACTGAATAGAATGACAAAGGGTTTGAAGAAGCGCAATCTCCAAAATAGATGAAATTTTGAAGTTAATTTCAATCACGACCAAGGATGTCGGATTGAGATCTTCTTCAGATCAAGTTGCGTGTTTATGAAGAGAAAGACTGAGGGAAAACAAATACTGACTCAAAACACAAAGCCACATGAAGGAAAACACAAAGCACAAACACACTAAACGAAATCAAAGAGATAAACACCAATAATGATTGATCTCAAGGCTTATAATAAGTGTGAGACATCCCTAAGAGAATTCCCTGTACGAGAGGATTAGTTCTTCTTCACAACCCACTCTTGCGTGGGAGGTGAGGATCTCATTTGCTTGGATCGAGTGGGGATGTTCCTTTGGCGAGGCATGTGAGGCACCTGCTCACTTTGATGATAATCATATGAATATGCACTGATGTTTTTTCCAGATATATGAATGTAATGATTTTAAGAGGTACAATGTACTCCTTCTGACGCAGGTTAGGATGATAATCATTCGAGAAAGATTCTAAAGTAGACTATGAATGATATCCATTTCCTCGTCGAGAATTATCCTGAATAGTCAGGTTGGCAGTGGTAGACAAATTTTCAACAATGCACTTCTTTACCCATATTTGCTTCTTGGGTGAACCTGTCCTGCAGTAGTTCCAACATATCGAGCAAAAACCTCACCATTCTATTGTTTGAAGATTTTGTAACTTGAGTCATCATACTCGTCAGTATCAATAGGAATAGGTGAATGATAACCAATTAGAGATTCAGGTTCGAGGGTTTTACTCTTAGCATGAACCCAAGTTGTTTGAGGATACTTCTTGGGAATCTAAAAGGATCCGTCCACATTGAGTTTCTTTTCGAAACCTAATCCTTTCTTCTGAGGAATTTTGTTCAGTATGGACTTCTTGAGAACATCACATAGGGTTTGATGCCCTTTTAGGCTCCTTAACATTCCAGCCTCAAGTAAGCCCTTCACCCTGCAATTTTCTTCAATAATAGTAGCAAGATCCTCGGAAGAGGGGTTAGTAGTACCAATTTTAGTAGTAGCAATATTTTCATCAATAGTATTAGAAGTTTTAGCATGAGAATTAGCATTGCTACGTTCTAGGCATTTTAAGCAAGGTTGTACAAAATTACCAGGAAGTCGAGCAGATTGCTCGGTGAAGAGAGAAGCTTTCTCTAACATCAGCTCGTTAAGAGATTCTTTCGGTGGGACGGGTTCTTGATTCCCGTTAAGTAGATCATCTGATAAATCCTCGTACTCAACTGTAAGTGAATCACAATGAAAGGTGAGATCATCAATAGTTTATGAAAAAGCATCTTGCTCTTCGGTCAACTTTTGATTCTTCTCCATCTCTTCGACTAGTCGGTTTTCTTAAGACTTCTCTCAAGAATTTCAAGTTCATCATGTTGGGACTTAGCAATTTTGACTAGCTCGGCATACGAAATGTATTCAGGAGAATATTCGTTCATGGATCTTGGGTGTTTTGCAGATACCTGATCCTTTGATGATTTTTCCATGAGACAGAAAGCAATATGTTCATCATCACTTGAATCATCATCAGCAGCATCTGATTTGAGAGAGTTGTGAAAGAACATGCGGTGCCTCCATGTTTGGTTTTGGTAATTGATGACAATCTATATGGACTAATGGTTACCTTGAGTTATATTTGAAGGGTTTGTCCATAGGCTTTTCTTGGAGTTCATTTGCTGGTTTCAAGGAGAGTTTGTGATGACCAAGGTGCTATTAAGGAATTATCCAAAGTTTGGTCTTGTGGGTGTTGAGCTTATTGCAAGCATGTCTTGAAGAAGAAGAGTTTGTGATCATTCATGTTTACCCTCAAGACATCATCCAAATGAAGAGAGTTGGAAAGATTCAAGGTTGATCAAAACTAAGTCAAAGAATGAATCAAGTTGATCAACACACAAAGTGTAGAAGATGTACCGAGAGGGATCAAGCAATCCCATGGTATGGTAAGCATTGTCAATCACGCTTTGTGTACTAACCCATGGTCTTCGTGAGAGTTCTTTGTGGGGTTAGGTTGCGGTGTGCAAGTTCAAGTGGAGCATCACGAAGAGATCAAGTGCTTGAAGCTTGCCGTCCATTGTTGTGACAATGGACTTGTGAAGATGTGCGAAGAGTGGCTCACCCATAGTGGAGTATGGGGGAGCAATATACTAGTCTTCATCAAGCCAACGCAATCAAGAAAGATGGTCATACTTGAGGGAGTCAAGATCGTCATCATCCAACTCAAGTGGACTATGTGCAAGGCAAAGGTTTGCCCTTGATAGGTTTTCTATTTTACCGGTCTCATGGTGGTAGTTGGGAGACCAGGTTATAGGATCGATTGCCGTACTATCAAGGGGGGCTCTCGATGAGTAGCTTGATCGTATCGTTCGTAGAGAGCTCAAACCATTGCATCTGTGCATCATCTTTATTGGTTCTTGTTTGATTCTCTTTGTGAGTCTTAGAGCTTATGGTCATCTTGATGACAAGCTTGAGTTCATCGAAAACGGAGTTCACATGCGTCTTCTATGATGTTTTCGGTGTTGGAGTTTTTACTAGTCTTAATTGAGAAAAGGATCTCACCATTTTATTTTGGATATTTTCTCAATTGCTTTTTCTTGATATTTCTATCAAGATTGTGTTTGCTCTTGTCCTTAGCTTTCCAACGAACTTGATTTCGTCGAATTCGGAGTTCGTATGCGAAAGTTGTGGCTGTTTTGATCTTACCTGTTTTCCATAGAGAGGTTGTACCGCCCCATAGAGAGGTTGTACCGGTTGACCGGTACTACCGATGTTTGGAGCGGTAGTACCGGTCCAAAATTGGTCTGATGGTTGTATCGGCCATGTACCGCTCTACCACCGGAATAGTTTCTGTTTTGGAGCGGTTCTTGGACGGTTGTTGACCGGTTGTACCGGTTAGTTTAGTATAACCGGTACTACCGGTTCCCCGGGCTGTTGTACGCTTAATGCTTTTTCCTACAGGTTGGTTTTTCCTCTGCCTTGACCGGTTGTACCGGTTCGTGCACCGGTTGTACCGGTCCTATAGTTTTCTGCACATAACGGGAAGATTCGTGGGGACCTATAAAAGGGGATCTTCTTCCCCATTGGACCTCATCTTTTGAGCTCGTGTTCTTCCCCCATTGTTGACCTTCTTCGAGCTTGCTTTCTCTCAATCCCTCCATGGATTCTTGCTAGTTTTGGGGGGAAAAGAGAGAGGAGATCTAGATCCACATTTCCACCAATCATTTTCTCCTCTAGGTGAGGGGAACCCCTTGGATCTAGATCTTGGAGTTCTTGGTGTTCTCCTTCTTGTTCTTCCTCTCATTTCCCTCCCTAGCATTAGTTGCTTTGGTGGGATTTGGGAGAGAAGGACTTGGGCACTCCGTGTGCCCTTGCCATTGCATTTGGTGCATCGGTTTGAGTTCTCCACGGTGATACGTGGAAATTACAAGTTGAGAAGCTTATTACTCTTGGGTGCTTGGTACCCTTGAGCTTGTTCCTCTTGGGTGCTTGGGTGCCCTAGACGGTTGTGGTCACCTCGAAGCCATATTCCATTGTGGTGAAGCTTCGTGGTGTCGTTGGGGAGATAGCCCCAACCTTGTGGTGTTCGGAGCTCAATCATTGTGGTGCAAAGCTCCGGGCAAGCGTCGGGGTCTCCAATTAGGTTGTGGAGATTGCCCCAAGCAATTTGACGGGTTCCGGTGACCGCCCCCAAGGGTTGCCAAAGTGTACGGGTTCGGTGACCGCCCCCAAGGGTTGCCATTTGTACGGGTTCGGTGACCGCCCTAAAGGGTCCCTTAGTGGAATCACGGCATCTTGCATTGTGCGAGGTCGTGAGGAGATTACGGTGGCCCTAGTGGCTTCTTGGGGAGCATTGTGCCTCCACACCGCTCCAAACGGAGATTAGCATCCGCAAGGGTGTGAACTTCGGGATACATCGTCGTCTCCGCGTGCCTTGGTTATCTCTTACCCGAGCCCCTTACTTATGCACTATACTTTGTGATAGCCATATCGTTTCTTGTCATATATCTTGCTATCACCTAGTTGTTTATCTTGCTTAGCATAAGTTGTTGGTGCACATAGGTGAGCCTAGTTGTTGTAGGTTTTGTGCTTGACAAATTAACCGCTAGGTTTATTCCGCATTTGTTCGAGCCTAAACTGTAATTATTTTAAAGCGCCTATTCACCCCCCCCCCTCTAGGCGACATCCACGATCTTTTAATTGGTATCAGAGCCTCGTCTCTCTTTATCGGGCTTAACCGCCTAGAGAGTAAGGATGTCGACTAGGGGTTTAGGATTCTCTGACACTCTTAGTTTCGATGGCACAAATTTTGATGTTTGGGTAATTCGCATGCTTAATCTCTTTAGGGTCATGGACCCAAATTTAGATCGAATTGTAGATATGGGTTTTTCTCCTCCTATGGATCCCCAAAGATTAACTTTAGAGGATGAGAAAAACTCTTATCTCAATGCTCAAGCTTCTAATGTGCTTTTCGATGCTTTGAGAAATGTAGTTATATTTCAACTCATGCCGTTCCGGGATGCTCATGAGTTGTGGACAAAGCTTCAAGATAAATATGGTGTGTCCAAGAATTGTGGGGATGATTGTTCTCCCTCCACCTCTGACCGTGTTGCTTTCTCAATTTCTTCTACTTCACCTACATGTGGATTGCCACAAGGTAATGATATGGTGAGTAGTGGTGTTCATTGCAATGATGATAGTGGGATTATTGTTGATGATGCTTCATCACTTTCTTATTGCAATGCTTCATCTTTGGACTTTAGCACTTTGAGCACTCCAAATGTTTCACATGCTTGTGTTGATATTCCTTGCATATCATGTAGAAATTGCTTGACTAAATCTCATGATGATATGCTTGCTATGTCTCGTTGCCATGATAAAAATGCATATATTTCCTCGAATTGTTGTGCTAACAATGTAGAGGAAATCCAACGCCCCATGGAACAAGATGTGGCCTTGAATGGTGCTTCGAGGGATCCAACATCATCATCTATTGTATATTGTCTTATGGCTAAGGCTTCAAAGGTATCTCCCACTTTGAATCCCAATATATCTTGTGATGCTAGTGATGATCACAAGAATGATGATGATGTTGATTGTGATGAAGAGAATGATAATGTTGCCTCCTTAAAAATTAAGGGGGAAATGATTTTTAAAGCTCTTCTTAAGAATAAATTAGCTCGTTCCAACTTCATGGAAATCATGTCTATTGCCATTGAGGGCAAGAAATATATAGAGGAGTTGGAATCTCATCTAGAGGAGCATGAGGTCACCATTGAGAAAATGGAAAGTCATGAGCGTGATTACGCTAATGAGATCGCTGACCTATCGCCGACCTATCCTGTGATAGAGCTCTCGAGGTGGCTAATGATTTTGAAACTAAAAATGAGAAGCTTGAAGTTGCACATGCTAAACTCCTTGAGGATTTTGAGCACCTCGAAAATGGCTCAAGGGTCATTAAGGGTGAGCTCATAAAACTCACCGAGTCTCATGCTCAACTTAAAGCTTCATATTCTAAGGAGCTTACCAAGTTGCCTTCTCCTCTTGCTATTATTGATGATGCTTGTGCTACTAACTCTATTTCCAGTGAAGCATCCATTTTGAAGGAAAATGTTGAGCTAAGGGCTCAACTTGAGTTGCTATCTAGCAATTATGGGAAATTGGAAGAAAGTCATGTAAAGCTCACAAGCTCTCATGATGATCTTCTAGTATCCCATAATGTGCTAAAGATAGCTCATGAGGCTATGAGTATCAAGGTAACATCTAGTAAGCCTCATGTGGCTACTAGCACTACTTCAAGTCAAAATTCTATCTTGCCATGTGCTAGTCCTCGTAATTCATCTACTCACAATGTTAGTACATCTTGTGAGGAATTTCTCTCCTTGCCTTGTTGCTCTAACAATGAAGCTTATACTTCCTCTAGTACTTTTGTTGATACTAACCATGTAGAGGAAATCAAAGAGCTCAAGGCCCAAGTCACTTCTTTGAAGAAAGACTTGGAAAAGTGTCATGAAGGGAAGTCCACACTCAACAATATCTTGAGTGTGCAAAAATCCCCCAATGACAAAGGTGGTCTTGGATTCAACTCCAACAAGAAGAAAAGGTCCAAGAGCATTAACAAGAATAAGGGCCAAGAACAACTCAAGAATTCGGCCAAGATTATTTGCTTCAAGTGCAAAATTGAAGGGCATCATGTTAGATCTTGCCCATTGAAGAAGAAGGCCATTAGTGACAAGCAACAAGGGAAGAGGCCACAAGTTCAATCCCATGCTCAACCGCAAGTTGAAGAAAGGCCACTTCCCAAGAATACTCAAGTTAATGCTTCTCATGTTGAGAAATCAAATGAGAAGAAAGTGAAGAGTAGACGTTGCTACTTATGTCGTGAGAAAGGTCACGTCGCTTCTTCATGCACTAGTGGTAACTTATCCAACCCAATTATTATTGATGATGTCTATTTTCTTGGGAAGGATATTGTTGGCAATGTGTTTGCCAAGTTTGTTGTTACTCAAAGTGGTGTCAAGAAAAGAACCATTTGGGTAGCCAAGCCTATTGTGACTAACCTCTTAGGACCCAACTTGGTTGGGTACCAACTAGCTCAAACTTGATCAATAGGTGTTTTGGAGGGCATTGGAGACTTGGCTACATTATGAAGAATTAAGGGGTCTTCATCATTCATATTGTCTCAATCCAAGTCATTCGGATTATCAAGTTTCTATCTTATATCCAATGTTCCTCCTTGCGGTAACTCATGCTTAAATTGTTTACATTGAAAGTTACTTGCCCCTTTGCATGTTTTGGTTTTGTTCCTTGCATGTGTCTGTATATGTTGTGCGTCCAATTTGCGTATCTTGAGAAATCAAGTATGTGTATATTGGTTTGCACATCATGTATGTGTGTGTCGTGCGTTGAGCCTTTGTGCTTCTTGCTTTTATCTTAGTTGGCTCTTGTGAGAGATTAATGGAACATCCCATTTTGGGGGAGTGATGTGCTTTGTGCACCTCACAATCCTATAAATGTGTGTACATGAGGAATACCATCTAGTATTGATATTACAAGATTATCTAGTCTCTATGTGGAATGTCTTCTCATGAGAAAGTCAAATTCTAAGTGTTCCATTAATTATCTCTTGTTGGTTCTCTTTTGCATCTTGGTAATTTTTCATTGGTATCACATTATGGGGGAGTAATATTATATGTGCATATTACAAGCCTAGAAAATGTGTACATTTGAGATATTGTCACCTAGTATTGATATTATAAATTATGTTGTTCCTAGGTGGCATGTTAGCTCTACAAGTTGCAAAGTTGCTTTCGTGTTTGGTGTGAAGATGATGCTGCATGTGCTTGCAATATACCACCGAGAATTATCTCCATATACCTCTTGTCTTTGACAATTGGTAATCCTTTATGTGGTGGAAATTTTTGATCATCTTTACATTGTCTTTTGGTTTTATTTGTCTTATCTCTTGCCAAGTTGTGTCAACTCCCATTGCCTTCCGTGCCACTTGTGGATCTTGTTATTTTTTTCAAGTGTTTTCTAGATATAGTGAAAGTGGTGATCCCACCTTGTGCATTTTGTATTCTAATGCAAATTCTCTTTAATGCACAATTCTTGGGGGAGCTATCCTATTTTCGATAGAACACTCATCTTGTGATCCATAGCAAGTGTGTGTTGATGGAAGGCAAGCCGTTTCTTTTTGGTACTTTGTGCCATCATGAAACTTTGTAGATGGGTTGGTTTGTTTGGAACCATCCTCTCTTTTGGGATTGCGATATCTTTCCTTTTGCGTGTATCAATGAATATCTCATTCCTTGATGTATCTTCTAATAGATATCTTCCAAGTGATGATTTCTCCATTTGGTATCCTATTTTCACTTGGTAATTCTTTTTCATTTTGTTTCGTTTCTTGAAAGTTTTGAGCATGCATATTTACTTCATGTATTTTCTTTGGCATGCTTTCTTTCTTTAACCCAATATATAAGGGAAACTCCACCTAGTCTCAATTTGGATGAGATGTGCATGAAATTCATTTTCATATATAAATGCACATATGTTTGTGGAGTTTTTCCTATGTATTGGTGTTTCTAACTCTTTGGTCCCAATGAGTTTGGGTACCATTTTGTTTGTGTTGGTGTTCTAGGAACAATTGGAGATGCATTGGATGCTCGGCTCATTCAAAAGGAAGGTGGTGTCACCATGTGCTTATTGGAGTCAAGCTAGGATGATCAATGAACTACTATCTACCTTCAATTGGTATCTACTACATCCTTCCAATGGTATCTCGGTAACAAGTATCACCATCTACTTCATGGACACATTTCTTGCACCAACCTTGTGTAGGTTGTATCATGGCATGTTAGTCATTCCTTCTTATGATACGTGTTTCCTTTCTCAAAGCATCCCAACAATGATTTCTTGTTGCTAGTTGTGATGTCTTTGATGCTCGTGTGGTTGGAACTCATTTATATACAATAAGAACATATATAGCCATGTGCTATGCCTTTAAGCAAATATCTTATTGGTATATTTATGACTTCCTTGGGGATATCTCATTCCTTTTTGCAACAATTTCATGTGTACATCCTTCTTTGTGGATTGATATCATCATGATCTTCATCTACCTAGAATGTTATACACTTGAGAGAAGTTGCATATCTATTTGATATCCCCTTCTTTCACGTCCACCTTTTCGTTCCTATTTTATTTCTTTGGTGGCTCCGTGAAGGTGTGTGTCTCGAGTGCGGATCTTATATCGTTGCATCTTGATGCACTCTTTTGTGGTGAAGATCATTTTTTTCTCTTACTTGTCTTGACGAGGCTTTGCCATTTCTATTGGTATCCCTCCTCATGACAAAGCTATCCTTTTTATATCTTCACCACAGGTTGTCACAAGCATAGGTTATTTATATGATTAGTAGTGAGCTTGTGAACCCTTTTGTTGTTGTGTGTGGGAATGATAGGCCTTGCACTGTGTATCTCATTCATTCAAGAGTATTTTGATGCTTAATGTTCATCCATACATTAGTCTTCTCAAGTGCTTTGCCATGACTCACATCATTTTGGTTGAGCCTACTCTTAAGTTGACTCTTTTATATACTGCTCAACCAGTTGTTTGTTGCAAGTGCTAGGCTTTGTTTCCTTCATGCTCACTTGCACTTGGTGTGAGTGTCTATTGATCTTGGGGGAGTGATGATCCTATTTTGTTCACTTGGTATCCTAATGAAAATATTCTAAGGAGTGCATAAATTATGGGGAGCTTCACTAGTGTCCTTAGAACACTCCGTTGCTATGTCGTGAGGTTCTATTGATCTTGGGGGAGCGACGATCCTATTTTGTGCTCATTGTATCCAAATACAAAACTAAATTGTGCACAAATCATGGGGAGCTTCTCTAGTTTATCTAGAACACTCCTTTGCTCTTATCATAATATGTTTTATTCATTTGGCATGTAGGATCATTGGTCTAGTTGGGTCAATTGGTATCTTTTGATAGCTTGATTTAATTGGTATCCTTTGATTGCTTGATTGCGTGTTTTTCTCCCTTTGTTATGCCTTTGTGGCATATCATTCTTTTGCAATCTTTGGGCCTCAATATAGTTTGTCTTCCTCCAAGTATTTACAGTTGGATATATGTATTGCATTCCACTCTCTATTTTGAGGAATACGCAATTTATGGAGGAACACAATTTATATTGGCCTTCTAAGCTTTTCGCCCATTTTGGCAATCGATGCCAATGGGGGAGAAGTTTCAGAGAGTTTAGTTTTGTGAGGAAGTTTAGAGAGTTGTCTCTTCTCTCTTCTTGTTTTGGTTTTGTTCCTAAGCTTTTACATCTCATGCGCATACATTATTGTTGCATGGTATGGTGATGCATAATTCCTTATATAAACTCTCTTGAAAGTGATTGTCATCAATTACCAAAATGGGGGAGATTGAAAGAACATGCGGTGCCTCCATGTTTGGTTTTGGTAATTGATGACAATCTCTATGGACTAATGGTTACCTTGAGTTATATTTGAAGGGTTTGTCCATAGGCTTTTCTTGGAGTTCATTTGCTGGTTTCAAGGAGAGTTTGTGATGACCAAGGTGCTATTAAGGAATTATCCAAAGTTTGGTCTTGTGGGTGTTGAGCTTATTGCAAGCATGTCTTGAAGAAGAAGAGTTTGTGATCATTCACGTTTTCCCTCAAGACATCATCCAAATGAAGAGAGTTGGAAAGATTCAAGGTTGATCAAAACTAATTCAAAGAATGAATCAAGTTGATCAACACACAAAGTGTAGAAGATGTACCGAGAGGGATCAAGCAATCCCATGGTATGGTAAGCATTGTCAATCACGCTTTGTGTACTAACCCATGGTCTTCGTGAGAGTTCTTTGTGGGGTTAGGTTGCGGTGTGCAAGTTCAAGTGGAGCATCACGAAGAGATCAAGTGCTTGAAGCTTGCCGTCCATTGTTGTGACAATGGACTTGTGAAGATGTGCGAAGAGTGGCTCACCCATAGTGGAGTATGGGGGAGCAATATACTAGTCTTCATCAAGCCAACGCAATCAAGAAAGATGGTCCAACTTGAGGGAGTCAAGATCGTCATCATCCAACTCAAGTGGACTATGTGCAAGGCAAAGGTTTGCCCTTGATAGGTTTTCTATTTTACCGGTCCCATGGTGGTAGTTGGGAGACTGGGTTATAGGATCGATTGCCGTACTATCAAGGGGGGCTCTCGATGAGTAGCTTGATCGTATCGTTCGTAGAGAGCTCAAACCATTGCATCCTTGCATCATCTTTATTTGTTCTTGTTTGATTCTCTTTGTGAGTCTTATAGCTTATGGTCATCTTGATGACAAGCTTGAGTTCATCGAAAACGGAGTTCACATGCGTCTTCTATGATGTTTTCGGTGTTGGAGTTTTTACTAGTCTTAATTGAGAAAAGGTTCTCACCATTTTATTTTGGATATTTTCTCAATTGCTTTTTCTTGATATTTCTATCAAGATTGTGTTTGCTCTTGTCCTTAGCTTTCCAACAAACTTGATTTCGTCGAATTCGGAGTTCGTATGCGAAAGTTGTGGCTGTTTTGATCTTACCTGTTTTCCATAGAGAGGTTGTACCGCCCCATAGAGAGGTTGTACCGGTTGACCGGTACTACCGGTGTTTGGAGCGGTAGTACCGGTCCAAAATTGGTCTGATGGTTGTACCGGCCATGTACCGCTCTACCACCGGAATAGTTTCTGTTTTGGAGCGGTTCTTGGGCGGTTGTTGACCGGTTGTACCGGTTAGTTTAGTATAACCGGTACTACCGGTTCCTCGGGCTGTTGTACCGCTTAATGCTTTTTCCTACAGGTTGGTTTTTCCTCTGCCTTGACCGGTTGTACCGGTTCGTGCACCGGTTGTACCGGTCCTATAGTTTTCTGCACATAACGGGAAGATTCGTGGGGACCTATAAAAGGGGATCTTCTTCCCCATTGGACCTCATCTTTTGAGCTCGTGTTCTTCCCCCATTGTTGACCTTCTTCGAGCTTGCTTTCTCTCAATCCCTCCATGGATTCTTGCTAGTTTTTGGGGGAAAAGAGAGAGGAGATCTAGATTCACATTTCCACCAATCACTTTCTCCTCTAGGTGAGAGGAACCCCTTGGATCTAGATCTTGGAGTTCTTGGTGTTCTCCTTCTTGTTCTTCCTCTCATTTCCCTCCCTAGCATTAGTTGCTTTGGTGGGATTTGGGAGAGAAGGACTTGGGCACTCCGTGTGCCCTTGCCATTGCATTTGGTGCATCGGTTTGAGTTCTCCACGGTGATACGTGGAAATTACAAGTTGAGAAGCTTATTACTCTTGGGTGCTTGGGTGCCCTAGACGGTTGTGGTCACCTCGAAGCCATATTCCATTGTGGTGAAGCTTCGTGGTGTCGTTGGGGAGATAGCCCCAACCTTGTGGTGTTCGGAGCTCAATCATTGTGGTGCAAAGCTTCGGGCAAGCGTCGGGGTCTCCAATTAGGTTGTGGAGATCGCCCCGAGCAATTTGACGGGTTCCGGTGACCGCCCCCAAGGGTTGCCAAAGTGTACGGGTTCGGTGACCGCCCCCAAGGGTTGCCATTTGTACGGCTTCGGTGACCGCCCTAAAGGGTCTCTTAGTGGAATCACGGCATCTTGCATTGTGCGAGGGCGTGAGGAGATTACAGTGGCCCTAGTGGCTTCTTGGGGAGCATTGTGCCTCCACACCGCTCCAAACGGAGATTAGCATCCGCAAGGGTGTGAACTTCGGGATACATCGTCGTCTCCGCGTGCCTCGGTTATCTCTTACCCGAGCCCCTTACTTATGCACTATACTTTGTGATAGCCATATTGTTTCTTGTCATATATCTTGCTATCACCTAGTTGTTTATCTTGCTTAGCATAAGTTGTTGGTGCACATAGGTGAGCCTAGTTGTTGTAGGTTTTGTGCTTAACAAATTGACCGCTAGGTTTATTCGCATTTGTTCGAGCCTAAACCGTACTTATTTTAAGGCGCCTATTCACCCCCCCCCCCTCTAGGCGACATCCACGATCTTTCAAGTTGTATGATGATTCATACGCAATGAAGGCATTGCTCCTTCCCGTCCTTCTTTGAAGCTCTTCATCATCCGAATCTGAATCGGAACTATCATCTTCAGAGTGCACTCTCATGTCAGTGAATACCCTGTTCAGCTGAGAGATTTTCTTCATATTGAATTTGATTGTGGCTTTGGCTTGGGTGTCAGTGACTAGTCTCGTCGAAGAAGATGATGATGTGAGTTCATTTTTCTTCGGGAGCTTAGTATGACAATCCATTTGAGTGAATCCATTGCAGTGAAGATATTTCCATATATTGATCGGCCTTTCCCAGCAGGGGCAATCAACTATAAGGTGATCGTATAATTTGCACTTGAAACACTTCATATCTTTCAGAGGCAATCTTCTTCTTGATGATTCTGGCACGTCAAACTTGTCATCATTCGTGAGGCGGAGATTGTGACACCCCGAGACCGATGCACCAGGTGTCAGTCAGTTATTTGTCGTCGTTGCCATGTCATCTGCTTGCGTGTGCATATTTGCCTTGTCATCATGTGCATTGCATCATCATGTTTTCAAAACTTGCATCCGTCTGAGTCTGCCCATCCTATCTGTTGTCCGTTCTGAGCCCAAACACACTTGCACGCGCCCGCGGCATATCCAAAAATTTATTTTATGAGTGGCCGGAAAACATTCTCGGAATGGGTTGAAACTTGGCGTGTGGTCTTATTATAGCATAGGTAGAACGCCTATCAAGTTTCATCGCGTTCGGAGTTCGTTTGATAGCCCATCGGGTAACCGTGTTGTCCGCCGGAAGCCTTTCTCGTTTGGCCCAGAACCCCTTCACAACATCCCACTAGCCCATCCCAACCACCTCCATGCTCTCGGTCATCGGATCAGGATCGCTTGGCCGAAAATCGCTCCTCATTTGGACACTCTTAGCTCCCTATGCCTATATAAACAGCCCCTTCCCCAAAATTCGCGGTGCAACCCTAGCCTTCTTCCACCTCGCGCCGCCGGACATGTCCATCCGCGTCGGACATGTCCAGCCAGCCACCTCACTCCGACCAATCCGCAGGTGCCACGTCAGCTCCGCAGCCGCCGCCAGCCACTCACCGCGCGCCACCTCACCCTCTCTCTCTCTCTCTCCTCGCACCGCCGTGGCCCGTGGAGCCCATCGCGGGCCCACACGGGCCCGAACCGCCGCCGCCGCGTCAGGCGTGTGCCGCTCCACCCGCTGCCATCCCGCCGCCCGAGCCTCCCTGGCGCTCGAGTGCTCGGCTCCTCGCTCCAAGCCCCGGCTCCCTTCGACCGCCGGCGACGAGCGCCCGTCGCCGGATCCCGTCCGCCTCGGCCGCTGGTCAACCACACCGACGCCCGCGCTGGCTCCCCGCTATGCTCCTCAATCCAGGCCTCTGAGTCGTTGTGCTCCGTGCGGCAAAGCTCCCTGCCGGCCCGTTTCGCCGCCCCACCGGCCCTGCCTCGCCCTCGCCGGCAGCCTCCGCCCCGCCTCCCGCTCGAGCGAGGGCTTGGGGAGGACGACGCCTGCCTCGCCCCTGCCTGGGCCGCAGCGGTGCCAAGGCCCAGCCCCGCTTGGGCCTCCTCCCGGGCCTGTTCACGGCCCTCCACTCCGGCCCGTCCCCAGCCGGCCTGCCGACTGCCTCTTCTTCTTGGGCCAGGCCCAGTGGTGAGCGCCGCTAAACCCCTCTGGGTGCACGCTTTAGTATATGCCGCTCTGTTTTTGTGAGTGAAAAAAACTGCTAAGTCCCTAAATGTCATAAATTGTATGCATCTTTGTGTGGCTGTAACCTTTTGTGTGTATGTCCAAATTGAGTGAATAATATGTCAAAATGATCGTGATGATATGCTCTTCATTTTGTTCCATTGTGGCATGCTTGTTTGAGTTCATCTTGATGCCCTAATCATCGTTGCAAGAGTGATATATGTTTAAAACTGCTGGTAACTGTAATTTTGTTGCATGCTTGTGGTGATGATAACTTTGTGCATGTTGGTCCAAATGGAGTGTGTGATATGTCAAAATGTTCATTGGGATGTGCTCTACATGATGGTTGTTGTAGCATTCATGTTAGGTGCCATATTGCCATGTTAATCTCTGTTGCAAAAGTGCCTGTGGCTGTTAAGTGCTGAAACTTGTTGTGAGATGTTGTTTTGACTTGTTCATAGCTATTGATGTGTTTGTCTTTCATGCCGCATGTCAATATGTTTTAGAAGCACAATCATGCCATCTTTGCTGTGGTGCAATCCACTTTTCATGATATGCCTTGTGGTGTTTGCAACAAGCTTGTAAAGTAGCCTACTCGCTGATGTTGTTTTCTAGGACTTGTGGAAAACTGCTAAGTCTGAAACTGTTAAACCTGATGCCATGTTTGCTTGATGCCCCACTCAGATCCATGCTTGTTTTAGTATGTCAAATGATCATGTCTTGTTGTACATGTTATGCTCTATCCATCCCATGCCCTTATTTGCATATATAGCCTGTTGTAGCTTATTTATTTCTTGCTCTCAAGTTGCTATAAATGTACCTGTCATATTGTTATTAGCATGATCAATTTGGTGAAGCTTGTTGTTATTGATCTATGCCTCCTATGGAGTTGTTCCAATGGAGTTGTTTGATGTATGATATGTCTATTGCGTGTCCATCATCTTTATATTCTTAGTAGAGTTGATATGCTTGTTGTTTTGTGCCTCCGACGGCAGCATCGTGATGATGTTTTTGCCTTCCCAGATTTTGACTAAGTCTGAATAAATTTATTGCAACTTGCCATGCTTGTTTAATTATGTTCCAGCAAGTTTTTGGGTGTGCTCTAAGTTCATGCTTGTTAAGTATCATGTCTATTTCACATCCATGCCTATTGTTATCATGTTTGGGTGTTGTAGCATATATATATACCTTGCTCCAAAGTTGTTATGTGGTTGTTAACTTCAGCTTTGCTTTGTAACTTGTTTTGCTCATATCTTCTAGCCCGTTGCTCCGTTTTGAGCGTGTCCTATATGAAACTTGTGTGTTTTTGCATGTAGAAGAATAATATCATGTTGTTTACATGTTTGGAGTGTGTTTGCTTGTTGTTTGGATGCATCTTGCATATTTGACATGCTCGACTTGTTTTGCTCATATCTTCTAGGCCGTAGCTCCGATTTAAACAAACTTCATATGTAACTTGACTAGAATTTCGCGTAGATAATCATGGTGTATGTTAACTTGTTGTTTAACAACTTGAACTTAAGTTTTGTTCAGATCTAGACCAATTTCGAAACTACATATGAGGACTTACCGGAATTGTTATATGTTGATTCCGGCCTCATTTAAACTTGTTGGTTTGTGTTGTTCTTGTGTGATTAATCACTTGCCATGTTTTGCATCATATAGACTTGTCTTGCATCATACTTGGTTGAGCATCTTGTCATGTTATTGAGTGGTGTGTTTACCGTGTTGCTTGCTTCTTCTCGTTAGTGCTTGTTCCGTTGCGATCGTGAGGATTCGTTCGACTACACGTGGTTCGTCTTCGTGGCTTTTTCCTCGTCTACTTCATGGATTTGTTCTTCTTCCTTGCGGGATCTCAGGCAAGATGACCATCACCTTGGATACATTTACTATCATTGCCATGCTAGCTGTCTCGATGCTATCGTTATATGTCGCGCTACCCATCATTTATTGTCAGCCTCTCCTTGTTGCCATGAAACCTCTAACCTTTGACACCTTCCCAACAAACCATTGTTTGGCTATGTTACCCGCTCGCTCAGCCCCTCTTATATCGTTGCTAGTTGCAGGTGAAGGTGAAGATTGCTCCATGTTGGAACATGTTGTTGGAATATCACAATATCTATTAATGTAATTAACACACCTATATACTTGGCATGGGTGGAAGGCTTGGCCTTTTGCTCGGTGTTTTGTTCCACTCATGCCGCCTTAAGAACCGATAAACTGGTGTTATGTTCCTTGATTTTGCGTTCCTAACGCGGTTGGGTATATGGGGACCCCTTGACAGTTCGTCTTTGAATAAAACTCCTCCAGCAAGGCCCGACATTGGTTTTTAATTTGCCTCATAATAACAACTTAATTAATTAATTAAATTGCATAGGGGGTCGCATCCCCGAGGATTCTTTTCTACATAGCAGGGGGGCCAGTGTTGATGGTGTTGGTCCCAAATGGGGAGACTGCGGGACCGCCACGGGGAAACTCGAGGAATCTGGCTCCCATAGGATCACCTATCCAGTCGTGGCCTGAGACGAGATACGCGCGGCTACTATCAGGGTGTCGGCACGTCGGGAGGTCTTGCTGGACTTGTTTTACCATTGTCGAAATGTCTTGTGCACTGAGATTCCGAGTCTGATCGGATTGTCCCTAAGATAAGGGGTAATATTATTATTACCTCTGCTGATCGTGAGAGCTTGTGATGGGCTAAGTTGGGACACCCGTACAGGGTTATGATCTTTCGAAAGCCGTGCCCGCGGTTATGTAGTAGATTGGAATTTGTTAATGTCCGGTTGTAGAAAACTTGACAGAGGATCCGTAATAAAACACACAACCGTGTGAGTAATCGTGACCGTCTCTTTTCACTTTGAGAAGAGAACACGGTGGGGTTATGTTTGACTCGTAGGTAGTTCACGATCTTTAGCAATCATTACTAGATTGCGGCCGTTTGCATAGATGCTCATCTTATTCTTGTACTCGTAAGTTAGCCACCATATTTTGCTTAGCCGCTGCTGCAACCTCACCACTTTACCTCTTCCTACCCATTAAGCTTTGCTAGTCTTGGTACCCATGGTTATGGGACTGCTGAGTCCTCGTGGCTCACATATACTACAACACCAGTTGCAGGTGCAGGTTTCCGATGACTTGACGCGAGAGCGATGTACTTTGTGTTGGAGTTCTTTCTTCTTCTTCTTCGTCGGTCTTGGGTTAGGTTCCGGGTCGGCAGCCTGGGATAGCAGATGGATGTCGTTGTGCTTTTCATGTTTGCATCCGTAGTCGGATGTCTTGTATTGATGTTGTTGTATTCATGTGTCGTGTATGAATTGTTGTATCCCCATGTAATTATGTAATGGTACGATGTAATGATATCCATCTTGCTAAGCGCCCGAAATGCGGTTGTGCCCCAATCACGTATGTGTCACGTGATCGGGATAGAATCGCATCTTGGGCTTGACAGAGATTTTGCCTTTTGAGATCACTTAGCCTTTGTGTGAGCATTTCAAGTTCTCTGGTGATGGTGTGTTGATTCTCAACATCTTCTACATCTTCAGAACTGCCATAGTGTGAGAGAATTTCTCCTTCACTTTCCGAAAAAAATTCTTGATTGGCATTTTCTAGTTCCATTTTTTCTTCATGAATTGACAGCAGTGTCATGACCTCAACATAGTGAAGCTCTTTATAGTCTGGCCTTTGTTTGATTTCAGCTACAATAGGATTGAAGGATTCATCAAGAGCTCTCAGAAACTTGTTGACCACATCTCTATCAGTGATATCAGTTATTCCTTGCCAATGCAGTATTTTGATAATGTTTGTTAATCGATTAGTGAGTTCCATATCACTTTCTTTACGAAGACTTCTGAATCCAGTGAACAAAGCACATAACATTCGAGTGTGAGGATCTGATATGGCAACAAATTCTTCATGAGCATTGTTGATGGCATCCCAAACTTGCTTTGTAGTGTTGAGACTTTGGGACCAAAATAAAATGTCTTTTGATAGACTGCTACATGTGATATCTTTTGCTTGAGCGTCCAACTGCAGTTTTGCTTTCTCATCGGTGTTCGGATTGTTCGGCTGCTGAATGGTGTAGCTGCTACTTCTTGAGCTTGCGTTGTATTCCCTCGAAGAGGAAAGGGAGATGTAGCACAGTAGCGTAAGTATTTCCTTAAGTTTTTGAGAACCAAGGTATCAATCCAGTAGGAGACCATGCGCCAGTCCCTCGCACCTGCACAAACAAATAAGAACTTCGCAGCCAACGCAATAAGGGGTTGTCAATCCTTTTACGGTCACTTACGAAAGAGAGATCTGATAGAGAAGATAGTTTATATTTTTGATATTTTTGGTTTATAAGAACAGCAAATAAAAGCGATAAAAGTAAAGTAGATGTAGATTGATATGTTGAGAATAGACCCGGGGGCCATAGTTTTCTCTAGTGGCTTCTCTCATGATAGCGATATTCTACGGCGTTAAACAAATTACTGTCGAGCAATTGATAGAAAAGCGAATGATTATGAGACTATCTAGGCATGATCATTGTATATAGGCATCACGTCCGAGACAAGTAGACCGAAACGATTCTGCATCTACTAGTATTACTCCACACATCGACCGCTATCCAGCATGCATCTAGTGTATTGAGTTCATAAGAACAGAGTAACGCCTTAAGCAAGATGACATGATGTAGAGGGATAAACTCAAGCAATATGATATAAACCCCATCTTTTTATCCTCAATGGCAACAATACAATACGTGCCTTGCTGCCCCTGCTGTCACTGGGAAAGGACACCGCAAGATTGAACCCAAAGCCAAGCACTTCTCCCATTGCAAGAACTATAGGTCTAGTAGGCCAAACCAAACCAATAATTCGAAGAGACTTGCAAGGATATTATGAGCAAACATAAAAAGTTCAGAGAAGAACCAAATATCTTTCATAGATAACCTTGATCATAAACTCACAATTCATCGGATCTCGACAAACACACCGCAAAAAGAGATTACACTGAATAGATCTCCTCGAAGACCGAGGAGAACTTTGTATTGAGATCTAGAGAGAGAGAAGAAGCCATCTAGATACTAGCTATGGACCCGAAGGTCTGTGGTAAAATACTCACAACTCATGGTGAGGGCGATGATGATGATGATGACGAAGGACTCCGTGATGGATCCCCCTCTGGTGGAGCTCCGGAACATGCTCCAAGATGGGATCTCCACGGGAACAGAAGGTACGGCGGTGGAATTAGGGTTTTCTCTCTGTTCACAGAGGTTTTGGGGTACGTAGACTTATATAGGAAGAAGGAGGGCACCGGGGGACGCTCGAGTGGGCCACGAGGCAGGGGGACGCGCCCTGGGAAGGGGGGCGCGCCACCCACCCTCGTGGCCCACCTCTTTATCCCCTGACGTGGTTCTCAAGCTCCGCATGCGTGATTTTCTCCAAAAATATCTCTCGCGAAGGTTTCATTCCGTTTGGACTCCGTTTGATATTCTTTTTCTGCAAAACCCTGAAACAGGCAAAAAAACTGCAATCTGCACTGGGCCTTTGGGTTAGTAGGTTAGTCCCAAAAATGATATAAAAGTGTATGATAAAGCCCATTAAACATCCAAGACATCATAAGTAATAGCATGGAACAATCAAATATTATAGATACATTGGAGACGTATCAAGCATCCCCAAGCTTAATTCCTGCTCGTCCTCGAGTAGGTAAATGATAAAGAAATAATTTTTGATGTGGAATGCTAACCAATATAGTTTTTCAATGTAATTCTCTTAATTGTGGCATGAATGTTCAGATCTGAAAGATTCAAGATAAAAGTCTATATTGACATAAGAAACAATAATACTTCAAGCATACTAACAAAGCAATCGTGTCTTCTCAAAATACTATGGCTAAAGAAAGTCATCCCTACAAAATCATATAGTCTGGCTATGCTCCCTCTTCATCACACAAAATATTCATATCATGCACAACCCTGATTTCAGCCAAGCACTTGTTTTCATACTCTATCTTTTCAAACCTTTCAACTTTCACGCAATACATGAGCGTGAGCCATGGACATAGCACTATGGGCGGAAGAGAGGTGGTTGTGGAGAAGACAAAAAGGAGGGAGATAGTCTCACATCGAATAAGCGTATCAACGGGCTATGGAGATGCCCATCAATAGATATCAATGTGAGTGAGTAGGGATTGCCATGCAACGGATGCACTAGAGCTAAGTATGAATGAAAGCTCAACAAAAGAAACTAGTGGGTGTGCATCCAACTTGCTTGCTCACGAAGACCTAGGGCATTTGAGGAAGCCCATCGTTGGAATATACAAGCCAAGTTCTATAATGAAAATTCCCACTAGTATATGAAAGTGACTAAGCATGAGACTCTCTACAATGAAGAACATGGTGCTACTTTGAAGCACAAGTGTGGAAAAAAGATAGTAGCAATTGTCCCTTTTTTGGGCCTTTTTTTTGGCCTTTCCTTTTTTTTCTTTTTTTTCTTTTTTTTTGCGGAGGGGCTTTATAGATTTAGCCTTTCCTCCCATGGGACAATGCTCTAATAATGATGATCATCACACTTTTATTACAACTCGATATTACAACTCGATATTACAACTTGATACTACAACAACAAAGTATGACTCTATATGAATGCCTCCGGCGGTGTACCGGTATGTTCAATGAAACAAGAGTGACATGTTTGAAAGGTTATGCATGGTGGCTTTGCCACAAATACGATGTCAACTACATGACCGTGCATGGCAATATGACAATATGATGCGTGTCATATGAACGGAACGGTGGAAAGTTGCATGGCAATATATCTCAGAATGGCTATGGAAATGCCATGATAGGTAGTTATGGTGGTTGTTTTGAGGAACAATATGGTGGCTGTTTTGAGGAAGGATATATAGTGGTTTATGGCACCGGCAAAAGTTGCGCGGTACAAGAGAGGCTAGCAATGGTGGAAGGGTGAGAGTGTGTATAATCCATGGACTCAACATTAGTCATAAGAACTCATATACTTATTGCAAAAATCTACGAGTCATTAAAACAAAGCAATCAACGCATGCTCCTAGGGGGGAGGTTGGTAGGAGTTAACCATCGCGCGGCCCCGACCTCCACACAAAGGTTGGCACTTTACAAATACCTCATGCTCTAACTTCGTCACATAGCGGTTCACCATATGTGCATGCTACGGGAATCATTAACCTTAACACAAGTATTTCTCAATTTCATAACAACTCCACTAGCATGACTCTAATATCACTATCCTCATATCTCAAAATAAGTATCAAGCATCCAACATCTCATTCTATTCAATGCACTTGGTGTGATTTTTTTTACTACATTGACATTGGATGTCTATCATGTGAAGACTAGTTTCTTTAGCCTAAACACATTACCATGCTGTTTTAATAGACCCTCAAAAGGATATAAGTGAAGCATGAGAGTTCAACACTTTCTACAAAATATAACCACCACCGTGCTCTAAAAGATATAAGTGAAGCACTAGAGCAAAAACTATTCAACTCAAAAGATATAAGTGAAGCACATAGAGTGTTCTAACAATTTCTAGGCCATATTTAACTCTCTCAAATAGGTGAGTCCAGCAAGGATGATTGTGACAACTAACAAGCAAAGACTCAAATTATACAAGACGCTCCAAGCAAAACACATATCATGTTGCGAATAAAAATATAGCTCCAAGTATAGTTACCGATGGATGAAGACGAAAGAGGGGATGCCTTCCCGGGGCATCCCCAAGCTTAGGCTTTTGATTATCTTGAATTTACTTGGGGTACCATGGGCATCCCCGAGCTTAGGGCCTTTGCTACTCCTTGTTCCATAGTCCATCAAAGCAATACTCAAAACTTGAAAACTTCACAACACAAAACTTAGACAAGAATTCTCGTGAGCTCCGTTGGTGTAAGAAAGCAAACCACTACTCGAAGGTGCAGCAATGAATTCATTCTTTGTTTATATTGGTGTTAAACCTACTGTATTACATATTCTCTATGGTTCATATTTTCCAATACTACTCATAGATGCATCGGAATAAGCAAACAACACACGAAAAACAGAATCTGTCAAAAACAGAACAGTCTGTAGTAATCTGCAGGTTTCGCCTACTTTTGGAACTCCAAAAAATACAAACTAAATTGGTAAATTTGCGGAATTTGTCTACCAATCATCTGCAAAAATAATCAACTAAAAAGCACGCTCCAGTAAAATCTGAAGACAACTTTAGACAGCGCTAAAGATTTTGTTTTTCACAGGAAGATCACATAAACTTCCCACAAGTCTTCCCAAAGGTTCTACTTGGCACAAACACTAAACAAAACATGAAAGCACATCTAATCAGAGGCTAGATGCAATATTTATTCCCTAACAGCAACCAAAACAAAAAATATAAAGTTGGGTTGCCTCCCAACAAGCGCTATCGTTTTACGCCCTAGCTAGGCCCGATACAAGATAAATCTAGGTATTGTCATCTTTGATATTCACCCTTTTAATGGTGTCGAGCTCAAATCCGGGAGGTTCCTTACGTTTCTCTTTGTATTCGGAGATCATTAGATCTAAGGCATCCAACCGCTTATTACAAAGAGTAATCAACATATTCATGCGGTGGAGATTCCCACTAACACTTTTAAGAGGTTGAAGAGACTTTTGTAATATTTTGTGACTTCGCAAATTTTCTCAAAAACTTGCGTCCCTTCCTAGGTTGGATTTGACCCTTTTTGGGGAAGTAGTGTTCCCACTATTCCCTCTATAATTTCATGCGCAATACTAGGATCAACTTCGATAAAATTCCCTTTGGCAACGCAATCCAAGATTTGTCTATGAGACATATTTAATCCAACATAAAAATTGCGAAGCAAGATTCTAAAATTCACCTCTAAGGTGCACTTACGATAAGATTCCATCACCCTAAACCAAGCATCTTTTAAATTTTCTCCTTGCTTTTGCTTGAAGTGAAACACTTCAAACTCTGGAGACAAAGGAGCGGATAAGGGACTAGGCATAATGACAAGCAAGCAAGCCAACACACACAAGCAAACAAGAAGCAAGCGAACGAAAAACACACGGCGGAAGAAGGGCAAATAAAACGGCAAGGGTGAAGTGGGGGAGAGGAAAACGAGAGGCAAATAATGTAATGCGAAGGATAAGGGTTTATGATAGGTACTTGGTATATGACTTTTGGGTAAGCCTCCCCGGCAACGGCACCAGAAATTCTTCTTGCAACTTCTTGAGCTTGCGTTGTATTCCCTCGAAGAGGAAAGGGAGATGCAGCACAGTAGCGTAAGTATTTCCCTTAGTTTTTGAGAACCAAGGTATCAATCCAGTAGGAGACCACGCGCCAGTCCCTCGCACCTGCACAAACAAATAAGAACTTCGCAGCCAACGCGATAAGGGGTTGTCAATCCCTTTACGGTCACTTATGAAAGTGAGATCTGATAGAGATGATAGTATATATTTTTGGTTTATAAGAACAACAGATAAAAGTGGTAAAAGTAAAGTAGATGTAGATTGATATGTTGAGAATAGACCCGGGGGCCATAGTTTTCTCTAGTGGCTTCTCTCATGATAGCGATATTCTACAACGGGTAAACAAATTACCGTCGAGCAACTGATAGAAAAGCGAATAATTATGAGACTATCTAGGCATGATCATTGTATATAGGCATCACGTCCGCGACAAGTAGACCGAAACGATTCTGCATCTACTACTATTACTCCACACATCGACCGCTATCCAGCATGCATCTAGTGTATTGAGTTCATAAGAACAGAGTAACGCCTTAAGCAAGATGACATGATGTAGAGGGATAAACTCAAGCAATATGATATAAACCCCATCTTTTTATCCTCGATGGCAACAATACAATACATGCCTTGCTGCCCCTACTGTCACTGGGAAAGGACACCGCAAGATTGAACCCAAATCCAAGCACTTCTCCCATTGCAAGAACTATAGATCTAGTAGGCCAAACCAAACCAATAATTCGAAGAGACTTGCAAGGATATTATGAGCATACATAAAAAGTTTAGAGAAGAACCAAATATCTTTCGTAGATAACCTTGATCGTAAACTCACAATTCATCGGATCTCGACAAACACACCGCAAAAAGAGATTACATCTAATAGATCTCCTCGAAGATCGAGGAGAACTTTGTATTGAGATCCAGAGAGAGAGAAGAAGCCATCTAGATACTAGCTATGGACCCGAAGGTCTGTGATAAACTACTCATAACTCATGGTGAGGGCGATGATGATGATGATGAAGGACTCTGTGATGGATCCCCCTCTGGTGGAGCTCCGGAACAGGCTCCAAGATGGGATCTCCATGGGAACAGAAGGTACGGCGGTGGAATTAGGGTTTTCTCTCTGTTCACGGAGGTTTTAGGGTACGTAGACTTATATAGGAAGAAGGAGGGCACCGGGGGACGCTCGAGGGGGCCACGAGGCAGGGGGCGCACCCCCCACCCTCGTGGGCCACCTCTTGATCCCCTGACGTGGTTCTCAAGCTCCGCGTGCGTGATTTTCTCCAAAAATATCTCTCGTGAAGGTTTCATTCCGTTTGGACTCCGTTTGATATTCTTTTTCTACAAAACTCTGAAACAGGCAAAAAACAGCAATCTGGACTGGGCCTTTGGGTTAGTAGATTAGTCCCAAAAATGATATAAAATTGTATGATAAAGCCCATTAAACATCCAAGACTTCATAAATAATAGCATGGAACAATCAAAAATTATAGATACGTTGGAGACGTATCAGTAGCCATCTTCCACAATCTGCCATAGATCATAGTTGATAGCTTGAATTCTGATTCTCATTCGTTCCTTCCAGTACATACATTCATTTTCATCAAAGATAGCAAATCTTTCAGAGATCGAGGATCTACCTGCATATGACATACTCAAACTCCAAGGACGTTAGACATTTATTAAACAGGGACATGGAGTATCTGTTTTGATACCAATTGTTAGGACTGAGAGTATATCGACCAAAGGGGGTGAATGGGAGATTCAAAATTTCTGTCAAAAGTTTTGAACAGATCCTAAACACTTCGGCGGAGATAAGGTTAGGTAGATAATAACTCAAACAAGCAAGCTACCGAGGAACAAATTCTTCAAGATAAGTTGCAATAATGATTCGGGCATAGTATACAACATTCTTAATGTTGACAATGGTAATACAACATGCCAATAGAACTAAAATCATGAAGAAGAACTTGAGTAAAGATAAGAAGGGAAATTATGAAGAATAACAATAGAGGCTACGAGAGACAATGAACTCACCGAGAGATAAAATGAAAGATTTACAACAAAGGGTAACAAATCAGATATCTACCATCACAGCGCACACATATAGATAGTCGAATGAAATGCAGTGAAGAAAATAGAACCAGTGGTGCTCGATGACGACAGAAAGATTTGGTAGACCAGTTCACCCTTCTGCCAAAGGGCTACGTTTTGTTGGAGGGGTTGTGACTTAACACAGAAGATAAACTCTCTTCACCCTATTCTCCTTCAACACAAAGTTGACCAGACTCAGGTTGATTTCACTCATGGTAGATACTTGTCCGCGCTCTCCAAAACCTTGGTCGACCTTCGTGAACAACAATCACTCTTGGTTGCTGAAGATCTAGCTCGGTGAATATAACAACTCTTCAACACTTGAGCTGAAATCTAGAGAGTGCACAGCTCTCAAGAGTAATAGGTACAAGAAATCTCACTCAGAACTGATGTGATGCTAAACCACTGTCTAAGTTTGGGCTCTTGATTTTTCTCTTGGTGGATCTTAAACTCAAATCACTCGGAGTGGGGTTGCTCAAATCAATCTTCTCAGAAATCTCAAGCGGAGAGGCCAACGAACAATGTTGGAGCGGGGTCGCTAGTTATAGCCGCATCTTTCCGAGATGGGAAATGACCAAATTAGACACCGGGATCAGCCAATGGCCAAACGATACGAGTCCAACAGTCGGATTTGAGCAAAACGGTAACATTGCTTGCGGGGCAAGTAATGCTAACTCCTCAGTCCGAGACAAATCTCTCACAACTAAGATCACAGTCTCTTGCTGACAAGTATTTGCTCCGAACACAAAGAGATTTCTCTCGCGACTTTCATAGGTTTTGCCTAAGCATCATGGCGGATCTAAGTATCTAGAACATATACCCCTCTTCATAGTACGGAGGCCCTATGACTCAAAAGAATGAAAGAAGAACAATGAAATGAATACTACGTCTTCACTTTGTCTTCAACTTCCAGCATTGCAGTCAATTTCTTCGGATGACTATAGCGAGTCAAAAGCTTTGCTTCAGCAATAAACTTTCGAGGGGTCAATTTATTCACATCAGTCTTCTCGACTAAATGACTTCAACAAATAAATCTTGTTATTCTCTACAACGCGGATATGCTTTGGTGAAGTTCCTTGAACTCAGCATCGAAGACAACATTCTCTTGGGTTGTGTATGGACTTTTTCTCTCTATATGCACTACCAAACAAATCAGCCCATACCTATTTCTGTAACAATCTCCAAAACACAAGGTAGCAGATATTGCACCAACACATTTCATTCTTTTCAAATTCCTTGAAAATCTTTGTGAAACTTCATTTGCTAGTGAGCTGAGTTGACAAAATCTTCTCTCTTAGTTGAACTCGGTTCCACCAATCCAAGCCTATCAGGCAGGCCGAGACATAAGGTCTACTTGCTCAACAGTTCATCGGCTCTACCGAAATGGACTCACTCGGTCTCATCGATGAGCACCTTCCGTGGCTCCGCTATCTCAGAGTAACAGACTGATATGGATTGGCGCCACCGATTTTTCACTGCTGAGAAAGCCTTTTGTCATCTTATATTGCCTACTTCTTTCAGCTACACTCAATGATTCTTTATCCTCTACCTGCATCTTAAGCTACACTCTGCCTTGACTGTGTCTCTCCGGGACCATACTTACTTGACTCATATCCATGAAGGACCCTTCTTGGAAATTGATGTCAAAGGGGGAGAGAGAGATCTGAAAGAGAGAGAGCACATCAAAGCTTATCATCATAATGCTCTTCTAAGAAAAGAAGCAAGATGCACTTTTATAAGAGGAGAGAATTTACATGTCTTTAAGAGGGGAAAGACATGTTAGCTATCATTTAGTTGTTTACGGTTCTTAGCTTAAGCTTTAAGCTTGCTCTTGTTATTTCTCACCCTACCTACTCCCATTATCCAAGGTTAGATTCATGGGGAGAGGAAGTTCATACTTAAGGGAGAATAATCCTTGGAATTCACTGCAAGTCATTAATACTTTGACATGTCTATATCTAAATGAAGTACTCACTTTGCGATAATCACCTATTACATGTCATCCTAGTCTTGATATTCTTGTGGATCTTGAAATCCTTATTGGTTGAAGTTTTCTTGTGTTATTTAACCTTGTTTTCTCAAGTTTGCTTCTCCAAAAGTCAGTTCAAGAACCACAAGGTAAGTATATGCATCACACTCATGTGCATGATGATCTCTTCCTTTTGCACATATTGTTTGCAAGAGGGACTCATAAACATGTAGGTACATATCACTTCACTTTTGCTCTAATGCATATGGCCAAGATACATGTAACTCATTACTTACTCTGTCATGATGTGCATTCACATGTCTTTCAACTTTACCATTACATGAGTGCATATATGTAGGGGGATCTCATGCTAGTTACATGTTCTTCCAAAGCTTTATTTACTACTTTATCAACTTAAAGCTTTGATGAATGTTGTCATCAATTACCAAAAAGGGGGAAATTGAAAGGACAAGTGTTCCCTTGGTGATTTTGGTAATTAATGTCAACATATCTCTTGTTGGAATAATAGTTTTATCTAGTATATTTCAGATAAGTTCAACAGTGGAGTGGAAAGGACAAGAGTATGTGGACCCCCTTCAAAATGCTAAGGACAAGGGATTGGCAAAAGCTCAAGACTCTTCATTTTTGTTTAAGTGATCCAAGATCACATTGAGTCCATAGGAAAGCCAATACTATTAAAACGAGATGAGGTGTTGCTTAATGGTCTACTTGCTCAAAGTGCTTAGTGATATTGCTCCAAAACCCTTAGCCATTTTCTCTATCCAAATATGTCAAAACCCTAATTTCCAAACTCGGCCCCAACGGTATTTCCTACCCGGCGCCACCGAGTTCATTTGACATAGCCACTGCCAAAAACCCTATCAATTTAGTCTCACTGATACAGATCTCGGTCCCACCGAGATGGCCTTGCCAATGCCATGTGACTTGTTGCATTCACTTTGGTCTCACTGGGTTGTTGCAATCGGTCCCAACGAGTTGGTTGACAGATTCTCTGTTGCTCATTCCATTCACTTCAGTCCCACCGAGTTGATGCAGTCGGTGCCACTGATATGAAGTTTACCCTAAGCCCTAGCACACCAGTCCCACCGAGTTGTTATAGTTAGTCCCACCGAGATTCCTAACGTTCATATTTTTGCACATATTGGTGCCGCCGAGTTCACAAATCGGTGCCACCGAGATTGGTCAAAAGTGTGCAACGATTGGATTTTGTGTGGAGGCTATATGTACCCCTCCACCTTTTCTTCCTCATAGGAGAGTGCCATCAGAATGTCCCTACACTTCCACCATTCATTTTCTGAGAGAGAACCACCTACTCATGTGTTGAGATCAAGAGATTCCATTCCTACCATTTGAACCTTGATTTCTAGCTTCCCCAAGTTGCTTTCCACTCCAATTCTTCTTCCACCATGTCCAAATCTGTGAGAAAGAGTTGAGTGTTGGGGAGACTATCACTTGAAGAACATGAGCAAGGAGTTCATCATCAACACATCGTCTATTACCTTTTGGAGAGTGGTGTCTCCTAGATTGGTTAGGTGTCGCTTGGGAGCCTCCGTCGTGATGTCGACTTGAACCAAGAAGTTTGTAAGGGCAAGGAGATCGCCTACTTCATGAAGATCTACACAAGTGAGGCAAGTCCTTCGTGGGAGATGGCCATGGTGGGATAGACAAGGTTGCTTCTTTGTGGACCCTTCATGGGTGGAGCCCTCCGTGGACTCACGTAGCTAGTCGTTACCCTTCGTGGTTGAAGTCTCCATCAACATGGACGTACGATAGAACCACCTACTGGAATCATGCCAAAAATTATCTACATCTCCATTGCGTTTGCAGACTCAATTTTCATCCCTTTACATTCTTGTAATTTTGCATGCTTTGCTCTTTGCGCTGCCTATACTCTTGTCATGATTGCTTGAGATGTGTTGGATGCCCTTTAACATGTGCTAAATTTAACCTTAACTTTAAGAATTTAAGAACTACCATTTTTACTTGTGAAGGGTCTAATAACCCCCCTCTAGACCCCTCTTCTCGATCCTTTCAGTTCTTCTTCAGAACGAGGACTGGGTTGTCCAGCCACTTGGGGTGGAATACCTCCATGATGAGGTCGGATGCAAGCAGCCGGGCGATTTATTTGCCAATGGTTCTTCGCTTCTCCTCGAAGAAGCAGTGCATCGGTTGTCGAACCGGCTTGGCATTCGGTCGGACATGGAGTCTGTGCTCGGCGTACTTCCTCGGAACACCAGGCATGTCTTTGGGAGACTATGCGAAGATACCCCAATTCTCATGGAGGAACTCGATGGGCTCGCCTTCCTATTTATGTCGAGGCGAGTGCCCACGACAACGTACTGGCTAGAGTTGGGGTTTGCAGGGTCAGCGAAAACTTCTTGGTGTCCTTGGACGGCTGGAAGGACGCCTCGTTGGCCGATTGTTTGAGCAGAGCCAGCATGACTAGTTGCTCGCCTGCCAGTGCCACGAGACAGTGGAGTTGGCCCCTCTCCTCAGCAGTGAACGGCGACTCGACCAGCTTGGAGTCGGCTTGGGCGCACTCCAGGGACTTCTTGTAGTTGTCAATGATTGTAATGATGCCCTTGGGACCCGAGAGCTTCATCTTTAGGTAGGAATAGTGGGGGACCGCCATGAAATTAGCTAGTGTGGGCCGATCCAAAAGTGTGTGGTAGGGGCTAGACAAGTCAACCACTTCGAACTAGATCAGCTCGTGGTGGAAGTGGTCGCTTGAGCCGAACACGATGTCCAGCCAGATCTTGCCGATTGGGGAGTAGGAGTGGCCCGACACGATGCCGTCGAACACCATCCAGGTAGGCCGCAGATGCTTCTCCTCAATGCCAAGCTTGATCATGGTGTCACGGTAGAGGATGTTGATGTTGTTGCCACCATCGATGAGCACTCGCGAGAAGGGGTAAGTGCCCCTTTCAGCAACGAAAGTGGGCTCGATAATGAGAGCATAGCCACTCGTCGTGGGCATCATGACCGGGTGGTCATCCCAGGTCCAGCCGACGGGGTGGTCGGACCGATGCATGTACTAAGGAACCGGGGGGATAACGACGTTCACCTTATGCTGGTGCTTGCGCTTGATGTGCTTGTCATCGCCCTCGTTGGTGAAGATGATGTAGACCGCGTCCTGGTTGGGGAAGGCGTCATTGCGGAGGGCGCCGACTATTGGGGCCGACGGGGGAGGCAACAGTTGCCCCGCACCCAGCGGGGGAGGAGGTGGGAGGTCGCCCTGCATCAGGCGCATGGTGATGATGCACTGTCGAAGTGTGCACGTCGACGGCTTCGTGCTGCCGTGGTGCTTGTAGGGGGCGTCGAGCATCTGCTCGATGATGAGCTTGAGCTGTCAGGTGGCCTTGCCGGTCCGCTATCATTGGCTGCTGCCCTGCTCTTCCTCAACGACGGCAACTTACCGGTTGATGTAGCGGGTGGCCGGCTGGTCGCCTTTCCGCCTGTTGTTGTTGTTGTTGTTGTCCTCCTTACGCTAGCTGTTATCGCTAGGCGACCGAGGGTTGACGGGTGGAGCTGGCAATGCCTTGCCGGACGCATCCAGCCAGAAATGCACGCTCATCGTGGAGTCGACTGTGGTGTACTTGTTCGCCACGGCCATGAGCACCACCATGGTGGTCGGCTCGGAGTGCATGAGCTTGGGCTTGAGCAGGGTGACATCTTGACACCCGCTGATGAAGTACTGGATGGCTTGTACCTCATGGACCCCCTCATAGTCGTTGCGCAGCTCGGTCCACCGCGTTAGGTAGTCGCAGACGGTCTCATCTCGCCCCTGGACGCACGTGGGGAGCTAGCAGGGCTGACCGAGTCGCTTCTACGTATCGATAAAGTTACGCACGAAAGCCTGGTCGAAGTCAAGCCAAGAGTTGATGGTACTGGTCGGCAGGCTGTTCAGCCTTGTCCGAGCAGAGCCTTGCAGCATGTGGGGCACATAGTGCATGGCCACACGCTTGTTGCCGCCTGCGATGTTGACGACCGTGGTGTAGTCGGTGAGCCAATTCTCCGGCTTGGCGGTCCCATTGTACTTGGGGTGTTGCGAGGCAGCGTGAAGCCTTTGGGAAGGGCTCACTACGGATGCGCGAGCGGAAACAAGCCGGCCCTCCTAACTTTCCTCCTCCAGCTCGAGGGAGCGGGCTAGCTACTTGATGAGGTGCCGGGCATCGTTGTCATCGTAGGGCACGCGTAGCCCCAGCCGGCCGCCGACGGGAGCGCACGGCGCCGCGCCTACAGAGGTTGGTTGAGCCCGCCGAGCGAGTGGCAGGGGGAGTTATGGCTGGCGCCGACCATCCCTGACCTGTTCGTCCTCGTGGTTGTTGGCAGCCGTCGGGATGCGGTCACATTGGGCTCGGATACCCCGGCGCCGGCTGGAGTGGCTATAGTTAGGATGCGGGGCAGACGCCAGCCACGCATGCTGGGGAAGCTTGCTTGGGTCCTTTACGTTCTTCGAGGCTGATCCAGTGGGCTGGGCTGGCTCGAAGCGCCTTTGCTACAGGTTCATAGTGGCGATGAGCTCGCAGACGTGTTGTTGCTGCTGCAGCAGCTCTTCGCCTCCAGAAACTCGCAGTCTGCCATGGCCTCCTGCGTGATGTGCATGTTCTTGATGGGGGTGTCGTAGGTGGGCTGGCCCGCGCCCAGCGCGTGGCCGATGGCGCCGCCATAGAGCAGCACCTCAACGACCCAACTGGGCTCGACGTTAGCCGACATGAGGTCGTGCGAGTCGTTGTACTCCAACTATCCAGCGTCGTGTCGCAGCGAGCACCATGGCCTCGCCCAGCAGGCATTGACGGTCTTGATTGAGCTGGGCCGCAGCGGTAGCCGGGTCGGCATCGAGCGTGACGGGGGCACGCATGCTCTGCAACTCCGCATAGGGCGGGTCAGCCCGGCTGATGTGAGCTGCATCTACCGCGGCCGTGAGGGCTTTCTCCTTGCCGCGCGGGGAGCTGTGGCTCGTGCCGGTGGTCAGCACCTCCATGCGAGTGCAGAGGTCTGTGACGTCGCTACAGACGACACATCCAACAGGGAGGGGTGAGTTGATGAAACTGTGTACCTCACTGGGGTACTCATCGGGGACGAGCGCCACGAAGACGCGTAGTGCGCAAAAAGGGACGATGGAGTAGCCTGTGGGGTTGGTGATGCCTGCGCCAGGTGCGCAGACCAAGCCGTGCACGATGCGCTCGCTGGAGTCGGTGAAGGGTTTCATCTAGAACTTGACTCCGTCCGACACCGTGAGCAGACCCACGGTGGGCGCCAACCGTCGTGGTAAAATCACGCCAGATGCCATGAGATGGCTAAAACTGGGTGTTGCGTGAGGATGCCAGTGGGTTCCGGAGGCGAGGTTGGCACGTGTGAGTGCGGGACACAAGACGTACCCAGGTTCAGGGCCCTCCGGGGGAGGTAACACCCCTAGTCCTGCTGAATATGGTATGATTAGCACAAGGGCTACAGTGGTGGTGGTGGTGGTGTGTGTGTTTCACTAAGGTCCAATCCCCGCTGCATGGAGGGCTCCCGGGGGTCTTATAGGCCACCCCCAGGGTTACAATGGTAAATCTATGTGGGGGCGGGGCCCTGTTGTTATCAACTAGAGCATGCAGCAGGTCCCGCTGGCTGTACGACACTGTTGCTCGTCGCCTCCCGTGTCACGGAGTGGTTGGCGTCGTGGAGCTACAGTGACAAGCCACCCTGACGTTGGTCGCGCTAGTCGGTGGATACGACTGCACTGTAGCCATGCGCTCCCGTCATGGGAGAGTTGTCATACAGTTGGATGGGACGACCGCCGACCCGCTGCCAGTCCGCATGCGGCTAGCCAGCCTGGCCGTGTCGCCACGCCCGATCGGACCGCGCTAGGGAGCCAACCGGAGGGACAACCAGATTGAGGGGCGCCAGCCGCCCCGATGTTCAAAAAAAATATGCTCCGGGCTCCGGTGCCTCCCGGGGTCTTCCCGCCGACACAACCCTTAATTGCTTTGTATGAAAATAACATGCTTGAAGCATTCTGTGTTGGCCATGTGGTTTGTTAATTGCGTTGCTTGCTCAATATTGATATTACTACCACTACCATAGTAGGTACTTTTGCTATATTATGTCCTTGCTCTTAGTATTTAACTTAATATAATTCGGTTAGATTTTCTCAATGACACTACTCTTTAGGGCTGAATTTATGCCTTGGTGCTTTTGAATACTCTAAATACTTCTATTTGTTATGATAAATCAAATTATTGTGCTGGCTAAACATGTTAAGCTTAACCTAAAATTATAGTATACCTGACTCACACGCTAAAGTTTTTTTAGATGGAACACCTGATTCCATTAACCCACTGGCACAGCAGAACCACCGACCCTCTTGACGTTTACATCATCCGGCAATTCCATAGACCACAATTGTTTAGGAGATTGCCTTTGTGCACCCATAGAAGCTAGTAAATGGGCGGGATTGTTACATCCCCTTGGCGCAAAGGGAAAAGTTACATAATTAAAGTGGAGCCTGGCAAAGAGGCCAATATCCCTGAACATAACTCCTTCAGGTGCTAGGTCAAAATCGCTGCTTTGTACCGCCCACACCAAAGGTTGGCATTCTGGTTCAATAGTGATGTCCACCATACCCCAATCAGCCGCATCTTGTAAGGCCTCAGAGCACGCTGTCGCTTCCGCCTACATCGGACTTGCCAGGTGGGTGAGGCAACCAGCGTCTAAGCCTCTCACAACTCCTTAACTATCACGTACCAAAAATCCCCAGCCACCATCACCAGTTGTAGAAAAGAAAGACCCATCAATATTGAATTTAAGCTTGCCACCCTCTGGCTTGCTCCAGCTTTGCTCCTCTCTGGCTGGGTTTGGTCTTCCTTGGCTTGCGCTGATAACCCACAAGTATAGGGGATCGCAATAGTTTTCGAGGGTAGAGTATTCAACCCAAATTTATAGATTTGACACAAGGGGAGCCAAAGAATATTTGTAAGTATTAGCAGCTGAGTTTTCAATTCAACCACACCTGGAGATTAATTATCTGCAGCAAGGTGATCAGTAGCACAGTAATATGATAGTTTTGATAGTAGTGACAGTAGCAATAGTAACAGTAACAGCGATAGCAATAGTTTTGTAGCAAGTGTAGTAGTAACGACAACAGTAGTAACTTAGCAAGATCAATATAGGATAAATTCGTAGGCATTGGATCGCTGATTTGTTGGATGATATTCATCATGTGACAGTTATAACCTAGGGCGATACGGCACTAGCTCCAGTTCATAAATATAATGTAGGAATGTATTCCGCAAATAGTCATACGTGCTTATGGAAAGAACTTGCATGACATCTTTTGTCCTACCCTCCCGTGGCAGCGGAGTCCATATTGGAAACTAAGGGATATTAAGGCCTCCTTTTAATAGAGAACCAGAACAAAGCATTAACACACAGTGAATACATGAACTCCTCAAACTACGGTCATCACCGGGAGTGGTTCCGGTTTTTGTCACTCCTGGGTTGTCGGATCATAACACGTAGTAGGTGACTATAACTTGCAAGCTCGGATCTAAAACATGAATATAATGGTAATATCATAAATGGTTCAGATCTGAAATCATGGCACCCGGGCCCAAAGTGACAAGCATTAAGCATGGCAAAGTCATAGCAATATCAATCTCAGAACATAATGGATACTAGGGATTGGCCCAAACAAAACTGACTAGATTACATGATGAATCTCATCCAACTCCTCACTGACCAGCGAGCCTACGAAGGAATTACTCACTCCCGGTGGGGAGCATCGTGGAATTCGCGATGGAGAAGGGTTGGTGATGATGAAGGACGAAGATCCCCCTCTCCGGAGCCCCAAACGGACTCCAGATCTGGCCTCCCGAGGAAGAACAGGAGGTGGCAGCGCTCCGTCTCGTAGATCGCGATAATTCTTTCTCCCTAGTTTTTTTCTGGACAAATGTGAACTTATAGTATCATGGTTGGCGTCTGCGGGACCACCAGGTGGGGACAACCCACCTGGGCGCGCCAGGAGGGGGTGCGCCCTGGTGGGTTGTGCTCACCCAGGTGCCCCCTTCAGTGGTTCTTGGCTCCAGTATTTTTCTTTTATTATATAAAAAAATCCTCGCAAAGTTTTTCTCCATTCCGATAACTTTTATTTCTGCACAAAAACTACACCATGGTAGTTCTGCTGAAAACAGCGTCAGTCCGGGGTTAGTTTCATTCAAATCATGCAAATTAGAGTCCAAAACAAGCGAAAAAGCGTTAGGAAAAGTAGATACGTTAGAGACGTATCAACTCCCCCAATCTTAAACATTTGCCTGTCCTCGAGCAATTCAGTTGATACACTGAAAGTGAGAAAGAAAAAACTTTTACGAACTCTTTGACTCTTGTTTGCATAAATAGACTTAAACAACACCCAGGTTTTCAGCCACCATTATAACTAACCATGTCGACAATAACTCTTAAAGATTATAATGACTCATATCAATGATATAATCAGCTAGCGAGCAATAATAAGATATCTCAAATGACAACACATTATCAAAACAACCATGATATAATATGACAATAGTGGTATCTCGCTAGCCCTTTCTGAGACCGCAAAACATAAATGCAGAGCACCTCCAAAGTTCAAGCAGCGACTAAACGTTGTAATTCATGGTAGAAAAGATCCAGTCATGATAACACCCTACATTCACTACACACAATGCATAGGCATGAAAATAGTGCTCTCAGACTCGCGCTTATTAGAGAAGGGGATGACACAACATAAGAGTAAATAGATAGTCCCTTCGCAGAGGGAAGTAGTGATTTGCAGAGGTGCCAGAGCTCAAGTTTTTGAAATGGAGGTAAATGAAAATTTGAGAGGTGCACCCTTCTCATTCACTTCACGACTACCAGCTATTGATATCTCCCATGCTAAATGAGCTAGTGGCGGTTCCCAAGCAGAAAAGTAAATGTTTGAACTCCATTGGGAGCTTTTGTTTGTTTATTTGTAAGCTTTTTCTTTTTGCAATTTTGGACTGGGAATCCCTGTTACCGCCCTTTTCTCGTGCAATGGCGAGTGAATAAACACTCAACCTGAGAATAACCCGCTTAGCATGGAAAATACCAACCACCTCCTGTCGTTCCATGAACGATCCAGACACACAAAAATGATATTTATTTGCAGTTTTAAAGGTGGCACATGCAAATTTACTTAGGATGGCAGGGTAATGCCGCATATAGGTAGGTATGGTGGACTCATCTGGAATAACTTTGAGTTTTCGAATTTTATGCACACGTAGTATTCCCGCTTAGTATAAGCGAAGGCTACCAAATAGGTTGGGAAGCGACTAGCTAGAGAGCAACAATGATCATGAACATGCTTCATGCATAATAAACATTGGACACCCGCATGAGTAGGATATGGACACCATGAACATAAATATCATAGAGGCTATGTTGGTTTTGATTCAATGACATGCATAAACATGTGCCAAGTCAAGCCACTCGAACATTCGGAGGAGGATACCATATCATCATACTACATCACAATCATTTCAATGCAATGCTGATATCCAAGATAAATCATCATTAACTCTTAGCTACTTATGCATGGCATGTGAAACTATAATCTCTAATTGTCATTGCAGACATGTTTAATCATAATGGGCTGAATCATGGATACTAGGTTAAACTTATTTACAAAAACAGAGCAAGTCGAGTTCATACTAGTTTCTCTCTGCCACGACCAGTTCATCAAATATCGTCATTATTGCCTTTCACTTGCACGATTGAACGATGTGAAATAATAATAAAGGTGCAAGAGTGCGGTGGACTAAGATGGAATCTGCAAACATTTTATTCAACATGAGAAGACAAGGTAAAATGGACTCTTGTTAGATTGATAATTATGCATATGAGAGCCATTCAACATTTTCATCCTAGTCTTCCGTTCGGTTCAACTCAATAAACAAAAAAGAAATTCAGATATTTTTGGAGTTTTTGGTTTTCTGGAATAAGAAAATAAAGAGGGAAAGCGAAAACGAGAAAAACTATTTACACGGGAAAGCTCCCAACAAGCATAAGAAGAATAGGAAAATCTTTTGGGTTTTCTTTTTAGTGCTTCTACAAACTCTTCTAAAAAGAAAAGCAAAAATAAGAAGGAAATATTTTTGCATTTTCTCAAGATTTTTTTCAAACACACAAGAAAAAGCGAGAAAATAAAATTTAAGCATGGATAATACAATGAAAAAGTGTGAACACCGATGATTGAAATGTGTGAACATGAATGTAAAGTCGGTGAGAAACACGTACTCCCACAAGCTTAGGCTTTTGGCCTAACTTGGTATGCAGTCAGTAGCCTAGATAGTATTCGGCGTGGTAGCTCATGGAGGCTCTAGGTGCGGAAGCCTCAGCCTGCCGTGCTGCCTCGACCGCAGCGTTATGGGCTCGGGCCTCACTCTCAAGAACGAAGTATCTTCCTTTGTTGTTGTAACATCCCAAATTTTCAATTTGGAATGTTATAGATAGATCATAATTGCATTTCATGTTTTTGCATTTTTGTTGTGGCGTTCCTCGAAATTCTAAGCAACTCAAGGACCTACGGAGAGAGTTGAGAATTTTACCGTTTTCGTATTTGAGTTCGCTCGAATACCGGTACGAGGACAGTGTGATTCTAATTATTTTTCCCTCCTAAAAATATTTCTAAAAACAAAATATGAGCGGAGATAATATGACTTCTCCAAAATAACAGAAATATTGGAGGAAAAATATTAAAGTCACTTTTAGTTTTTTTTCTGGGTTTATTTGCGGATTTATTTGCATAGGAAAAATACGCATTTTTCAAAATTGTAATTAGGTCCGGGAAAAATGTTCACTTTGTCCTAAATATTATTAGAGGACAGTGAAAATTTATTTCGGGAATTTTGGAGTCCGTTTGGTATTTCTTTCGTTAGTTTTTCTGCGCCGGGACTCTTTTAGAAAAAAAAAAGGAAACCGACCTAGTCTCATATAGGGTCGGGAGACTGGGCTTTATAAGCCGCAGCCCCGCCGGCCCAAAGCCTCGCCTCGCCCCGCAGCCTCGCCCGAACCCTAGCGCCGCCCCTGCCGCCCCCCGCCGCCGCTGCCGCGCCCCGCCGCCGCCGCCGCTGCCCCGCCCCGCCGCCGCGCTGCTGCCGCCGCGCCGCGACACCGCCGCCTCGCAGCCCGCCGCCGCCGCCCCGCCCCGCCGGAGTCCGCCGGAGTTCCGCCGGAGTTGAGGTAGTTTTTTTCGGTTAACCGATCGGTTTGAATAGGAAAACCTAGATCTGTTTTTTTAGAATAGACCGGTTCGGTTTTTTTATTTTCCGCCGGTTTAGTTAAATAGCGGACGTTCGTCCGTACGTTCGTTTTAACGAACAGTTTTCGTTAGTTAACCGCAGACAGCGAACGATCGTTCGTTAGCCTGTTCGTCTTTTTTTTCGGGGTATTTATCTGCGGTTATTCTGATCGCGATTTCTACCCTGATCTTGTTTCGCGTTTTTCTTTTCGCTCGAGAGTCGGAATCAGGTGATCCAAAATCCCAGATCTTCGTCTCGAAGCCCTCTTTACGTTTAATCAACTGGAACAAAGTTTTGGTAAAATTTTACTTTAGGCAAACTAGTAATTCGGAGCTCGTTTCTTTTGCAGTTTGAGTTTCGTTGCTTCTTTCGAGTTGATTCTTTTTGCAAACCGGAGTTCTTAAGTTGAACTTTTTGGTTAGATCTCTTATTTGAGTTTTACCTGTGCATTAGTTAAGTACTTATTGTATGCTTGTTTGTTGATTGCGATAGAGTACCCGGAGTGCGCCGCTTGCTACTTCGAGTCTCTAGGTTTTGCGGATCATCAGCAAGGCAAGTAATACTTTGATCATGCTTTCCAATTATCCAGTTTTCATTGCATTAGTCAAACCCTCACACATTGCATGAGTAGGATCAATTAACTTGTGGGATTGGGAAGTGGATTGAGGTAGTACCTATTACCTGCATTACATTCAAACCTTTGGGAGTTACTTCTACGTTTGGTGCTAGGACATGCTATGCTCGTAGACGTGGATTGGGTGAGTGAAATCCATGACAGATGTGAGTTTGTTAATTAATGGTTCAACTTAAGGTGGCAACATTAATACACATCTGGGTGGATTGAGCCATCTGGGTATTCCAGTGATTGCCTGTTTTCTTCTCGACCGCCACCCAGGCTCAAAGGGATCATGAGATTATTCATACTAGAAACTTCCGTGTGCAGCCACAATGCTATTATGGGCTCTAGCATAGTATGAGTAAGTCGTGCGAACTCTTACAGTGGTGGACTAGCAGATGTAGGGGATGTAGGTTGGTACGGTCCGCCCGATCGTAAGGTGCTAGCGCTTCTGAAAGACTATGTCTCGGTCATCCGTTTCTCAAACACCATGCAGTGCGAGAAACCAAACGGAGGCGATCGAGTCTTGTGGGAAAAGTGCACAAACCTCTGCAGAGTGTACAAACTGATCATGATTAGCCGTGTCCCCGGTTATGGACGTCTTGAGTATCTAGTACTTGGATTTTCATGTGCATCTCATCATGTTACTTTAATTTAATTTTTTTGGGTTTAATGATGAACTTTAATTGGGGTTGAGAGGATGTCTATCTTCTCAACGATGTTTCAACTACCATGATAGTTAATTAAAATGCATTCCTTTGAAGTAGGGAAAAAATGGCTTTATGCAAAAACTTAACCATAGAGCTTTCCACCAGTCATATTGCATATAGTATAGCTTTACTTTCATTGCATTCTCTTGTGTTACCTTGCCAGCATATTCCATGTGCTGACCCGTTTTCGGGCTGCAACGTTTCATGTTGCAGACTTTTCAGACGACGAGTAAGATGCCCTTATAGGTCGTGGTTCTATACTCAGTGATGCCGCTGGAGTTGATGGACTCACTTATCTTCCAAGCCTTCCGTTGTTATCGTATTAGATGGCCTTCAGCCATATTATTTGTAATAAATTCATCGTTGGACTATCGATGTAATAAGTGTGTGATTGCTACTCTGTTATAAATCCTTCAAGTACTGTGCGTGTCAGCATTACTGATCCAGGGATGACACTGATGTACAGAGATCAGACTGTTTGAGGTCTGGTCGCTACAAGATGGTATCAGAGCACACGCTGACTATAGGACACGACCACTAAGACAAGCCCTAGAACACTATTCACTCTTCTTTTTCTGACTCCTCATCTTTTCTACTCTTTAGGATGGTGGAAGCAAAGCACAAGTTCATGCAACCGGATGATGACACGCCATTTGGACGACACCTGAAGGAAGTTACCAGATATCTAAACATTGGATTACCAAGTTTCACTGGAACCTACAATGCCACTCTACCTGAGGAGGAGCGTTGGTTGATTCAAGCTCAAGTTCCAGAAAGGACGTTCGCACCCGTCACCTCACTCATAGCATTTTCCTTTAATGCACCTACATGGAGCCTAGGAAGGAGTATGGCAGCCCACATTGCTATGGGAAGGATTGGAGAAGTCTACCAGCAGGAGCTAAAGGACACTATCTACCAGATTTGTGGACGCCGAGATGAGGATTGGGATATGATTAGCACTCGAAAGGGTATATCCATTGCAGCATTCATCCAGGAGTTGAACCACCGCATTCGTCGCCAGGAGCACCAGATGTGTGCTGGGATGATAGATTTGAAGATGGCCCTAAATAGGAATTTGGAGTTAGAGGAAGAACTCAAGTCTACACGCGGCGGATATGAGGAGGAGATGAAGATACTTGTGGAGAAGAATGATGATTTGACCCGGAAGTTAGGGATACTCATGGGAGAAGAAGACGAGGAAGAAGAACCCAAGGAGATACCACCGGAAGACTATATCATCATAGATGACACGGATTCGGAAGCTGAGGATAGCAAGGACGAAGACTATGAAGATGAAGCTGGAGCAGATATTATGGAATCCTCTGCTGATCAATATTTTTAGATGACCACCCTGTGACTAGTAATTTACCTCCATATATTAGATTTAGAGCACCTTTGTAACGATCGTTAGATTTGTAAGACCTTGTTTGAAATTTTTAGTGTGATATGATTGTGTGTTTGTCTCATGTGCATATGGGTAGTGACTTTCCCTTAGACCTCTTTTCTATTCTAATCTCTTCCCTCTACACCCATCAGATGCCTCCAAGACGTGAATTCGAGTTTCCCCCTGAGCTCACCCAGTTGATCCAGCAGCAGAACACCCTGATGCAACTTCTTGTCCAGAACACTCAGAACAACCAGAACAACAACAACAACAACCCTCCACCACCACCACCTGTAGACAACCTGACACGTTTCTTAAGGTTGCAACCACCTGTGTTTGCTAGCAGCATCGAACCAATTGTGGCTGATGACTGGCTACGCGAGATTGGGAGGGATTTGACCACCGCCAATTGCTCGGATGCTGAGAAGGTGCGATTTGCCGCACACCAGTTGTCTGGACCAGCCGCGGCATGGTGGGAGAATTACACAGCCACTTACCCCGTAGCCAATGTGACTTGGGATCAGTTTCAGCAAGCTTTTCGTACCGCCCATGTCTCGACTGGAGCAATGAGTATGAAGAAGCAGGAGTTTCGCAACTTGCGCCAAGGGAATCGTACTGTAGCTCGGTACGTGGATGAGTTTAGTACCCTATCTCGTTATGCCCCAGATGATGTGGCCACGGATGCCAAGAAGCAGGAGAGATTCATGGAAGGGATGAATGATGAGATGACTGTATAGTTGATGGTGGCAACTTTCAATAATTACCAGGAGCTGGTTGACCGTGCCCTGATGATTGAAAGGAAGCATCAACAGATTGAGAGTCGCAAGAGGAAGTATGGGCAAGGAAAGTATAACTCTGGAGCTCAGCAGAAGCCTCGCTTTACCCCTAAAGCGGTAGGACAGTTTCAGCATACCCATGGAGGAGGTAGCTCGCACAATCACAATGGCACCAAGAATGGAAATGGGAATGGAGCCAATGGAAACCAGAACCGCCCCGCACCGTCCACACCCACCAAGAGGGATTTTAGCCATGTCACTTGTTACAAGTGTGGGAAGACTGGACATTATGCCTATGAATGCCCAGAAGTTAAGAATGGGAACGGCAATGGAAGCGCCGGGAAGAAGCCCAACCCGTTCTACAAAGGACAAGTGAACCATGTGACTGTGGAGGAAGTAGAAGAGCAACCAGATGCAGTTATAGGTAAGTTCTTAGTAAGGATGGCAATGGGTCGGGTTAGGATCGGGTTGAACAATATCAAATCCATATCCATATCCATATCCATGAAGAAAGTCTTTGCCCGCCCATGAAAAAATCCATGGGTGAAAAATTGTGTCCATGTCCAAACCCGATGGATATCCATACCCACTGGATATCCATTGGGTCCTCTCCAGACAAATAAATAATACATAACACAATGTTAACATAAGCTCTTCCATTCTTCACTTCATGGCGGACTAGGCTTCACTTATGGTAAATCAACATCCACTAAGAACATAAGATCATTTAGTATTTTTCTAACAGACGAGAATGACGAGTCATTTAACAAGGAGATAAAAATAAGGGAAGGGCGTTGGGGTATGTTACAAAGGGGATTAATTGTCAACTAATAAAAGTTATGATGGGGATTGTGTAATTTCTTTTGCATGTTTTGGATAACAAAGTGTAAAATTGCAGTGGGACATGTGAGTGCGGGGTAGCGATAGTAGATTTTTACCTATTAAGTCATACTATCGGGTCAGGTTTGGATATACCCACGGGTACAAGTTTATATCCATGCCCTACCCACGAGTAATCGGGTCGGGTTTGGGCGTTGTCCGTGGACACAAAAGCATATCCAAACCCTATCCATTCGGGTCGGATATCCATGGATATCCATGTCCATGGATAAAATTGCCATCCTTAGTTCTTAGTTAAGTCCTTTACTGCACTCGTTCTTTTCGATACTGGTGCATCGCATTCATATATTTCAAGGGGATTCGTGGATAAGTATAAGCTGCCGACCCAAGCCCTTAGATCGCCCATGTTAGTAACCTCACCAGGAGCAGAGTATATGGCTAAATCATGGTGTGATCAGTTGCCCTTAAGGATTGGTAATTACATATTCCCTTCGGACCTAATAGTATTGGAATCTCAAGGACTAGATGTGATATTAGGCGTGGATTGGTTATCTGAGTATGAAGGGAATATAGAATGTGCCAGCAAGACCATTTTGCTTACTACGCCGGAAGGAAGAAGGATCAAGTATGTATCCCGGCATGAGTCAAAGAGGAGTAGATTAAATTCCTTGTCAGGAGTTGTTCAGAAGGAAGTGCCAGTAGTGAAGGATTATCCGGATGTGTTTCCAGAGGAGTTACCTGGCATGCCACCGGATAGAGATATAGAGGTTTTGATTGAACTTTTGCCAGGCACCGGGCCAATTTCTAAGAGACCCTATAGGATGCCCGCAAAGGATTTGGAGGAGATAAAGAAACAGATTAAGGAGTTACTGGATAAAGGATTCATACGCCGAAGTTCTTCGCCTTGGGGTTCGCCAGTACTTCTAGTGGAGAAGAAGGATGGATCGTTAAGAATGGTTGTCGATTACCGAGGACTGAATGAAGTAACGATCAAGAACAAGTACCCATTGCCAATGATCAACAATCTGTTCGATAGATTGCAAGGAGCTAAGGTATTTTCCAAGATCGATCTGCGATCAGGGTACCATCAATTGAAGATCCGAGAGCAAGATATACCTAAGACGGCCTTTACCACTAGGTATGGGTTGTACGAGTATACCGTTATGTCGTTTGATCTGACGAACGCACCGGCATACTTTATGAACCTCATGAACAAAGTGTTTCTGGAGTATTTGGATAAGTTCGTCGTGGTGTTCATAGATGATATTTTGATCTTCTCGAAAGATGAAGAGGAGCATGAAGAGCATTTGCGCTTGGTATTGGAGAAGCTTAGAGAACATCAGTTATATGCCAAGTTTAGCAAATGTGAGTTTTGGTTGAAGGAAGTAGGATTTCTCGGACATGTTATATTCGGAGAAGGAATAGCAGTAGATCCTGCTAAGGTGGACACTGTGACCAATTGGGAAGCACCGACGACGGTTGGAGAGATCCGGAGTTTTCTTGGACTCGAAGGATACTACGGGAGATTTATCAAGAATTTCTCAAAGATTGCAAAACCAATGACGGAGTTGTTGAAGAAGGACACCAAGTTCAGTTGGACAAAAGAATGTGAGACTAGTTTCCAGGAATTGAAGAAAAGGTTGGTATCATCCCCTGTGTTGATTTTGCCAGATCAACATAAGGATTATGAGGTGTACTGCGACGCTTCACATCGAGGACTTGGAGCTGTTCTTATGCAGGAAGGAAGAGTTGTTTCGTATGCTTCACGACAACTAAAACCTCATGAGATGAACTATGCCACCCACGATTTGGAATTAGCAGCCGAAGTGCACGCATTGAAGACGTGGAGACATTTTCTCATTGGAAACCATTGTGAAGTATATATGGATCATAAGAGTTTGAAGTACATATTCACTCAGAAGGAGTTGAATCTTAGGCAAAGGAGATGGCTGGAACTCATTAAGGATTATGACATGAGATTGCATTATCATCCCGGAAAGGCTAACGTAGTAGCTGATGCGCTAAGCCGTAAGAGTCATGACAATACCCTAATGATGGAGGAATTTCCAAAGGAGTTAGCCGAGGACCTACGAGAACTACATTTGGAGATAGTTCCGAGAGGCTATGTAGCAACACTAGAAATCCAGTCTACCCTGATGGATAAAATCAGAGAAGCTCGGAAAGCTGACAAGGAGGTTGCCTCTATAAAGGAGAGGATGAGCGAAAGAAAAGCTAAAGGTTTTCGTGAGGATGAACACGACACCTTATGGTTTGAGGACCGCGTTTATGTGCCTAATGACCCGGAGATCAGGAAGTTGATTTTACAGGAGGCCCATGATTCACCATACTCGATTCACCCAGGAAATACTAAGATGTATTTGGATTTGAAGGATATTTTCTGGTGGACCAGTATGAAGAAAGATATTGCGGAGTATGTAGCAGTTTGTGATGTACGCCAGAGAGTAAAGACAGAACATCAGAAGCCAGCAGGATTGTTACAACCTATGCCAATACCCGAATGGAAGTGGGAGAAGCTTGGCATGGATTTTATCACCGGATTGCCCAGGACCAAAGTAGGATATGATTCAATCTGGGTAGTAGTAGACCGATTGACGAAGGTAGCCCACTTTATTCCTGTGAAAACCACATATACGAGTGCAAAATTGGCCAAGATATACATGACCAGAATTGTATGCCTGCATGGAGTTCCGAGGAGCATCATATCAGACAGAGGAACCCAGTTTTCCTCAAAGTTCTGGAATCAGTTACATGAAACTTTGGGTACCAGGCTAGAGTTTAGCACAACATTCCACCCGCAGACAGATGGACAGACGGAGAGAGTCAATCAGATTTTGGAGGATATGCTAAGAGCCTGTGCATTAGATTATGGATCTAGTTGGGATGACAACTTGCCCTACGCGGAGTTCTCATACAACAACAGTTACCAAGCCAGTTTGAAGATGGCACCGTTCGAGACATTGTATGGAAGAAGATGCCGAACACCGTTGTCATGGGACAAAGTTGGAGACAGACAGTTGTTTGGACCAGACTTAATCAAAGAGTCTGAGGAGAAGGTGAAGTTGATCCGAGATAGACTGAAGGTAGCTCAGTCCAGGCAGAAGAGTTATGCAGACTCGAAGCGCAAAGATATAGCGTATGAGATCGGAGACAGAGCATACCTGAGAGTATCGCCTCTGCGAGGAGTTAAACGTTTCGGAGTTAAAGGGAAGTTAACCCCGAGATTTGTGGGACCTTACCGTGTTCTGGAACGCATGGGAGAGGTTGCCTATAAGTTGGAATTGCCCGAAGGATTGTCAGGAGTGCACGACGTGTTTCACGTTTCGCAGCTTAAGAAGTGCCACGCGGAGATGGCCGATATACCGTTTAGAGACACCGTACCCCTGGAAGCAATTCAGTTGGACAGTGACTTGACCTACGAGGAGAAACCTGTTAAGATTCTCGAATTTTCGAGCAGAGTTACTCGCAGCAAGGTTATCAAGTTTTGCAAAGTTCAGTGGAGTCACCACACCGAGGAAGAAGCCACCTGGGAACGAGAAGATGATATACGCAAGGACCACCCACACCTGTTCTCTAGCCAAGTCGAATCTCGAGGGCGAGATTCATTCTAAGGGGGGTAGGTTTGTAACATCCCAATTTTTCAATTTGGAATGTTATACATAGATCATAATTGCATTTCATGTTTTTGCATTTTTGTTGTGGCGTACCTCGAAATTCTAAGCAACTCAAGGACCTACGGAGAGAGTTGGGAATTTTACCGTTTTCGTATTTGAGTTCGCTCGAATACCGGTACGAGGACAGTGTGATTCTAATTATTTTTCTCTCCTAAAAATATTTATAAAAACAAAATATGAGCAGAGATAATATGACTTCTCCAAAATAACAGAAATATTGGAGGAAAAAATATTAAAATCACTTTTGGTTTTTTTCTGGATTTATTTGCGGATTTATTTGCATAAGAAAAATACGCGTTTTTCAAAATAGCAATTAGGTCCGGGAAAAATGTTCACTTTGTCCTAAATATTATTAGAGGACGGTGAAAATTTATTTCGGGAATTTTGGAGTCCGTTTGGTTTTTTTATTTTCGTTAGTTTTTCTGCGCCGGGACTCTTTTAGAAAAAAAAAGGAAACCGACCTAGTCTCGTATAGGGTCGGGAGACTAGGCTTTATAAGCCACAGCCCCGCCAGCCCAAAGCCTCGCCTCGCCCCGTAGCCTCGCCCGAACCCTAGCGCCGCCCCTGCCGCGCCCCGCCGCCGCTGCCGCTGTCGCCCCACCGCCGCGTCGCGACACCGCCGCCTTGCAGCCCGTCGCCGCCGCCCTGCGTGCCGCCGCCCCGCCCCGCCGGAGTCCGCCGGAGTTCCGCCGGAGTTGAGGTAGTTTTTTTCGGTTAACCGATCGGTTTGTTTAGGAAAACCTAGATCTGTTTTTTTAGAATAGATCGGTTCGGTTTTTTTATTTTCCGCCGGTTTAGTTAAATAGCGGACGTTCGTCCGTACGTTCGTTTTAACGAACGGTTTTCGTTAGTTAACCGCAGACAGCGAACGTTCGTTCGTTAGCCTGTTCGTCGTTTTTCTTTTTCGGGGTATTTATCCGCGGTTATTCCGATCGTGATTTCTGCCCTGATCTTGTTTCGCGTTTTTCTTTTCGCTCGAGAGTCGGAATCAGGTGATTCAAAATCCCAGATCTTCGTCTCGAAGCCCTCTTTACGTTTAATCAACTGGAACAAAGTTTTGGCTACTGTAAAGTTTGACTTTAGGCCAACTAGTAATTCGGAGCTCGTTTCTTTTGCAGTTTGAGTTTCGTTGCTTCTTTCGAGTTGATTCTTTTTGCAAATCGGAGTTCTTAAGTTGAACTTTCTGGTTAGATCTCTTATTTGAGTTTTACTCGTGCATTAGTTAAGTACTTATTGTATGCTTGTTTATTTGATTGCGATAGAGTACCCGGAGTGCGCCGCTTGCTACTTTGAGTCTCTAGGTTTTGCGGATCATCAGCAAGGCAAGTAACACTTTGATCATGCTTTCCAATTACCCAGTTTTCATTGCATTAGTCAAACCCTCACACATTGCATGAGTAGGATCAATTAACTTGTGGGATTGGGAAGTATATTGAGGTAGTACCTATTACCTACATTACATTCAAACCTTTGGGAGTTACTTCTACGTTTGCTGCTAGGACATGCCATGCTCGTAGACGTGGATTGGGTGAGTGAAATCCATGACAGATGTGAGTTTGTTAATTAATGGTTCAACTTAAGGTGGCAATATTAATACACATCTGGGTGGATTGAGGCATCTGGGTATTCCAGTGATTGCCTATTTTTCTTTTGGACCGCCACTCAGGCTCAAAGGGATCATGAGATTATTCATACTAGAAACTTCCGTGTGCAGCCACAATGCTATTATGGGCTCTAGCATAGTATGAGTAAGTCATGTGAACTCTTACAGTGGTGGACTAGCAGATGTAGGGGATGTAGGTTGGTACGGTCTGCCCGATCATAAGGTGCTAGCGCTTCTGAAAGACTATGTCTCGGTCATCCGTTTCTCAAACACCATGCAGTGCGAGAAACCAAACGGAGGCGATCGAGTCTTGTGGGAAAAGTGCACAAACCTATGCAGAGTGTACAAACTGATCATGATTAGCCGTGTCCCCGGTTATGGACGTCTTGAGTATCTAGTACTTGGATTTTCATGTGCATCTCATCATGTTACTTTAATTTAATTTTGTTGGGTTTAATGATGAACTTTAATTGGGGTTGAGAGGATGTCTATCTTCTCAACAATGTTTCAACTACCATGATAGTTAATTAAAATGCATTCCTTTGAAGTAGGGAAAAATTGGCTTTATGCAAAAACTTAACCATAGAGCTTTCCACCAGCCATATTGCATATAGTATAGCTTTACTTTCATTGCATTCTCTTGTGTTACCTTGCCAGCATATTCCATGTGCTGACCCGTTTTCGGGCTGCAACGTTTCATGTTGCAGACTTTTTAGACGATGAGTAAGATGCCCTTATAGGTCGTGGTTCTATACTCAGTGATGCCGCTGGAGTTGATGGACTCACTTATCTTCCAAGCCTTCCGCTGTTATCGTATTAGATGGCTTTCAGCCATATTATTTGTAATAAATTCATCGTTGGACTATCGATGTAATAAGTGTGTGATTGCTACTCTGTTATAAATCCTTCAAGTACTGTGCGTGTCAGCATTACTGATCAGACTGTTTGAGGTCTGGTCGCTACAGTTGTGATAATCAAAAAAGAGTAGGCGCAAGCAAATATGTGTGCACAACAGATGATTGGTTAAATAACAAGTTGTAAGTAAAATTATGAATGTCTACTTTAAGGATCTTGTGGCTTTTCACAACATCAAATTCTAGGTACTGAGTAGGTAAGATAGGGTCAAAGGGCATAGGTGAAACACCCAACTCTCTTGCTAAACGTGTGGCATAAATTCCACCATAGAAATAGCCACTGTTAGCGTTATGTTGTAACCTGCGTGCAACAATTGCCCAAAGATTATAACTTATATCCCTAGTGAGAGCAGTGTGAATAAGGCTCAAGTCTGGAGCACAAAGTGTACTACAATCTTGTTTGCCTACAATACATTTCCCATTGAATAGAACAAAGTACTGAATTGCTGGAAAATGAATGCTCTTTATCCTACCTTGCGTCACTCCCCTCGTTTCACCACAGCAAAGACTAGTCAAAAATGATTGAAACTCAGCCTTAGGTGGTTCGTCAAGTGAACCCAAAATGGAATTTTATAGTGATTGGCAAAACTCTCTAATGATATGGTAAAAGGATTTTCATAAAGTTTAAATGACACCCTAGACTCACGAGGATGGAATTTAAATCCTTTGACAAATGATTCAGTGAGAATGTGGTGTTGTTCACACTTATCTGAAATGTAGGGACCGAGACCGGCATAATGAACCAATTGCTCAAATTCCTCCTTAATGCCCACACACATCATATAATCATCGCAGGGCCATAAGCATGTTTTGGTGGTGGCATCTTGATTTGAACTTTCACTTGGTTCAACATAAGACCGGCGAGTAGAACTGTCACTAGAGGATGCCCCCGAGGATCTCCTCCTCGAAGAACTCCTTCCAAAGAGGTTCATCACGTCTGCGTACAATTTCTGAAATTTTTAGTCAACAAGAGTTTGTCAACAAAAATTTATAAAATTGTTAGCAACTACTCATAGGGATACATAGAGGCCATAGCAAGCATTCAAACTACTTAGAAATTTAAGAATTCAACATGCAAGCTTATTTACAGCTGCACCAAGAGTAGCTAATTATTCAAAATATAAACCACTAAAACAAAAACTAATTGGACAAGCGGTGGAGTTACATACCAAACAAAAATCCCCCGAATCAGTTTCGGAAATGGAGCTTCGAGCAAAGAGATCGAAATCCACGGGTTTGAGAGCAAGAACACGAGAGAGAGAGAGAGAGAGAGAGAGAGAGAGAGAGAGAGAGAGAGAGAGAGAGAGACAGACAGAGAGAGAGAGAGAGAGAGAGAGAGAGAATGGTGATTTTTTCTCGAGGTAGGTGATGAGGTGGTGTAAAGAGATAAGGGAGAGGGCCCACGTGGGGACCACAACCACCAGGGCGTGCTTGGGGGTCCTGGCGCGCCCAGGTGGGTTGTGCCCACCTGGTGCACCTCCCTCTGGTATTATCTGCACCAGAAATTCAGAAATATTCAGAAAAAATTGTATTAATTTTTTAGGGTATTATGGGAACTTTTATTTTCGGGTCATTTTTTATTGCACAGGAAATTTAGAAAACAAACAAAACATGGCATTTTATTTTATTTAACTAATAAAGACAAAAAACAAAAGGTAGGGTCAGAAGGTAGTGCTTACTAAATTCATCAACCTCATACCGTTCAAAAATGATTCATTAATAAGGTTGATCAAGTCTTATTAACAACCACTTTCGATTAGCATGAAACCGAAGAACTTTCCTAAATCACTAAGTTACCTCAACGACGATATGAAAATCCCCAACAATAAGCATCTCATATTTATTTTCAACAGTAGGTAGAGGTATTTGAAAACTTCCAATACTTATTGCCGGAGATTTTTCAATAACATGAATACCATTCACTTGGAATTGTTTCTTCGGAAAATGCACCGTATGCTCATTACCATTGATATGAAAAGTGACCTTGCTTTTATTACAATCAATAACAGCCCCTGCAGTATTCAAGAAGGGTCTACCAAGAATAATAGACATATTGTCGTCCTCGGGCATCTCAAGTATAACAAAGTCAGTCAAAATAGTAACATTAGCAACAACAATGGGCACATCCTCACAAATACCGATAGGTATGGCAGTTGATTTGTCATCCATTTGCAAAGATATTTCGGTAGTTGTAAGTTTATTAAAATCAAGTCTTTTATATAAAGAGAAAGGCATAACACTAACACCTGCTCCTAAATCACTTAAAGCAGTTTTCACATAATTCATTTTAATGGAGCAAGGTATAGTTGGTATTCCTGGGTCTCCTGGTTTTTTAGGTACTCCACCCTTAAAAGTATAATTGGCAAGCATGGTGGACATTTTAGCTTCGTGTATTTTTCTCTTATTAGTGATGATGTCCTTCATATACTTTGCATAGGGAGGCATTTTTTAGATATCAGTTAAATGAGTACGCAAAAAGACTAGCCTTAGCATTTCAGCAAAGCGTTCAAATTCTTCATCATCTTTCTTTTTAGTTGACTTGGCTGGAAAAGGCATAGGTTTTTGAACCCACGGTTCTCTTTCTTTACCGTGTTTCCTAGCCACAAAGTCTCTTTTATCATATCTTTTATTCTTGGGTTGTGGGTTATCAGGATCAACTGGTGGTTCTATCTCAACATCATTACCTGGTTCCTTTTCATTGTTAAGTTGAGTATCTTCATAAACATCAGCATTATCCTTTTCATTATCACTAGGTGAATGTTCATTACCAGATTGAGTTTCATCATCAGAGATAGAAACATCATTATCATTACCAAGAGGTTTTTCTACTTCAGGTTCACTAGTAGCATGCAAAGTCCTATCAGTTTTGTTTTTCTTTTTCTTTTTAAGAGGACTAGGTGCAGTGCTATTGTTTCTTTGTGAATCTTGTTCAATTATTTTTGGGTGTCCTTCAGGATAAAGTGGTTCCTGAGTCATTTTTCCTCCTCTAGTTGCAACTCTAACAGCAAAGTCATGTATATTGCTATTCATTTCATCAAGTAATTCTCTTTGAGATTTAGCAACTTGTTCTAACTCAGTTTGAACCGTAGAAGCATGTTTCCCTACACCTCTAACATCATTTGAAATTCTAAATAACAAGTCACTCAAGCGAGCAATCATATCAGAGTTATATTTCAATTGTTTCATAACATTTGCATTGAAGTGATCCTGCTTCCTAACATAATTTTCAAACTCACGAAGGCATTGGCTAGGGTGCATATTATGAGGATTATCATTGTCATTGAACTTCATTAGAGAATTTACCTCTACCACCTTAGGCAGTGGTGGTGCATCAAGCCCATATATTTCTTCAATAGGAGGTAAATTTTTAACATCCTTAGCTTTAATACGTTTTTCCTTCATGGATTTCTTTTCCTCTTGCATATCTTCAGGACAGAGATATAATATACCCCTCTTCTTCGGAGTAGGCTTAGGTGGTGGTTCAGGAAGGGTCCAATCATCATAATTTTCCAATATATTATTCAATAGTTCTTCAGCATGTCTAATAGTTCGTTCCCTGAAATCACAACCAGCACAGCTATCTAGGAAATCCCTAGAAGCATCAGTTAGTCCATTATAGACGATATCAAGTATTTCATTTTTCTTAAGAGGATGACCAGGCAAAGCTTTAAGTAACTGGCAAAGCTTCCCCCAAGCTTGTGGGAGACTCTCTTCTTTAGTTTGCACAAAGTTAAATATTTCATGTAAGGCAGATTATTTCTTATGAGCAGGAAAATATTTTTCAGAGAAGTAATAAATCATATCCTTGGGACTACACACACAACCAGGAGTAATAGTATTGTACCAAGCTTTAGCATCACCCTTTAATGAAAACTGAAATAATTTGAGAATATATAAGTAATAGGTTTTCTCATCATGAGCAAAAAGAGTGGTTGTGTCATTTAGCTTAGTGAGATGTGCCACAAAAGTTTCAGTTTCATAACCATGGAAAGGATCAGATTCAACCAAAGTGATTAGCTTTGGGTCGACAGAGAATTCATAATCCTTGTCATCAATAAAGATAGGTGATGTAGCAAATTTAGGATCATATTTCATTCTCGCATTCAGAGACTTTTCTTTATACTTGCATAATAATTTCTCTAAATCATCCCTATCATTGCAAACAGGGGAGGGGGAAGAGCACGGGGTGAGTGACAGAGAGACCAGGGAGTCTCTGGGCGTCTCTAGGCGCGAGGGAGAGGCATGAGGTGGCAACCAGGAGCCGGCCAGGGGCGAGTGCGCCCGACAACGAGATGCTCCTACTGGCAGGAGGAAGACGACGGAACAGGCGCTGGGCTGGGCTGCAGCTGGGCCGCCACAGTGTTAGGCTACTGGTAAGCCGGGTGAGTCTTCTGCCTCTTTTTCTTTTCTGTTTTCTTTTTCCACAGTATGTTTTGATCTAGTAAAAATACTAAACCATTTTCCTTTCTTCTGATAAATTTTGTAGGGACTAGTTGGACAATTCCAGAGTTCCTCACCAAATTTCAGAATTATTGGAGCATTTACAAATGTTTATAGTATTTAAATGCACCAATTCAAATATAATATGAGCTAGTTCAAAATCCAGAATGGCCTAGAAATATGTGCACCATTTTTGGTAGAGGTTTTCACCTTTATGAAAAATCATGAACTTTTCTAAAGGCATTTTGGGTTCATTGAAAATATTTTAATTTTGAACCTAGTTGAATTCATTTGATGCTAGGGTTTGAACATCCCTAGTTCAAATTCATTTGAATTTCAATATGATGCATGGATGCTGATGCAACTAATTGCAAACAAATTCTAGGGCTGTGACATGGTAAGATCAAAACATGACATCGCGAAAGTAGGGATCGCTTGGGCACAAGCTTTTATAAGCACATCTTTTGCTGCCCTCAACATTAGCATCTCCAATCAGCCTTGAATTCGTTGCCACATACGATCCTTCAAATAATCAATTTTTTGGTCATGTTGCACCCCACGTACACGGGTAGTCCTAAATACCTCTTTGATCTGGTCACATTCCCAATGCGCAGCTCTGTTAGCACTTGTTGCTTCTGCATTGCCCCTGTGTTCTTGCAGAACATGATTGATGACTTGTCATAATTCACAACTTGCCCGAACAAACCTCATAAATCTGTAGCACATTCTGCAGATGTATGGCGCCCTCACGTGAAGCTTTCTTAAGTACCAAGCTGTCATCTGCAAACAATAAGTGGTTTAAACTCGGCGCTCCATTGCAAATACGGATCCCACTGAATGTCCCCTCCACATCTGCCTTATTAAGCAGAGAAGAGAAACCTTCATCAAAAATCAAGAATAGGTACGACGATAGAGGATCACCTTGCTGAAGGCCTTGTTGGGGGCATCACCACATCCGTGCATTCACCATTCACCTTAAATCAATATGACACCATGGAGATACATAACATGATCAGCTTGATCCACTTCTCTTCAAAGCCAAGCTTGTGCATCATCTTTTCCAAGAAGCCCCATTCCACCCTATCATACGCTTTGCTCATGTCCAATTTAACAGCTGCACAGCCCTCTTTTTTATTTCTCTTATTCTGCATGTAATGAGTCCATTCATAAGCAAGCAGAATATTATCTGTAATCAACCGACCCGGTACAAAGACACTCAGGTTGGGTGAAATAATGTAAGTATTTGCTTCAGCCGATTAGAGAGTACCTTGAAGATGAGCTTATAAACGACATTATATAGGCTGATTGGCCTCAGATCGTTCATGCTCTCCCAGTTTTGCATCTGTGGTATGAGAACCACGCATGTGTCATTCCAGCCTTATCCCATTTAGTATTATACAGTCAAAACTTCTGAAATCACCACCCGCTAAAGGTTAGGGTACGGTAACGCGCGCCAAGACGAGCTGCATTTTTTAGGTTAACTAGGGATTTCATTCAACGTTCAAAGCCGAAGCAATACAAGCAATGTCTGGGAGAATCCCTAGACACAACCGGCGACCGGGAGGGAAGGCTGAAGCCGCCTTTGCAATGGCGTGAGCTTCAAGGTTTGCTTCCCTACACTCATAGCGAAAACTAACTTTTACAAACTCATTCATCGATGCCTTAACTTCATCTATGACTAGTGCATAAGATGGGAGCATTCTTCCATTGATGTCGGACACCACCTGCATGCAATCAGATGCTATTATCGCATGTGAGATATGAAGATCCCTCGCCAGAGCTAGTGCCTCGCTGCATGCATGGGCTTCAAGACTTGCTGCATCCACTAGACCATCAAAAGTAACTGTTGATGCCCCCATGTAGTTGCCGTGCTTGTATCTGCATATAGCAGCCACTGCCCCCGCCTTACCCGGTCTTGAGATTGCACCATCCACATTAATCTTCATTGCATCTTCTCCTGGAGCAATCCATCGATGAACACGCTGCTGAGGGTATTTTGCATTGAGCGTTACCCTCCTTGCAGTAGCAATGTCCAGGTCTTCCAAATGATGGTTGATGAAGCACATTGTAGATAGAGGACTCTGGAATTCACCATCATGTATAGCCCTTCTTCTTGCCCACCAAATAGCCCACATTGTAATAAGCACTCTCGCTAGATCATGTTGATTCATAGACTCAAAAAGCCAAAACAGCCATAACCTTGCATCATCAGTTCTGTTGGACAACATATGTTCAACAACCTCATCGTCCCCCAAGGCCCATACACACCTTGCCATGCGACACTCGAAGAGAGAGTGCCGTCAGGAATCTGTATCAGCATTACATATGGAGGACGCCGGTGTGGTCGTCATATTTCTTTCATGTCGAGTTGTGACTGTGGGGAGAGACATGTGAGATAATCTCCAAACGAAGACTCGAACTTTTGACGGAATTGCAACTTTCCATAGTCTTGACCATGATTTCCTTTCCTGCGTTTGATTTGAGTGCCCCGGTGAAAGGATCGATATGGTTGACTAGAGGGGGGGTGAATAGGCAACTAACAATTTTCAATTTTTCTTAACCAATTTAAATTAAGCAACAAAGTAAGTTCTCTAGATATGCAACTAAGATGACAACTTATATGAATCAAAGATAACACCCTAACAAGCAAGCTATCTAAGATAAACAAGGAAAGCTTGCACAAGTAAAGGAAAGAAATAACCATAAGTGGAGCCGGTGAAGACGAGCATGTGTTACCGAAGTTCCTTCCCTTTGAGGGGAAGTACGTCTCTGTTGGAGGGGTGTGGAGGCATAATGCTCCCCAAGAAGCCACTAGGGCCACCGTATTCTCCTCGCGCCCTCACACAATGCAAGGTGCCGTGATTCCACTAGTGGTGCCCTTGAAGGTGGCGACCGAACCTTTACAAACAAGGTTGGGGCTCTCTCCACAACTTAATTGGAGGCTCCCAACGAAACCCCGGAGCTTCACCACAATGGAATGTGGCTCCGAAGTGACCTCTCCCGTCTAGGGTGCTCAAACACCCAAGAGTAACAAAATCCACACAAGAAAGTATGGGGGAATCAAGTTTCCTTTGGTGAGAGTGTAGATCTAGGTCTCCTCCTTCAATCCCTAGCAAATCAACAAGTTTGAGTGGCTATGGAGAGAGATCGGGCAAGAAAGCTTCAATGGCATTAATGGAGGACAGAGAGAGGCAAGAGGTAGGTGGGAGGTGGGAGAAGGACCTCCTTAAATAGGGTCCCGAAGATTCCAACCGTTATGTGCAGAAATACACTGGGCCGGTACTTCCGCGCAAGCCACCGGTACAACCGGTGTGTGAAGAACACCGCAGCTAAGGATGGGATCAATTTTCCCAATTTCAAACCCACGATCTTGTAACAACTCGATAAGATGCTCATACCACGTGCGTGGGGCTTGTTTAAGGCCGTAGAGTGCCTTATCGAGTTGATACACGTGATTGGGGAACTTAGGATCCTCAAATCCCGGGGGTTGTTTGACATAAACCAACTCATTAATAGGACCATTTAGAAACACACTTTTCACATCCATTTGCTGCAACTTAAAATTATGATGAGAAGCATAGGCAAGCAACAAACGGATAGATTCAAGGCGAGCAACGGGGGCAAAGGTTTCACCGTAGTCGATACCCTCGACTTGGGAGTAGCCTTGAGCCACCAATCGCGCCTTGTTGCGAATGACAATGCCATGGGCATCCTGCTTGTTCTTAAAGATCCATTTGGTTCCAATGACATTATGGTTCCCCTTTGGCCTCGGCACCAGACGCCACACTTTGTTGCGCTCGAAGTTGTGGAGTTCTTCATGCATGGCATTAAGCCAATCAGGATCTTCGAGCGCATTATAGACCTTCTGAGGTTAAACACAAGAGACAAAATCTTGATGAGCACAATAGTTTGCTAATTGTCTACGAGTTCTTACCCCCTTTGTGATGCTTCCAAGAATATTCTCCATGTGATGTTCTCTAGAAGCAAGCCTGGAGGCAACTTTTGCAGCACGACGCTCCAATTGCTCTTCAAGTGACAATTGAGGAGTACTAAGGTGATCATATTGAGCGACGTCAAGAGCTTGATCTTGATCTTGATCTTGGTCTTGCTCAGAGGAGAGAACTTGGCCTTGTGCATCATTTGGTGGCTCACCACCATCTTGTGATTGATCTTGTACTTGGCCTTGTTCGTCTGGTTGAGGGCCTTCACTTTGTTCTTCAGAAGCGTGTGGGTCTTGGGTTGATGATGGTTCCACTTGGGTGGAACATTGTCCTTCTCCTTCAGCCACAAGGGGTTCCTCAATGGGTAGGATATATCCAACACCCATTCTTTTTATGGCTTGAGGAGGAATTTCATCACCTACATCACAAGTACCACTTTGCTCCACTTGGGAGCCGTTATTCTCATCAAACTCTACGTTACACGTCTCCTCAATGAGTCCATTGGACTTGTTGAGGACACGGTAAGCATGCGAGTTTGTAGCATAACCAACAAATATGCCCTCATGAGCTCTAGACTCAAATTTAGACAAACGAGCACTTTTCTTGAGGATGAAACACTTACACTCGAACACCCGGAAGTACTTGAGATTGGGCTTGTTACCGGTAAGAATCTCATATGGAGTCTTGTTCAAACCTTTGCGGAGATAGAGCCGATTGGATGCATGACACGCGGTGTTGATGGCTTCGGCCCAAAAGTTGTATGGAGATTTGAATTCCTCCATCATGGTCCTTGCCGCGTCCATCAATGTCCGGTTCTTTCTCTCCACTACACCATTTTGTTGAGGGGTATAAGGTCTGGCATATTGATGTTTGATCCCCTCATCACTAAGAAACTCATCCAAGGTGTAGTTCTTGAACTCGGTGCCGTTGTCACCTCGGATCATCAAAATCTTTGCTTCATGTTGTCGTTGAGCTTCATTTGCAAAGTTGATGACGGTTTGTTGGGTCTCACTTTTCTTCTTGAAGAAGTATACCCATGTGTATCTTGAATAATCATCCACAATCACCAAGCAATACTTTCCGCCCCCAAGACTATCAAATGATGGAGGCCCAAAGAGGTCCATGTGAAGGAGCTCTAATGGTATTTTTGAGTAGATGATAGTCGTGGGAGGATGACCCTTCTCATGTAGCTTTCCTTCAATACAAGCACTGCAAGCACGATCTTTGGCAAAGCTAACATTTGTTAGTCCACGGACATGGTCCCCCTTGAGAAGACTTTGCAAAGATATCATATTGACATGGGCTAACCGGCGATGCCAAAGCCATCCCACATCAAATTTAGCCATTAGGCATGTCGCGGTCTTAGTGGGTTGCTCCGAGAAGTTAACCACATAGAGACCATTCTCGACATGTCCAACATAGGCTACTTTAAGAGTCTTGCTCCACAAGAGGGCCACGGTATCAATATCAAAGAATGTAGCAAAGCCCATGAGTGCAAGTTGACAAACAGAAAGTAAGTTATATGCAAGGGACTCAACAAGCATGACTTTCTCGATCGTGAGATCATGAGAAACAACAACCTTGCCAAGCCCCAATACCTTAGAAGATGAAGCATCACCCCATTCGACGTTGGTGGCCATGGATGAACCTAGATGCACGTCCACCACCAAGTCTTTGCTTCCGGTCATATGATTTTTGGCTCCACTATCGAGCAACCATGATCCCCCACCGGAAGCAAACTCCTACAAGAGATCAATGCTTGGATTTAGGTACCCATTTGGTAATGGGTCCTTTGAGGTTAGTAACAAGGGTCTTAGGAACCCAAATAGACCATTCAATGTACTCATAAGAAGAACCAACAAATTTAGCAAAGACATAACCATCACTAGCATGACATAAAACATAAGAAGGATTAAAGTCGCCGGCCATGTTTGATGGTATGGTGGGGTTTTTCTTGACTCCGCCACCCTTCACATTGTTCTTCTTCTTAGACGCACCCTCTCCTTCTTTCACAAAGGTTTGTTGGAGAGGGGGAGGTAGCTTGGTCTTGTCGTTTTTCTTCTTCTTGGGCTTGGGATAAAACCCAATTCCTTCCTTTGCCACAACCTCCTTTTGATTACTCAAAAGATTGTTGAGGTTATTCTCACCGTGTATACATGTCACAAGGCCTTTCTCAAGTTTCTTCTTCAACTTGGCATTTTCTTCAACAAGATGCACATGCTCGCAACATGGGTTAGTAGCATTTGCATTATCAATCAACACCATGCGAGGAAAGATAGCTTTTTCCTTGGTTAGCGAAACTTGGAGTTGATCATGAGACTCCTTGAGAGAAGCATGTATACCTTTCAAGGCCTTGTGAGCCTTGTCAAGTGTAACAAACTCCTCCTTGAGTCTAGCATGGTCAACCCCAAGTTTTGCCTTCTCAAAATTAATCATATGAGAGACAACTAAAGCATGATCGAGATCTTTCTTTAATTTAGCATGATCATCGTTTTATGACTCCTCAAGAGCCAAACGAAGACCATGCTCTTCCTCTAGAGCATTAGAGAGATCCGATATCTCATCGGCATAGTCTCGACTATGTCCTTCCATTTTAGCAAGCGTCTCCTCGTGAACCTCGATCATGTCATTGGCCTCACCGAGTTGTTCCAAGAGAGCAACAAAATGCTTCTTGGGTTTGCCCTTGAGTTTACTCATAAATAACTCAAATTCATCCTCTTTCTCCTTAGCTCCCTCACTCTCATCAATACAATCCGTCAATGAAGGATTAGTGATGATGGTAGTGTTGATGTTTGGAGTTACCTTGTTGGTGGCCTTAGCCATGAGACACTTGGCGGTGATGTTCTCATTTGGTGAGTCGAAGAGAGATGAGTGAGGAGTAGTAGCAATAGCAATTGTGGCCATGGTGACCATCTCATCATCTTCATCATTATCATCATCCTCAACATATTCTTCTTGGGCCACCAACCCTTTAGGAGGGGTCTTCTTGTTGAAGTTGTTCTTGTTAGGATAAGACTTGGCCTTGTCCTTCCGGATAAGCTTGCCTCCAAAGTCTTCTCTTTTCTCATATGGGCAATCTACAACAAAGTGGCTCACATTCCCACAGTTGAAGCACGTCCTCACTCGTTGCTTGACCTTGTTGCCACTTGAGTTGTTCTTGTTGAAGTTGGGCCTTGAGTTCGTCTTGGGTTGATGATGGTCCCCCAAAATTGCCGTGAAGCAAGAGCCATGTGCTCATGATAGGCATATTTGGTGTCCTCGGGGCAACACTCATCGTCATCCTCCTCCCCCTCTTCTTCCACACAAGCCTTGGCCTTCAAGTCAAGGTTAGGCTTCTTTGATCGTTGAGCTCTTAAAACCGCATTGTCGGCGGTCTTGTCCAAGATCCTCATGGCAACGAACTCATCCAACACTTCATTTGATGACAAAGTGTGGAAGTCCGGTCTTTGGCGAATGACGGAGGACATGGCCTTGTGGTAAGGCATCATGGCCTTGAGAAACTTGTGCTTGATCCAATTGTCATCCGTGTCCTTGCTCCCATGATCTTGAAGAGAAACCGCGAGAGTGGTTAATCTCTGATAAAGTTCACGAGGATCTTCATCTTCGATCATAGCAGACTCATCGGCTTCATCTTGCACAACTTCATAGGTAGAGCGTTGAATGCTTGCGCTCCCCTTGTACATGGAGCCAACATGCTCCCAAGCTTCCTTGGCCACGGTGAAGGGTCGAAGATGTGCAATGTCTTCGGGAGGGATAGCATCTTGAAGTATGCAAAGAACAGACTCGTTGAATTGATGATCTGCAGCTTCTCTCGGAGTTAAGTTGTCGGGATCACGTGGATAAAAACCTTGCTCAATGATTCTCCAAAGATTAGTAGAACAATGATTTAAATGACGTTTAAAGCGAAACATCCAAGTAGAAAAATCAGAATTTTTCATAAACTTAGGAGGAGGCCCAACGGAATTTAAATGCGGTGTAGGAACGGGTCCTCCATAATGGGTAGGAGGAGCGGAGTGGGCAAAGATCCCACTCCCATTCTTATTAACCAGGGCTTGTTCACTACTAGCTTCTCCCTTGTTGGGAGTAGCCTCCGACACGATGGTAGCGGGACGAACCACTTCCAACGGTGTGGTGGATAATTCAAGCCCCTCAAGCAATTCCTTAAACATGCCTTTGACCTCGGTCGCTAGTGATTCTTTCAATGTGGTCATAGCCACATTGAACTCCTCACGAGAGACCGAGGCTCCCCCATCGGACATAGGCAAGGACGGAGTTCCACCGGAATGTTCCTCCGTCTCGACTACGTTGTCACCCATACTCTTTGGACGGTAAAGTCCTTAACAAGAGACGAGGCTCTGATACCAATTGAAAGGATCGATATGGTTGACTAGAGGGGGGGGGTTAATAGGCAACTAACAATTTTCAATTTTTCTTAACCAATTTAAATTAAGCAACAAAGTAAGTTGTCTAGATATGCAACTAAGATGACAACTTATATGAATCAAAGATAACACCCTAACAAGCAAGCTGTCTAAGATAAACAAGGAAAGCTTGCACAAGTAAAGGAAAGAAATAACCACAAGTGGAGCCGGTGAAGATGAGGATGTGTTACCGAAGTTCCTTCCCTTTGAGGGGAAGTATGTCTCTGTTGGAGGGGTGTGGAGGCACAATGCTCCCCAAGAAGCCACTAGGGCCACCGTATTCTCCTCGCGCCCTCACACAATGCAAGGTGCCGTGATTCCACTAGTGGTGCCCTTGAAGGTGGCGACCGAACCTTTACAAACAAGGTTGTGGCTCTCTCCACAACTTAATTGGGGGCTCCCAACGAAACCCCGGAGCTTCACCACAATGGAATGTGGTTCCGAAGTGACCTCTCCCGTCTAGGGTGCTCAAACACCCAAGAGTAACAAAATCCACACAAGAAAGTATGGGGGAATCAAGTTTCCTTTGGTGAGAGTGTAGATCTAGGTCTCCTCCTTCAATCCCTAGCAAATCAACAAGTTTGAGTGGCTAGGGAGAGAGATCGGGCAAGAAAGCTTCAATGGCATTAATGGAGGAGAGAGAGAGAGGCAAGAGGTAGGTGGGAGGTGGGAGAAGGACCTCCTTAAATAGGGTCCCCAAGATTCCAACCGTTATGTGCAGAAATACACTGGGCCGGTACTTCCGCACAAGCCACCGGTACAACCGGTGTGTGAAGAACACCGCAGCCATGGCACCAGGGCGGTACTTTCGGTGTAGCACACGGTAGTACCGGTCTTCCGGAGATAACCGAAACTACCGCTCCACCACCGGTCAACTACCGCTTCGAGTCCAGAAGGTTTTTAACCAATGGCGGTAGTTGGGGCGGTGGTAGAGCCGGAACATCCGCTGGGGCAGTAGCTCCTGAGTGGTGGCAGTTCAAGCGGTACTACCCCACTGAATACCGGTAGTACCGGTTTGTCGAGAGGACTCCGGTACTTCCGGGCCACCACAGGTCCACCACCGCACCCACTACAAAAGGGTGTCACCCCTATGCGGTACTAGGGGCGGTGGTTCGACCGGAACTACCGGCCACCGGTACTACCGCTGTTAACAGCGGTACTACCGCAGTAGAAAAGACCACACACACATAGAACCAAGGGGACCTCTCTCTCCTCGAACGAAGGCAATATGGTGGGTGCATATTAACTGTGTACGTGACTTGATTCACCCAATACCTTCCGATGTGGGTTCCACGGATTTCCTACGACAAAGGGAAACAAAAAGCATCGGAAACTCCGTCTTCGATCTTTTCCTTCTAGAGGGAAGGCCTAACCGTCTTGCGCCACACAATGTGTGCTTGAGTAATATATGACGCACGATTAGTCCACACATGTATTGTCATCATCACCAAAATCCTAGGCAAGAGATGCCCTTACACCCGGCCTATGTTCCAACCAGTCCTCTCTCTGGAACTTTATCCTGTTTATCATTTTGTAGGCCGATCGGACAGAGAATAGACCCTTCCGGTTGTAATGCCATGCCCAAAAGTCCGGCTGCAACCTAGAACTCAAAGGGATGTTCAGTATTACATCAGCATCCGGAGCAATGAAGTGCTCATTGATCACCTATTTGTTCCATGTACGCATAACTGGGTCAATCAACTCCGAGACTAGTTGTGGCGGGTTAACTGTAATGGTGCATATTGGCCTCAACTCGTAGTCGCGTGGCAACCAATTATCATGCCAAATATGTGTCTCTGCTCCTGTACCGATCCTCCTGATGAGACTCAATGCAAGCACATCTCTTCCTTCGATCAAAGAACGCCAAACCTGGGACGGGTGAGCGCCTAGAGTTGCGTGTAGAATATCAACATGGGGTAATATTTAGCTTTTAAAACTCTAGCGCTTAGAGTATCCGGTTCCTGGAGCAAACGCCAAACTTGTCTGGCTAGTAATGCAAGATTAAACAGCTCGATATCCCGAAACCCCATGCCTCCCATGAACTTGGGCTTGCACATTGTTCTCCACGACACCCATGCCGGTTTTCTCTGGCCCTACTTACTTCCCCACCAAAATTTATGAAGTAGCCCATTGATGTGCTCACATAAACCTCGAGGTAATTTAAAACAGGCCATGGAATAAATGGGTATAGACTGAGCAACTGACTTTATCAACACCTCTTTCCCTCCGACCGACAGGCATTTCTCCATCCATCCCTAAATGTGTTTCCATATTCGGTCTTTCAAATACCTGAAGCATCCCTCCTTCTCCCTCCCAACATCAATGGGCAAGCCAAGATATTTCTCCAATAATGCTTCATTCTGGACATCCAGGATATTTTTAATCTCCAACCGCTAGGAATCCGAGACCTTCTTACTGAAATATATGGAAGATTTATCGGTGTTTATGCATTGTCCCGAGGCAGCGCAATATGTGTTCAGAAGATCTCTTATCCTGGCTGCACCTACACTTGTTGCTTCAAAGAATAAGAGGTTGTCTGATACGTCTCCAACGTATCTACTTTTCCAAACCCTTTTGCCCTTGTTTTGGAATCTAACTTGCATGATTTGAATGGAACTAACCCAGACTAACGCTGTTTTCAGCAGAATTGCCATGGTGTTGTTTTTGTGCAGAAACAAAAAGTTCTCGGAATGACCTGAAAATCCACGGAGAATTATTTTGGAACATATAAAAAATACCTGCAAGAAGATCCAGACTAGGGGGCGCACACCCTGTCCACGAGGGTGGGGGCGCCTCCCCACCTAGGGCGCGCCCCCTGCCTCGTGGGCCCCCTGGTGCTCCACCGACGTATCCCCGGATCCTATATATTCACTTTCGGGGAGAAAAAAATCAGAGAGGAAGAATTATCGCGTTTTACGAGACGGAGCCACCGCCAAGCCCTAATCTCTCTCGGGAGGGCTGAGCTGGAGTCCGTTCAGGGCTCCGGAGAGTGGAGATCGTCGCCATCGTCATCATCAACCTTCCTCCATCACCAATTCCATGATGCTCACCGCCGTGCGTGAGTAATTCCATCGTAGGCTTGCTGGACGGTGATGGGTTGGATGGGATCTATCATGTAATCGAGTTAGTTTTGTTAGGGTTTGATCCCTAGTATCCACTATGTTCTGAGATTGATGTTGTTATGACTTTGCTATGCTTAATGCTTGTCACTAGGGCCCGAGTGCCATGATTTCAGATCTGAACCTATTATGTTTTCATGAATATATGTGTGTTCTTGATCCTATCTTGCAAGTACATAGTCACCTACTATGTGTTATGATCCGGCAACCCCAAAGTGACAATAATCGGGACCACTCCTGGTGATGACCTTAGTTTGAGGAGTTCATGTATTCACTATGTGTTAATGCTTTGGTCTGGTACTCTATTAAAAGGAGGCCTTAATATGCCTTAGTTTTCAATAGGACCCCGCTTCCACGGGAGGGTAGGACAAAAGATGTCATGCAAGTTCTTTTCCATAAGCATGTATGACTATATTCGGAATACATGCCTACATTGCATTGATGAACTGGAGCTAGTTCTGTGTCACCCTAGGTTATAACTTCTACATGATGAATTGCATCTGACATAATTTCCCATCACCGATCCAATGCCTACGAGCTTTTCATATATTGCTTGTTGCTTATCTACTTTTCCGCTGTACTATTACAAAAACTACAAAAACACTATTGTTACTTTTATTGCTGCTACCGCCACTATCATAACTTTGCTACTAAACTACCTTGCTGCAGATACTAAGTTTCCAGGTGTGGTTGAATTGACAACTCAGCTGCTAATACTTAAGAGTATTCTTTGGCCCCCCTTGTGTCGAATCAATAAATTTGGGTTGAATACTTTACCCTCGAAAACTGTTGCGATCCCCTACACTTGTGGGTTATCACTGTCATCGGCGAACAATAAAAGATTGACAGCCGGTGCGTTTGGTGCAACTGAGAGACCCCGAACCCCATTGTCATGTGCTTTAAGCAAACAAGATAGCCCTTCAGCTGCCAACAAAAATAAGTAGGGGGATATCGGGTCTCCCTGCTGTAGTCCTCTTGATGGCCTGAAAGATTTCAAACTACCACCGCTAAAAAGGACCGAAAAGGAAACAGACGAGACACACCTCATTACTGTCTTCGTGAACCGGGGGCTGATTCCCAATTTAAGCATTACTTCCTTCAAATAAGATCACTCTAGTCTGTCATACGCCTTCATCATATCCAGCTTTAGTGCACAGAACATGTTGCCCTTAACTCTCCTTGTTTTCATGTAATGCAGGCATTCATATGCCGTGATGAAATTGTCTGTGATTAAGCGACCAGGAACGAACGCCGATTGCTCCTCAGAAATAACCTCGGGGATAATACTTTTCAACCTGTTTGCTAAGACCTTTGATGCGATTTTGTAAATCACATTACACAGGCTTATAGGCTGAAATTGTCCTAAAATTTTTGGACTTGCTATCTTGGGTATAAGAACGATGAATGTTTGATTTATATCCTCCAGTGAGTCATCTCCATTGAGCACCCTGATGATCATACATGTGACTTTCTGTAATGCCCCAGATGTAACACTTTCCCAATATGGCAATATATAAACTTTGGCTTCATCAATTCCTTTCCGGGATCTTCTGTCTTTTCGGGTTCTTCGTTTTGTTGTGTGCGTGTGTGCATTTTATCCATGTCATGTTGTCATATGCATTGCATTGCATTGTGTTGTCACTTGCATCCGGTCCCACTCGTCTCTTCCCGTTGTCCGTTTCGAGTTCTGACGCTCTCACACGTGCCCGTGGCATCCCCGAGTCCTTATTTCGTGTGTGGCCGTGTAACGTTTCCGGAATGACGTGTCGTGTGTTGTTGTTTCGGTACGTGTAGGCCGCCTGTCAAGTTTCGTCGCGTTTGGAGTTCGTTTGGTACTCCAACGGTTAACCTAGTGGGCTAAAAGAACCTCTTCTTTGAGGCCCAATACCCCCTCCACAACAGCCCACCAACCCAGCACAACCCTTCCCATCATCTCGGTCGTCGAATTGTGATCGCGTGGCCGAAAACCGCTCCCCATTTGGAGTCTCCTAGCTCCTTGTGCCTATAAAAACGTCCACCCCCCTCATTTTCGTGTCCAAAACCCTAATTCTTCCTCCTCCCATAGCGCCAGACGTGTCCGCCGCCGCCCTCGGCCTCTCCGCGGCGCCACGTGGCGCTACGCCACCGCGCGCGCCGCTAGCCAGCCGGGACCCGGGTCGGGCCCCCTCAGCCCATCGCCTCCGCCCCCGCGCTGATCCCCTCCGCCGCCGTCCTTCCTCAGCTCTGGCGGCTCGCCGCCGTCGGAGGTCCTCGCTGCCCCGCTGCTAGAAGTCACCGCCCCGCCGCCTGGCCGCCGCCGGCCACCTCCCCGTCGGCCCGACGCCGCCGCCGCCCCGGCCGCTCTCCACCCCCGCAATCCGCTCCGCCGGCGAGGCCAAGCCGCCGGAGCAGCGCCGCCGCGCTCCCTCGCCGGAGACGCCGGAGTGCCGGTCCGCTCGACGCCGCCGCCCGATCCCGATCGGAGCCAGATCGCCACCGCGGATCCAGCGAACCCTAACGGGCCACGCCCGTTTCGCCCGCAACCCGGCGCCCGATCCGCGCCCGCAACCCGCTCCGCGACCCGCGTTGACCGATCCGCTGGGTCAACCCGATCCGCGAGGTGATCCCTGATGGGCCTCTAACCCCTCGTTGGTTACCCCAAGTGGAAGGTGTAAGATGCAGTGTTGTGGAAGTTTTTTCCCTTAGCAAAGATGCCAAGGATAGAATCCCCAGAGACTCCTAGGTTCAACAAGTAGGTGTCAACTGCTAACGGCGCGGATTAGCAATCAACATGGACCTGCACACAGATACAAATAACTTTGCTCCCAACGAGTACAGAGAGGTTGTCAATCCCTCCGGCCTTGTAGTTCACAAAGGATTAAACGCAAATGATAGTAGTGATAGATAATGTTTGCAATAGTAAATAAAAGCGAAAAGTAAATAGCGGATGTGATCAATGATGGTAATATGGACCGGAGTCTCATGATGTTCACTAGTGATGTCTCTCTCCCAAAAGACGATAAAACAGCTATGTGAGGTAAACGAATTACAGTTGGGCAATTGACAGGACCACGAACGCAAACCAATGCTGATTACATTGCAAGAAAGGTTGAGGCTCAAAGCATGGGCGGTACGCCAAATTAAGTAGACCGAAATCCATCAATATCTACTACTAATCATCCACCTTGAGATATCTATCCAAAACATCTCGCTGGTATTAAGTTGCGAGTCCCACCCATAGTGTAAACTCAATACAACAGACAACTGCATTAAAAGAACTTTGCGTAAAGTAAACAATCCTTGCACCCGCGGGCACAAGCACCGTTGTTTTCCCCCTTGTGGCAACAGCACATCCCCTAGACTCATGTTTCTGTCACTCAAGCTAGTCATCGAGGGGCATGAACCCACAATCGAGCATAACGTTCCCTCTTGGAGTCACTACGTATTACTTGGCCAAAGCAATAAATAACAACGGAGAACATGCAAGAATTACTTATGAACATAAATATAAAAAAGGTAGATCAAATATATTACTCAAGAACAATCTGAACATAATCTCATAATCCATCGGATCCCAGCAAACTCATCATAGCAACAGCATAAGGATTACATATGTGCCTCGATCATGTAGGGCAGCTCACGAGGACTAATTAGTGAAGCACAAGAACGGGAGGAGAACATCACATAGCTACTGGTCATGGACTCATGGTCCAAGGGAGACTACTCACAACTCATCCGGGAGGCGTCCATGGTGGTGGAGAGGCTCCCGATGGTGATCCTCCCCTCCGGCAGGGTGCCGGGAAGAGTTCTCCTGGTGCTCCCGATCTTGGAAGCGGCGGCGGCGGCGGAACAGAGATGAGATCGCGAAAAAGAGTTCTCGTCCCGAGGGTTTCGAAGAACGCTCTAAATATATGCCGAAGGGGGGCACCAGACGGGGCTCGGGGGGCCCAGGCGCCCCCCCGGCGCGGCCCAGGGGGGGCGCGCCGCCAGGGCGCCTGGAGCCCTGGTGGCCCCCCCGGCTGTCCTTCGGGCGCAAGGTAGGTTCTGGAACGCTGATTTTTTATATAATTTTTCTGGATTTTTCCTGGCAGTTCTCGTAACGTGAAAACCTGAAATACAAAAACAGCCGAAAACAGAAACTGGCACCGGGGTGCACTGGATTAGTAGGTTAGTCCAAATATGATCAAAAGTGTATGGAAGTGTATGAATATCATAGCAATATCACCCAAAAGTGGCATGGAGCAAGCAGAAATTATAGATACGTTTTGGACGTATCAACATCCCCAAGCTTAATTCCTGCTCGTCCTCGAGTAGGTAAATGATAACAAGAATAATTTCTGTGGTGACATGCTATTAACCATATAGGACTTATTCATAGTCATATGACAAAAGCTTACTGAGACAATGATTCTATAGTAATTAAGTTGCCTCATGAGAAAATCACAAATGACTGAAAGTTTTACAACATGACATTGAAGCATCAAATAGATTTGCAATGAACATGATGTGCAAATATGATAAAGTGATATCTAGCTTGCCCCCTTTAGTGAAGCAAAACATAAATGCAGGGGCACCTTCAAGGTTTAAGTGATGACTAGATACAATGATTTCAGAAATAAACGATATCACAGTCATGCAAAAGACAATGCTACTTTGGGACAATGCACATTACACTCAAAATGACAATCATGCTCTCAGTAGTTGTTGCTTTTAAAAGAAGGTGGAAACTCAACATAAAAGTAAAAGAATGGTTATGTGCTAGAGCTTTTTATTTTGAAAACATAGAAGCAATTTTGTCAACGGTAGTAGTACTTCATATGTGTCATGCATAAGACATCCTATAAGTTGCAAGCCTCATGCATCGAATACCAATAGTGCTCGCACCTTGTCCTAATTAGCTCGGATTTCCATGGGTTATCATTGCGTTACATATGTTTCAACCAAGTGTCACAAAGGGGTACCTCTATGCCACCTGTACAAAGGTCCAAGGAGATAAATCGCATTTGATTTCTCGTTTTTGATAGATCTCAACTTGAGGACATCCATACCGGGACAACATAGAAAATAGATGATGGACTCCTCTTTAACGCATAAGCATATTCTCATAAGAGATTGAGGATTAATGTCCAAGCTAAAACTTCCACCATGATACATGTCTTTGGTTGGCGGCCCAATGTTCTTCTCTAACAATATGCATACTCAATCAACCCATGGCAAATCACCCTTACTTCAGACAAGACGAACATGCATAGCAACTCACATGATATTCAACAAAAGTGTGACAGTTGATGGCGTCCCCAGAAACATGGTTACCGCTCAGCAAGCAACTTATAAGAAATAAGATACATAGGCAACATATTCTTTACCACAATAGTTTTTAAGCTACTTTCCCATGAGCTATGTATTGCAAAGTTAGTCTGCTTAGTACAGGTGGAGGTTAGCAAAAGACTGTAAGCGACCAACTAAGAGAGCAATGGCGGTCATAATCATGCAGAGCGACAAAGCAATATTGAATCAGGCATGGAAGTTATATCGCTACTCAGAAATAAAAGATCATCAAGGCTTGACAGACTTTCTTTACAGTCTTAAATATGCGTGAGCATACGCCAAGTCAATCAAAATAAATTCTTGAAGGAAGATATTACTAAACCATACCACATCATCGGCAAACAAATCAAGTTGGTACTCCAATGACACATTGGGAATCTCCCAGCTATTTGAGACTAACCATAAGAAAACCTGAACTACTAAGCGCCATTATGCACGTAGCATATTTATCATAGACATATTAACCAATGCAACGGAAGCAAACTCTCTTAATAAGATAAGCATGATAATTAATGAGAGTTCAAGCAACCAACTAAACAAAAGCTCTTTGAAAAGATAAGCATGAATACTAAGAGCAGAGCATGATAGTAGCTATTAAAAGACAAAGAACACACACAGCAAAGATAGACATGAAAATTCTATGTTATGTTCTAGGTAGAAGTGGAGCGTGTTTCTCTCCCACATAAAGAAAGCTGAGTTCCGACTCGTTATGAAAAACTTAAAAGAAAACTAAAAGCAAGACGCTCCAAGCATAGCACATAACACATGAAGTGATAAAAATATAGCGAAACGAAAGACGAACTGATAATTTTGATGGAGAAGGGGATGCACGGGGGCATCCCCAAGCTTAGATGCTTGAGTCTCCTTGAATATTTCTTGGGGGTGCATGGGGGCATCCCCAAGCTTGAGCGCTTGACACTCCTGAATATTTTTATCATCTTCCCTCGCACACTTGAAAACTCCCTTCAAACATAACTCATTATAATCTGATTAGCGAGGTTAGTACCCTTAATAAAATAATTGCACCTTGCTGGAAATAAAGATATTCTTGAAGTTCTACTGTTTCTCAAGATTGCCAAAAGGTTTTTGCAAAGAAAAAGCAAGCTCTTGATTTGCAAAATGAAGGAAAGGCAAAACAGGACAGAATCTGTGAAAATCAGAACAGCAGGTAGTAATTGATTTGTTTGGGGCATTTCTGCAACTCAAATCAAAAAACTCAGAACAGAAGCACGAAAGACAATTATATAGAGAACGCTGTCGAAAAAATTCAGACCAAAAAGATGATCTGGTGATTTTATACGAATTTTTCTATCCAAGGACATAATCTGTTTCCTGGACAGCACCTCACAACTTTTGAACTTTCTAGCAATCAGAGGCTATACTTGGCACAAATATGAAAAGCAAAGATACAATGATGATGCTACTATAGTAAACAACATCAAGACACAACAAAAGCAAAATATAAAAATTTATTCATGTGGGCTGCCTCCCAAAAGCGCTTTCTTTTATGCCTTTAAGCTAGGCATGATGCATATAGATCAAGTTGTATCAATTGAACCATCATCAAGATCATCAAAAAGCTCTTCAATAATACAACTAGTCTTAAGAGGACTCTCAAATAAAGGCCTCATAGAGATACTCCTAGGTAGAAGACCAAAAGGATAAAAGTCAAGGGAAGATTCATTTATAAATTTATCAAAGACAGGTGTTTCTTCCAAGGTCTTTACAGTTTCAACCCCTTTGGCAATAGATGAATTACTTTTAGAACGGGGAGCCTTTGGAACGTGAACGAACTTAGGCTCCCTCTTTGCCGGAGTTTCTACCTTTTTGCTTTTGATCGAGGAGAAGGTAGTTCCTAGGATATCAAATATTTCCTCAATCTTGTCTATCCTAGAAGAGTCCAAGTCATGTAATTTGACGGTCTCCAAAATTTTAAAAAAATTATGCATGGAGCTATCAAGTCTATTCAAATTCCCTTGGATCTTACGATCCAACTCATTTATCTTATTAATGCTTGGCATCTCTAGCTCTATCTTTTCAAGTTTTTTCATAAAGTGAGCTAGGGTGATGTCCTCTCGAATGCTAACAACAGGGAGATTCCCAACAAGATTTTCAATAATACTAAGAGACTCCCAAACTGGGGCCTCTAGGAAATTCCCATTGATAGCAGTATCTAGAATAAACCTATTCCAAGAAGTAATTCCAACATAAAAATTTCTAAGCAAGATAGTAGTAGGTTGCTTCTTGGTGGCTCTTTTTGTGAATCATTAATTCTATACCAAGCATCTTTCAAACTTTCCCCACCTCTTTGTTTAAAGGTGAGAACTTCTGCCTCGTCAAAGACAAAAGGACCCGACATAATGACAACTAAAGAACGAGATAACTGTTTTTGTGATTTTTGATAAAAGATACTAAAGCAAAAACTGAAAGGTAAACTAACAAGACTAAAAAGCAAAGGCAAAAGATAGCATGCAACTCCCCTATCCTGAAGAGTGGAGTCCCCGGCAACGGCGCCAGAAAATACTCCTTGATGGGCCTCTAACCCCTCGTTGGTTACCCCAAGTGGAAGGTGTAAGATGCAGTGTTGTGGAAGTTTTTTCCCTTAGCAAAGATGCCAAGGATCGAATCCCCAGAGACTCCTAGGTTCAACAAGTAGGTGTCAACTGCTAACGACGCGGATTAGCAATCAACGTGGACCTGCACACAGATACAAATAACTTTGCTCCCAACGAGTACAGAGAGGTTGTCAATCCCTCCGGCCTTGTAGTTCACAAAGGATTAAACGCAAATGATAGTAGTGATAGATAATGTTTGCAATAGTAAATAAAAGCGAAAAGTAAATAGCGGATGTGATCAGTGATGGTAATATGGACCGGAGTCTCATGATGTTCACTAGTGATGTCTCTCTCCCAAAAGACGATAAAACAGCTATGTGAGGTAAACGAATTACAGTTGGGCAATTGACAGGACCACGAACGCAAACCAATGCTGATTACATTGCAAGAAAGGTTGAGGCTCAAAGCATGGGCGGTACGCCAAATTAAGTAGACCGAAATCCATCAATATCTACTACTAATCATCCACCTTGAGATATCTATCCAGAACATCTCGCTGGTATTAAGTTGCGAGTCCCACCATAGTGTAAACTCAATACAACAGACAACTGCATTAAAAGAACTTTGCGTAAAGTAAACAATCCTTGCACCCGCGGGCACAAGCACCGTTGTTTTCCCCCTTGTGGCAACATCACATCCCCTAACTCATGTTTCTATCACTCAAGCTAGTCATCGAGGGGCATGAACCCACAATCGAGCATAACGTTCCCTCTTGGAGTCACTACGTATTACTTGGCCAAAGCAATAAATAACAACGGAGAACATGCAAGAATTACTTATGAACATAAATATAAAAGAGGTAGATCAAATATATTACTCAAGAACAATCTGAACATAATCTCATAATCCATCGGATCCCAGCAAACTCATCATAGCAACAACATAAGGATTACATATGTTCCTCGATCATGTAGGGCAGCTCACGAGGACTAATTAGTGAAGCACAAGAACGGGAGGAGAACATCACATAGCTACTGGTCATGGACTCATGGTCCAAGGGAGACTGCTCACAACTCATCTGGGAGGTGTCCATGGTGGTGGAGAGGCTCCCGATGATGATCCTCCCCTCCGACAGGGTGCCGGGAAGAGTTCTCCTGGTGCTCCCGATCTTGGAAGCGGCGGCGGCGGCGGAACAGAGATGAGATCGCGAAAAAGAGTTCTCGTCCCGAGGGTTTCGAAGGACGCTCTAAATATATGCCAAAGGGGGGCACCAGACGGGGCTCGGGGGGCCCAGGCGCCCCCCCGGCGCGGCCCAGGGGGGGGGGCGCCGCCAGGGCGCCTGGAGCCCTGGTGGCCCCCCCGGCTGTCCTTCGGGCGCAAGGTAGGTTCTGGAACGCTGATTTTTTATATAATTTTTCTGGATTTTTCCTCGCAGTTCTCGTAACATGAAAACCTGAAATACAAAAACAGCCGAAAACAGAAACTGGCACCGGGGTGCACTGGATTAGTAGGTTAGTCCAAATATGATCAAAAGTGTATGGAAGTGTATGAATATCATAGCAATATCACCCAAAAGTGACATGGAGCAAGCAGAAATTATAGATACGTTTTGGACGTATCAATCCCCCTGTTTTCCTCTAAGTCCTTTTTGCATTTTGTTGTCTGATGGCTTCTTGTGATGGCAATAACTTTTTGTGTGTATGTCCGATTTGTGCATATGATATGTCAAAATGATCGTGGTGACATGTACTATGTTTTGTTCCATTGTGTCACGCTTGTTTGAGTCCATCTAGATGTCTTAATCTCCGTGACAAGAGTGCTACTTGATATACACTGCTGCTACTTGTTATTTTCATGCCATGTTTGAGATGTGATAACTTGGTGCATGTTTATCCAAATGAAGCAAATGATATGTCAAAATGTTCATCATGAGATGCTCTACATGTTGGTTGCTATAGCATGCATGTTAGAGATCAAATTGCCATGTTTATCTCTGTTGTAAAAGTGCATGTGGCTGTTAGGTTTTGTAACTTGTTACGAGATGCCTAGTTGAGGAGCTCGTTGCTATTGTTGTGTTTGTCCCCATGTCACATGCTTATATGTTTTGGATTCTCCATCATGTGATCTTTGCTGTGGTGCAAACCACTTGCCATGATATGCCTTGAGGTGACTTAAACATGCTCGCAAACATGCCATGATAATGTTACTGTTTTAACACTTAGTGAAATTTCACTAAGTCTGGAATCTGTCATATCCTGATGCTATGTTTGCTTGATGCTCTAGGCAAATCCATGTTAGTTTTGGGGTGGCCTTTGATCATTCCTTGTTGTATATGTTGTTGTCTATCCATCCATGTCCTCACTTGCTCATTTGGGTTGTTGTAGCTTATTTAATTCTTGCTCCCAAGTTACTATAAAATATTAATGTCAGGTTTTTAATGTCATGATCAAAATGTTGTAGCTTGTTGCTATTGATCCATGCCTCCTATGGAGATGCTCCAATGGAGTTGTTTGATGTAGGATATGTCTACTTCATGTCCATGCTTCTTGTCACCATGTTTGAGTGTTGTAGAGTATGTATTTCTTGCTCCAAAGTTGCTGTGTGGCTGTTATTTTCAGCTTTGCATTGTTTCTTGTTTCGGGTGTATCTTTTAGTCCGTTGCTCCGTTTTGAGCGTGCCCTACATGAAACTTGTGTGTTTTTGCATGTAGAATCATAATATCATCTTGTTAACATGTTTGGAGTATGTTTTCTTGATGTTTGGGTGCATCTTGCACCGTTGCCATGCTTATCTTGTTTTGATCATATCTTCTAGACCGTGGCTCCGTGTTAAACAAACTTTATATGAAACTTGACTAGAATTTCGTGTAGATTATCATGGTGCATGTTAACTTGCTGTTTAACAACTTTAAATTAAGGTTTGTTCAGATCTGGACTAATTTCAAACTATGCATATGAGGACTTACCGGTTTTGTCTTAAGTAGTTTCCGGCCTCATTTAAACTTGTTGTTTTATGTTGTTTCTCTGTGCTTCCTACCTTGCCATGTTTTGCATCCTATATAGATCTGTCTTGCATCCTACTTGCTTGAGCATATTGTCTTGTTCTTGTGTTGTTCTGGTGTGCTTCCTACTTTGACATGTTATGCATCCTAAGTGCATCTTCTGTGCATCCTAAGTGCATCATACATGCATCCTGTAGTTTGCGTATTGCACCTTGTTTGATTTTGTGCCTCATGTGTTCTTGTGTTGAGTAGAGCCGGAAGCCGAGATCGAGTACGAGAACGAGGTTACTACCGAGGTTGAGAACGAGGATCCGTCTTACGATCCCATCGACGACTCGACAGGCAAGATGACCTGACCCAGATATCATTACTATCTTTGCCTATTGCTAGAAGTCTCGCTCTGTAGCTTATTGCCTCGATGCCCATGTTTGTCTGTCAGCCTCCTATTGTAACCATGAATCTGTCTAACCACCCAACCTATGCAAACCTTTGATTGGCTATGTGGGCTTCGCTCGGCCCCTCTTATAGCATTGCTAGTTGCAGGAGAAGATTTGAAGATTCTTGCTTCATGTTGAAGCTTGTTGGGATATCACATTATATAAATTCTTAAATGAAATCATCTATATATTGATAATGGGTGGAAGGCTAAGCCTCTTTCTTGGTGATTTGTTCCACTCATGCCGCCCTAGGAACCGTATAAACCGGTGTTATGTTCCTTGATTTTGCGTTCCTCACACGGTTGGGGTTATGGGACTCCCTCGATAAACCGCTTAGCGCTAAGTCTTTTCCAGCAAGTCCCAACATTGGTACTATTTGCCTAACAACTAAGAACTTGCATAGGGAGTAATTAACCCTCTTCTTAATCAACAACCCGGGCCAGTGCTCCACATGAGTGTTGGTCCAAACTGGGGAGTCTGCGGGGCCACCTCGAGGAAACTCAAGGGCTGGTAAAAACCTGTAGAATCGCCCATCCGGTCGTGGCCTGAGACGAGATACGTGCGGCTACTATCAGGGTGTCGACACGCCGGGAGGATTTGCTGAATTAGTCTTACCTTAGTCGTAGTATCTTGAGCACGGGATTCCGAGAATACTCGGGCCTTCCCACCTTGGAGTTGCGACTCCGCGGATCGTGGGCTTGTAATGGGCCAAGTTGGAACACCCCTGCAGGGTTTTGAACTTTCGAAAGCCGTGCCCGCGGTTATGTGGCAGATGGGAATTTGTTAATATCCGGTTGTAGAAAACTTGACACCATGTTCAGAACACACTACCAGCGTGAGTAACCGTGACGGTCATTTTCTGAAAGGGGTTCGGGAAGTGAACACGGTGGGGTTATGATTGACGTGCTTAGTTAGGACCACTTCGTGATCACTTTGACGCTCGTGGCATTTCTCTTCTCGCTCTTAACACGTAAGCTAGTGCTAGTACAGCCGCAACCTTTTATCTTTCTTCAGCCTTGTTCCACACCCAAGGCTTAGATAGTTCTGCTACCCGGGAACGGGATTGCTGAGTCCTTCGTGGCTCACAGATTCTACACCACACCAGATGCAGGTACTATGGTGAACTACTCAGGAGACGGCACAGAGCTATACTGGGAGTACGATGAAGAACGTAGTCAATACTGTGTGCACTATCCCGATGTTCAGTAGTGGTTTCTACTAGGGGCGATTCGGACCTGTGGCTTTATGTATTTGGTATCTTTCATTTGGATCTTCACCCGTAGTCGGGTTGTGATGTTTTGGATGATGATTTGCTATGTAATGAATTGTGTGATGTGGCGATTGTAAGCCAACTATCCTTTTGCAATTTCATCCCTATTTTTACATGAGTCGTGCAAAGATACCGAACTTGAGATCATTCCAGAATGGGCTTATACCTTTAAGTCGTGCCTCGACACGTAGGAGGTATAGTCCCATCCTGGGCATTACAAGTTGGTATTCAGAGCCTTCTCCGACCTAAAAGCCCCCACTGATTGATCGAATCGTTGACGGTTGAGTCTAGGCACACACTTAAAATGTTTTGAGTCCTATATATAGCTCTGTGAAAAGAGATGAGGAGCAAATCATCATCCAAAACATCACAACCCGACTACGGTGAGTAGGATTTCTTTTGCTCCTCATCTCTTTTCACTCTGGTGAGGACTCCTGACGATTACTCTTGTCTCTTCTACTCTCAAAATTCACCATTTTTTTTTAGGAATCTCGCGAGTATTGTTTGGATTGTTCCGATGTCTTTGTGACGAGAACATTGTTCTCGATGCCTCCTGTCATTTAGGGGTTGTGGCAGTGTCCCGGGGAGTTGAGCTTCGAGGTGTTGTCGTCACAAATATATCGCAACAGTTCTGGAATACTTAAGACGGCCAACATCGAAAACTCTCCTATGCGGTTAGTGGCAAGATAACCCCGACGTCACCCAGTACTAGGGAGGTAGTTCGGGAGTATTGCCATAGCTTGTATAGTAGATGCGTTTCGAAGGTCCGAGGTAGACGGTTTCCGAAAATAACTGGTTATGTGTTGAAAGATGGATACAGCTGGATGTAGGATTAGAGTTGAGTGCGCGATGCTTCCCCTGTATCCCCAACACCTGATTGCATAACTGGAAACTTTCGGAAATTAATAGGTGGGTTCATATAGTAGCTCGTAGGCATTCTTCCAACGAATGCATGATATGGAGTTCGGGGTTCTACATTGAGTGAAGTGGTTTTATGGCCGTTGTTCTGATCGGGAGTTGCATCTTAAAGGGTCCTTGTCTATGCTGATCCGGGGATTGCAAAACCTTTTTGTAACACGTTCCATAAGCTTCAGCACGAATATGTCGAACGAAGCTTCTATCTTGTATTTGTTCTATCTGCTCCTTGTTGTTTTTATTTACCTTTTGTTCTCCCAAGTGGCTTCTCGTGAAGATTGTTGTTACTATTAAACTGAGATTTACATTCGTTCATCTTGTTCGAATGTTCTTGTCAAGACTATGTTGCAATTTCTAGCCGTTGATTCAGCTTATATATTCTTTCAATCAATGGCTAACAGTTGTCATCTCATTCAGGATGGCTCCTAAAAGGGTTCCCAACGCTAACCCAGAGGGTGAAGAGGTTCCTGATCGTCCTCCTTCCCCTCCTCCTCCGTCTGAGGCCTGAAGAGCAATTATGCAAGCGACGAACGAGAACACCCGGATGCTTTTGCAAATGATGCAGAATATTCAAGCAAATCAAGCAAATCAGGGTGCTCATGGGAACCAAGGCCAAGGCAATTTGTTCAACCAACCTCACTTTGCTACGCTCAACCAGTTCCTGGCAAATCAACCAAAGGCATTCAGTTACTGTGTGGACCCTCTAGATGCTGAAGACTGGATAATAGATATCAGGAAGCATTTCAAGTGCAGTAACGTCAGGCCCGAGGACTATGTGAAGTTTGCAGCCTTCCAACTCAAGGACCAAGCAGCTGATTGGTGGCAGTAGTACAAAGATTCCAAAGAGGGTCGTGTAATCTCCTGGGATGACTTCTGCAAGGACTTTCGTCACCACATTCCAACAAGTGTCATCGAGGGTATGCGTGAGCAATTCCGCAACCTGAAGCAAGGCTCAATGTCTGTCTACCAATATAATGTCAAGTTCCAGAACCTTGCCCGCTATGCCAAGCAAGACATCCAAGATGCCAAGAGCAAGATCTATCAGTTCCGTGGTGGTCTGAAGGATGAACTCCAACTAGCTCTCACCTTGTTCGAGCCTGATGAGTTTGATCAATTCTATAACATGGCACTTAAGCAAGAGGCAGCCCAGCTCAAGATGGAAGCTTCCAAAAAGAGGATCTATTATCATACAAGAGGCAGCTCAGTGCAAGATCTATCTGCTAATTCTATAACATGGCACTTAAGCAAGAGGCAGCCCAGCGCAAGATCTATCTGCTAATTCACACACATCAACAGCCTCCCTGAATCCTGTAATTTGAGCACTATCGCGCTCGTTCGGCCCCATCTGCTCTTCTGGCCTCAGTATCTCATTAAAATCACCAATACATGCCCATGGCATGGTGTTTTCCCCTCGTAAAAACTTCATCGTGTCACAGGTTTTGTAGCGTAAACTTCTGTTCGCTGCGCCGTAGAAACATGTAAGGCGCCAAGGATCTTTACCTGGTTCCTTCACAACCGAGTCTATGTGATACTGGGAAAAGCTTTTTATTTCCACATCGACACAATCCTTCCAATACAAGCATAAACCTCCACTACGACCACTACTCCCTACACCAAAACTACCAGAAAAACCTAAACTACCAGCCAAGCCTTCCACCCGGTACTTTGCAATTTGTGTCTCAACAATACAAAGTACCATCGGCGCACACGCCTCCACGAGATCGTGGAGCTCACGAACCATCGCGGGATCGCCAATTCCGTGGTAGTTCCAACAAAGGGTCCTCATTGGACTCGGCGGTCCTCCTCACGGGAGGCCGCCTGAATCGTCATATCCATCTCCTCAGCCACATTCTCTCCCTCCTGCCTTCTCCTCTTCACCACCGGGTCTTTCTCTGGTGTGGAAACCGGCACCCCCTACTGCTACTCACCGCCCCACTCTCCAAAAATAAGACAACATCTGCCACTTTTCCCGCCAGGTGTGGTAATGCTCGGCCGCGTACATTGACAATGCCATCCTGTGACACAAGTCTTTTCCTAGCAGATCTGTCATTCTCCCGCCCAGAATAAGGGTTAGCTGCATTAGCTGCAAATGAGTGCCCTTCTTCTCCAAATCTTCCTTCTCCCGGACCTCCTCTCCCTTGTCTGCCTCCCCTCGTACCTCTACCACCCGTTCTGCCTCCTCTACCTCCTTCATCCATACTTCCTCTCCCAACCTCCACATACCTAGGCGCATCATTGCTCCAAAGCAACCACTCCCCCCATTCACACGTTGCAGGGTCATGAATACCATCCCCACACTCCTCCACTAGATGCCCCATCAAGCCACAAAAATAACAGAAAACAAGTAGCTTTTCATAAAACACCGGGTACCTTTTGCTTCCCGTAAGTGTTATTGGCACAAACCGGACCAGAGGTTTGTTCACATCAACATAGACTCTGACCCGCAAAGTGCGTCCCGGATTAATTTTTCCTTCATTGACAATGACGGTGAAGGGTGGCTCCCCCACCTTTGCAGCCACCTTCTCTGCTAGTTCTTTCTTAGTCGTTAAACCATCTGACAGACCCTTAATCCTCGCCCACAGTGGTATCTTATTCAACTTATACTCAGACACATCAGTAAACCCATCATACTCTTGTATGATAATAGGTGCTGCATTCCAGTCACCAAGGCAGTGACATTGCACGAGGAAGAGGTTCAGGCCTTTTATGTTGAAAGTCACACCTTGCGCAGATGCCCACGCGTTCCTCATATGCCGCAGGAGGGCTGCATGACTAAACGGCTTCGTTGTATGCACACGGAAAAGCCCTAGCCAACAGACTCCCTTGATCAGATCATCGACTTCCCCGGACAGATCCAGGTCGTCTTCCTCCTCCCCATGAAGCTACATCCCCGCGAATTGGTCCTCTAGATCCGCCTCCGGGCCATAGGGTCCCCAGTGGTTCTCCCCTTCCAGATCGATATCATCATCACCCGCACCCACATCACCAGCTTCCACCCTCGCATTATCCCCCCTAGCCTCCGCCGCCCTGCTTGTTTCTCCGTCCTGTCCTCCCTCTACTTCTCTCTCCTTCTCCTTCTCAGCTCGACTCCATCTCCTTTGGTAAATCAGCCATGCAAACCGAGATCTGACAGCTGTGCGAAGTTGCGCCGCCGCTTGCCGAAGGAATCCGGCCACCGGGGTGGTTTTTACGTGGACTCCGGACGTCGCCGCCGGAGGAGAGGTGGAACCCTAAAAACTTTAACAATTGTGTAGCATTTTTGTTGTATCAATGGGCCAAGACGAGCTGCAGGTCTACTGATTACTGCACGCGTCTATATTGAGCGGTTATGGGCCGACCGGCCGAAAGTTGGGCCTGCCGATCGACGCCTATCAGTGTATTTGACGAAACCCCCAAAACTATCAGTAGGGATGGGCATTCGGTTTATATGGTTAATTCGGTTCGGTTTATTCGGGTTTCTAGAATTTCGGTTTCTAAAAAATGACAACCGAAATAATAACAATAAAAATTGCCACCGAACCTTATTAACGAAAATATATCGGTTCGGTTTGTTCGGTTAACCGAAAAACCAAAATACATGTGCACCACCATCAGTTGAAGCAGCGTATCATATAACGATTTGTTATACTTTGTACAAACATAGTTGTCAATCATCTTAAAAAATAGGTACCAATTAGTATTTGCATGCATGAGATCCTATAATCTATGCACTAGACCCATGCTCTTGTAATTGCATGAATCTATGTATAATTTCCAAAGCGTTACACAACTAGCTAGCGACGTAGACTAATTGGCTATCTTATTGTGCTTGCGCGGAGAGAAACAAGGGTAGTGGACTCATAATTCGGTTAGTTCGGTGTATACGGTTTTTCTCAATAGAAAACCGATTTAAAATTAAACACCACATAATTTATATTTTTCAAACCAAACCAAATAACCAAAAACCGATTTAGCCTATATTTCGGTTAAAATGATTTGGTTCGATTTCAAATTTCGGTTTTCGGTTTGAAAGTGCCCACACCTAACTATCAGTGCATTTGACCAAACCCCCCAAATCCCCCAAATCGCACCTACGCCCACCCCGTCTGCCTTCCCCGGGAGCCGCAACCCCCGATAGCTCCATCCGCCGCCGCCTTCACCGACCACGCCCAAACCTCCCGAAGACAAGTCGCTGCCGCTTAGGGATTCTAGCGCCGCGGCCGAAGCCTACCGGCGTCGGAGACTGACACCTACAGAGCGCCAGCGTCCTGGCGAGAGCTACGCAAGCGTTTCAGGCTGGGATCTCCGTTTCTAGGTAAGTGCCGATGCTCGGATCCCCAGATTCGATGTGCGTACCTTGAATTGCAGCGGTGTTCCGGTGGACGAGCCTCGATTTGAATAGGTATAAAGCGAAGGGAATGATTCTGCGGTTAGTACTTGTTAGTGTTAAGGCGATTTCGTGTTCAGGTGTTTTTGATTGTGTGATCTTGGTAAGGGATAATATCGTTTTGCTGCTGTGGAGTTTTCTACGCAGCTACATGCTCCTGTGCAAGTTGTGCTACCTTAGTTACTGTGGTGTTCTTGTTGGTACAACAAGTGCAATACTGGATTTAAGTGTTCCTTCCATGAGCTCTAGTATATATTGTTTTAACTGTGGTGTGATGTCCCTGCATTTAGGTCCACCCCATGTTGAGAAGCGCCAAACTAGTTTTGATGGATGCATTTGTTCCTGATTTATGCTTCCTATGTGGAAGGGTTTGTTTTCCACTCTGTTTGTGCTTACACATGTAGTTGTTTCTTCTTCAGAACTTATGGGTCACAACTGAATGCATCATCCTCACTTTCTTGATTTTGTGTTATGGTTTTGTCTTATGTGCCAATTAAAGGACAACACTTGTGGTGGTTGTTGTATTGGTCACGTGTAGTTTCTCATCCTGTTTTTTGCTGAGTGTAGTGCTATAGTACTATTGTATTACATGGCTTTTTGGGCTTGTGATCTGTACACCTAATATCTGTTACTGGTATTGTTGACTAGCTTCATTGTAATAAAGATATTAAGTAGCTGCTTCCATATTTATGTCTTAATACTACTAGTCCAGTTGCTTTTATAGCTGGGGGTTATTATATTTGATTCTCTGCACATGTTATTAACACTTCAGTCGAGGTTACACATTTGTTTCAAATATAGTTTAGTGACTTGTTGAACAGATGATGTTAAACTAGGAACACCGGTGCATGGATGAGATTTTGATTTTCCCTCTCTTGACAGAAAACTGAGACCAAGCATCCATTTGAGATAACTGCACACCAAGCAGACAGATTACGAGGAGAGCAAATTTTGATTGATTTCAACCCCTCTGTAACTGAATCTCCAGTCTGTCGAGTCTCACCTGAGATGGCTGCCTTGGTACGTTCCTTCGCCCTCTTAGTACGCCACCACCTCATCCTTTGATGCTTGTGTCGTGTGCATGAGAGGCGATGTTAGGGTTTGGGTTTTGATGCAGTGCGTGGGTTCCACTCCTTGTTGCTGATAATCGATAATTGTGCGCATGACCGTGACGATGTAGGTTTTTTGGGAGATACGGTTAGGGCGTGGTCTTGGTCATTGTCTGAGTCTGATCTTATTTGCTGTTTTCTTTTCTGTCTACAAGGATCCGTGGTCGCCATTCATGCTGGAGGGCGAGGAGGCTGTTAACAAGGTTAGCCTCTACCTAGACTTCCAACAAAAAAACTTATGTAAAAGAAGAATTTGATGGTCATATTTATTTTTCTCTTCTCTTTGTAGTTTGATGGCATTTGTTTGCGAAACACACATGATTCTGGTGTTCTTATAGTGACAAATTTTCGATTTCTTTTTATGGTAAGTCTACTTTATGTGGGTCTTTTCACAATCATCCTACTGCTATTCATCTAACGAGTACAGTCCTCTCTTGCAGAGTAAAGGAACAATAAATAAGTTGGGCACTATCCCTCTTACTACAGTTGACAAAGTAGTAAGTTTTAGCTAACTCTATCGCTAGCCTTTCCTGATTTCCATTATTGTATCATATCTATAATATTTAATATCTAGTTGTTGTGACCTGCGATTAAGAGAAAGAAATGTTTTTCCGGAGTTGGAGATGTTGTGTAACTGGGCTTAGTTGGGGGGGGGGGGGGGGGGG
>LR738709.1:347477340-347569992 GCA_902687465.1 Secale cereale
GGGGGGAGAGGAATACAAATAGGGTAACTTCTCGTTGGCTTTGATTGGCGTGGGCACCACCTTGCCATGTAGAAGAAGAAGAGGATGTAGCGATGGAGGAGTAACATGAGGTGGCCCCTCCTCTTACGGCTTCTCCAACTTGACATTAGTGATCCATTTAGTTTTGATGATATAGATTAATGTGGTGGATCAAAGAGAAATTTAAATATGTAAAAAGTTGGTTCATGACCATCTTATAAATTACTCATTGCACTGATTTTGTCACAGTTCATTCCGCAATCTTTGTCCAAGGGGCAGGATGCAAAGTCTTTTAAAATATTTGGTAAGTAGCTTTTTAAATACAATCTGTCTACTGTGTTCATATATGTCTGTATACTGTGTTCCAAAATAATTTTTAGTGACTTCATTATAATGGTTTTGCTGTCCAGGCTACGATATGAGAGTGCTGGAGTTTGTTTTGGAATCTGGACAAGAGTTCAAGGTATGCATATGCAAGGCGACATTTCTCATGGGTCCACACTTCCTTATATCATATATCAGTTATTTGACTTGCTAAGTTAGCTTTGTAAGAAAAAATTCATTTAAGAGTACGTGATTTAGACTTTGGTAGAAATCTTTATATTACGGTAATGATAACTCCCGAACGTTCGGGATTTAAGCATGGCAACCCAAACGTTTTAGATGGCAACTTTAGTTTGCGTGAGATTAGGGGAACATGGCAATTTTCTGACAAAAAAACGAAAAAGGACAAAGTTGCCATCCCCTATCAACTAAAGTTGCCATCCCCTATGAACAAAAGTTGCCATGTAAAAACGTTCGGGACGAAATGCTTAAAATCCGAACGTTTGGGAGTTATTGGATTCCTTATATTAACTATATAATTTGTTTGACAACACTTTGGTGTGTGATAATTAAATATCATGGCATCAAGGTCCCCGTCACCTCATGCAGAATCATATATGTTCATTATTATCTACAACCGCTTTGTCTAAAGTTTTTCTTCCCTTGCTGTACATTTTGCATTACAAATAAACTTTGTGTCTGGTGCAGCTAGGTTATGGAAACCTAGATTTGCTTTTCAAACTTGTACTCCCTCTGTAAAGAAATATAAGAGTGTTTAGATCACTACTTTAGTGATCTAAATGCTCTTATATTTGTTTACGGAGGGAGTATTTGTTTTACGAATTCATGTCCAAAAGCAAGGTTGGGTCAGCTTGCATAGTTTATCATTAGAGCCTTTCGTTAGGTGTTTGGAATAAGTGAAATCATGTGCTAAAACCACAAGATTGGCTTGCTTCTACTATCTGTAAATTTTGTACCTGCCATACAATATACTCATGAGATAATTAGGCTGGTGTCTCATCTTTTGAGATCTTCTGATTTTTTGGCAGCTGTGTAAGATGGTGGAAATTTTGGAAAGACATGCCAAACCTTCTCATTTTGGTCATCTTTTTGCATTCGCACTTAATCCCACTCCACCTGCTGTTGCTAATCGAATCAGTCCTGATTTACGGCTGATGAAAGAATACCAGCGTCTTTTCCATAAGTGGTTTCCGCATTCACCAACTAGTGGTTTCGAAGTTCAGAAACTTTTGGATAACAAGTGGTGGAGGGTAACAGAAGTCAATTCCGAGTATTCATTATGTTCAACCTACCCCTCTCGCCTGATTGTTCCGCACGACATACGGTACTTTCATGCCTTTTGCAATTTCATGTTTTTTTTTGTTCAGACATATGTTCAACAAGTCTCATCATTTTGTTATCACCCATTAGTGACGACGAGCTAAATTCTCTTTCTACCTGCCGAGCTCGTTGTCGATTGCCGGTTATTTCCTGGTGTAATCCTGGTATGTGCACTCTTAGTTGTCACAATTTTTTTATGTTGAATTTGCTAGAAATACTATTGAGAGATTATTTTATTTAGTTTTTTCCGGCATGAAATTTGTTTATATAACAGAGACTGGAGCTGTCCTAGCAAGGTCATCTCAGCCTAAAGGAACCATCGGTTTTAGGAAGTGAGCCAATATCTATCTAAATTGCTTTGGAACATACACTGGATTCTGAATGCTGTTGATCTGACTGTAAGTTTTTTTTGGCATGAATAGGGATTGTGATGAACGTCTTGTATCTGCCCTTCGTACCAAAAGAGTTCTCAGCGTGGAACCTTTAAGGTAATCTAGATATGTTTTTCATTCTTTTTGGTATTAGTATATTTGGGGTTGACGATTATTGGTATTGATGATGGCATATTTGATGTTTCTATTTTTTTGTTAAAAAAGGGAATCAGTTTGAACAGTTGACTACTACGCCACTCGCTCAAACTTTTTAACATTTTTTTGACTTGTTTGATAGTTATTATGAACAGTTCCAATAATATTCAGGTCAGTCATTATGTTTGCAATGTAAACAGGAAATTGTACATAGTTGATGCTCGTCCATCTATCAACGCAACAGCAAATGCGTTTGGGGGTGGCGGCACAGAGTCAGCTTCTTCCTATCAAGAATCTGAGGTAATAATATATGTATGAATTGTCTAGTGCTTGTTGCCTAGTGCATATGTTCCGTAGCATTGCTATATCCTTCGTTTAGTCTCATTGTTTTATTGTCGCTGGGACCAGGTTGTCTACCTAACAATTGAAAACATACATGTAATGAGAAAAAGTCTTGAGTCCGTCCGGGAATATGTCGATAAGTATGGATCAGTTTCATCAAAAGGACCCCCTTTAGCCGGATCTGCTCCTGGAGACCCGGTAAGTCTATGGTTTCCATAAAACTTGAGAACTACCTCCAGGAATATACATCTATCTTGAGGTCTGTTATATAGATTTTCCTCATTTTTCAGCATGCACTCATTTCTTGTTTAAATTTTGTAATGATATATATGGTTCCACACAGAACAAGACTGTAACTTCCCATGTTTGCATGATCTGTTTTATCATGTATTTTCTGTGATGCGGGCAATGAAAAGCTTGTGCTGCGAAAATTATTTACAAAATCTAGGTTTAGGGCCATGTAGTCATTTGGCTAGTACAAGCATTTGACTTCATCATACTGAAATGTCCACAAGTTTGTCAAGAACCATTTGAAAGGAGAGGTCATTGACAGTTTATTATCCTTTTTCTAGGAAAATCGTGGATCAAACTTCTTTGGTGTAACTCTAAACAGCACGACAGAATTTTCCTCTATGCTGGGGACTTGGCTAAATCATATTGAACATATTCTAGTTGGAGCTTCTTGGATTGCGGCGAAAATCGCACATGAATCAGCTGCAGTTCTTGTGCATTGCAGGTCTTTATTTATTTATTTACAGTTTACATATCTCATTATCTGCAAGATTTGTTAATCGAATCAATTCACCTAATGTGGTAAATGGAGAACATCAGACATGTTTGTACCTTATCATTTCTGAGAGGTGACATAGGATCCTATTCTAATACACATGAAATAAATTGCACTTAAAGGGAAGGAAAAAAAATCTGATTTAGATCCTCACTGTGGCACCAGGCTGCTTTTCAACTTAGAATATAAAACCATCTATAACACAACCTCGCTGCCTTCTGGAATAACTAGATAGCCTACTTCATCAATTGCTTTGCACTCTGGATTCTGTAAGTATAAGTGAATATACAATGTATCGCAAGTTTTTACCATTAATTTGTTGAAATTTCGTAGCCAGGACAAGAAAAATTGCTCTTCGTATTCTTATATGAGTTATTTTTGGGTATAAAATAATGGTGAAACCACCTTTTGGAGTATGTTATAGAAATTCAACTCGAAATTGAGTGTACACACAAATTGAGCTGAGAAGCAGTTTATGTTCGGTCACCTTTGGAGTTTGTTATAGAAATTCAACTCAAAATTTTAAAATAGGAACCAGTGCCATTATGTTGAATCAGGGGAGAGACGCATCTCCAGTCTGGGTCTATGGCGCTGGTGGCTGTGCTATGATGTCTGGTGTTGGGCACCACCTGCTAGGTCGTCTTACTGGAGAGTTCTTTTTTGTTAATGCTGCAGAGGCCAAAGGGGGTGTCGTACCGGTTCGACACATTATATTTTCCATATCCTGGTCTCTGCTAGGAACCAGCATGACTTGAAATGCGGGCTGCCTTCTTCAGATCTCATGCAATTCTTTGGATGCCATCTTAGTTTCGTGATCTCTATATCTTTGTCGCTTCGTGTCTTTAAACTGCTGATGAAGGGATTTTTTTAATCTGTTTCTTGCTTTTGCAGTGATGGCTGGGATAGAACCACTCAGTTAGTTGGACTTGCTTCCCTGCTTATTGATCCATATTATCGAACATTTACTGGATTCCAGGTACAGACTGCAGATACTAGAAACTTTGTAATGCAGTTGGCAGTAGAATAGTTCTGATAATTGAAAATATTTTAGTTTGAATTCAACACTATAATTTATGTTTCTTATCTATTTGTTTAACATAGAAGAGCGTTTGGGTGATGTTTGTTGAGAGTAGCACACGCATGTCTTCACATGATAAATGCCCTTATAAAACTTTGAGATTAGAACTACAATTTATTTTGACACCATCTTTTGCGTCGATATTAATTGCAGCATTCATGCTCTCTAGAACTTTCTATTTGCTATGCAATGTGCAATTGTGTCTGCAATAGTACCATTATCATTTTTCACATTATAACATATACTCCCTCCGTTCGTAATTAGTTGTCGCGGAAATGGATGTATCTAGACGTATTTTAGTTCTAGATACATCCATTTCCGAGACAAGTAATTCCAAACGGAGGAAGTATAATGGATGCCTCAGTTTTGGATATATGAAACTCTTTCACCACATTATTTTAGGCCCTTGTGGAAAAGGATTGGTTAGCTTTTGGCCATCAATTTGCATTGAGAATGGGTCTTCCAACAAAAGGGATGGGTCGGCCATCAGTTCTTGAAATTTCACCAGTACTATTGCAGGTAGTCTACTAATGCTATTTGTCTCCTTCCGAGTGACATTTAGGATTAGGTTATAACAGGACCCTCACAGATTAATGCATGCCAGGAGATATTTATTTTTATAATCAAATAACATTCATTAATGGTGTGATATGCTGAATGATTGATTACCAATGGGATCGAGTGAGTATTTGAAAACAGTAATACGTGCTGTCCTTTTAAACTCATGCGTGCTGGCCAGATATGTAGTTGGCTATGTCTATTATATTATCCTGCTGTCCTTTTAAACTAATGCCTACTGGCCAGATATGTACTCCCTCCATCCGAAAATACTTGTCATCAAAATGGACAAAAAGGGATGTATCTAGAACTAAAATACATCTAGATACATCCCCTTTTATTCATTTTGATGACAAGTATTTCCGGACGGAGGGAGTAGTTGGCTATGTCAATTATATTATCCATATAGTTTTGTTTGTCTGAAGATACGTGTTATGTGCATTGTAATTAATACAATTTCTTATTTTTCAGTGGCTTGAATGTATTGCTCAGCTGCTGCGCATGTATCCATTTGCCTTTGAGTTCTCACCTGTAAGACTTCCTTTCTTTTGCAACTGTTTGGATATGCTAGAACAAAAAGGCTCTTCATGGATATTTATAACCTGAACTGTTTTTCTTGCAGATTTTCTTGGTTGATTTCATGGACGCTGTATTATCATGTCAGTTCGGGAACTTCCTATGCAACAGGTATTCAATCTAGCCTCGTTTTCAGGATTACATGTGTGCCTTAAATTCAATTCTGTATCAAGTACGCAATTAAGAAAAAATTGGCCTTTCTGGACTATGCACAATATCTCATAATTTAAAATAGATAAATAATGTCTGATTCTTCATCTGTTGTACCCAATTTCTTCTCGATGTCAAAATATACTGCCCATCTAATTTCTAACTTAAAATGCAAGTGAGAAGGAAAGGAAGGATGCAGAAGTCGCGAGACTGTGTCCTTGCATTTGGGAGTATTTGGCTGACCTCCGGGCTTCTGGCGGCACCTTTCACAAGCATAGGAATCCATTCTATGAACCTGCAAGAAATACTGGTCCCATTGTGCCACCAGCTCCAGCGCTTGCTCCCACACTTTGGCCGGAATTCTATCTGAGATGGGCTTGTCCACTTGAATCAGAAGGTGTCGATCATGAAGCATTGAAGGTATTTCTCTGTCTACATATTTGTTATTGTTGTTACGGGAATAACTTTAGGTTAGGGGGTCTATTTTGTAACGTGATGGAGATTGTGAGTAATAACGGTGCGTACGAGGGCTTTATAGTGAAGGTCAGTGTACACAAACAAAGTGGACAGACGATGTTTTTTGAATAGGTTCAGCCGCCTCGACGGGCACAACCTAGTACTACGTTAGGAAAGGCGATGAGCAAGTCGTGGTCGCAGGCCTGAGTCATTCCTGACGGCTCGGCACCCTCTTCCACTATCCGATGTTGATCCGAGTCATGCTCTTGCTCATTGTTTGTATGATTGCCTTTGTCTTTGGGTTGGGTAGGTTTTTCCAATTCTTGGGGGGATGGCTTCGAGTTGCCAGTGACAGTGGTAAACAATAATTTCCCTGCTCGAAGGAGTGGTGCAACCATGAGGCAAGAGCTATGAAACAAGAGGGTGGGCCCTCGGGGCCCTTTCCTAAGTTTTGGAAACTTTTCATGTATCTCGGAGAGAATTAGTGCCACCTTGCGCGCGCGCGGGGGCGGTGGGGGGTGGGGGGTGTGAACGCCTCTAGGGAGGAAAGAATGGGATCCAGAGCATCCCTATATTTTCTCCCCTGTTTCTGGTCATTTTTGCATGTGTTGGAATTTTCCTGGAGCTTCTGGCCATATTTAGGATTCTCTGGGGAATTTACTAGAAAACCGGGGCCTTTTTGTAATTATCAAAAACTTGGGGGTGGGCGGGTGGGTAAGATACTGAGGACCTAGCGTTTTTTTTTTGCTGTTCTGCCAGAATTAAGTGGTACTTTCCGAAAATACCTGGCTACCCCGGGGCCCCTCATCATTTATGGGGGCCGCAGGAGTCTCTCTGCAAACTTTTGCAGCCCCTTTAGGTTTGATATCTTGATAACAGACCAAATAAATGTGTTTGAATACTTGTAATGCTTGCTTACCTATTTTGTTGTTTCATGTAATGAACAGGCAAAGAGTAGAATTGTTGAACTCGAAAGCCTGCTAGCAGAACAGAAGAGCAGCCATACTGATACTTCAGACGCGGCCAAGCCAGGTGGAAGAAGCATTCGGACCGTGGGCTCCAATGTTAAGACCAAGTGAAGTAGGTCCATGAAATGGGAAAGCCGAGCCTGTTTCACTCACTGAGGACAGTTGTGTAATCTGGGTTATATAGCTGATACTCCCTCCGTCCTATAATATGAGTGCAAGTGTAACACTTATATTATGGGATGGAGTGAGTATTAAACTGTTGTCATTAGAAGGTTATCCTAGCATGACAGATGCTTCTCGGGCTCTAGGGAGGGATCTCCGCAACTTGCACTACTGCCATTGCATTGTATTTGCAAAAAAAGAAGTGCCGAAATGCTGGCTGTTCGAGCCAAGTGAGAGTACTTGTAACTCGAACATGATGATGATGGTGTCCATATAGATGTTGGATGTCCTTGTTTGTTTGCTGATTCTAGATCCTTGAGCTGACAGCTAAATGTGGTGGTTTCTCCTTTTTTCTTCAAGTCCGTGTAATCTGGGTTATAGCTGATACTCCCTCCGTCCTAAATGAGCTGACAGCTAAATGTGCTGCTTTCTGGAAGAGCGTGCAACTCCGGAGTCTTGTTTTACCTTGTTTTACCTGAGAACTGCTTACTGTCATGTGTTGTGCCTTTTTTTTTGAAAAACAACATCAACTTTATTAATTAGAGATAATAGTTAAAATGTCTGTTAAAGGAGGTACAATATTTCCCATGGGCTCCTCAATCCAGTTGCTAGTCATGGAACATTTACTCCCGCTGTTCGAAAATACTTGTCATCAAAATGAACAAAAAATGATGTATCTAGAACTAAAATACATCTAGATACATCTTTTTTTATTTTTTTTGATGACAAGTATTTCCGGATGGAGGGAGTACTAATCTAGCGAGCTCATGGGCTACTTTGTTCGCTTTTTTATTACAGTGTTCAAACCTAGGAAAGTCACAAGCCAGAAAAAAACAATTCTCAAAAATTGCTGCAGCCGGTCCTGTGGAATGACCTCCGTTCTTCCATATTATCAGAATTAACGATAATGTGATTGCACCCTGCCTTATGAGCCAGATATAAACCAAACCTAAGTGCCAGTGCTTTCGCTGTCAGAGCATCCAGACAACATTTGATCTTATCGTTTCCACCTACAATGGAGTTTCCTCTATTATCCCTAATAACAACCCTCATTGTGCTCCTTAGTTGGCCATGATCAAAAGAAGCATCCATATTCAATTTAACAAAACCCACGGGAGGTTTGCTCCATCCTTCACTCTTCCTTTTGAGAACTAAGGTATCAATCCAGTAGGAGACCACGCGCGAGTCCCTCGCACCTGCACAAACAAATAAGAATTTCGCAGCCAACGCGATAAGGGGTTGTCAATCCCTTTACGGTCACTTACGAAAGTGAGATCTGATAGATAGGATGGTTTGATATTTTTGGTATTTTTGGATATAAGAAAAAAAAGGTAAAAACAATAAAGTAAAGTAGATTGTAGATTGATATGTTGAGAATAGACCCGGGGGCCATAGATTTCACTAGTGGCTTCTTTCATGATAGCATAATTCTACGGTGGTGAACAAATTACTGTCGAGCAACTGATAGAAAAGCGAATAATTATAAGAATATCTAGGCACGATCATTATATATAGGCATCACGTCCGTGACAAATAGACCGAAACGATTATGCATCTACTACTATTACTCCACACATCGACCGCTATCCAGCAAACCTGACCAAACGGGCCTATTAATCATGCCGGCACGATAGCCCGCGTGCCTGGCACGTCATGGGCCGGCACGGCACGAGGCTACACGGGCTGGGCCTGGCACGTGGCCCGGCTAGGGCCATGCCTAGGCTGCTATGCCTGGCACGCGTGCCAGCCCGGCACGGCACACACAGTGTCACAGCGAGCGGAACATGCTACTTAAATGTGCAAGTATGCTAGTACTACCTACTGCTATGCTGGTATGTGTTACTTTTAAATAAAAAAATCACGCCGGTGTAGTTTTGTGTCACAGCGAGGCATGCATGCATGCAGCCCTGCTGCATCGATGTGCCTCATGGGCACGTTCTGGCTGCGGCGCTGCGCGCCTGCACACGGCCAGACGCAGCTTTTAAAAAAAAAATCGAGCCATCTCGTGCCAGATGTGCCTACGGGCCAACACGTGTAGTCATGGGCCGTGCCTGTGCCTGGGAGGGCAGCACGCGTGCCGGCCCGGCATGGCCCAAGTAGTTTGCGTGCCTGGCCCGTTTAACCCAGGCTGGGCCGTGTCGTGCCGAGCCGGCCCATCTGGTCAGGTATGGACCAACATGCGTCTAGAGTATTAAGTTCATAAGAACAGAGTAATGCTTTAAGCAAGATGATATGATGTAGAGGGATAAACTCAAGCAATATGGTATAAACCCCATCTTTTTATCCTCGGTGGCAACAATACAATACGTGCCTTGCTGCCCCTGCTGTCACTGGGAAAGGATACCGCAAGATTGAACCCAAAGCCAAGCACTTCTCCCATTGCAAGAACTATAGATCTAGTAGGCCAAACCAAACCAATAATTCGAAGAGACTTGCAAGGATATTATAATCATTCATAAAAGAATTCAGAAAAGAACCGAATATTTCTCATAGATAATCTTGATCATAAACCCACAATTCATCGGATCTTGACAAACACACCGCAAAAAGATTACATCGAATAGATCTCCTCGAAGACCGAGGAGAACTTGGTATTGAGATCCAGAAAGAGAGAAGAAGCCATCTAGGTACTAACTATGGACCCGAAGGTCTATGGTAAACTACTCACAACTCATGGTGAGGCGATGGTGTTGATGTAGAAGCACTCCATGGAAGATCCCCCCCTCTGGCGGAGCTTCGGAACATGCCCCAAGATGGGATCTCACAGGAACAGAAGGTTGCGGCGGTGGAATTAGGGTTTTCTCTATTGCTTCGATGTTTTCAGGGTACATGGGTATATATAGGAGGAAGAAGTACGTGAGTGGAGCAACGTGGGGCCCATGAGGGTGGGGGGCGCGCCCAGGGGGAGGGGGGCACCCTGGACCCTCGTGGGCACCCCATGTCTCCTCTGCCTTGGTGCTCAAGTCTCTCGTGAAGATATCGTTCCAAAAATAACTCTCCCGAAGGTTTCATTCCGTTTGGACTCCGTTTGATATTCCTTTTCTGCAAAACCCTGAAATAGGCAAAAAACAGCAATCTGGACTGGGCCTTTGGGTTAATAGGTTAGTCCCAAAAATAATATAAAAGTATAAAATAAAGCCCATTAAACATCCAAAACATCATTTATAATAGCATGGAACAATAAAAAATTATAGATACGTTGGAGACGTATCACTCGCCGCCATGGATGACCCCCTGCTGTCCCCGTCACCGTCGAGGTTGCGCACGCTTCTTCCCCTCGGGCGGATCTCGTTGCCGGCCATGTTGGCCCCGCCGCCGTCACCCAAGCAAACGCCGCGCCTGCCCGCAAGCGGTAGGGCAATGTGGCCGTGCAGGGCGGGAATCCGGGTGCCCCCGCCGTGATGGCCCACGCTTCGGGGCCAACGCCACAGCGTGATCTTGGCCGGCGACGGAGAAGGTTGGGAAGGTCGTGGGCGTAAAGCGGAGGAAGATTCCGACAAAGAAGCCCCCTTCTTCATCCTCTCACTCCATCCCGGAAAGAGGTGCTCCGGCGATGCCGTTCAACAGTGCCGCTCCCCCCGCAAGCGAGGTGTTCAACGAAATGGCCGGAAGGTATGCATCTTCGGTCATGGCGATTTCCTTTCATTTTCGCCATTATTCTCGATGGCTCGTGACTTGTTATCGTTCACTATAGCGGTGGTTCGAACAATGCAACTAACGAGTTCGTGAACTTCTTGGACATGAACGCGGTTGACATTGATCAAGCCCCGTTCGCCGCATTCGACTACAATGAAACAGAGGGCGGCGTGGATGATCATGGTTGTGAGGACGAATTGGAGGAGATCGAAGCGGAAGCATATGAGCAATCGCAAACAAGAACTGGGAAAAGCCAAAGATCGAAGAACTACACGATCTTGGAAGATCAATGTGACACCCCGAGACCGATGCGCCAGGTGTCAGCCAGTTATTCGTTGTCGTTGCCTTGTCATCTGCTTGCATGTTGCATTTTGCCATGTCATCGTGTGTGTTGCATCATCATGTTTTCAAAACTTCCATCCGGTCGAACCCCCTCGTCCTTTCCGTTGTCCGTTCTGAGCCCAGACACACTCGCACGCGCCCGCGACACCTCTGAGTGTTTATTTTATGAGTGGCTGGAAAATATTCTCGGAATGGGATGAAACTTGGCGTGTGGTCTTATTATAGCATAGGTAGACCGCCTGTCAAGTTTCGTCGCGTTCGGAGTTCTTTTGATAGCCCAACGGTTAACCGCGTTAACCGCCGGAAGCCTTCTCTCTTTTGGCCCAGCACCCCACCACAACAGCCCACTAGCCCATCCCAACCACCTCCATGCTCTCGGTCGTTGGATCGTGATCGCGTGGCCAAAAACCGCTCCTCATTTGGACACTCCTAGCTCCCTCTACCTATATATATGTGTCTCCCCCCCGATTTTTTTTGCAGATGAAACCCTAGCCCGGCTCCCACCGCGTAGTCGGACATGTCCGCCCGCCACCGGACGCGTCCACCACCGCCTCCACGTCGCTCCAACCTATCAGAGGCCGCCACCTCAGCATTCACCGCCCCGCGCCCAATCCCCCCTCGCCACGTGGCCTCCGCCACCTCCCCGCCGTGGCTGGCCCACTCGGCCCGCGCGAGGCCCTCCCCAGCCCGCGCCCGCGCGCCGCCGCCTCCGCGCGAGGACCTCGCCGCCGGCCTCCTACCCCGCCGCCAACCGTCGCCAGCGCCGCCAACTGCCGTCGTCCTCCGCCGCCATGCCTCCGCCCCGCCGCCCGCACCGTTCCTCGCCGCTGCCGGATTTTGCCTCGCCGCCGCCTGGAGCTCCGCCACCCGTCGGCCTCCGGCCACTGACCTCGCCTCCGTGTGCCCGGATCCGCCGCGCCGCCGTCCATCCCCACCGGTCCCGCAGCCTCCCGCGCCGCCCCACCTTCGGCTTCCTCCGGCGAGCCGCCGCCGCTGCTCCGGCCTCCCTCGGTCCGGTCGGGGTCGAGGAGAGGGACGATCGGGCCGCCCCGTCGCTTGTGGGCCCAGCCGGCCTCCTCCAGCCCGCGGCCCAGATCTGTAAGGCCCGCGCCAGCCGGGCCTCCTCCTCCTTCTGCCATGGGCCGAGCCCACCTGGTGAGCCCATCTATCCCTCGCCTGAGCGTGATATTGTTATATTGCGCTCACCCCCTTTTATGTGTTTTTGGCTAAGTCCTCAGAAAACTGATGCATCATGGCATATTGAGAGTGTGATAACTTTTTGTGTGATGGTATGATTTGAGCTTATGATATGTCAAAATGATCGTTGTGATATGCTCTTCATTTTGTTCTACAGTGGCATGCTTGTTTGAGTCCATCTTGATGCCCTAATCATCGTTGCAAGATGACCATCACCTTGGATACCTTTACTATCATTGCCATGCTAGCTGTCTCGATGCTATTGTTATATGTCGCGCTACCTATCTTTATTGTTAGCCTCTCTCCTTGTTGCCATGAAACCTCTAACCTTTGACACCTTCCCAGCAACACCATTGTTTGGATATGTTACCCGCTTGCTCAGCCCCTCTTATAGCGTTGCTAGTTGTAGGTGAAGATGAAGATCGTTCCATGTTGGAACTTGTTGTTGTAATATCACAATATCTACTATTATTATTAACACACCTATATACTTGGCAATGGGTGGAAGGCTTGACCTTTTGCTCGGTGTTTTGTTCCACTCATGCCACCTTAGGAGCCGATAAACCGGCGTTATGTTCCTTGATTTTGCGTTCCTTGCACGGTTGGGTATATGGGGACCCCTTGACGGTTCGTCTTTGAATAAAACTCCTCCAGCAAGGCCCAACATTGGTTTTAATTTGCCTCATAATAACAACTTAATTAATTAATTAAATTGCATAGGGGGTCGCATCCCCAAGGATTCTTGTACATAGCAGGGGGGCAGTGCTGATGGTGTGGGTCCCAAACGGGGGTTCTGCAGGGCCGCCATGGGGAAACTCGAGGTATCTGGTATAACCTATAGAATCGCCCATCCGGTCGTGGCCTGAGACGAGATACGCGCGGCTACTATCAGGGTGTCGGCACGCCGGGAGGTCTTGCTGGACTTGTTTTACCATTGTCGAAATGTCTTGTGCACCGGGAATTCCGAGTCTGATCGGGCCTTCCCTAAGATAAGGGGTAATATTATTATTATCTCTGCTAATCGTGAGAGCTTGTGATGGGCTAAGTTGGGACACCCCTGCAGGGTTATGATCTTTCGAAAGCCGTGCCCGCGGTTGGCAGATTGGAATTTGTTAATGTCCGGTTGTAGAAAACTTGACAGAGGATCCGAAATAAAACACACCACTGTGTGAGTAACCGTGAATGTCTCTTTTCACTTTGAGAAGAGAACACGATGGGGTTATGTTTGACTCGTAGGTAGTTCAGGATCTTTAGCGATCATTACTAGTTTGTGGCCGTTTGCGTAGATGCTCATCTTATTCTTGTACTCGTAAGTTAGCCACCGTACATATGCTTAGCCCCTGCTGCAACCTCACCACCTTACCTCTCCTTACCCATTAAGCTTTGCTAGTCTTGATACCCATGGTTATGGGATTGCTGAGTCCTCGTGGCTCACAGATACTACAACAACAATTGCAGGTGCAGATTTCCGATGACTTGACGTGAGAGCGATGTTCATTGTGTTGGAGTTCTTTCTTCTTCTTATTCTTCAGTCTTGGGCTAGGTTCCTGGTCGGCAGCCTGGGATAGCAGATGGATGTCTTGTGCTTTTCATGTTTGCATCCGTAGTCGGATGCCTTGTATTGATGTTGTTGTATTCATGTGAAATGTATGGATTGTTGTATCCCCATGAATTTATGTAATGGTACGATGTAATGATATCCATCTTGCTAAGCGCCTGAGATGCGGTTGTGCCCCAATCACGTATGTGTCACGTGATCGGGATATAATCGCATCTTGGGCCTAACAATCAAGCTTTGATCAAAGCATGGAGTGCGGTGTCGCTTGATGCATGCACAGGTACTTCTCAAACTGCCAAGAGATATTGGCAAAGGATCGAAGATTAATACTTCCGCATTATGGCAAAGCATCCCAATAGGACTCCACGCACATTTCGGTCGCTTCAAGGGCATTGGGAGAATATCAAGCCTATGTGCAGCCGTTGGGCAGCTTGCTTGGAGCAAGTACACAATGCACCTCCAAGTGGCATCGTGGAGTCCGACTATGTGAGTTTGTTTTGCCTTTGTTCAAGTTGTGCATCATCATATTTGCATCATGGGAAATGATTGCATCACTTTGTTCACATTTTGTAGGACAAGATCGCTCAACATAGATACAAGGACATGGAAGCTGCGGAAGGAAAATTCTTCAAACTAGAGCATTGTTGGGAGTTGCTCCAAAAGTGCGACAAGTGGGCGTTGATCGACAAAGAATCCCCACCAAAGAGAGGCTCACTTACAAACATGGATGAAGATGAGGATGATGATGTCCCAAGAAATTTGCACAAGCCCAATGGCGACAAGAAGACTAAGGAGAAGATGAAGAGATAGCAAGAAGCATCGAGCTTGAGGGAGAAGATTGATGCCATGATGCAATCAAACGAGTCGATGTTGTTGAAGTCGTTGGAGATCAAGAAAGAGTTGGCCGAGAAGAAGAGAAAGGAGAAGCAAGAAAAGTGGCAATTGCTCAAGGAGGAGGGGCTGCACAAAGCTGACATTGAGGAGAGAAGAGCATGCGTTGCAGAAAACAAAGCCATGTCCAAGCTGCTCGCTGAAGAGAACAAGATCATGTCAATAAACCGTAATAACATGGACGATCTCACCAAAACATGGCATGATATGGCAAGGAGAGAAATCTTGAAGAGGAGAATGGTTGCGTTGGCCGCTGCGTGCTATAGTTCAGGAGATGTTTTCTCTGCTCCATATGGTGGAAATGTCGATGACTTCGGTGCGAGAGTTGGAACAAGTGCCGGAGGTGGAGTCGGTGGTGGCGATGAAATTCAAGACGGACTCGATGGCGCGGAGTGAAGATCGTCTGAGATGGTGCCGGACATGGGAGCAAACTTTTGCAGGGCCCTCTTTTGCATTTGTCATACTTAAATTGGCTTATATTTGTGCGTAAAACTGTGCTATGTCGTTTGAATTTGAATGTATTTGTGGAAACCTATGACAAATAAGAGAATTTGCCTTTTTTGTTTGCGGGTCATCGTGGCGGTGTCCGAGCAGAACCCGCAGTAGCCGACCCATAAAAATATATATTCATGAAACATACTTTTTACGTGTCCGTTTGAGGGTCTGCATATGTGGCAGCACGAGCCGACCCGCAAAAGCAGTTTTCCACAACCTGTATACGTGTTTTGCGGGCCGGCCGGATGCGGGGTGTGCTAGAGTTGCTCTAACGTGTCCTATAGATGCTTGATGGCTTCTCGCCCCTCGTTGGTTACCCCAAGTGGAAGGTTTGAGATGCAGTGTAGCGGAAGTTTTCCCTTGGCAAAGATACCAAGGATCGATTTCCCCTGAGACTCCCAGTTTCAACAAGAAGGTGTCAACTGCTAACGGCGCCAGATATTAGCAATCAACGTGGACCTGCACACAGATACAAATAACTTTGCTCCCAACGAGTACAGAGAGGTTGTCAATCCCTCCGGCCTTGTCGTTTACAAAGGATCAAATGCAAGTGATAATAGTGATAGGTTTTGCTGCAAATAGTAAGTAAAAGCGTAAAGTAAATAGCGGATGTGATCAGTGATGGTAATATGGACCGGGGTCCCATGATGTTCACTAGTGATGTCTCTCTCCCAAAAGACGATAAAACAGCTATGTGAGGTAAACGAATTACAGCTGGGCAATTGACAGAATTATGTGCGCAGACCAATGCTAACTATGTTACAAGAAAGGTAGAGGTTCAAAGCATGGGCGGTACGCCAAGGCAAGTAGACCGAAATCCATCTGCATCTACTACTAATCATCCACCTTGAGATATCTATCCAGAACATCTCGCTGGTATTAAGTTGCGAGTCCCACCCATAGTGTAAACTCAAAGCAACAGACAACTGCATTAAAAGAACTTTGCGTAAAGTAAACAATCCTTGCACCCGCGGGCACAAGCACCGTTGTTTTCCCCCTTGTGGCAACAGCACATCCCCTAGACTCATGTTTCTGTCACTCAAGCTAGTCATCGAGGGGCATGAACCCACAATCAAGCATAACGTTCCCTCTTGGAGTCACTACCTACTACTCGGCCAAAGCAATAAATAACAACGGAGAACATGCAAGAATTACTTACGAACATAAATATAAAAGAGGTAGATCAAACATATTACTCAAACACAATCTGAACATAATCTCACAATCCATCGGATCCCAGCAAACTCATCATAGCAACAGCATAAGGATTACATATGTGCCTCGATCATGTAGGGCAGCTCACGAGGACTAATTAGTGAAGCACAAGAACGGGAGGAGAACATCACATAGCTACTGGTCATGGACCCATGGTCCAAGGGATACTACTCACAACTCACCCGGGAGGCGTCCATGGTGGTGGAGAGGCTCCCGGTGGTGATCCTCCCCTCCGGCAGGGTGCCGGGAAGAGTTCTCCTGGCGCTCTCGATCTTGGAAGCGCGGCGGCGGCGGAACAGAGATGAGATCGCGAAAAAGGGTTCCCATCTCGAGGGTTTCGGGACACGATATAAATATATGCCAAAGGGGGGCATCAGCGGAGGCCTGGGGGGCCCAGGCGCCCCCCCGGCGCGGCCAGGAGGGGGGCCTGTAATGCCCAGAATGGGACTATATCTCCTACGTGTCGAGGCACGACTTAAAGATATAAGCCCATTCTGGAATGATCGCAAGTTTGGTATCTTTGCACGACTCATGTAAAAGAGGGATTAAATTGCAAAAGGAGATAGTTGGCTTACACTCGCCACTTCACACAATACATTACATAAGTAAAACATCATTCAAAACATCACAGCCCATCTAAGGGTAAGATCCAAAAGACAAGATACCAAACATAACGTAAAGCCACAGGTCTAGATCGAATCCTAGTAGAAACCACTACTGATCGTCGAAAACGTCACAAGCATACGGCCAAACTCTCTTCATCGAGCTCGCAGCGAAGAACTTGAGCCATCTTCTGCATCTTACTCGGCTGAACCTGCATCTGGTGTTGTAGTATCTGTGAGCCACGAGGACTCAGCAATCCCATAACCATGGGTATCAAGACTAGCAAAGCTTTGTGGGTAGGAAGAGGTAAAGTGGTGAGGTTGCAGCTGCGGCTAAGCATAATATGGTGGCTAACTTACGAGTACAAGAATAAGATGAGCATCTACGCAAACGGTCGCAAAAAGAAGTGATCGCTAAAGATCCTAAACTACATACGAGTCAAACATAACCCCACCGTGTTCTCTTCTCAAAGTGAAAAGAGACAGTCACGGTTACTCACACAGTTGTGTGTGTTTTACTTAGGATCCTCTGTCAAGTTTTCTACAATCGGACATTAACAAATTCCAATCTGCCACATAACCGCGGGCACGGCTTTCGAAAGATCATAACCCTGCAGGGGTATCCCAACTTAGCCCATCACAAGCTCTCATGATTAGCTGAAGTGATAAATATAATATCATCACCCCTTATCTTAGGGAAATCCGATCAGGCTCGGCATCCCGGTAGCACAAGACATTTCGACAATGGTAAAACAAGTCCAGCAAGACCTCCCGGTGTGTCGACACCCTGATAGTAGCCGCGCGTATCTCATCTCAGGCCACGACCGGATGGGCGAGGCTACGGGAGCCAAACCTCAAGTTTCCCCGTGGTGGCCCCGCAGGCTCCCCGTTTGGGACCAACACCATCAGCACTGGCCCCCCTGCTATGTAGAAAGAATCCTCGGGTAGCACTAACTCCCTATGCAAATTTAATTAATTAATTAAGTTGTTATTATGAGCAAATTAAAACCAATGTTGGGCCTTGCTGGAGGAGTTTTATTCAAAGTCGAACTGTCAAGGGGTCCCCATCCACCCATCGTGTAAGGAAAGCAAAATCAAGGAACATAATGCCGGTTTATCGGCGCCTAAGGTGGCATGAGTGGAACAAAACACCGAGCAAAAGGCCAAGCCTTCCACCCATGCCCAGTATATAGGTGGGTTAATAATAATAATAGATATTGTGATATTCCAACAACAAGTTCCCTCCTGGAACGAACTTCATCTTCACCTGCAACTAACAACGCTATAAGAGGGGCTGAGCAAGCGGGTAACATAGCCAAACAGTGGTTTTGCTAGGAAGGTTTCAAATGTTAGAGGTTTCATGGCAACAAGGAGAGGCTGACATAAAAGATGGGTAGCGCGACATGTAACGATAGCATCGAGACAACTAAGCATGGCAATGGTAGTAAAGGTATGCAAGGGTATGATCATCTTGCCTGGGATTCCACAAGGGAGAAGAACGGATCCATGAAGTAGACGGAGCAACATAGAAGAGCGAAACCTCACAACTCCGGAACGCAACCGAAGCTAACAAGAGAAGCAACCGGAAAGAAGCAAACAACACGGTAAACACACAATCATAAACATGGCATACGATGCACATCCAAGTATGATGCATATCCGGTTTAATTATGCATGGCATGGCAAAGTGCACAAACAAGTACTACAAGTTAAGTGGAGCTCAATATGCAACGAGTTGCATATTGACGAAACACCACATTTTAATTATTTAGTTAACTCTCGTTTATTTACAAGACAAGATTAAATGTTTGTTAACATGGCAAGAGGTGAATCAAAAGTAAACAACCTATTTAGGCAAGTTTAAATGAGGCCGGAAAGACAAACAACAAATCGGGAAAATCCCCATGAGCATGTTTAGCAATTTTTAAGCAAACAACAATTCAAACATATTAATGTTGTTAACATGATGCGGGTGACATGATCAAGTTTATGCAATTTTAGTTAAAGGTTGACATGAAGAGATATGAAGTATAAGGAGTATTTGTCACCGTGGTGGAAGGAAAGGTGCCACGGCAACGATCCGAAAATGATGCAACGGCAACATCTCGGTTCCGGTAACTCATTGCGAGTCCGGAGCAAAAGAAAGATGGCGTGAGCGAGTCGAACAAGATGAAAGGTGGGGTGATCCCGTCACCGGGTTCCCACGAGTCGTCATCGAGGCAACCGAGGAGCACGACAAAAGATGAAACGGGCACGGTGCACACAAGGGAAACATTTCATACAACACAACATTCGTCCACGGGTCATCGTCTCGGGGTTATACCTTCGGAACATTTGTTTCGGGGCGGAACAAGATCGTCGAGGGACGTAAAGGAAGTAGTGGTACACGGCCGTAGAGGAAGTAGTTGATCACGTTTCCGAAGAGGTACTCGCCGGCGGGGTACTTGTCGAGTCGTCGTTGACGTAGGGGTACACGTTCGTAGAGGTACTTGCGGTCTCGGCGACGGTAGTTGTTCACATTCGTAGATGTACTCGGCGCATCCATCGTTTTCCGGGGCGACGGTAGTGGTACTGTTCAAGAAGTCGTTCACGTTCGTAGATGTTCACTTCTCCGAAGGGGTACTTGCCATCGTGGTACTTGACGCGTCGTCTTGGAACTTGTCGATCTTGCCGGTCTTCAAGAACCGAAACGAAGCACACAAGAGCAAACATAAACGGCAGCACGGGGCGACGAGGTACTTGGCGAAGGAGGGCGCTGCGGTGGCCGCGGGGCTGCTGCCTTTGCGCGGAGGGGAGGAACGGCGCTGGAGGCGCAGCTCCTGGCCGACATCCGACGAGGCAAGGGCCTGGAGAGGAGGCCACGACCGGATATGGCTGCTCGGAGGGAGGCGCTCGACAGGGACCTTGGCGAGCGGACGGCACGGCGTCGGAGCAGGTGGGCCGCGGCGCCATGGAGGCGAGGCAGCAGGGACTGGGAAGGAGGGCGCCGGCTGCGGCCCTGGGGCTCCATGGTCGGAGGTTGGTGCTCGGGAGGGGGCGACCATGGCGCTGGGGAAGAGGCGGCCGGCGCGCTGCTGTAGGGAAGAGGCCTGGGGCGGTCGGGGCCGCGGCCCTGGCGACGGAGGGCCGAGGACGGAGGGCCGAGGACAGAGGACGCGAGCGGGAGGAGGAGGGCCGACGAATGGGCGCGGGCATGGAGGCGAGGGCGCGTCGCTGGTCGTCGCTGGCGGGCGGCGTTTAGAGCGCCTCGAGCGGCGATGGCGGCCTCGACGCGGGGCGGCGGCTTGGGGTGCTCGGGCAGAGGGAGATGAGCGACGGGATCGAGGCTAGCGGTGCTGGGGAGGATCGATCGATGGGAGCCTGGGTGAGGGCTGCGAGGGGAAAGGAGGAGTGCGGCGCGCTGGGAAGGGTCGAGGGAGAGGGACGAGGGTCGAGCTGCGGGACGATTAGGGTTAGCGATCGGACTGGGCCAAAGTGGCGGTTGGGCCAGGGAGGAGATGGGCCAGGGAGTGGGCTGCTGGGATGGATGCGGCTGGGCTCTCCCTTCTATTAACCTTTTAGCAGAAACATAAAGAGAAGGAAGAAAAGAAAGAGGGGGGGTTAGGGAAAAGTTGCACAAAGGTTAATTTTTTTCTCGGGCATCATAAAAAGAGCACGGTCCGAGAAAAATAGAAAAGGCATGAACGAGATATAATTCAAACTTATTTGAGTTTAATCAAATGGGTTTGAACTAAGACTTGATTTATGAAGTGTCCAAAAATGTTGAGGTTTTTGGAGGAGCCTCGATAAAAGGAAAAAGAATTATAGACAAGGTAGGAGGGAAACTTGAAGAAGAAAAGGCATGGGGAATATTGCAAGTGTGTTACGGTGATCCCAACCAATTGGAATATTTTTAATATAGCTCCCTAAATATTGGGAGGATATGTTATAAAGAGAAGTCACACTTCCCTCGATTTAAATGGACCGAAGGTCCACACGATTTATTTAAGTTGAGATGCAGAAGAAAAATGGCATGATGGCATGATGACAAGATGCAATGCAAAAATAAATAACACAAGCACAACGAAACACACAGGAGAACCCGGAACATCTGGAATCTCTGGAATCTTCTGGAATCTTCTGGGACGTCGGTCTTCGGGCGTCACAACTCTCCCACACTAACAGAGGATCTCGACCCGAGATCCTAGAGATGGCACCGGATAAAAAACGGAAGAGGATGAGGTAAAACAAAGTTGCTTCTTTGACAGACGAGTGAAACCACGAACCTTGAGAGGTTGAACAATCTGAAAGAAGAATACAACAGAGATGAACGAAGTTAAGAGCACTCTGGTAAGCAGGAGGAACAAGGAACATTATGAGAACCTTGTAGGTTGAAAGACATGAAACAAGAGCTTACGAACCAAAAGAATAAGAAACCGCAATGGTATAGCCAAGGAATAAGAATGGCAGAATTTGGACAGCACTCCGTCTGAAAATGGAAGGAATTGAACATGAACTTGCCAAGTTGGAATGATACTTGCTGAAATCAATAACATATTGCCTCCGAAACAATTGAAAGAAAGACACAAGGGGTAAGAAGTATTCAGACAGCACTCCGGTTAAAAGAGAGTCAAAACTAGATAAGATGACGGAACTAGAATGGAGGACACAACACTCCAGTTAAATGATAAGCAAGGGAAAGAACATGATCTCGATAAAACGATATGATGGTTAAAGAGAGCAATATCACAATGCCTCCGGAATGAAAGAATAGCATATAAATCAATGAAGAATTGAACGGAGAAGAAAAATGACAACTTCTCTCAAAATGAAATTTGGAAGAGCATCCTTACGAAGAAGGGTTGAACGGAGTTGTTGGAAATTCAACAACGAAAGAATAAGCTTGATGTGGGCTTATGGAAAACATCTCAAAATTAAGAGGTGACAACCAGCCACTGACGAAAACATTTAATTGGATTGAGATCAACAAGGAGATGAAAAACTTATTTCGCCGGAATGATAATGAAGAACTTGGGTCATTTATGAGCACCACAATACAACAATCCTTAGGGAAAGCTTTAGGTGAAATACAACCCAAGATAACTCCAATGAATAGGTTGAAGGGTTGAAAAGATCTCCTGAACAAGGAAAATGATGGTTTTAAATATCTCATTCCTGACAACTTGGAATCATGAAACATGAAGGAATTGTCAAAAATGACATACCACCATCTCAACCAATAAGGTAGAAAGAATTGCAATTGGAATGCATGATGAAGAATGCTTGAGCTCCAACAAGAATCTTGATGAAGACTTCGAGGATGAATTAAATGATGATGAACCACCATGAAAGCTCCGGTAATGAAAGCATGAGAAGTGAAAGATGAAAAGAATAAGATTCAAGGCCTGCGATGAATTAGATAGAGCTTTGAAATGATATAATTGAAATAACTTGGAGCTCCGGAAAACAAGATGAACAACTTAGAACCGAGAATATGATATGATGAACAAGCTCCAGACAAAAGAATTAAATCACCTTGAAGGAATAAGAATTAGAATTATGTCATGCATCTCCTTCACCAATTTAAATTGATGACAACCAAATGATTTGGCATACTACTTATTCTCGTTGGAAAGGATTAAGAGAGATCTCGCACAAACTTGGATAAATCTTCAATGAACCACCGGTAGGATTGTGAAAAGAACAAATGAATTAAAACGATAACAACGTAAGGGTAATCTTGAAATAACCACCGTAAGAATATGGAGACGAACGAAGAGGCATCAATGAAGAATATTTGGAGGACGAAGTTGAAAACTGAGAACGAAGAAATATTCTGAATTGATGGCCTTCGGAGGATCACAATGGAAAGAAAAACATGAAATGCTTCAGATGGTTATGAAAATAATTCCTCACAATCGGAACAATAATGAGGATGGCAAGAAGCTAGAGCCACGAATCTTCAAGAGAACGGGCAAAGGTTTGAGACAAACTCTTCTTCGGTCTTCAAAAATTGAGAAGACGATGAGAAACACCACCATGAATTGTATAGGCACTCCGTAATGAAGAATTAAAAGGTTGAACCAACGAAGAAAAAGAATTTGAAAGCGGTCCTGGAGAAGGACTGTGACTGATGAGATTCATACTTATGTCACACTTTGAAAAGAATTTGAGTATAACTTCAGAAAATTAAAAGAGTCAGGTAAGATCCTGGAAAAAGACCTGTGGGTTAGGGCCCACTCAAAGAAATCACCGTTGAAAAGATTGCTTAAGAGATATTGCACCGGTTGAATTAAATGGCTTGAGTAAGATGACAATCCTCAAAATAATTTGAACGGATTAAGAATGGAATTATGAATCTTCAGCACTCCGGATATGAATAGCAAGAGGAGAATGATTAATTGGTGCACCGGAATAAGAAAGCTTTGTGAAATGATGAAAAGGATAAGATCAACACCAAAATCTTGAATTACATCCACCGGCAGAATTTGAGAACAAAAGAATGATGAACTTGAAGCTCTTGAGCATCTTCACGATAATCACCGGATAAGAACATTGAAGGAAAATGAATGAAGAACCTCACATGAATAAAATGGATACTTCATCTGAGAATTTCTGGCTCCGAGAAGAAGAAGGGTGGGAGGGTGGGGAAAACAAAGACAACTTGGGATGAATGAAACAGACAATCGTCAGATTTCTCAACGACGTCCGTATGGAATAACTTGAAGAGAAGGCACACCGGTTGAAAAGGAATAACATGACAATCTTGACGATCAAGAAGGATTAGCACTCCCATAGAAATATGAGAATACCGATTAGGAAGGTATGGAATCAACATTTGACATCGAAGCAACTCGAATACCAGAATCAAAACAAAACAACAGATAGATATGTTTATGAAGAAGATTATGTTGCAACATATCTATCCGAACAGAGAATTGAATGAATGAATTCCGTAGGTACATCAACTAGTCGAGAAGCCACTTGGAGAACAAAAGGTAAATAAAAAGGAACAAGGAACAGATAGAACAAATACAAGATAGAAGCTTCGTCCGACATATTTGTGCTGAAAGCTTATGGAACGAGTTACAAAAGGGTTTTGCAATCCCCGAATCAGCATAGCCAAGGACCCTTTAAGATGCAACTCCCGATCGGAACAAGCCCATAAAACCACTTCACTCAATGTAGAACCCCAAACTTCATATCATGCACTCGTTGGAAGAATACCTAGAACTACTAGATGAACCCACCTATTAATTTCCGAAAGTTTCCAGTTATGCAATCAGGTGTTGGGGATACAGGGGAAGCACCGCGCACTCAACTCTAATCCTACATCCAGCTGTATCCATCCTTCAACACATAACCAGTTGTTTCCGGAAACCGTTTACCTCGGACCTTCGAAACGCATCCACTATACAAGCTATGGCAATACTCCCGAACTACCTCCCCAGTACTGGGTGATGTCGGGGTTATCTTGCCACTAACCGCATAGGAGAGTTTTCGATGTCGGCCGTCTTAAGTATTCTAGTACTGCCACGATGGATTTGTGACGACAACACCTCGGAGCTCAACTCCCCGGGACACTGCCACAACCCCTAATGACAGGAGGCATCGAGAACAATGTTCTCGTCACAAAGACATCGAAACAATCCAAACAATACTCGCGTGATCCTAAAAAAAAATTTGATGCGATTTTTGAAAGTAGAAGAGACAAGAGTAGTCGTCAGGAGTCCTCACCAGAATGAAAAGAGATGAGGAGCAAAAGAAATTCTACTCTCCGATATATATATAGGACTCAAAACATTTTAAGTGTGTGCCTAGACTCAACCGTCAACGATTCGATCAATCAGTGGGGGCTTCTAGGTCGGAGAAGGCTCTAAATACCAACTTGTAATGCCCAGAATGGGCTTATATCTTTAAGTCGTGCCTCGACACGTAGGAGATATAGTCCCATTCTGGGCATTACAGGCGCCACCAGGGCGCCTGGAGCCCTGGTGGCCCCCCTCCGGCTGTACTTTGGCTACCGGGAAGCTTCTGGAACGCTGATTTTTTATATAATTTTTCCGGGATTTTTCTGGCAGTTTTCGTAATGGGAAAACCTGAAATACAAAAACAGCAAAAAACAGAAACTGGCACTGGGGTGCACTGAGTTAATAGGTTAGTCCAAATATGATCAAAAGTGTATGGAAGTGTATAAATATCATAGCAATATCACCCAAAAGAGGCATGGAGCAAGCAGAAATTATAGATACGTTTTGGACGTATCAACATCCCCAAGCTTAATTCCTGCTCGTCCTCGAGTAGGTAAATGATAACAAGAATAATTTCTGTGGTGACATGCTATTAACCATATAAGGATTTTTCATAGTCATATGACAAAAGCTTACCGAGACAATGAATCTGTAGTAATTAAGTTGCTTCATGAGAAAATCACAAAGAACTGAAAGTTTTACAACATGATACTGAAACATCAAATAGATTTGTAATGAGCATGGTGTACAAATATGATAAAGTGATATCTCGCTTGCCCCCTGTAGTGAAGCAAAACATAAATACAGGGGCACCTCCAAGGTTTAAGTGATGACTAGATACAATAATTTCAGAATAAACGATATCACAATCATGCAAAAGACAATGCTACTTTGGGACAATGCACATTACACTCAGAATGACAATCATGCTCTCAGTAGTTGGTGCTTTAAAAGAAGGTGGAGACTCTCGAACCGTGGCTTTTGTTGGCAAGGTTGAAAACCCGTAGTCGGAAACAAAGACAAAACATGTACCAGAGCTCTTGGTTTTAAAAACAGAGGTAATATTTTTTTTTTCTTAGATCATGCATGTTCCGTCAATGAATGCTAGCAGATAACTCAATCACTTCTTGAGATGGACAAGTTTCGAGGAACGGCTCCCGAATGAGGACGATCACATCCTCTTAATCTCCTTTGTTTATCACTGCCAAAGTTTTCTGATTTCTCATGAACAAAGCGTGAAGGAGGGTTTGTTTGTTATATTAATTTTGAGCCGGGCGCACTCAATGCCAGTTCCTTCTCATGTTATGGGTTTGCACATTAGACATGCAATCCCGGGGTGAAGCTTGTCCAACTTAAAAAGATCATGAATTAACTACTACTTCCTCATGAACTTAAAACAGAGGCACAAAATAGGAATGCATTTTTTTTCTTTTTTGAATAATTTCGAGATGGTACATGAAAGTCTTCGTTAGGAATGGCAGGTAAATACCATGTAGGAAGGTATGGTGGACTCATATGGCATAACTGGTTTAAAAGAATTTGGATGCACAAGCAGTCAGTCCGCTTAGTACAGGTGGAGGTTAGCAAAAGACTGGGAGCGACCAACTAAGAGAGCAATGACGGTCATAATCATGCAGAGCGACAAAGCAACATTGAATCAGGCATGGTAGTTATATCGCTACTCAGAAACAAAAGATCATCAAGGCTTGACAGACTTTCTTTACAGTCTTAAATATGCGTGAGCATACGCCAAGTCAATCAAAATAAATTCTTGAAGGAAGATATTACTAAACCATACCACATCATAGGCAAACAAATCATGTTGGTACTCCAATAACACATTGGGAACCCCTTAGCTATTTGAGACTAACCATAAGAAAACATGAACTACTAAGCACCATTATGCACGTAGCATCTTTATCATAGACATATCAACCAATGCATCAGAAGCAAACTCTCTTAATAAGATAATCATGATAACTAAAGAGAGTTCAAGCAACCAACTAAACAAAAGCTCTTTAAAAAGATAAGCATGAAAACTAAAAGCTAAGCATGATAGTAGCTATTGAAAGACAAAGAAAACACACAGCAAAGATAGACATGAAAATTCTATGTTATGTTCTAAGTAGAAGTGGAGCGTGTTTCTCTCCCACATAAAGAAAGCTGAGTTCTGACTCGTTATGGAAAGCTAAAGAAACTAAAAAGGAAACTAAAAGCAAGATGCTCCAAGCATAGCACATAACACATGAAGTGATAAAAATATAGTGGAACGAAAGACGAACTGATAATGTTGATGGAGAAGGGGATGCACGGGGGCATCCCCAAACTTAGATGCTTGAGTCTCCTTGAATATTTCTTGGGGGTGCATGGGGCCATCCCCAAGCTTGAGCGTTTGACACTCCTGAATCTTTTTATCATCTTCCCTCGCACACTTGAAAACTCCCTTCATACATAACTCATCATAATCTGATTAGCGAGGTTAGTACCCATAATAAAATAATTGTTCCTTGCTGGAAATAAGGATATTCTTGAAGGTCTACTGTTTCTCAAGATTGCCAAAAGGTTTTTGCAAAGAAAAAGCAAGCTCAAGGTTTGCAAAATGAAGGAAAGGCAAAACAGGACAGAATCTGTGAAAAACAGAACAGCAGGTAGTAAATGACTTTTTCGGGGCACTTCTGCAACTCTAATAAAAAAACTCAGAACAGACGCACGAAAGACAATTGTATAGAGCACACTGTCGAAAAAATTCAGACCAAAAAGATGATCTGGTGATTTTATACGAATTTTTCTATCCAAGGACAGAATCTGTTTCCTGGACAGCACGTCACAACTTTTGAACTTTCTTGCAATCAGAGGCTACACTTGGCACAAAGTTGAAAAGTAAAGATACAATGATGATGCTACTGTAGTAACAACATCAAGACACAACAAAAGCAAAATAAAATTTTATTCATGTGGGCTGCCTCCCAAAAGCGCTTTCTTTTATGCCTTTAAGCTAGGCATAATGCATAGAGATCAAGTTTTATCAAGAGTAAAAGAATAGCTAGCCCGTATAACGGACTCAAAAGGTAACTTAATCTTCTTTTGAGGGAAGTGTTCCATCCCTTTCTTGAGAGGAAATTGGAATTTTATATTCCCCTCTTTCATGTCAATGATAGCACCAACGGTGCGTAGAAAAGGACGTCCCAAAATAATTGGACAAGAAGGTTCACATTCAATATCCATAATAGTAAAATCAACGGGAACGTAATTGTCATTGACAATGATAAGAACATCGTCGATCCTCCCCAAAGGTTTCTTTATGGAAGAATCAACGAGACGAACACCAAAAGAACAAGAATCAAAATGTTTCAATTTAAGCATATCATATAGTCTTTTGGGCATAATGGAGGTACTAGCTACATCATCACATAAAGCATAGCAAGAGAAGTTATTCAATTTAATTTTAATCATAGGATCCCAACCATCTTCTAGCTTTCTAGGTATGGAGGCTTCTACTCTAAGTTTCTCCTCCCTAGCTTTGATGAGAGCATTAGTGATATGCTCTGTGAAGGCAAGATTAAGCGTGCTAGTGTGGGGATCTTTAGCCATTCTTTGTAGAAAGGTGACAACTTCTGAGATACTACAATTATCAAAATCAATTTTATCATTATTGGGCAGAATTGTAGTGTCATCTTCTTTGTTAGAATTGCTCTCTATTATAAGAGTTTGAACGTCTTCCCAAGTTTGGGGAAGCATAGGAGCAACTTTAAACTGAGGCTCATACTCTTTTCCTGGAAGACCATGCCATGGGCATAACTCTCCATCCAGACTAACATAATCACAAGGTTTATTACTTTTGTAGATCCCGACAGTGGTGATTGGCGTAATGGAAGAAGGGGTGTACTCCTCCCATTTAGTGTTATTGGTGGAACCCATAGCAGCAAGCAAGCAAGATAACTATTTTTGTGATTTTCGATAAAAGATACTAAAGCAAAAAACTGAAAGGTAAACTAACAAGACTAAAAAGCAAAGGTAAAAGATAGCATGCAACTCCCCTATCTTGAAGAGTGGAGTCCCCGGCAACGGCGCCAGAAAACTTTGCTTGATGGCTTCTCGCCCCTCGTTGGTTACCCCAAGTGGAAGGTTTGAGATGTAGTGTAGCGGAAGTTTTCCCTTGGCAAAGATACCAAGGATCGATTCCCCTGAGACTCCCAGTTTCAACAAGAAGGTGTCAACTGCTAACGGCGCCAGATATTAGCAATCAACGTGGACCTGCACACAGATACAAATAACTTTGCTCCCAACGAGTACAGAGAGGTTGTCAATCCCTCCGGCCTTGTCGTTTACAAAGGATCAAACGCAAGTGATAATAGTGATAGGTTTTGCTGCAAATAGTAAGTAAAAGCGTAAAGTAAATAGCGGATGTGATCAGTGATGGTAATATGGACCGGGGTCCCATGATGTTCACTAGTGATGTCTCTCTCCCAAAAGACGATAAAACAACTATGTGAGGTAAACGAATTACAGCTGGGCAATTGACAGAATTATGTGCGCAAACCAATGCTAACTATGTTACAAGAAAGGTAGAGGTTCAAAGCATGGACGGTACGCCAAGGCAAGTAGACCGAAATCCATCTGCATATACTACTAATCATCCACCTTGAGATATCTATCCAGAACATCTCGCTGGTATTAAGTTGCGAGTCCCACCCATAGTGTAAACTCAAAGCAACAGACAACTGCATTAAAAGAACTTTGCGTAAAGTAAACAATCCTTGCACCCGCGGGCACAAGCACCGTTGTTTTCCCCCTTGTGGCAACAACACATCCCCTAGACTCATGTTTCTGTCACTCAAGCTAGTCATCGAGGGGCATGAACCCACAATCAAGCATAACGTTCCCTCTTGGAGTCACTACCTACTACTCGGCCAAAGCAATAAATAACAACGGAGAACATGCAAGAATTACATACGAACATAAATATAAAAGAGGTAGATCAAATATATTACTCAAACACAATCTAAACATAATCTCACAATCCATCGGATCCCAGCAAACTCATTATAGCAACAGCATAAGGATTACATATGTGCCTCGATCATGTAGGGCAGCTCACGAGGAATAATTAGGGAAGCACAAGAATGGGAGGAGAACATCACATAGCTACTAGTCATGGACCCATGGTCCAAGGGAGACTACTCACAACTCATCCGGGAGGCATCCATGGTGGTGGAGAGGCTCTCGGTGGTGATCCTCCCCTCCGGCAGGGTGCCGGGAAGAGTTCTCCTGGCGCTCCCGATCTTGGAAGCGCAGCGGCGGCGGAACAGAGATGAGATCGCCAAAAAGGGTTCCCGTCTCGAGGGTTTCGGGACACGATATAAATATATGCCAAAGGGGGGCATCAGCGGAGGCCTGGGGGGCCCAGGCGCCCCCCCCGGCGCGGCCAGGAGGGGGTCCGCGCCACCAGGGCGCCTGGAGCCCTGGTGGCCCCCCTCCGGCTGTACTTTGGCTACCGGGAAGCTTCTGGAACGCTGATTTTTTATATAATTTTTCCAGGATTTTTCTGGCAGTTTTCGTAATGGGAAAACCTGAAATACAAAAACAGCAGAAAACAGAAACTGGCACTGGGGTGCACTGAGTTAATAGGTTAGTCCAAATATGATCAAAAGTGTATGGAAGTGTATAAATATCATAGCAATATCACCCAAAAGAGGCATGGAGCAAGCAGAAATTATAGATACGTTTTGGACGTATCAATGCTCTAGCCCGAGGCCTGTTGGGGAACGTAGTATTTCAAAAATTTCCTACGATCACGCAAGATCTATCTAGGAGAAGCATAGCTACGAGGGGGGAGAGTGTGTCTACGTACCCTCGTAGACCGAAAGCGGAAGCGTCTAGTGACACGGTTGATGTAGTCGAATGTCTTCGCGATCCAACCGATCCAAGCACCGAACGTACGGCACCTTCGCGTTCAGCACACATTCAGCTCGATGACGTCCCACGAGCTCTTGATCCAGTTGAGCGTCACGGGAGAGTTCCGTCAGCACGACGGCGTGGTGACGGTGATGATGAAGTTACCGGCGCAGGGCTTCGCCTAAGCACTGCAATAATATGACCGGGGTGTGTAACTATGGAGGGGGGCACTGCACACGGCTAAGAAATTAACTTGTGTCTCTATGGGGTGCCCCCTGGCCACGTATATAAAGGATGGAGGGAGGAGGAGGCCGGCCCTCATAGGGCGCGTCTAAATTGTGGAGTCCTACTAGTACTCCCTTGTCCTAGTAGGATTCCACCTCCCACATGGAATAGGAAAAGGGGAAGGGAGAAGGAGAAGGAAGGAAGGGGGCGCCCCCTTTCCCTAGTCCAATTCGGACCAGTTCATGGGGAAGGGGCGCGGCCACCTTGAGGCCTTTCTCTCCTTTCCCGTATGGCCCATTAAGGCCCAATACAAATTCCAGTAACTCTCCGGTACTCCGAAAAATACCTAAATCACTCGGAACCTTTCTGATGTCCGAATATAGCCTTCCAATATATGAATATTTACCTCTCAACCATTTCGAGACTCCTCGTCATGACCCCAATCTCATCCGGGACTCCGAACAAACTTCGGTCATCAAATCACATAACTCATAATACTAATCGTCATCGAACGTTAAGCGTGCGGACCCTACGGGTTTGAGAACTATGTAGACATGACCGAGACACATCTCCGGTCAATAACCAATAGCGGAACCTGGATGCTCATATTGGTTCCTACATATTTTATGAAGATCTTTATTGGTCAAACCGCATAACAATATACGTTGTTCCCTTTGTCATCAGTATGTTACTTACCCGAGATTCGTTCGTCGGTTATCATCATACCTAGTTCAATCTCGTCACCGGCAGGTCTCTTTACTCGTTCTGTAATACATCATCCCGTGACTAACTCATTAGTCATTTGCTTGCGAGGCTTATTATGATGTGTATTACTGAGAGGGCCCAGAGATACCTCTCCGACATTCGGAGTGACAAATCCTAATCTTGATCTATGCCAACACCACAAACACCTTCGGAAATACCTGTAGAGCATCTTTATAATACCTAGTTACATTGTGACGTTTGATAGCAAACAAGGTGTTCCTCCGGTATTCGGGAGTTGCATAATCTCATAGTCAGAGGAACATGTATAAGTCATGAAGAAAGCAATAGCAATAAAACTAAACGATCATAGTGCTAGGCTAACGGATGGGTCTTGTCCATCACATCATTCTCTAATTATGTGATCCCGTTCATCAAATGACAACACATGTCTATGGTTAGGAAACATAACCATCTTTAATCAACGAGCTAGTCAAGTAGAGGCATACCTGGGACACTCTGTTTTGTCTAAGTATTCACACATGTACTAAGTTTCCAATTAATACAATTCTAGCATGAATAATAAACATTTATCATGATATAAGGAAATATAAATCACAACTTTATTATTGCCTCTAGGGCATATTTCCTTCAGTCTCCCACTTGCACTAGAGTCAATAATCTAGTTCACATCGCCATGTGATTTAATACCGATAGTTCACATCGTTATGTGAATAACATCCATAGTTCACATAGCCATGTGACAAACTCCCCAAGGGTTTTACTAGAGTCAATAATCTAGTTCACATCGCCATGTGATTTAACACCCAAAGAGTACTAAGTTGTGATCATGTTTTGCTTCGTGAGAGAAGTTTAGTCAGCAGGTATGTTACATTCAGATCCGTATGTATTTCGCAAATTTCTATGTCTACAATGCTCTGCATGGAGCTACCCTAGCTAATTGCTCCCACTTTCAATACTCATCCAGATTAATACTTAGAGTCATCTGGATTAGTGTCAAAGCTTGCATCGGTGTAACTCTTTACGATGAACTCTTTATCACCTCCATAATCGAGAAACATTTCCTTAGTCATCCAGTAACTAGGAATAATTTTGACCATTGTCCAGTGATCTACTCTTGGATCACTATTGTACCTCCTTGCCAAACTCATGGCAAGGTACACAACAGGTTTGGTACACAACATGGCATACTTTATAGAACCTATGGCCGAGGCATGGGGAATGACTTTCAATCTTTCTCTATCTTCTGCCGTGGTCGGGTTTTGAGTCTTACTCAACTTCATACCTTATGACTCAGGCAAGAACTGCTTCTCTGACTGATCCATTTTGAACTACTTCAAAATCTTTATCAAGGTATGTACTAATCGAAAGTCTTATCAAGCCTCATGATGTATCTCTATAGATCTAGGTGCCTAATATGTAAGAAGCTTCACCGAGGTCTTTTATTGAAAAACTCCTTTTAAACAATCCTTTATGCTTTCCCAGAAAATTCTACATCATTTCCGATCAACAATATGTCATGCACATATACTTATCAAAAATGTTGTAGTGCTCCCACTCACTTTCTTGTAGATACAGGCTTCACCGTAAGTCTGTATAAAACCATATGCTTTGATCACCTTATCAAAGTCTATATTCCAACTTCGAGATGCTTGCACCAGTCCATACATGGACCACTGGAGCTTGCATGCTTTGTTAGCACTTTTAGGATTGAAAAAACCTTCTGATTACATCATATGCAACTCTTCTTTAATAAATCTATTAAGGAATGTAGTTTTGTTATCCATTTGCCAGATTTCATAAAATGCGGCAATTGCTAACATGATTCAGACAGACTTAAGCACCGCTACGAGTGAGAAAAACTCATAGTAGTCAACACCTTGAACTTGTTGAAAAACCCTTTTTGCGACAAGTCGAGCTTTGTAGATAGTAACACTACCATCAGCGTCCGTCTTTCTCTTGAAAATCCATTTATTCTCAATGGCTTGCCGATCATCGGGCAAGTCAACCAAAGTCCACACTTTGTTCTCATACGTGGATCCTATCTCAGATTTCATGGCCTCAAGCCATTTTGCGGAATCTGGGCTCATCATCGCTTCCCCGTAGTTCGTAGGTTCATCATGGTTTAGTAACATGACTTCCAGAACCGGTTTACCATACCACTCTGGCGTAGAACGCACTCTGGTTGACCTATGAGGTTCAGTAGTAACTTGATATGAAGTTTCATGATCATCATCATTAACTTCCTCGCTGATTGGTGTAGGAATCACTGGAACTGGTTTCTGTGATGTACTGCTTTCCAATTCGGGAGAAGGTACAATTACCTCATCAAGTTCCACTTTCCTCCTACTCACTTCCTTCGAGAGAAACTCCTTCTATAGAAAGGATCCATTCTTAGCAATGAATATCTTGCCTTCGGATCTGTGATAGAAGGTGTACCAAACAGTATCCTTTGGGTATCCTATGAAGACACATTTCTCCGACTTGGGTTTGAGCTTATCAGGTTGAAGGTTTATTCACGTGAGCATCACAACCCCAAACTTTAAGAAACGTCAACTTTGGTTTCTTGCCAAACCACAGTTCATAAGGCATCGTCTCAACGGATTTAGATGGTGTCCTATTTAACGTGAATGCAGCTGTCTCTAATGCATAACCCCAAAACGATAGTGGTAAATCGATAAGAGACATCATAGATCGCACCATATCTAATAAAGTACGATTACAACATTCAGACACACCATTACGCTGTGGTGTTCCATGTGGCGAGTTGTGAAACTATTCCACATTGTTTCAAATGAAGACCAAACTCATAACTCAAATATTCGCCTCCGCGTAGAAACTTTATTTTCTTGTTACGATGATTCTCTACTTCACTCTGAAATTCTTTGAACTTTTCAAATGTTTCAAACTTGTGCTTCATCAAGTAGATATACCCATATATTCTCAAATCATCAGTGAAGGTGAGAAAATAATGATACCCGCCGTGAGCATCAACACTCATTGGTTTGCATACATCAGTATGTATTATTTCCAATAAGTCACTTGCTCGCTTCATTGTTCTGGAGAACGGAGTTTTAGTCATCCTGCCCATGAGGCATGGTTCTCAAGCATCAAATGATGCATAATCAAGTGATTCCAAAAGTCCATCAACATGGAGTTTCTTCATGCGCTTTACACCAATATAACCTAAACGGCAGGGCCACAAGTATGTTGCACTATCATTGTCAACTATGCATCTTTGGGCTTCAATATTATGAATATGTGTATTTACTACGACCGAGATTCAATAAACCATTCACCTTGGGTGTATGACCATAGAAGGTTTTATTCATGTAAACGGAGTAACAATTATTCTCTCACTTAAATGAAAAACCGTATTGCAATAAACATGATCCAATCTTGTTCATGCTCAACGCAAACACCAAATAACATTTATTTAGGTTTAACACTAATCCCGAAAGTACATGGAGTGTGTGATGATGATCATATCAATATTGGAAATACTTCCAATACACATCGTCACCTCACCCTCAACTAGTCTTTGTTTATTCTGCAAATCCTGTTTTGAGTTACTAATCTTAGCAACCGAACAAGTATCAAATACCCAGGGGCTACTATGAAAACTAGTGAGGTACACATTATCAATAACATGTACATAAAATATACCTTTGTTCACTTTGCCATCCTTCTTATCCGCCAAATATTCGGGGAACTTTCGCTTCGAGTGACCATTTTATTTACAGTTAGAAGCACTCGGTTTCAGGCTTAGGTCCAGCTTTGGGCTTCTTCACGGGAGTGACAACTTGCTTGACATTCTTCTTGAAGTTCCCTTTCTTCCCCTTGCCCTTTTCTTGAAACAAGTGGTCTTGTTAACCATCAACATTGGATGCTCTTTCTTGATTTCTACCATCGCCGATTTCAGCATCGCAAAGAGCTCGGGAATTACTTTCGTCATCCCTTGCAGATTATAGTTCATCATGAAGTTTCTACTAACTTGGTGATAGTGACTAGAGAACTTTGTCAATTACTATCTTATTTGGAAGATTAACTCCCACTTGATTCAAGCAATTGTAGTACCCAGACAATATGAGCACATGCTCACTGGTTGAGCTATTCTCCTCCATCTTGTAGGCAAAGTACCGTCAGAGGTCTCATACCTCTTGATACGGGCCTGAGTATGAAATACCAATTTCAACTCTTAGGAACATCTTATATGCTCTGTGGCATTCAAAACATCTTTGAAGTCCTGGTTCTAAGCCATAAAGCATGGTGCACTAAACTATCTAGTAGTCATCATACCGAGCTTTTGTCAAAACATTCATAACGTCTGCATCTGCTCCTGCAATAGGTCTGTCACCTAGCGGTGCATCAAGGGCATAATTCTTCTGTGCAGCAATGAGGAAAATCCTCAGATCACGGAACAAGTCCGTATCATTGCTACTATCATCTTTCAACTTATATTTCTCTAGGAACATATAAAATAAATGGGGAGCTACATCGCAAGCTATTGATCTACAACATAGATATGCTAATACTACTAGGACTAAGTTCATGATAAATTAAAGTTCAATTAATCATATTACTTAATAACTCCCACTTAGATAGACATCCCTCTAGTCATCTAAATTATTACGTGATTGATACGTCTCCAACGTATCTATAATTTTTTATTGTTCCATGCTATTATTTATGAAGTCTTGGATGTTTAATGGGCTTTATCATTCACTTTTATATCATTTTTGGGACTAACCTACTAACCCAAAGGCCGAGTCCAGATTGCTGTTTTTTTGCCTATTTCATGGTTTTGCAGAAAAGGAATATCAAACGGAGTCCAAACAGAATGAAACCTTTGCGAGAGATATTTTTGGAGGAAATCACGCTCGGGAGTCTTCGGTGCCATGTCAAGGGACGTGGGACCAGCCCTCGAGGGTGGGGGGCGCGCCCCTGCCTCGAGGCTGGCCCACACGGCCCCCGGTGCCCTTCTTCTTCCTATATATACCTACGTACCCCAGAAACTCCATACGCAAAGAGAAAACCCTAATTCCACCGCCGTAGCTGCTGTTCCCGTGGAGATCCCATCTTGGAGCCTGTTCCGGGAGGGGGATCCATCACAGAGGCCTTCTTCTTCATCATCATCGCCCTCACCATGAGTTGTGAGTAGTTTACCACAGACCTTTGGGTCCATAGCTAGTATCTAGATGGCTTCTTCTCTCTCTTCGGATCTCAATACAAAGTTCTCCTCGGTCTTCGAGGAGATCTATTCGATGTAATCTCTTTTTGCGGTGTGTTTGTCGAGATCCGATGAATTGTGAGTTTATGATCAAGGTTATCTATGAAAGATATTTGGTTCTTCTCTGAACTTTTTATGTGTGCTCATAATATCCTTGCAAGTCTCTTCGAATTATTGGTTTGGTTTGGCCTACTAGATCTATAGTTCTTGCAATGGGAGAAGTGCTTGGCTTTGGGTTTAATCTTGCGGTGTCCTTTCCCAGTGACAGTAGGGGCAGCAAGGCACGTATTGTATTGGTGCCATCGAGGATAAAAAGATGGGGTTTTCATCATATTGCTTGAGTTTATCCCTCTACATCATGTCATCTTGCTTAAGGCGTTACTCTGTTCGTATGAACTCAATACACTAGATGCATGCTGGATAGCGGTCGATGTATGGAGTAATAGTAGTAGATGCAGAATTGTTTTGGTTTACTTGTCTCGGACGTGATGCCTATATACAATGATCATGCCTAGATAGTCTCATAATTATTCGCTTTTCTATCAATTGCTCGACAGTAATTTGTTTACCAGCCATAGAATATCGCTATCATGAGAGAAGCCACTAGAGAAAACTATGGCCCTCGGGCCTATTCTCAACATATCAATCTACATCTACTTTACTTTTACCAATTTTATTTGCTGTTTTATTAAACCTAAAGTACCAAAAAAATTACTATCATCTCTATCAGATCTCCCTCTCGTAAGTGACCGTAAAGGGATTGACAACCCCTTATCGCGTTGGCTGCAAAGTTCTTATTTGTTTGTGCAGGTGCGAGGGACTGGCGCGTGGTGTCCTACTGGATTGATACCTTGGTTCTCAAAAACTGAGGGAAATACTTACGCTATTGTGATGCATCTCCCTTTCCTCTTCGAGGGAATACAACGCAAGCTCAAGAGGTAGCAAGAAGAATTTCTGGCGCCGTTGCCGGGGAGGCTTACGAAAAAGTCATATACCAAGTACTTATCACAAACCCTTATCCTCCGCATTACATTTATTTGCTTCTCGTTTTCCTCTCCCCCACTTCACCTTTGCCGTTTTATTCGCCCTTCTTCCGCCGTGTGTTTTTCGTTCGCTTGCTTCTTGTCTGCTCGTGTGTTGCTTGCTTGCTTGTCATCATGTCTAGCACACCTATCATTATCACCACTCCCAAGAGTGAGGTCCTCAACTTTCAACAAAGGGAGGAAGAAAACTTAAAAGATGCTTGGTATAGAATTTGCAATGCTCAAAATAGATCTAATCGGAAGCTTTCCACTTCCGTTCTTCTTCGCAATTTTTATGTTGGCATAACTCCGTGGAATAGATTTATCTTAGATACCATTACCGGAGGGAATTTCTTGGGTAGCCACACCATTGATCCTTACAAAGCTATGACTGAATTATTTGGCTCACCACCTCTTATGGTTAATGGGACCTTTTAAACTTTGGAGCATGTTATGCAAAGGTTAGAAATTATTGAGAACAAAGTTGCTAGGGTAGAATTGTTAGAGAACTTGGATAGAAAAATTCACAACGAAATTACCCAATATGGATCTAAGGTAGGAGTTGTTCTGAAAAATCTTAAAGAAAAAGAACCCATAGTTAAAGAAAAGCTAGATCAAGATTCTCCTAGAATCAATAAGCTTGAGGATGTTATCACTAATGTGGGTTCCGCTCTTTCTGCTTAAAAACCACTCCAAATACCTCCACTAAGTTATCTAAGTTCATGTATGTCCCTAAAGACAAGGGTGAAACTTCTAGACTTGCGGATCTCAAATCCATAAGTGTTCATCCTAATTTTCTTACTTTTGCAAGAGACCCTTTTGACACTTTAGAACTTCTTGATTTCTTGCCCAAGAGTTTGATTATTCATAGGGACAAAGAAGTGCCCAAAAATCACAAGTGCTTAATTAAAGAATTGCCTTCCAAGGATGGCAATACCTAGATCCATCTTGTATCGTGCCTAGCTAGGGGCATAAAACGATAGCGCTAGTTGGGAGGCAACCCCATTTTTTGTTTTTTGTTTTTGTTGCTGTTAGGGAATAAATATTGCATCTAGCCTCTGATTAGATGTGTTTTCATGTTTTGTTTAGTGTTTGTGCCAAGTAGAACCTTTGGTAAGACTTGTATGAAGTTTATATGATCTTGCTGTGAAAAATAGAATCGTTAGTGCTCGCTAAAGTAGTCTTCAGATTTTACTGGAGCGTGATTTTTAGTTGATAATTTTTTCTAAAGATTTGTAGACAAATTGCACAAATGTACCAATTTAGTTTGAATTTTTTGGAGTTCCAGAATGTCACACCCTGATTTTCATGCCACATTGCTTAAGCTAATAATCATGCTAAAAATGTGGATTGACAAAAACTTTTGAGTGTTTTTGACTTTGCTTGATTGGTTTTCTATTTGCTGCTTGTTAGTGCTCTAAAAATCAAATAAATCATCCAACTCTTATACTTCATCTCCTTGATCCAAAACCTTTTCCCAATGATCATGCCATGTGTATAGACCAGTATAGTATCTTCTTATAAAAATATTTTGGCCAAATAGTATTTTCTAAAAATTAGTTTTCCAAAAACCCCTGAATTGAGGTTTGCACTACAAGTACCTTATTTAGGGTGTGAAAAATATTTAAAAAAGTATATTTGAATCCTATTAGGTATAGGACTCCCATAAACCACAAAATTATAATTTTAAAAGTTATTTTTATATTTTATTTAAAAGATTTTTCTTAAGGCCAGAAATGGTCTTTAATTGGGAAAAATTATTTAACTATTTCAAAAATAATTGCCAAAATTCAGGGAAACTCATAGGACATATATTGTCCATATATAAGAGTTTCAACACATGGTAATGTTCAAAATATTGGACAAATCCTTCATTAACCCTTCCTAGATATTTAAAGCTTTTGAAATATTTACAAAGGAAATATTTTCCAAAAATTCCAGGGAAATTCTATCATGTCAAATATGACATATTTGATGATCTTACAAAGCCTCATGCGTGGAAGATCAAGGAAACATCATCTAATCCCCTCAAAACCATTTCTGTCCATTTTGAAGTTTGAGCAACTTTACATTGCCAAACTTGTCCAAATGCTCTCAAACTTGGTGCACATGCTAAAATGATGTAATTATGCATCTATGCCAAATGGCACAAGTTTTTGAGAAGGACAACTTGACCTAAGTCCCCCAAAACCCTTTCTGACCAGATCCAAATTTGAACAACTCTACATTGCCAACTTTTTACTTGGGGCCTTAAATTTTGTGGACATGTTCACAACCCCAAATGATGACACTACACCAAGTGGTGCATCAAGGAGGGATGATTTGCTTAACCTAATCTTGAGAAATCCAACTCTGTTGATTTTCTAGGGTTTACCAAAGTTGCACTGGCAACTTTGCCCAAATGAGCTAAAATTTGGTGGAAGGGCCTAAATGTATGTGACATTTGATCCTGTTAAGTCTCATGTAACCTGGAAGTCATTTGCTTGCCCAAAACTACATCAAACACCTTCTGCCATTTTTCCAAAACCATTGTTTTGACCCCTTTCACTATTCCCCTTTACCTCAAATTCTTACCACAGGTAAACCTGATCATCTTCTACCTCCAGTAACTTCCCCATGGCCAGAGCTCAATGATTGAGGGGTGAAAACCCCATTTTTACTCTTCTGGACAGCATCATTCTTCTCCTTTCTCACCTCCCTCCTCACTCCAGTGGCCCTCCAGGGCATCCCAGGCCGTCTGTACATTGTTTACTACCCCCTAGCACTGTTGGACATTAGGGGACACAGCCAGGGTGCAAGGGACATGACCATGCCGGCCAAAGACACGCTCTGGAGCGCGCTACAGTGCGCCAAGGCACTGTAGCTCGCCCCCCGAGGCATCCAGGCGGCATTGGGCAGAGCGAGCGTGTCCATCGAGGTCGCCTCGACGTCCACGACACGCCTCGCTGTTGGGCCCCTCCTCCCTTGCCCCCCTTATCCCTCCGTGAGCTCGCCCGAGCGTGTCCATGGACATTGCTCACGGTGCACCACGGCCACGCCTATTTAAGCCACCCCGACCCTCTCTCTCGTCTTGGTTAGAACCTCCTCTCTCCCGTGAACCTCCTGGACATGCTCTGCCTCCCCCTCTGGCTCTCCTTGCCTCTCCCTAGCCACCTCGGTCGCCGTCGTCCTCCGCCTGGTTCCGGTGAACCGAGGCTTCCCCTCCTCTCCTTAGACCATCAGGGGAAGGCCCATAGGACACAAGATCCTCCGCACCCCCGTCTTTCTTCTACTCCGGGGCCTGCGGCGTCGCACTCGTCTCGACCCGAAGCCGCCCGCCGGCGCCGAGGCTGCCGCCGCCCCCGTTCCCCCTCGGACCGCGTGAGGCCCATGGATGGGCTCGGCTTGATCCCCCGGAGCTCGTCAGTGTGCTGGACGCCGCCGGGGATGACCGGAGTTGCCGGGAAGGGCGCCGGCGCCTGCTCGGCCGGCCTCCCCTGCTCCTCCTCTGATTTAAGCGGGAGGTAGGAGGAGGGCCTGCCAGCAGGGACCACCGGTAAGTGGCTAAGGCCCCGGGCCCCCAGTTAAGTGAAGACGGCCTTCGGGGAAGGCGCCTATCCTGGCCGAAGGCGTACTCACGGGAGTACGCCAACGACGTCACCTGTGCACCCCGGGCGGCTGATGCCACTGGGCCGGCCCACGTCCACATCCCGCCTGTGCGCAGGATAAGGGTAAAAAAATCATTTCCCTTTCCTTTTCTTTTTCTGTAAACTTCATAAACCCATAAATAATTCAAATAAGCTCCAAATTCGATGATTCAAATTTCTAGGAGTTTCTAAAATCCTGATCTACCTGTTGGTGCAACATGCACATTTTTCCAGAAACCTTTTCTTCACAAATAATTATCAAATGTCATTATTCCATTTCTGTGATGAACATTAGAAAATCACAGAGAGCTCAAATTTTATCCAAATGCAGTGGTTCAAATTCCTAGGTGCTTGTCATATCCAAACTTAGTTTTGGAACATTTTTTATTAATACTTTCTGTACCCCACCAAATAATGAGCCATTTCCTCATATTTATCAACTTTGTAAAATCCTAGGAAATTCATTTGAACTCCAAATCCAGTGAAACCAACTCCTAGATGCTTCTAAAATCATGATTTGTTAAATGGGTGCCTTTGCTCAGTTTCCAAAAATATATTTCTGTACACTTCTTTCAAATCCATAAACCCCTTGATTCCATCATATTGAAATGTTCCAAACTATCCATTGATCCAATACCTATGAAAACACCTTGGTCATTTCTCATATGGCCAGAGGTATCCCAGAAAAGTCCAACTCCTATTTTTAGAGAACTTTTATATTTTTGCTTTGTTGTGTTGCTTATTATGATTGTTTCCATCGTTAGTTGACGAAATAAACGGAGTACTCGGAGATGGACCAGAAGGTTTGAAGAATCGGGAGGATAAGGCAAGCAGCCCTTTGACCATGTTCGAGAAACCTTTTTATGCATGTCTCATAGCACCTTATTATCAATGCATCGGAATCATGTAGAGGAGGTGACCACTTTGGTTGGTACCTTTGATACTTTACTATTGAAACTTGCATCAAACATGACCCTACCTTCTTATGAGGGTTATGTGGGTGGGAGTAGATAGATATATGCTATAGTAGTTGGCTACGCAAAATGGGTCAGGGTTATGGATAGAAAGGAACAAGTGTGGTAAGACATACTTGCAGATAACCCAGTGGGTGCCACTAATGCCCCTGGGAGTTGATGAGGAACTAGGGCACTACTTGGTGAATAAGTAGTGTACCGAGGCTTGATGAAAGTGTTGTTTACAGAGATGGATTAGATTTATGTGTGACTACCGTCCCAACCAAACATGCGCAACCATTCTACCCTTATATGGGAAAGGGCATTATTGATTACCTAGGTCGATGCTAGCATGGTGCCCGCATTACTAGTGATGGGGGTGACATGAGGTCACTCTCGGGACGGGGTCATGCTTGGATAGGCGGCCATGACTACTTTCACAGGGCACCGAACACACCGTTGGTATCCCGTGTCAGTGGTATGAGATGAATATGGGAGCAAGGCTCCACAATCTTTAAGATGTGAAATGTTTGGCACGGGGCTGTTACCAATCGAGTGGACTCTATGTTAGTGTCGTCTAGGGAAAGATAGTGATTGGGTGCTTACCCCGGGTACTTGAGGTACTGCGGGTCGTGGATGACACGGAAGTTTCCCCGGATCTTGTGGGTAAAGTGTGCAACCTCTACAGAGTGTCAAACTATTCGAATAGCCGTGTCCATGGTCAAGGACAGTTGGGTGGTGCTACTTAGACTATGTCCATAAGTTTCTGGGAAACAACACGGTTTGGTAAATCTGTTGATGTGATCGTGAGGAAGTCACGATGAGCGCGAGCAAGAGTTGTTCATGACTCTTTCTCAATAATGATGTCTGTAACCTTCTGATACTTGTTGCAGACACATGCATGCCCTTGTTATATGTTGATCATACTTGCATATGAAAAACTAGCTTTCTGCAAAACTACCAATTAGCAGTAGAGCCTCGCATAATTATTCTGTCATCACACTTGGGTTGCTTGCGAGTACATTCAAAGTACTCATTGGCTTGCCACTGGTTATTTTATTGTCCATGCATGAGAGAACAGTATATGATGAAGATCTCTTGGTGACGAACTTGCGAGCTTGGACGCTTCCCAGTCAGAATGCCTGTAGGGTTAAGGCAGATGGCATGGGTCCAAGTTGTTATTGAAGATTTCCGCTGCAGTGTTATACTCAAGACTTGACCATTATGGTCCTATTTGTGTAATACGGTATGTATGGATGTAAGACTCTTGTTATTCAGCTTCTGTGTGTTCAGTGAGCATTGATCTCTGGGATCACTGTACACGTGCATTCGGTGATCACGACTTATGAGTCGGGGTCCCCATAGAGCTGGTATCAGAGCCATCCTGACTGTAGGAAGCCTTAGTTAGCATGGTCGTTAGTTAGGGTAAAACTATTTCCAAAACTATTACTAGTTTTCAAAACTATCTATACTTCTCTTCCCTTCTCAATTTTTCGAAAACTAGGCTATACTTGATCTCTTCCCCTTCAAAACATTTGGTCGCTAGAACCCTTATGCCCCAGACCACTGGATTTTCTGTGATCCTCGTGGAGTGCACCTTGCCAAACAATCACCCACCACTTCTGAACACAAGATTGGCGACACCACGACAAGACGATACCAATAGTAAATCCATCCTTGAGGAATGAGGACATGAAGACCCAGAAGATGGTGACACCCTTGACAGAGCCCCAAGATGATGCAACATTGGCCTATGATGACCAGGGTATGGGTTATGCAAAATCATGATATACATCGCTAATAGAGTAATCCTGTCACTATCGTTGTTGTATCGGCAACCATCGGTGGATGAGAACCTCGCCATTTGGTCCGCCTCACTATAGTGAGCAGGAAAACGGTTCTCTTCGTCCCCCGCTCTTGGTGTCGATGTTGTCATCAACGTAACCGACATGTTGAACCTCTACTATGCCTTGTTAATATCATTGCATAAAGGATTGCCTACCTGGTACCCCCGGCGTCCCAGAAGGCACAAGGGATCATCATGATTAAAGAGACAAGAGAAGACCAAGTCAACGCCAGCTACAAGGAGACACCTTCACCACATCACCTCATCAGGCGAGAAGTTGTTGAAGATTCTTCAGGCTCAACCCGAATCGTTTATCAAACAACTACAAGGGACATAGCAACACCTGAGGAATGCTCAGAAGACTGCACGAGGCACAAGTCACGACTGCTGAGTCCGAGAACCCCTAGGGTAGGATAAGTCGTGTACCCCCTATGCGCAGTCGAGTCCGTATGATGGTTCGAATAGAACCATGATTGTGTGTTGCTTTCTTTTATTTATTTGTGTTTTGATATAAGTCGCACTTTTTCCCTAGGCAACAAGTGCATGGCTATATCATCTTCCTTGCCTCGTTTCTTTTGTTTCGGCCTTTTTGCACCTGTTTGTTTGCACCTGCACTATAGAACCCCCTTTTAGGCATTCCCCTCCTCTATGCTACTTTTTCCCTCTCTTCTCTCTCCTCAACTGAAGACTTCTGCTACAACCTCCACGACCAAGTGCAACCCCGTGAAGTTATGTTTAACCCTCCAGGCTAGAGATGTGACGCCCGGAGACCGACGTCCCAGAAGATTCCAGATGTTCCGGGTTTCTCCCGTGTTTTTCAGTTGTGCTTGCTTTATTTATTTTGCATTGCATCATGTCATCATGCCATCATGTCTTTAATCTTTGCATCTCACTTAAATAAATTGTGTGGACCTTCGGTCCACTTAAATCGAGGGAAGGATGACTTCTCTTTATAACATATCCTCCTAATATTTATGGAGCTATTATAAATAAATATTCCAATTGTTTGGAATTAACCCATAACACACTTGCATAATATTCTCCATGCCTTTTGTATCCCAATTCTTGTTCTCAAACTTTTCCCATAAATCCTTTTATCATTTTCCCGAGCTCCACCAAAATTCTCACTATTTTTGGACTCTCCAAAGCCTCAATCTTGTTCAAATCATTTGAATTAAATTCAAATGAATTTGAATTTAGACTTTCATTCATGCCCACTCCTATTTTTTTTCATGGACCATGCACATTTTGCGAGTCCAAGAAAGTTAAAACCCTATTCCCAAGTTCCTTCTCTAACCTTTCCTTTCTCTCATCTCTTTCTTTCTATTTTTTTTCTGCTAATAGAATTAAGAGAGAACCAGCCCAGCCGGCCTCTCCGGCCATCTGGGCCTCCCAACGAGCCGGCCCAGCCTCCCTCTCCCTTGCAACCCTAGCCCGACCGCACCCCGATCCCCTCGATCCTCCCTCAACGCCGCACCCCTCTCCCTGTCGTTTCCTTCCTACGCCGCCAGGGAGCTAGCGATCCCGTGCCCGAGCCTCTCCTTCGATCTCCCCCTCTCCCTCTCGTCTGCTCTCACCCACCGAGCCGCCATCTCCCATTCCCCTGCCTCCTCTGCCCCTCGTCGAGGCCCCGCGAGCCGCCCCGCATCGCCAGGCCGAGCGCAGCGTGCCGTGGCCTCCCTCCCCGCGCCGAGGCCACTCCAGCGCCGCGCTTGTGGGTGCCCGAGCCCGCCATCGCGAGGGCCTCGTCCTCCCACGCCGGAGCAGCCAGGGCCGGCCAGGAGCTGCCGCCGCCGCCGCCAGGGCCTCTTCTCCAGCGCGCCCCTGCCCTGTGCCTCGTCCTCCTCCGCGACCCTCGTCCACGAGCACCCGAGGCCCTGCCTCCTCTTCGCCTCGCCTCCTTCCCGGCGTCCAGTCGCAGGACCAGCAGCTCCTTCGGGCCTCTGCGTCGCCCAACTTGCCTTGGCCGTGAACGAGACCTTGCCATGTTTGTTTTGTTGCTGTGGTTGTTTCTCCAAGGTCCTCGGAAGCGTCAAGTTCCTCTTCAAGATGTACGACTACATCCGATGTTGTTTTTGACAAGTACCTCGACGCATGCTCGGAGCCCTCGGATCCGTCAAGTTTGACTACCACACGTGTACGACTACTACATGAACGAGTACCACGACGACCGTTGTTCGCCAAGTACCCCGCCGGCAAGACTGCTACGCCCGAACGACTACCTTCGGTGAAGAAACGAGTACCACTACGCTCGGCGATGCGACAAGTACCCATACCGATGACCGTGAACCACTACTTCCACTACCGTCGCCGAGGACCCGTGTAATGCAAGCGTCAAGTTCGACTACCGTCGTCGTGTACCACTACTTCGTTGATGACCTCGTGAACAACTACTTCCTCCACGACCGCCTCGAGAACGTCTACTTCCACTACTTCCACTACGCCCCTCGACGACTCGAACCCCTCCGAAAATGAACGTTCCGAAGGTATAACCCCGAGACGATGCCGTGGATGAATGCTTGTGTTGTATGAGATGTTCCCCTTGTGTGCTTCGTGCCCGAATCGTCTTTTGTCATGCTCCTCGGTTGCCTCATCGCCGACCCGTGGGAACCCGGTGACGGGATCACCCCACCTTTCATCTTGTTCGGCTTGCTCACGCCACCTTTCTTTTGCATCGGTCTCTCAATGAGTTACCGGAACCGAGATGTTGCCGTTGCATCATTTTTGGATCGTTGCCGTGGCACCCTTTCCTTTCACCACGGTGACAATACTTCATATCTCTTCTTGTTAACTTTTAATAAAAAATTGCATAAAACTTGATCATGTCATCCGCATCATGTTAACAACATTAAAATGTGTGAATTGTTGTTGCTTAAAATTGCTAAACATGCATATAGGGTTTTCCGGAATTGTTGTTTGTCATTCCGGCCTCATTTAAACTTGCCTAAATAGGTAGTTTGCTCTTGCTTCACCTCTTTCCATGTTAACAAACATTTAATCTTGTCTTGTAAATAAACGAGAGTCAACTAAATAAATAAAATGTGGTGTTTCGTCAATATGTAACTCGTTGCATATTGAGCTCCACTTAACTTGTAGTGTTGTTGTGCACTCTGCCATGCCATGCATATTTAAAACATGACATGCATCATGCTTGCTTGTGCATCATGACATGCTTATGATTGTGTGTTAACCGTGTTGTTTGCTTCTTTCCGGTATGCTTCTCTCATTAGCTTCGGGTTCGTTCCGGAGTTTTGAGGTTCTGTTCGACTACTTCGTGGACCCGTTCTTCTTCCTTGCGGAATCCCAGGCAAGATGATCATACCCTTGGATACCTTTACTACCATTGCCATGCTTAGTTGTCTCGATGCTATCATTACATGTCGCGCTACCCATCTTTTATGTCAGCCTCTCCTTGTTGCCATGAAACCTCTAACCTTTGAAACCTTCCTAGCAAAACCACTATTTGGCTATGTTACCCGCTTGCTCAGCCCCTCTTATAGCGTTGTTAGTTGCAGGTGAAGATGAAGTTCGTTCCAGGAGGGAACTTGTTGTTGGAATATCACAATATCTATTATTATTATTAACCCACCTATATACTGGGCATGGGTGGAAGGCTTGGCCTTTTGCTCGGTGTTTTGTTCCACTCATGCCACCTTAGGCGCCGATAAACCGGCATTATGTTCCTTGATTTTGCGTTCCTTACACGATGGGTGGATGGGGACCCCTTGACAGTTCGACTTTGAATAAAACTCCTCCAGCAAGGCCCAACATTGGTTTTAATTTGCTCATAATAACAACTTAATTAAAAAATTAAATTTGCATAGGGGGTCGCGTCCCCGGGTACTCTTTTCTACATAGCAGGGGGGGCCAGTGCTGATGGTGTTGGTCCCAAACGGGGAGCCTGCGGGGCCACCACGGGGAAACTCGAGGATTGGTTTTACCTGTAGCTTCACCCATCCGGTTGTGGCCTGAGACGAGATACGCGCGGCTACTATCAGGGTGTCGGCACGCCGAGAGGTCTTGCTGGACTTGTTTTACCATTGTCGAAATGTCTTGTGCACCGGGATGCCGAGCCTGATCGGATTTTCCCTAAGATAAGGGGTGATGATATTATATTTATCACTTCAGCTAATCGTGAGAGCTTGTGATGGGCTAAGTTGGGACACCCCTGCAGGGTTATGATCTTTCGAAAGCCGTGCCCGCGGTTATGTGGAAGATTGGAATTTGTTAATGTCCGGTTGTAGAAAACTTGACAGAGGATCCGAAGTAAAACACACAACTGTGTGAGTAACCGTGACTGTCTCTTTTCATTTTGAGAAGAGAACACTGTGGGGTTATGTTTGACTCGTATGTAGTTTAGGATCTTTAGCGATCACTACTAGTTGCGACTGTTTGCGTAGATTCTCATCTTATTCTTGTACTCGTAAGCTAGCCACCATATTGCTTAGCCGCTGCTGCAACCTCACCACTTTACCTCCTCCTACCCATAAAGCTTTGCTAGTCTTGATACCCATGGTTATGGGATTGCTGAGTCCTCGTGGCTCACAGTTACTACAACACCAGATGCAGGTTCAGCCGAGTATGAAGCAGGAGCTGGTTCGGAACTCCACCGGGAGTTCGATGAAGAGCGTGGCCGTATGCTTGTGACATTTTCGATGATCCGTAGTGGTTTCTACTAGGGGCGATTCTGACCTGTGGCTTTATGTTTTGGTATCTTTCTTTTGTATCTTCGCCTGTAGTCGGGTTGTGATGTTTTCAATGATGTTTTGCTTATGTATTGTATTGTGTGAAGTGGCGAGTGTAAGCCAACTATCTCCTTTTGCAATTTCATCCCTATTTTTACATGAGTCGTGCAAAGATACCAAACTTGAGATCATTCCAGAATGGGCTTATACCTTTAAGTCGTGCCTCGACACGTAGGAGGTATAGTCCCATCCTGGGCATTACAAGTTGGTATCAGAGCCTTCTCCGACCTAGAAGCCCCCACTGATTGATCGAATCGTTGACGGTTGAGTCTAGGCACACACTTGAAAATGTTTTGAGTCCTATATATATATCGAAGAGTAGGATTTCTTTTTACTCCTCATCTCTTTTCACTCTGGTGAGGACTCCTAACGATTACTCTTGCCTCTTCTACTCTCAAAAATTCACCAAATTTTTTTTAGGATCTCGCGAGTATTGTTTGGATTGTTCCGATGTCTTTGTGACGAGAACATTGTTCTCGATGCCTCCTGTCATTTAGGGGTTGTGGCAGTGTCCCGGGGAGTTGAGCTCCGAGGTGTTGTCATCACAAATATATCGCAGCAGTTCTGGAATACTTAAGACAGCCGACATCGAAAACTCTCCTATGCGGTTAGTGGCAAGATAACCCCGACATCACCCAGTACTGGGGAGGTAGTTCGGGAGTATTGCCATAGCTTGTATAGTAGATGCGTTTTGAAGGTCCGAGGTAAACGGTTTCCGGAAACAACTGGTTATGTGTTGAAGGATGGATACAGCTGGATGTAGGATTAGAGTTGAGTGCGCGGTGCTTCCCCTGTATCCCCAACACCTGATTGCATAACTGGAAACTTTCGGAAATTAATAGGTGGGTTCATCTAGTAGTTCTAGGCATTCTTCCAATGAATGCATGATATGGAGTTCGGGGTTCTACATTGAGTGAAGTAGTTTTATGGGCGTTGTTCCGATCGGGAGTTGCATCTTAAAGGGTCCTTGGCTATGCTGATCCGGGGATTGCAAAACCCTTTTGTAACACGTTCCATAAGCTTTCAGCACGAATTTGTCGAACGAAGCTTCTATCTTGTATTTGTTCTATATGCTCCTTGTTGTTTTTATTTACCTTTTGTTCTCCAAGTGGCTTCTCGACAAGTTGATGTAACTGCGGAATTCATTCGTTCAATTCTCTGTTTGAATGATATTGTGAAGATTATGCTGCAACATATCTATCCTTTGTTTTTATTTTGATTTTGGTATTCGAGTTGCTTCGATGTCAAATGTTGATTCCATACCTTTCCTAATCGGTATTCTCATATTTCTATGGGAGTGCTAGTCCTTCTTAACCATCAAGATTTTCATGTTAATCCTTTTCAACCGGTGTGCCTTCTATTCAAGTTTCCATACGGACGCCGTTGAGAAATCTGACGATTTGTCTGTTTCATTCATCCCAAGTTGTCTTTGTTTTTTCCCCACCCTTCCACCCTTCTTCTTCTCGGAGCCAGAATTCCTAGTCAAATATCCATTTTATTCTTGTGATATTTCCTCATTCTTTTCCTTCAATGTTCTTATCCGGTGATTTATCGTGAAGATGCTCAGGAGCTTCAATTTTTTCATTCTCCATTCACGTTTCTTCTCCGGTGGACTAAATTCAAGCTTCGGTCATAATCATATCTCTTCCTTTTTGTTTCACATGTTTTAACATGTTGAAATTTCTTATCCGAAGGCTCTCTTATTTATTCAACTCTCCTATTCTTATCCGGAGTGTACAAGAACTCAGAAGGTTCATAATTCCATTCTTAATCCGTTCAAACTATTTGGAGGATTGTCATCTTATTCAAGCCATTTAATTTAACCGGTGCTATATCTCTTAAGCAATCTTTTTCAACGGTGATTTCTTTAGTGGGCCCTAACCCACAGGTCTTTTCCCAGGATCTTACCTGACTCTTCTATTTTTTCCGGAGTTATTCTAAAATTCTTTTCAAAGTGTGACGTAAGTATGAATCCCATCAGTCACAGTCCTTCTCCAAGACTGCTTTCAAATTCTTTTTCACCATTGTTTCAACCTTTTAATTCTTCATTCCGGAGTGCCTATACAATTCATGGTGGTGTATCTCATCATCTTATCAGATTTTGAAGACTCGAAGACGAGTTCCTCTTGAATCCTTATCCGTTCTTCCAAGATTCGTGGTTCTAGCTTCATGCCATCCTCATAATTGTTTTCGATTGTGGGAATTGTTTTCATGCCCCTTCAAAGCATTTCATGAATTCTTTCCTTTGTGATCCTCCGAAGGCCATCATTTCAGAAGATTTCTTCGTTCTCAGTTTTCAACTTCGTCCTCCAAATATTCTTCATTGATGTCTCTTCGTTCGTCTCCATATTTTTATAGTGGTTCTTTCAAGATTACCCTTCCGTTGTTATCGTTTTAATTCATTTGTTCTTTTCACAATCCTACCGGTGGTTCGTTGAAGATTTACACAAGTTTGTGCAAGATCTCTCTTTAATTCTTTACAACGAGAATAAGTAGTATGCCAAATCCGTTGCTTGTCATCAATTTAATTTGGTGAAGGATAAGCATACAATAAATCTTATTCTTATTTCCCCGAAGTGATTAATCTCTTTTTCCAGAGCTTGTTCATCATATCATATTCCTGGTTCTAAGTTGTTCATCTTGTTTTCCGGAGCTCCAAGTTATTTCTATTATATCATTTCAAACCTCCAACTAATTCATCGCAGGCCTTGAATCTTATTCTTTTCATCTTTCACTTCTCATGCCTTCATTACCGGAGTTCTCATGGTGGGTCATCAAGATTAAATTCATACTTGAAGTCTTCATCAAGATTCTTGTTGGAGCTAAAGCATTCTTCATCATGCTTTCCAAGTGCAATTCTTTCTACCTTATCTTTTTAGATGGTGTTATGTCATTCTTGACAATTCCTTCATGTTTCATGATTCACGAGTTATCAAGAATGAGATATTTAAAACCATCATTTCTTTCTCTTAGGAGATCCTTTCAACCCCCATTTTTTTATCTCTTGGAGTTATCTTGGGTTGTATTTCACCTAAAAGCTTTCCCAAAGGATTGTTGCTAATTATGGTGCTTATAATGACCCAAGTTCTTCATTTATCCTCCCGGTGAGATAAGTTTTTCGTCTCCTTGTTGATCTCAATCCAAGCAATTCGTTTCTGTTAGTGGCTGGTTGTCACCTCTTAATTTTGAGATGTTTTCCATAAGCCCACATCAAGCTTATTCGTTTCGTTGTTGATTTTTTTCCATCAACCCCATTCAACCTTCTTTGTAAGGAGGATTTCCTAATTCATTTGTGGGAGAAGTGTCATTTTTCTTCTCCATTCATTTCTTTCGTTGATTTAGATGCTATTCTTTCATTCCGGAGGCATTGTGATGTTGCTCTCTCCAAACCCTCATCTCGTTTTATCGAGATGATGTTTTTTCCTTGTTTATCAATTTAACCGGAGTATTATGTCCTCTTTTCAAGTTCTCTCATCTTTTCATGTTTTGCCTCTCTTTTCAACCAGAGTGCTGTCTGAATTCTTTCTTACCCCTTGTGCCATTCTTTCAATTGTTTCGGAGCCAATATGCTGTTGATTTCATCAAGTATTATTCCATCTCCTCAAGTTCTTGTTAATTCCTTCCATTTCCAGACGGAGTGCTGTCCAAATTATGTCATTCTTTTTCCTTGGCTATACCGTTGCTGTTTCATATTCTGTTGGTCCGTGAGCTCTTGTTTCATGTCTTTCAACCTTCAAGGTTCTCGTGGTGTTCCTTGTTTCTCATTTTACCAGAGTGTTTTCATCTTCGTTCATCTATGTTGTTTTGTTCTTTCAACTTGTTTAACCTCTCAAGGTTCGTGGTTTCACTCGTCTGTCAAAGAAGCAACTTTGTTTACCTCTTCTTTTTCGTTTCTATCCGGTGCCATCTCTAGGATCTCGGGTCGAGATCCTCTGTTAGCGTGGGAGAGTTGTGACGCCCGAAGACCGACGTCCCAGAAGATTCCAGATGTTCCGGGTTTCTCTCGTGTGTTTCAGTTGTGCTTGCTTTATTTATTTTGCATTGCATCATGTCATCATGCCATCATGTCTTTAATCTTTGCATCTCACTTAAATAAATTGTGTGGACCTTCGGTCCACTTAAATCGAGGGAAGGATGATTTCTCTTTATAACATATCCTGCTAATATTTATGGAGCTATTATAAATAAATATTCCAATTGTTTGGAATTAACCCATAACACACTTGCATAATATTCTCCATGCCTTTTGTATCTCAATTCTTGTTCTCAAACTTTGCCCATAAATCCTTTTATCATTTTCCCGAGCTCCACCAAAATTCTCACTATTTTTGGACTCTCCAAAGCCTCAATCTTGTTCAAATCATTTGAATTAAATTCAAATGAATTTGAATTTAGACTTTCATTCATGCCCACTCCTATTTTTTTTCATGGACCATGCACATTTTGCGAGTCCAAGAAAGTTAAAACCCTATTCCCAAGTTCCTTCTCTAACCTTTCCTTTCTCTCATCTCTTTCTTTCTATTTTTTTTCCTGCTAATAGAATTAAGAGAGAACCAGCCCAGCCGGCCTCCCTGGCCATCTGGGCCTCCCAACGAGCCGGCCCAGCCTCCCTCTCCCTTGCAACCCTAGCCCGACCGCACCCCGATCCCCTCGATCCTCCCTTAGCGCCGCACCCCTCTCCCTCTCGTTTCCTTCCTGCGCCGCCAGGGAGCTAGCGATCCCGTGCCCGAGCCTCTCCTTCGATCTCCCCTCTCCCTCTCGTCTGCTCCCACCCAGCGAGCCGCCATCTCCCATTCCCCTGCCTCCTCTGCCCCTCATCGAGGCCCCGCGAGCTGCCCCGCATCGCCAGGCCGAGCGCAGTGCGCCGTGGCCTCCCTCCCCGCACCGAGGCCTCTCCAGCGCCGCGCCTGTGGGTGCCCGAGCCCGCCGTCGCGAGGGCCTCGTCCTCCCACGCCGGAGCAGCCAGGGCCGGCCAGGAGATGCCGCCGTCGCCGCCAGGGCCTCTTATCCAGCGCGCCCCTGCCCTGTGCCTCGTCCTCCTCCGCGGCCCTCGTCCACGAGCACCCGAGGCCCTGCCTCCTCTTCGCCTCGCCTCCCTCCCGGCATCCAGTCGCAGGACCAGCAGCTCCTTCGGGCCTCCGCGTCGCCCAACTTGCCTTGGCCGTGAACGAGACCTTGCCATGTTTGTTTTGTTGCTGTGGTTGTTTCTCCAAGGTCCTCGGAAGCGTCAAGTTCCTCTTCAAGATGTACGACTACATCGACAAGTACCTCGACGCATGCTCGGAGCCCTCGGATCCGTCAAGTTCGACTACCACACGTGTACGACTACTACATGAACAAGTACCACGACGACCGTTGTTCGCCAAGTACCCCGCCGGCAAGACCGCTATGCCCGAATGACTACCTTCGGTGAAGAAACGAGTACCACTACGCTCAGCGATGCGACAAGTACCCCTATCGATGACCGTGAACCACTACTTCCACTACCGTCGCCGAGGACCCGTGTAATGCAAGCGTCAAGTTCGACTACCGTCACCGTGTACCACTACTTCGTTGACGACCTCGTGAACAACTACTTCCTCCACGACCGCCTCGAGAACGTCTACTTCCACTACTTCCACTACGCCCCTCGACGACTCGAACCCCTCCGAAAACGAACGTTCCGAAGGTATAACCCCGAGACGATGCCGTGGATGAATGCTTGTGTTGTATGAGATGTTCCCCTTGTGTGCTTCGTGCCTGAATCGTCTTTTGTCATGCTCCTCGGTTGCCTCGTCGCCGACCCATGGGAACCCGGTGACGGGATCACCCCACCTTTCATCTTGTTCGGCTTGCTCACGCCGCCTTTCTTTTGCACCGGTCTCTCAACGAGTTACCGGAACCGAGGTGTTTCGTCAATATGCAACTCGTTGCATATTGAGCTCCACTTAACTTGTAGTGTTGTTGTGCACTCTGCCATGCCATGTATATTTAAAACATGACATGCATCATGCTTGCTTGTGCATCATGACATGCTTATGATTGTGTGTTTACCGTGTTGTTTGCTTCTTTCCGGTATGCTTCTCTCGTTAGCTTAGGGTTCATTCCGGAGTTGTGAGGTTCTGTTCGACTACTTCGTGGACCCGTTCCTCTTCCTTGCGGAATCCCAGGCAAGATGATCATACCCTTGGATACCTTCACTACCATTGCCATGCTTAGTTGTCTCGATGCTATCGTTACATGTCGCGCTACCCATCTTTTATGCCAGCCTCTCCTTGTTGCCATGAAACCTCTAACCTTTGAAACCTTCCTAGCAAAACCACTGTTTGGCTATGTTACCCGCTTGCTCAGCCCCTCTTATAGCGTTGTTAGTTGCAGGTGAAGATGAAGATTCGTTCCAGGAGGGAACTTGTTGTTGGAATATCACAATATCTATTATTATTATTAACACACCTATATACTGGGCATGGGTGGAAGGCTTGGCCTTTTGCTCGGTGTTTTGTTCCACTCATGCCACCTTAGGCGCCGATAAACCGACATTATGTTCCTTGATTTTGCGTTCCTTACACGATGGGTATATGGGATCCCTTGACAGTTCGTCTTTGAATAAAACTCCTCCAGCAAGGCCCAACATTGGTTTTAATTTGCTCATAATAACAACTTAATTAAATAATTAAATTTGCATAGGGGGTCATGTCCCCGGGTACTCTTTTCTACATAGCAGGGGGGCCAGTGCTGATGGTGTTGGTCCCAAACGGGGAGCCTGCGGTGCCACCACGGGGAAACTCGAGGATTGGTTTTACTTGTAGCTTCACCCATCCGGTTGTGGCCTGTGACGAGATACGCGCGGCTACTATCAGGGTGTCGGCACGCCGGGAGGTCTTGCTGGACTTGTTTTACCATTGTCGAAATGTCTTGTGCACCGGGATGCCGAGCCTGATCGGATTTTCCCTAAGATAAGGGGTGATGATATTATATTTATCACTTCAGATAATCGTGAGAGCTTGTGATGGGCTAAGTTGGGACACCACTGCAGGGTTATGATCTTTCGAAAGCCGTGCCCGCGGTTATGTGGCAGATTGGAATTTGTTAATGTTCGGTTGTAGAAAACTTGACGGAGGATCCGAAGTAAAACACACGACTGTGTGAGTAACCGTGACTGTATCTTTTCATTTTGAGAAGAGAACACGGTGGGGTTATGATTGACTCGTATGTAGTTTAGGATCTTTAGCGATCACTACTAGTTGCGACCGTTTGCGTAGATTCTCATCTTATTCTTGTACTCGTAAGCTAGCCAGCATATTGCTTAGCCGCTGCTGCAACCTCACCACTTTACCTCCTCCTACCCATAAAGCTTTGCTAGTCTTGATACCCATGGTTATGGGATTGCTGAGTCCTCGTGGCTCACAGTTACTACAACACCAGATGCAGGTTCAGCCGAGTATGAAGCAGGAGCTGGTTCAGAACTCCACCGGGAGTTCGATGAAGAGCGTGGCCGTATGCTTGTGATGTTTTCGACGATCAGTAGTGGTTTCTACTAGGGGCGATTCTGACCTGTGGCTTTATGTTTTGGTATCTTTCTTTTGTATCTTCGCCCGTAGTCGGGTTGTGATGTTTTCAATGATGTTTTGCTTATGTACTGTATTGTGTGAAGTGGCGAGTGTAAGCCAACTATCTCCTTTTGCAATTTCATCCCTATTTTTACATGAGTCGTGCAAAGATACCAAACTTGAGATCATTCCAGAATGGGCTTATACCTCTAAGTCGTGCCTCGACACGTAGGAGGTATAGTCCCATCCTGGGCATTACAAGAGACCCATTCCTAGACCCTTTGAGACTTCACGAGACACTCCAGCACGAATCCTTAACCATGTGCTTAACCCATAGAATCGCAAGAGAACCAGTTAAGCCTCTATAACCTTGCACAACACTGGGTTGTAATGGAACTAGTGGACACAGTGAGTGAGCACATTTTCATCCTAATATAGCACAAGAACTGATGATGCCATAGATAGACCAATTTGAGGATATAAGACAGATGACTTGGTGGCTTTTTATCAGTGACTTCGAGGAATTATGTGAGACCCTGATGGATTGTGAGGTTTCATATTGGTGGGATCATGACTTTGGGGAAGCATGTAGGAATTCTCGTCGGGCATGAGATTTGGATGTAAGTAGGTGATTCTGGTTGGGTATAGATGCTAAGTATGTCTGCATGGTTCGGAGTAAATTGGATTTAGACCGATGAACCTGATCATGATACCATGCTTCTCGGTGGACAATAACCTAGGAGATTGGATTATTTGTCGGAATTGATTTAGGGATCTATATAATCATGACCTTGGAGTTTACTTGACCCGGATGTTGGGAATTTGGTGGACTTACTATCGTAATGCATAGTCCTTCCAAGTATTTGGGTATTATAGGAACTTGAGATCTTGTGGAACACCGTAGACATTGGATTTGTAGAATTATTGGATTATGTGGTGATTGATGGAAATTACCGAGCTATTGGAGTTGATCTATAGGAAGGAAACAAAATCTTGGAGTGGCCTATGACGTGTTTCCATAGAATAGAGATGCATTATCGTGAGCCTTGCAAGAATAGGTTGAGTGCTTGGATTGTGGAGTTTAATTTAAGCTTAGCAGCATGAATGATCTACCCATGGATTTTAGGGGTAGACATACATATGGATTTGGGGATCGTAGACAAGTATAATTTTGTTAGATCGCCTCTTGAGAGTCATGAGGATATGTATGGCATGAGTGGTGATTGAAGCTGGTCTATGTGAGAAGATGCTTTTTCGTTCGGAGTACTAAATAGAGCTATTGGCATATCAGAAACCGTGCTTAAGGATAAGATAATAAACGTTCACTCACTCACTAGAATCCTTGAAACCCTTAAGCCCCACCAAGCCACAACCTGGTCAGATCCCGACCACGGGCCTTGGCTCTAAGTCAGGAAGACCTTGCAAATACTCAACCGAGACCACCACCAATACCCCAGCGTACCTTGCGTACCCCATAGACCTCATGGAATAATTGGACAAGTTGGGTAACATCATTACTTGATGGCCTACTTGTCTGCCCGAAGACAAGAGAAGAGATGGACAGCTGGATAGAAGACATTTGAAGGCCGCCATGTCAAGAAGGAAGAACTACACTGACCACCGTCATCAAGAAGGAAACTCCTGCGTCCAAAACCGGGCGTATCTGCAAACCACTCCTCTCGAAGGGACCGAGCATTTCCGTGCCGAAGGGGGCGCTCATACCAAGATTTATCGACCTTCTTCAAGTTCACTGCCAGACAAATAGTAGACGGCTACCAGCTAAACTTACCACCTGAGTTACCCTCCGTGCACCAAATTTTCCACAAGTCACAACTCTGGAAATACTTTTGACTTCCTAACTAGTCGGTCCCCGCAAGGACATCGATCACCGAGCCTTTGACATCTAGCTCAACCTAACCCATACAAGCGACCCCTCAGCAACCTCCATCAAAGAGGGTAACAAGCAAGAAGCCACACCACCAAGTACTTCAAGATTCCAGGGAGCACCACTCGGAAGCAGAACCAACAAGAAGAAGTGAACACTACCCCGTATCCAAGACTCCGTATTCCTTTCCACGCCCAGTCTGGGAATCTCGGGGACAAGATTCTTGTAAGGGGGGTAGGTCTGTCACACCCTGATTTTCATGCCACATTGCTTAAGCTAATAATCATGCTAAAAATGTGGATTGACAAAAACTTTTGAGTGTTTTTGACTTTGCTTGATTGGTTTTCTGTTTGCTGCTTGTTAGTGCTCTAAAAATCAAATAAATCATCCAACTCTTATACTTCATCTCCTTGATCCAAAACCTTTTCCCAATGATCATGCCATGTGTATAGACCAGTATAGTATCTTCTTATAAAAATATTTTGGCCAAATAGTATTTTCTAAAAATTAGTTTTCCAAAAACCCCTGAATTGAGGTTTGCACTACAAGTACCTTATTTAGGGTGTGAAAAATCTTTCAAAAAGTATATTTGAATCCTATTAGGTATAGGACTCCCATAAACCACAAAATTATAATTTTAAAAGTTATTTTTATATTTTATTTAAAAGCTTTTTCTTAAGGCCAGAAATGGTCTTTAATAGGGAAAAATTATTTAACTATTTCAAAAATATTTGCCAAAATTCAGGGAAACTCATAGGACATATATTGTCCATATATAAGAGTTTCAACACATGGTCATGTGCAAAATATTGGACAAATCCTTCATTAACCCTTCCTGGATATTTCAAGCTTTTGAAATATTTACAAAGGAAATATTCTCCAAAAATTCCAGGGAAATTCTATCATGTCAAATATGACATATTTGATGATCTTACAAAGCCTCATGCCTGGAAGATCAAGGAAACATCATCTAATCCCCTCAAAACCATTTCCGTCCATTTTGAAGTTTGAGCAACTTTACATTGCCAAACTTGTCCAAATGCTCTCAAACTTGGTGCACATGCTAAAATGATGTAATTATGCATCTATGCCAAATGGCACAAGTTTTGGAGAAGGACAACTTGACCTAAGTGCCCCAAAACCCTTTCTGACCAGATCCAAATTTGAACAACTCTACATTGCCAACTTTTTACTTGGGGCCTTAAATTTTGTGGACATGTTCACAACCCCAAATGATGACACTACACCAAGTAGTACATCAAGGAGGGATGTTTTGCTTAACCTAATCTTGAGAAATCCAACTCTGTTGATTTCTAGGGTTTACAAAAGTTGCATTGGCAACTTTGCCCAAATGAGCTCAAATTTGGTGGAAGGGCCTAAATGTATGTGACATTTGATCCTGTTAAGTCTCATGTCAACTGGAAGTCATTTGCTTGCCCAAAACTACATCAAACACCTCATGCCATTTTTCCAAAACCATTGTTTTGACCCCTTTCACTATTCCCCTTTACCTCAAATTCTTACCACAGGTAAACCTGATCATCTTCTACCTCCAGTAACTTCCCCATGGCTAGAGCTCAACGATTGAGGGGTGAAAACCCATTTTTACTCTTCTTGACAGCAGAATTCTTCTCCTTTCTCACCTCCCTCCTCACTCCAGTGGCCCTCCAGGGCATCCCAGGCCGTCTGTACATTGTTTACTACCCCCTAGCACTGTTGGACATTAGGGGACACGGCCAGGGTGCAAGGGACATGACCATGCCGGCCAAAGACACGCTCTAGAGCGCGCTACAGTGCGCCAAGGCACTGTAGCCCGGCCCTCCCGAGGCATCCAGGCGGCATTGGGTAGAGCGAGCGTGTCCATCAAGGTCGCCTTGACGTCCACGACATGCCTCGCTGTCGGCCCCCTCCTCCCTTGCCCCCTTATCCCTCCATGAGCTCGCCCGAGCGCGTCCATGGACATTGCTCACGGTGCACCGCGGCCACGCCTATTTAAGCCACCCTGACCCTCTCTCTCGTCTTGGTTAGAACCTCCTCTCTCCCGTGAACCTCCTGGACATGCTCTGCCTCCCCCTCTGGCTCTCCTTGCCTCTCCTTGCCTCTCCCTAGCCACCTCGGTCGCCGTCGTCCTCTGCCTGGTTCCGGTGAACCGAGGCTTCCCCTCCTCTCCTTAGACCACCAGGGGAAGGCCCACAGGCCACAGGATCCTCCGCACCCCCCTCTTTCTTCTACTCCGGGGCCTGCGGCGTCGCACTCGTCTCGACCCGAAGCCGCCCGCCGGCGCCGAGGCTGCCGTCGCCCCCATTCCCCCTCGGACCGCGTGAGGCCCATGGATGGGCTCGGCTTGATCCCCCGGAGCTCGTCAGTGTGCTGGACGCCGCCGGGGACGACCGGAGTCGCCGGGAAGGGCGCCGGCGCCTGCTCGGCCGGCCTCCCCTGCCCCTCCATTGATTTAAGAGGGAGGTAGGAGGAGGGCCTGCCAGCAGGGCCCATCGGTAAGTGGCTAAGGCCCCGGGCCCCCAGTTAAGTGAAGACGGCCTTCGGGGAAGGCGCCTATCCTGGCCGAAGGCGTACTCACGGGAGTACGGCAACAACGTCACCTGTGCACCCCGGGCGGCTGATGCCACTGGGCCGGCCCACGTCAACATCCCGCCTGTGCGCATGATAAGGGTAAAAAAATCATTTCCCTTTCCTTTTCTTTTTCTGTAAACTTCATAAACCCATAAATAATTCAAATAAGCTCCAAATTCGATGATTCACATTTCTAGGAGTTTCTAAAATCCTGATCTACCTGTTGGTGCAACATGCACATTTTTCCAAAAACCTTTTCTTCACAAATAATTATCAAATGTCATTATTCCATTTCTGTGATGAACTTTAGAAAATCACAGAGAGCTCAAATTTTATCCAAATGCAGTGGTTCAAATTCCTAGGTGCTTTTCATATCCAAACTTAGTTTTGGAACATTTTTTATTAATACTTTATGTACCCCACCAAATAATGAGCCATTTCCTCATATTTATCAACTTTGTAAAATCCTAGGAAATTCATTTGAACTCCAAATCCAGTGAAACCAACTCCTAGATGCTTCTAAAATCATGATTTATTAAATGGGTGCCTTTGCTCAGTTTCCAAAAATATATTTCTGTACACTTCTTTCAAATCCATAAACCCCTTGATTACATCATATTGAAATGTTCCAAACTATCCATTGATCCAATACCTATGAAAACACCTTGGTCATTTCTCATATGGCCAGAGGTATCCCGGAAAAGTCCAACTCCTATTTTTAGAGCACTTTTATATTTTTGCTTTGTTGTGTTGCTTATTATGATTGTTTCCATCGTTAGTTGACGAAATAAACGGAGTACTCGGAGATGGACCAGAAGGTTTGAAGACTCGGGAGGATAAGGCAAGCAGCCCTTTGACCATGTTCGAGAAACCTTTTTATGCATGTCTCATAGCACCTTATTATCAATGCATCGGAATCATGTAGAGGAGGTGACCAGTTTGGTTGGTACCTTTGATACTTTACTATTGAAACTTGCATCAACCATGACCCTACCTTCCTATGAGGGTTCTGTGGGTGGGAGTAGATAGATATATGCTATAGTAGTTGGCACGCAAAATGGATCAGGGTTATGCATGGAAAGGAACAAGTGTGGTAAGACATACTTGCAGATAACCCAGTGGGTGCTACTAATGCCCCTGGGAGTTGATGAGGAACTAGGGCACTACTTGGTGAAGAAGTAGTGTACCGAGGCTTGATGAAAGTGTTGTTTACAGAGATGGATTAGATTTATGTGTGACTACCGTCCCAACCAAACATGCGCAACCACTCTACCCTTATATGGGAAAGGGCATTATTGATTACCTAGGTCGATACTAGCATGGTGGCCGCATTACTAGTGACAGGGTGACATGAGGTCACTCTCGGGACGGGGTCGTGCTTGGATAGGCGGCCATGACTGTTTTCATAGGGCACCGAACACGCCATTGGTACCCCGTGTCAGTGGTATGAGATGAATATGGGAGCAAGGCTCCACAATCTTTAAGATGTGAAATGTTTGGCACGGGGCTGTTACCAATCGAGTGGACTCTATGTTAGTGTCGTCTAGGGAAAGATAGTGATCGGGTGCTTACCCCGGGTACTTGAGGTACCGCGGGTCGTGGATGACACGGAAGTTTCCCCGGATCTTGTGGGTAAAGTGTGCAACCTCTGCAGAGTGTCAAACTATTTGAATAGCCGTGTCCACGGTCAAGGACAGTTGGGTGGTGCTACTTAGACTATGTCCATAAGTTTCTGGGAAACAACACGGTTTGGTAAATCTGTTGATGTGATCGTGAGAAAGTCACGATGAGCGTGAGCAAGAGTTGTTCATGACTCTTTCTCGATAATGATGTCTGTAACCTTCTGATACTTGTTGCAGACACATGCATGCCCTTGTTATATGTTGATCATACTTGCATATGAAAAACTAGCTTTTCGCAAAACTGCCAATTAGCAGTAGAGCCTTGCATAATTATTCTGTCATCACACTTGGGTTGCTTGCGAGTACATTCAAAGTACTCATTGGCTTGCCACTGGCTATTTTATTGGCCAGGCATGAGAGAACAGGATATGATGAAGATCTCTTGGTGACGAACTTGCGAGCTAAGACGCTTCCCAGTCAGAATGCCTGTAGGGTTAAGGCAGATGGCATGGGTCCAAGTTGTTATTGAAGATTTCCGCTGCAGTGTTATACTCAAGACTTGACCATTATGGTCCTATTTGTGTAATACGGTATGTATGGATGTAAGACTCTTGTTATTTAGCTTCTGTGTGTTCAGTGAGCATTGATCTCTGGGATCACTGTACACGTGCATTCGGTGATCACGACTTATGAGTCAGGGTCCCCACACAGAAGTAGGCGAACCCAACATATTACTACAGACTGTTCTGTTTTTGACAGATTCTGTTTTTCGTGTGTTGTTTGCTTATTCCGATGCATCTATGAGTAATATTGGAGGATATGAACCATAGATAACTTGGAGTACAGTAGGTTTAACACCAATATAAACAAAGAATGAATTCCTTGCTGTACCTTTGAGTGGTGGTTTGTTTTCTCTTACTAACGGAGCTCACGAGAATTTTTGTCTAAGTTTTGTCTTGTGAAGTTTTCAAGTTTTGAGTATTGCTTTAATGGACTATGGAACAAGGAGTAGCAAAGGCCCAAGCTTGGGGATGCCCATGGAACCCCAAGTAAATTCAACATAATCAAAAGCCTAAGCTTGGGGATGCCCCGGGAAGGCATCCCCTCTTTCGTCTTCATCCATCGGTAACTATACTTGGAGCTATATTTTTATTTGCAACATGCTATGTGTTTTGCTTGGAGCGTCTTGTATAATTTGAGTCTTTGCTTGTTAGTTTGTCACAATCATCTTTGCTGGACACACCTATTTGAGAGAGTTAAATATGGCCTAGAAATTGTTAGAGCACTCTATGTGCTTCACTTATATCTTTTGAGTTGAATAGTTTCTGCTCTAGTGCTTCACTTATATCTTTTAAAGCACGGTGGTGGTAATATTTTGTAGAAATTGTTGAACTCTCATGCTTCACTTAGATCTATTTGAGAGTCCATTAAAACAGCATGGTAAAGTGTTTAGGCTAAAGTAACTAGTCTTCACATGATAGACATCCAATGTCAATGTAGTAAAAAAATTCACATCAAGTGCATTGAATAGAAAGAGATGTTGGATGCTTGATAATTGTTTTGAGACATGAGGATAGTGATATTAGAGTCGTGCTAGTGGAGTTATTATTAAATTGAGAAATACTTGTGTTAAGGTTAGTGATTCCCGTAGCATGCATGTATGGTGAACCGTTGTGTGACTAAGTTAAAGCATGAGGTATTTGTAGAGTGTCAACCTTTGTGTGGAGGTCGGGGGCGCGCGATGGTTAACTCCTACCAACCTTCCCCTAGGGGCATGCGTTGATTGCTTTGTTTTGATGACTCGCAAATTTTTGCAATAAGTATATGAGTTCTTATGACTAATGTTGAGTCCATGGATTATACACACTCTCACTCTTCCACCATTCCTAGCCTCTCTTCTACCGCGCAACTTTCGCCGGTGCCATAAACCCACTATATATCCTTCCTCAAAACAGACACCATATTGTTCCTCAAAACGGCCACCATACCTACCTATCATGGCATTTTCATAGCCATTCCGAGATATATTGCCATGCAACTTTCCACCGTTCCGTTTATATGACACACATCATATTGTCATATTGCCATGCATGATCATGTAGTTGACATCGTATTTGTGGCAAGGCCACCATGCATAATCTTTTCATACATGTCACTCTTGTTTCATTGCACATACCAGTACACTGCCGGAGGCATTCATATAGAGTCATACTTTGTTGTTGTAGTATCGAGTTGTAATATTGTGTTGTAATGAAAGTGTGATGATCATCATTTTCAGAGCATTGTCCCATGGGAGGAAAGGCTGAATCTATAAAGCCCCTCCGCAAAAAAAAGAAAAAAAAAGAGAAAGGCCAAAGAAAATAAAAAAGAAAGGCCCCACAAAAAGAAAAAAAGGAAAAAAAAGGGACAATTGCTACTATCTTTTTCCAAACTTGTGCTTCAAAGTAGCACCATGTTCTTCATTGTAGAGAGTCTCATGCTTAGTCACTTTCATATACTAGTGGGAATTTTTGTTATAGAACTTGGCTTGTATATTCCAATGATGGGCTTCCTCAAATGCCCTAGGTCTTCATGGGCAAGCAAGTCGGATGCACACCCACTAGTTTCTTTTGAGCTTTCATTCATATTTAGCTCTAGTGCATTCGTTGCATGGCAATCCCTACTCACTCACATTGATATCTATTGATGGGCATCTCCATAGCCCGTTAATACACCTAGTCGATGTGAGACTATCTCCCTCTTTTTGTCTTCTCCACAACCACCTCTATTCCACCCATAGTGCTATATCCATGGCTCACGCTCATGTATTGCGTGAAAGTTGAAAGGTTTGAAAAGATAGAGCATGAAAAAAATGCTTGGCTGAAATCGGGGTTGTGCATGATATGAATATTTAGTGTGATAATAAGGGACCATAGCCAACACTATATGATTTTGTAGGGATAACTTTCTTTAGCCATAGTATTTTGAGAAGACATGATTGCTTCGTTAGTATTGCTTGAAGTATTATTGTTTCTTATGTCAATATAGACTTTTGTCTACAATCTTTGAGATCTGAACATTCATGCCACAATTAAGAAAATTACATTGAAAAACTATATTGGTTAGCATTCCACATAAAAAATTCTTTCTTTATCATTTACCTACTCGAGGACGAGCATGAATTAAGCTTGGGGATGCTTGATACGTCTCTAACGTATCTATAATTTTTTATTCTTCCATGCTATTATTTATGAAGTCTTGGATGTTTAATGGGATTTATCATTCACTTTTATATCATTTTTGGGACTAACCTACTAACCCAAAGGCCCAGTCCAGATTGCTGTTTTTTGCCTATTTCAGGGTTTTGCAGAAAAGGAATATCAAACGGAGTCCAAATGGAATGAAACCTTCGCGAGAGATATTTTTGGAGGAAATGACGCTCGGGAGTCTTCAGGGCCAAGTCAGGGGACGTGGGACCAGCCCTCGAGGGTGGGGGGTGCGCCCCCCCTTCCCAGGGCGCGCTCCCTGCCTCGAGGCTGGCCCACACGCCCCCCCTGTGCCCTCCTTCTTCCTATATATACCTACGTACCCCAGAAACTCCATACGTAGAGAGAAAACCCTAATTCCACCGCCGTAGCTGCTGTTCCCGTGGAGATCCCATCTTGGAGCCTGTTCCGGGAGGGGGATCCATCACGGAGGCCTTCATCATCATCATCATCGCCCTCACCATGAGTTGTGAGTAGTTTACCACAGACCTTCGGGTCCATAGCTAGTATCCAGATGGCTTCTTCTCTCTCTCTAGATCTCAATACAAAGTTCTCATCAGTCTTCGAGGAGATCTATTCGATGTAATCTATTTTTGCGGTGTGTTTGTCAAGATCCGATGAATTGTGAGTTTATGATCAATATATGAAAGATATTTGGTTCTTCTCTGAACTTTTTATGTGTGCTCATAATATCCTTGCAAGTCTCTTCGAATTATTGGTTTGGTTTGGCCTACTAGATCTATAGTTCTTGCAATGGGAGAAGTGCTTGGCTTTGGGTTCAATCTTACGGTGTCCTTTCCCAGTGACAGTAGGGGCAGCAAGGCACGTATTGTATTGTTGCCATCGAGGATAAAAAGATGGGGTTTTCATCACATTGCTTGAGTTTATCCCTCTACATCATGCCATCTTGCTTAAGGTGTTACTCTGTTCGTATGAACTCAATACATTAGATGCATGCTGGATAGCGGTCGATGTGTGGAGTAATAGTAGTAGATGCAGAATCGTTTCGGTCTACTTGTCTCGGACGTGATGCCTATATACAATGATCATGCCTAGATAGTCTCATAATTATTCGCTTTTCTATCAATTGCTCGACAGTAATTTGTTTACCCGCCGTAGAATATCGCTATCATGAGAGAAGCCACTAGAGAAAACTATGGCCCCCGGGTCTATTCTCAACATATCAATCTACATCTACTTTACTTTTACTGCTTTTGTTTGCTGTTTTATTAAACCTAAAATACCAAAAACATTACTATCATCTCTATCAGATCTCACTCTCGTAAGTGACCGTAAAGGGATTGACAACCGCTTATCGCGTTGGCTGCGAAGTTCTTATTTGTTTGTGCAGGTGCGAGGGACTAGCGCGTGGTCTCCTACTAGATTGATACCTTGGATCTCAAAAACTGAGGGAAATACTTACGCTACTGTGCTGCATCTCCCTTTCCTCTTCGAGGGAATACAACGCAAGCTCAAGAGGTAGCAGTGATCCAAATCAACTAAGCCATGTCCGATCATCACGTGAGATGGAGTAGTTTTCAATGGTGAACATCTTATGTTGATCATATCTACTATATGATTCACGCTCGACCTTTCGGTATCCCGTGTTCCGAGGCCATGTCTGTACATGCTAGGCTCGTCAATTTTAACCCGAGTATTCTGGATGTGCAAAACTGTCTTACACCTGTTGCATTTGAACGTAAAGCTTATCACACCCGATCATCATGTGGTGTCTCGGCACGACAAACTTTCGCAACGGTGCATACTCAGGGAGAACACTTGTACCTTGCAATTTTGTAAGGGATCATCTTATAATTCTGCCACCGTACTAAGCAAAATAAGAAGCATAATAAGATAAACATCACATGCAATCAAAATATGTGACATGATATGGCCATCATCATCTTGTGCTTTTGATCTCCATCTCCAAGGCACCGTCATGATCACCATCGTCACCGGCGTGACACCTTGATCTCCATCGTAGCATCATTGTCGTCTCGCCAACTATCGCTTCCACGACTATCGCTACCGCTTAGTGATAAAGTAAATCAATTACATGGCGATTGTATTTCATACAATAAAGCGACAACCACATGGCTCCTGCCAGTTGCCGATAACTTTACAAAACATGATCATCTCATACAATAACGTATAACTCATCACGTCTTGACCATATCACATCACAACATGCCCTGCAAAAGCAAGTTAGACGTCCTCTACTTTGTTGTTGCAAGTTTTACGTGGCTGCTACGGGCTTATCAAGAACTGTTCTTACCTACGCATACAAAAAGCACAACGATTTTTCGTCAAGTATGTGATCTTTTAACCTTCACAAGGACCGGGCGTAGCCATACTCGATTCAACTAAAGTGAGAGAGACACACACCCGCCAGTCACCTTTAAGCAACGACTTCTCGTAACGGTGAAATCAGTCTCGCGTAAGCGTACGCGTAATGTCGGTCCGGGCCGCTTCATCTCACAATACCGCCGAATCAAAGTATGACATGCTGGTAAGCAGTATGACTATTATCGCCCACAACTCATTGTGTTCTACTTGTGCATATCATCTACGCATAGACCTAGCTCATGATGCCACTATTGGGGAACGTAGTATTTCAAAAATTTCCTACGATCACGCAAGATCTATCTAGGAGAAGCATAGCTACGAGCAGGGAGAGTGTGTCTACGTACCCTCGTAGACCGAAAGCGGAAGCGTCTAGTGACGCGGTTGATGTAGTCGAACGTCTTCGTGATCCAACCGATCCAAGCACCTAACGTACGGCACCTCCGCGTTAAGCACACGTTCAACTCGATGACGTCCCACGAGCTCTTGATCCAGTTGAGCGTCACGGGAGAGTTTCATCAGCACGACGGCATGGTGACGGTGATGATGAAGTTACCGGCGTAGGGCTTCGCCTAAGCACTGCAACGATATGACCGGGGTGTGTAACTGTGGAGGGGGCACCACACACGGCTAAGAAATCAACTTGTGTATCTATGGGGTGCCCCTGGCCACGTATATAAAGGATGAAGGGAGGAGGAGGCCGACCCTCATAGGGCGCGTCCGAAGTGTGGAGTCCTACTAGGACTCCCTTGTCCTAGTAGGATTCCACCTCCAACATGGAATAGGAAAAGGGGAAGGGACAAGGAGAAGGAAGGAAGGGGGCGCCCCCTTTCCCTAGTCCAATTCGGACCAGTTCATGGGGAAGGGGCGCGGCTACCCTTGAGGCCTTTCTCTCCTTTCTCGTATGGCCCATTAAGGCCCAATACAAATTCCCGTAGCTCTCCGGTACTCCGAAAAATACCCGAATCACTCGGAACCTTTCCGATGTCCGAATATAGCCTTCCAATATATGAATCTTTACCTCTCGACCATTTGGAGACTCCTCGTCATGACCCCAATCTCATCCGGGACTCCGAACAAACTTCGGTTATCAAATCACATAACTCATAATACTAATCGTCATCGAACGTTAAGCGTGCGGACCCTACGGGTTCGAGAACTATGTAGACATGACCGAGACACATCTCCGGTCAATAACCAATAGCGGAACCTGGATGCTCATATTGGTTCCTACATATTCTACGAAGATCTTTATCGGTCAAACCGCATAACAATATACATTGTTCCCTTTGTCATCGGTATGTTACTTGCCCGAGATTCGGTCGTCGGTTATCATCATACCTAGTTCAATCTCGTCACCGGCATGTAATGCCCCGGATGTAATACTTTCCCTTTTGGGCTTATAATATATCTCCGGCTTCATCTATTTCCATTTCGGGTTCTTTGTCTTTCGGGCTTTCGTCGTTTTGTTGTGTGAGTGTGTGGCATTCATTCATATCATGTAGACATGTGCATTGCATTGCATTTGTGTTGTGGGTTGTTTCCGGTTCGTGGCGTTTCTTCCCGTTGTCCGTTTCGTGTTCCGGAGCTCCCTCACGTGTCCGTGACGTCCCGTAGGCCTTCTTTGTTGTTCGGGCGTTTTTCGTTACCGGTGTGCCGCGAGGTTGTGTTGTGTGTTGTTGTTTTGTTGTGTGCAACCCGCCTCTCAAATCTCGTCTCGTTTGGACTCCGTTGACTTTTCCCTCCGTTGTCCGTGTGGGTCCGAAGTGTCCTTACTTCGTGTCCCGGAAATACCCCTACTGCTCTCTTTATCTCCGTCTGGTCCTTTTAAAATCGTCCCCGCGATCGGATCCGTTGGATCAGATCGGAGGGCTCCTAAACACCCCTAGTCCCAAACCCTAGTCTAAAACTGCTATATATAGACCCCTAGTCTATTTTGGCATCCCCTTCTTCTTCCTCCCCTCTCCTTTCTTTTTTTTCAGATCTTCCAGATCCCAAAATCAGTTCCTCCCGCAGATCTGGGCAGGTTCCCGAGGAACCAGCCGCCGATCGATCGATCCTCGAAGGGCCGCGCGAAGTCAACGCTCCAGCGCACTGGGCGCCTCGACCGCGTCGGACGCGCCGCGCCAGGCGAGCAGTTCCTCCGCTCGGTCGCGACGGGCCGTACGCCCCGATCCCGCGAGCCCGTTCTTCGCTCCTCACCGAGCCAGGACCACATCATCGTGGTTCCACCGCTCCGGGCCAACGGCCTCCAGCCTCTTTCGCTGCCGGCTGGGCCTTCTCCGCCGCGGCCCAGGCCAGCTGCGCCTCGCCTCAGCGCCTTCGGCCGCGACCGCCGCAGGCGGGCCTCGCCTCTCCCCCGCGCCGCTTCGCGGGCCTTCCGCCGCGCCTCTGCGGGCCGCGTGCCGCTGGGCCTCCACCTCTCCAGGCGCGAGCCGCCGCTCCTCCGGATCCCGAGCAGGCCGACGCGCCTCCCCAGGCCCAGCCGCAGCCGCCGACACTGTTCACCGGGCCGGCACTGTAGCCGCCGGCCCACCTGTTCCAGATCTATCCCTGAGGTTGTTTTTTTTTCCCTAAGACCCCCAGATCTGTTATTCTGAGATGCATACTTTGACCTGCTGTATCTTTTTACCTGTTGCTCCGTTTTGAGCGTGTAATATGTCCAGATGTTCGTGGAGATGCCCTCTACGTTTTACCTGTTGTAGTCTTGCATGTTAGAGATCATCTAGGGGCTTGTTTTGCTGTTACAAGAGTGTATGATGATATAAACTGCTGCTATGTGTTATTTTTGTGCCACCTTTGACATGTGATATCTTTTAGCTCGTTTGTCCAAACGAGGCAAATGACATGTCCACGTGTTCGTCTCGTCACGAACTACGTGTTGCTTGTGATAGGTTGCATGGTAGATGTATTGTTTCCTTGTTATCTTCGTTGCAAGATGCCATGTTCAAATGTTGTGTTTTTACTTGTTTTGAAATGCCATCTTGTTGAGCTCGTTGTAATCGGTGTGTTCATCACATTGATGCATGCTTGTGTGTTCCGGGATCACCGTCATATGTATTTTGATGCGGTGCTTACCCTTTGCCATGTTTAGTTTCGAGGTGTCTTAAACATGCTCTTTTGTGTGCTATGATGATGTTGCTGTTTTGGGACTTAGTGAAAATTCACTAAGTCTGAAATCTGTAACGTTCCGATGCCATGTTCGTGTGATGTTGTAGGACAAAGCATGATAGTTTTGGGGTGGATTTTGATTGTTCCATGAAGTATATATTGTTGTCTTTCCATCCATGTCCTCACATGTCCATTTGAGGTGCTGTAGCATGCTTATCTTTTGCTCCAAACTTTCAATAAAATTCTGCTGCCAGAATTTTATTTCAAAGTTCAATATGTCCAAGATCATTGCTAGTGATCCGTGACTCCGTTGGGGGTGCACTTTGGACCTAGTTGCTGTACTTTATATCTAGTTTATGTTCAAGTCCTTTGCCATGCTTTTTGGGTGCTGTAGATTATGTATTTTGTGCTCCCAAGATGCCATGTTGCTGTAATTTGCAGTTTTCGCTCAAATCTTGTTTCGGGCATAACTTTTAGCCCGTAACTCCGATTTCAGCGAACTTTATATCAAACTTGGGTGATTTTCTGTGTAGATTAATAATATCAGCTTGTTATCTTGTTTTGAGGTGTTTTGCTTGAGTGATGTTTTACGTGCTCCATGTGCATCTCTAGTGCATCCATCATGCATACATGTTTTTCGAGTGCGCATTGCATCGTGTTGATTGGTGCTTGGTGTGTTTGTCTTGTTTAGAGCACGAAGTTGAGCACGAGTTTTCCAACGAGGTTGAGCACGAGGTTTCCAACGAGTTTGAGCAAGAGGACCCTTCTTTTGATCCGAACTTCTTCTCTTCAGGCAAGATGACCGAACCCCGATAACATTACTATCTTTGTCTATTGCTAGTAGTCTCGATCTATAGTTTTGCCTCGATGCCCATGTTCTTCTTGTCAGCCTCCTACTTGTAACCAATTGCCATGTTTAACCACCCTACCTATGCAAACCGTTGCTTGGCTAAGTACGCTTCGCTCAGCCCTTCTTATAGCGTTGCTAGTTGCAGGTGAAGTGAAGATGCTTGCTCCATGTTGAAGTTTGGTTGGGTTATAACACACTATATAAATGCTTTAACTGAAATCACATATATATTGGCAAGGGTGGAAGGCTAAGCCTTTTGCTTGGTGTTTTGTTCCACTCATGCCGTTAGGATCCGTATAAGCCGGTTTTATGTTCCTTGATTATGCGTTCCTAACACGGTTGGGGTGTATGGGACCCCCTCGATAAACCGCTATGTGCTAAGTCTTTTCCAGCAAATCCCAACCTTGGTACTATTTGCCTAATAACAAACTAAACATGCATAAGGGAGTAATTAACCCTCTTTCTTAATCAACAACCCCGGGCCAGTGCTCCACATGAGTGTTGGTCCGAAACGGGGAGCCTGCGGGGCCGCCTTGAGGAAACTCGAGGTATTTGGTATCCACCCGTAGCTTCGCCCATCCGGACGTGTCCTGAGACCTAGATACGCGCGGCTACTATCAGGGTGACGACACGCCGGGAGGATTTGCTGGATTAGCCTTACCTTAGTTCGGTTTAACGTGAGCACGGGATTCCGAGGATACTCGGGCCTTCCCACTTTGGAGTTGCGACTCCGCGGATCGTGGGCTTGTAATGGGTCAAGTTGGAACACCCCTGCAGGGTTTGAACTTTCGAAAGCCGTGCCCGCGGTTATGTGGCAGATGGGAGCTTGTTAATTCCGGTTGTAGATAACTTGACACAATGATGCTAATACACTACCAGCGTGAGTTCCGTGACTGTCAATTTCCGAATCGGGATTCGGGAGTTGAACACGGAGGGGTTATGCTTGTGAGCTTGTAGCTAGGATCACTTAGTGATCACTTCTCGCTTTGCCTTCTCTTCTCGCTCTCACTTGCGTAAGCTAGATGCTAGTTGCTGCTGCAGACTCTTTGTTGTTCCTTCACCTCATTTCTTTCTTCAGCCTTTCCCTCACCTAAAGGCTTTGATAGTTCTGTTACCCGGGAACGGGATTGCTGAGTCCTCTGTGGCTCACAGTTACTTCACACACCAGATGCAGGTCCAGCTGTGAGCTATCCGGGTGATGGCACCGAGCTGGATTGGGAGTACGACGAGGAGCGTAGTCGTTACTACGTGCGCTACCCGGACGATCAGTAGTGGAGACTCTTACTAGGATTCGATCCGCCTGTGGTTGTTTATTTATCTGAGTTTGGTACTTTGTCATTTGGATTTTGCCCTTAGAGGGTTGTAGTGATCTTATTGTATGATGTTTGAGACTTGTACTGTTATTCTGTGACGTGGCGATTGTAAGCCGACTATTTTAAGTTTACCATCCCTCTTTTACATGAGTTGTGCAAAGATTACCAAACTTGAGATCATTCTAGGATGGACTTATGCCTTTAAGTCGGGCCTCGACCCGTAGGAGGTATAACTCCATCCTGGGCATTACACGGCAAGTCTCTTTACTCGTTCCCTAATACATCATCACGTGACTAACTCATTAGTCATTTGCTTGCAAGGCTTATTATGATGTGTATTACCGAGAGGGCCCAGAGATACCTCTTCGACATTCCGAGTGACAAATCCTAATCTTGATCTACGCCAACACCACAAACACCTTCGGAAATACCTGTAGAGCATCTTTATAATACCTAGTTACGTTGTGACGTTTGATAGCACACAAGGTGTTCCTCCGGTATTCGGGAGTTGCATAATCTCATAGTGAGAGGAACATGTATAAGTCATGAAGAAAGCAATAGCAATATCGTTTAGTGCTAGGCTAACGGATTGGTCTTGTCCATCACATCATTCTCTAATGATGTGATCCCGTTCATCAAATGACAACACATGTTTAATCAATGAGCTAGTCAAGTAGAGGCATACTTGGGACACTCTGTTTTGTCTATGTATTCACACATGTACTAAGTTTACAATTAATACAATTCTAGCATGAATAATAAACATTTATCATGATATAAGGAAATATAAATTACAACTTTATTATTGCCTCTAGGGCATATTTCCTTCAAGGCCGTGTGACGTGGCGCCTGCGAGGTCGTCCATCTCCACTGCGTGGCCCTCAACCATGAGCCCACTCCTCTCCGATGGGATCTTGCCGGTGAACCAGCTACTGCGTGGCCTCCAATGGGGAGCAGAGCCGGGCCACCGGCTGACCTGGCGTCGGTGCTTGCCATGGGGCGTGAAAATGAAGCCTGGGAGCGGCTCATAGGGAATCGGTGGTGCAGCAGGCCGAAGAGATTGGAGGCGCGACAGTCATCTCGTCGGGGACCTGCGCTGCGCGATAGCTGAGAAGTGAGAAGCGCTCTAAAAGGTCAGCGTCCGCACCATATCGTCTGGGTCAAGCTCGAAGAGTGTTGAGTATGTATTTTGTACTGCACGTATATTGGAGTTGTGGCCCACCTCGTAGTCTTGTATAGTTGAGGTAGAGGCCTTCACTTGTAATATATATGCGTGCACCAGCACCCCAATCAATTAATCGCATTGCAAATTATCTGTCTACATGGTATCATCCTCTTCGGTCTAACCCTAGGGTCAGCCGCCGCCGCCGCACCCCACCGCTTCCGCCCCGTGCCTCTCCCAGCCCCACGCACACCGTGCTGCTTCCTGCCGCGTGCCCGCCTCCTATGCTGCTTCGTGCCCGCGTTGACCACCCAAAGCTAGCTAGCTAGCTCTCGTACCGCTCCTCTTCCATCGCTAGCCAGCCGCTAGCCAGCCACGTTGACCCATCATGCACGTCCCGAAGCCGCTACTGCTCGTGCGTCCCGCGCCGCTGCAGCCGCTCCGCGCCTTTTTTTCCATCGCGCACCGCAGCTACGCCGCTCGCGCGCTGTCGCCGCCGCGTAGCGCCTCCCTACGCGCGCCGCCGCCGCTCCCCACCGTCGCCGCCGCCGCGCCGCGCGTGCCGCCGCCGTCCATGGACTCTCCGGGCTACTTCACCATCTGCGGTGGAACCGCTCCACCGGCCGCGCCGATCCAGTCACGTCCTCCCGCACCCGCCGGGTGTTACCCGTTGTCACCACCAGCACCTCCCCCGCAGCACCCGCAAGGGGGAGGGGGCCGACGCAACCGGCATGGCGGCGGTCGCCGCCGCCTGTAGCAGCAGCGGGCCCAGGACGCCGTGGTTGCGCCGCACTATCAGCAGGCTCTCCCCGCTGGCCACCAGGCGTTCATCAGCGCGCCCTTCCAGCCGACTGGCGCCGGCTACGGCGCCCTCCTTGCGCCACCGCCCCTCGGTGGTTATGGCCCGACCGTCCCGACGCCGTCCTACGGGGGCCTTCCGCCGCCGCCGGTACTTGTGCCATGGGACCCCATCCTCCTCGCCGCCCAGCACTCCGTGCCGTCGCCGAGTAGCTCTGTCGGTGGAGGCGACTGGTACATGGACTCAGGTGCTACTGCGCACATGGCATCTCATCCCGGTAACCTAACCTCCTCCACTCCCGTTCACACACACACACACACACTCGTATCACTGTCGACAACGGCTCCTCCTTACCTATTACTCATATCGGTAGCATTAGCTTTCCCTCCACTTCCACACCATCACTATGTCTAATGTTCTTGTTTCACCTGATTTAGTCATGAACCTAGTTTCCGTTCGTCATCTTACTCGTGAGAACCCACTTTCTTTTGATTTTGACGGTGTTGGCTTTTCTGTGAAAGACGCGCGTACCCGGATGGTCCTTCACCGATGTGACAGCCCCGATGAGCTCTACCCCGTGCACGCCGGTGCCTCCACCTCCACACCCATCGCCCTTGCCGCAGGCGTTGACCTTTGGCACGCTCGCTTGGGTCACCCCAACCACACCGTCTTACGTCAAATTCTTAGGAGTTTCTCTTTCTCATGTGATAAGCTCGATGAGCACTCTTGTGAGGCTTGTCGCTTAGGCAAGCACGTTCGTCTTCCCTTTAGTGCGTCTTATTCACTTTTTACCTTTCTGTTTCAATTACTTCATAGTGATGTTTGGACATCTCTCGTTGTGAGTAACACGGGCTATCTTTACTACTTGATGATTTTAGATGATTACTCTGGACTTTTCCCCTTCGTCGTAAATCCGATGCTTTAGCCACACTCACCGCCTTTAACTCCTATGTCACCACCCAGTTCGGTCGCCCCATACTCGCACTCCAAATTGATAACGGAAAAGAGTTTGACAACGTCGCTCGTTGCACACTTCTCGCCTCTCACGACACCACCTTCCGTCTGACTTTCCCATACACTTCCCAGCAGAACGGCCGCGCTGAGCGCATTCTCCGCACTCTTAATGACTGCGTTCGCACGTTACTCTTTCACTCTAACGTGCCCGCCCGGTTTTGGCCCGATACCCTCGCTACTGCCACTCTCTTAGTTAACATTCGTCCGTGTCGCCCTCGGTGGAACTACGCCCCTCACCACCTTCTCTTCGGCACACCATCGTCCTATGATGGTCTACGCATCTTCGGGTGTCTCTGTTATCCTAGCACCACGTCCACCACGCCACACAAGCTCGCACCACGATCCGTCCCATGTGTCTTCCTTGGCTACCCTCCTAACACCAAAGGTTACCGATGCTATGATCCTGTAACTCATCGTGTGTACACCTCGAGGCATGTGTACTTTGTCGAGATGGTGTTCCCTTTTTTTTTCAGATTCCTCCGGCTTCGGCCCCTTCGGCGCCGGCCCCCGTGCCCCCTTCGTGGAGCGATGCGCGGCGGCAGCCCCCGGCGGCCCCCCGGCACGGCGCCCACTGCCGCCACCACCCGTCTTCATGACTTCCTCCCCCGAGGTCGAGTCCGAGCGGCCCCCCGGGTGCTAGTCTCCCTCATACGAGGTTGAGCCCGGCACCCCGCCCGCCACCCCTGCGACGGGCTCGACATCAACCTCGCCCGTCGCCTCTTCCGCCGTCGCCGCTGCCGCCGCGGCGGCCTCTGCCGCGGCCCCCCACCACACCTGGTGCCCCCGCCGCTGCACCTGGTGCCCCCGCCGCCGCACCGGGTGCCCCCGCCGCCACGGCCCCCGCCGCTGCACTGGGTGCCCCCGCCGCCACGGCCCCTGCCGCCGCAGCAACCGCCGGCCCTACTACCCCGTCACTTGGCGTGACTACCCGTGCTCGAGCAAGAGTGCTTCGCCCCAGCACGCGCTACTTCGTCGACGAGTATTTCTGCGCCGCCTCGACGTCGACGCCATCACCCGTCCCCACCTCTGCTCGTGCTGCCCTTCGGGATTCCCACTGGCTAGCTGCGATGCAGGAGGAGGTCGGCGCCTTACAGCACAACCGCACGTGGCAGCTTGTCCCGCGACCCCCTCGTGCCAACATCATCTTTGTCAAGTGGGTGTTTCACCACAAGACTCGCCCGGACGGTTCTCTCGAGCGCTACAAGGCTCGGTGGGTGGTTTGTGGTTTTCGGCAGCGCGCGTGCGTGGACTTCACCGACACCTTCACCCCAGTTGTGAAACGGGCACGATTCGCGCCGTGCTTCAGCTGGCGGTCTCGCGCGCCTGGCCTGTGCACCAGTTGGATGTCTCCAACGCCTTCTTGCACGGCCATCTCGCTGAGCAGGTGTTGTGTGAGTAGCCCACTGGTTTCATCGACGCCGAGCACCCTGACTTCGTGTGCTTGCTCTCCCGTTCTCTTTACGGGTTGAAGCAGGCGCCTCGGGCTTGGTACCAGCGTATCGCAGCCTTCCTGCATTCTCTCGAATTTTGGTCCACTCACTCCGATGCTTCACTCTTCGCGTATCATCAGGGAGTTGACACTGCATATCTGCTGCTCTACGTCGACGACATCATCCTCACGGCGTCCGCCCCCGACCTCCTTCAGTGGCTGACTGCTCGTCTTCGTGATGAATTCGCCCTGAAGGACTTGGGGCCCCTGCACTACTTCCTCGGCGTCGAGGTGGTCCGACGGACTGACGGCTTCTTTCTGCATCAGCAGAAGTATGCCCACGAGCTCCTGGAGCGTGCCGGTATGCTTAACTACAAGCCGGCGCCCACCCCCGTCGACACGAAGGCGAAGGTCTCTGCTCTTGAGGGGTCTCTTGCGTCCGACGGAGCGTTTTATCGCTCTATTGTCGATTCTTTATTGTCGGTGCTTTACAGTACCTGACGCTGACTCGCCCCGACCTGCAGTACTCTGTCCAGCAGGTGTGCCTCCATATGCACGCCCCGCGTGACTCTCACTGGACTCTGGTGAAGCGTATTCTCCGTTACATATGCGGCACCATGTCTTTGGGACTCACCCTGACGGCCTCCGCCTCCATCGACCTTGTGGCCTACTCGGATGCCGACTAGGCTGGCTGCCCCGACACGCGACGCTCTACGTCAGGCTACTGCGTCTGCCTTGGGCCCTCGTTGATCTCTTGGTCATCGAAGCGGCAGCCCACGGTCTCCCACTCCAGCGCCGAGGCAGAGTATCGCGCCGTGGCTAATGCCGTGGCCGAGTGCTCTTGGATATGTCAGCTACTCCAGGAGTTGCTTTGTGATGTTCACAAGGCCACTCTTGTCTACTGCGATAACGTTAGCGCGGTCTACCTCTCCGCCAACCCGGTGCACCATCGATGAACGTAGCATATTGAGCTCGATGTTCACTTCATGCGCTAGCGGGTTGCCCTTGGCCGTGTTCGAGTTCTCCACGTGCCGACGACGCAACAGTTTGCTGATGTGATGACTAAGGGATTGCCTACTCCAGTCTTCGAGGAGTTTCGGTCCAGTTTCCGTGTCTCCGGCGACGCTTCGACTGCGGGGGGTGTTGAGTATGTATTTTGTACTGCACGTATATTGGAGTTGTGACCCACCTCTTAGTCTTGTATAGTTGAGGTAGAGGCCTTCCGTTGTAATGTACTAGTAAGATGCCCGTACTACGTTACGGAAGCACAAATGATCAAGTGATGTAGGGTGGAACCCTAATCAGCGGATCTTTCACGTTTGGAGAGTGTCCCACGATGATCACGGAGAACACAAGGAGGAAAACGGGGAAAACACGAGAGGAAACACTCAAATCAACACGAAGATGATCACACAAGTGCTAGATTCACGATACATAGTCGAGCTACACGATCCAAAGTCAACGTCGGTGGTACAAGGGTAGTCTTCTCCGTGAGGAGGTCTTGATTATCCCGTAGGATATTCCCCGATGTGGAGGCCTTGAATCCGTAGTGGATCTTCTCCGTAGAGGCGCACGGTCTCGTGGGAGAGAATCCACACAAGTCTGAGAAATGAGCTATCCAACAGCTAACCCTAAACGGAATGGGGAAAAGAGTATATATAGTGTACGGAGCGAATGGGTACACGGGCCTCGGCCCAGGGGATGCACGCAGGCATATCAGGGGCCGGACGTCCGGGTGTCGGGCCGGATGTCCGGGGCTTCGCGGGGCTCCGGATGTCCGGGATGAAGAGCCGGATGTCCGGGCTGGGGCGGTCGAGTCTCGAGTGCTCTCTGGACAGAGGCGCCGGATTTCCGGGCCCGAGGCCGGATGTCCGGGCCATGCTTGGCCGGATGTCCGGGCCCTGGCCGGATGTCCGGGCCGTGTAGCTTCTGCTGCTGGAGGCTTTCTGGAGTTGATCGTCCAGGGGCCGGATGTCCGGGCCAGGGGGCCGGATGTCCGGGGCCTGGAGCCTTCTTCTGCCCTTCTCGATGTAACATCTCGTCCGTGAACTTGGGGACTTGTCCATCTTCACGCCCTTCTCCAATGTGGTCTTCTTCACACCTGAGCACACAAAGCACATCCGTTTGAGGTAGCAACCATGTCTCGCAAGATTCGTATGGAAGTAGGGCTAGGAGTGACGTCACCTCGGTCTCGAGAACTCTAGCACGAGCACGAGTCATTGGTCCTTGAGGCACTTGAGGAGGTGAAGGAGGGTCCATGGGGATGACCTCGGGATGCTCCGCATCATCTCCCCTCCCTTGGGAAAGATCCGACCTCGGATCGAAATCTTCATCACCATGGAAAGGAGAGAGATCCTTGACATTGAAGGTGTCGCTCACGGAGTACTTGTCTCGTGGGATGTCAATCTTGTAGGCGTTGTCGTTGTAGCGAGCTAGCACCTTGAAGGGTCTGTCGACGCGAGGTAGAAGTTTGGACTTGCGCTCGTGTGGGAAGCGGTCCTTGCGAAGATGAAGCCAAACAAGATCTCCCGGTTGGAACACCATTGGTGCCTTGTTGACGTTGAGCTTGGTGGCGAGACGTTGGACTTGTCGCTCGATCATTGCCCTTGTATCTTCGTGCACCTTCTTGAGATAGCTTGCTCGTGCACTTGCGTCCATGTTGACGCGCTCTTGTAGAGGTAGAGGTAGAATGTCCAAAGGGGACAACGGGTTGAAGCCGTAGACAACCTCGAATGGCGACTTGCTGGTGGTCGAATGTCTTGCGCGGTTGTAGGCGTACTCGGCGATGGGCAGGCATTGTTCCCATTCCCGGATGTTCCTCTTGATCAACACACGAAGAAGAGTGGAAAGCGTGCGGTTCGTCACCTCCGTCTGGCCGTCCGTTTGTGGATGGTAAGCCGAAGAAAAGAGTAGCTTGATTCCGAGCTTGGCACATAGTGTTTTCCAAAAGTAACTCAAGAACTTGACGTCCCGGTCCGACACGATCGTTTTGGGCACGCCGTGAAGACGAAGTATCTCCCTACAAAAGAGAGTGGCAACATGTGAAGCATCGTCGATCTTGTTACAAGGAATGAAATGAGCCATTTTAGAGAATCTATCTACCACGACAAGCACGGAATCTTTTCCATTTTGAGTTCTAGGCAAGCCAAGTATGAAATCCATGCTTATGTCTTCCCATGGATGGTATGGAATAGGAAGAGGCATGTAAAGACCATGAGATTGAGCTTTGGACTTAGCTTTGCGGCATGTCGAACATCGGTTGGTGAGGCGTGAGACGTCACGAAGCATCTTGGGCCAAAAATAGTTCTTAGAGAGGGTAGCAAACGTCTTGTCGCGTCCAAAGTGTCCCATGAGTCCTCCTCCATGAGATTCCTACAAAAGGAGCAAACGAAGCGAAGACTCGGGAATGCAAAGTTTGTTAGCTCTCATAAGATATCCATCCTTGATGTAGTAATGTTCCCAAGAAGTATGAGTCAAGCATTTCTCATAAGCATTTGCAAAGAAAGGATCATGCTCATATAAGTCTTTAATATGCTCAAAGCCAATCACATTCAACTCAAGTTGTGTTACAAGCATGCGTTTGCGGGGAAGCTCGTCCGCCACAACATTGTCTTTGCCCTTGATGTATTTGATGACATAGGGAAAAGACTCAATGAACTCACTCCATTTAGCATGACGCTTGTTCAACTTAGTTTGACCTTTGAGATACTTGAGTGTCTCATGGTCCGTATGAAGAATGAATTCATGAGGTCTAAGATAGTGTTCCCAAACACGTAAAACTCTCACCAAGGCATAAAGCTCTTTATCATAGATGGGATAGTTAAGTTGCGCTCCCGATAGCTTCTCGCTAAAGTACGCAATTGGGCGCTTTTCTTGCATTAGCAAGCCACCTATGTCGGTACCACTAGCATCACAATGAATCTCAAACGGTTTGTCAAAGTTTGGTAGGGCTAGAAGTGGTGCGTGCGTGAGCAAGCTCTTAAGCTCATTGAACGCGGTGTCTTGCGAAGGACCCCAAATGAAGGGTGCGTTCTTCTTGCTCAAAGCGTGTAGAGGCATAGCAATGGTGCTAAAGTCCTTCACAAAACGTCGATAGAAACCGGCTAGACCAAGGAAACTACGCACTTGCATGAGATTCTTTGGTTGAGGCAAAGTTTTAATTGCTTCAATTTTAGTTTCATCAACGTGAACACCTTGAGAAGAAACGACAAATCCTAGAAAGACAACCTTGTCAACGCCAAAAGTGCATTTCACCATATTAGCATATAATTGTTGTTTGCGAAGTGCTTGCAAAACCAGTTGGACATGGTCAACATGTTCCTCAAGCGACTTGCTAAAGACTAGAATGTCATCAAAGTAAACCACTACAAAGACGCCTATATAGGGTCGGAGAACAAAATGCATAAGACGCACGAATGTGCTGGGTGCTTCCGATAAGCCCATTGGCATAACAAGCCACTCGTATAACCCAAACTTGGTTTTGAAAGCTGTTTTCCACTCATCACCCTCTTGAATGCGAATTTGGTAGTAACCACTTTTAAGATCAATTTTTGAAAAGATGGTGGCACCACATAATTCATCAAGCATGTCGTCTAAGCGTGGAATAGGGTGACGGTATCTAACGGTGATAGCATTTATCGGACGACAATCGGAACACATGCGAAACGTTCCATCTTTCTTAGGCACGAGGATAACGGGAACGGCACAAGGGCTTAGGCTTTCATGTACATGACCTTTGTCGATGAGTTTTTGCACTTGCCGTTGTATCTCCTTTGTTTCCTCGGGGTTGACGCGATACGGAGCCTTGTTTGGAAGTGGAGCACCGGGTACGAGGTCGATGCGGTGTTCGATTCCGCGAAGTGGAGGTAGACCCGAAGGTAGCTCATCGGGAAAGACGTCCGAGAATTCCTGCAACAATTGAGACAACACAAAAGGTGGAGGTGGTGAAGTGTTAGTAGGTTTGGCTTCCCCTTTGCATAGAAGCACAAGGTGGAAGACGCTTGATGGGTTCTCACACACTTCTCTCATCTCACGTTTGGTGGCAAATAGGATTAGTTACTTCTTGTCGCTCATCGTGGAGGCGCTCATATTTGGCTTGTGGCTCTCACTCTCTTTTTGGTGGCTCGCTCTCTCACCATTCTCTCCACGATGGTTGGTAGGTAAAAGCTTGTCGGCGGCTACTTGACTTGGAGTCATTGGTCGAAGCACAAATTCCTTGCCCTTCATCTTGAAATGATAGTGATTGGTCCGTCCGTTGTGTGTGACTCCACGATCATATTGCCATGGACATCCAAGAATAAGGTGGCACACGGACATGGGTATCACATCACATTCAAGAGTGTCCTCGTAGGCGCCAATCTTGAAAGAGACTTGCACGGTGTGCTCGACTCGAAGAATTCCGGCGTCGTTGAGCCACTGGACCTTGTAGGGGTGAGGATGCTTCGTCTTGACCAAATGAAGCTTGTCGCATAGCTCTTCGCTTGCCAAGTTGTGGCAACTTCCTCCATCGATGATAACCTTGACGGAACGTCCATTGATGCCGGCCTTTGTATGGAAAATGTGACATCGTTGGTCGTCATCTTGTTGATGTTGGAGTGTCAAGACTTTGGAGACAACAAGGTTGGGGCTTGAGTCATTGTCGCAAAACACTTGATGGTCTTCTTCTTCATTCACTTGGCGATGCATAGCGACATGCTCAAGTGCTTCCATCTCATCATCGCTCATGGAGTCATAAGATCCGTCGTCGTTGATGATCATGGTGCGAACGGTCTTGCACTCAAATGACTTGTGGCCTCGTACTTGGCACTTGAAGCATTTGATGGAGCTCGTCTTGTTATTGTCTTCGGTTGGAGTTGTAGTTGAGGAAGTTCTTGGATTGAAGTTGTTGGTAGAAGGTGGACGACTCGATGTAGTCGCATTCTTGTAGCTTGACTTGTCGCCTAAGTTTGTAGAAGGCTTGTTAGAGGTAGGAGTAGTAGCCGAAGTCGTTGAAGCTTGGTTGTAGGAGCCGAAGTTCTTGGAGTTGAACTTGGAGTACTTGTAATCCTCTTGAACTTGTCGCTCCGCTTTGGTTGCTTGATGCACTAGCTCGAGGAGATTGCTGTATGGTTGGAAGTCCGCAATCTTCTTGATAGGATAGTTGAGTCCATTCAAGAATCTCGCCATAGTTTGCTCTTCATCTTCCGTGATGTTTGCTCGTATCATAGCAATCTCCATCTCCTTGTAGTACTCTTCAACGGTCTTGGTACCTTGCTTGAGGAGTTGTAGCTTCTTGAACAAGTCGCGGTTGTAGTATGTAGGCACAAATCTTGCTCTCATGACTTCCTTCATTTGAGCCCAAGTGGTGATAGGAGGTTCGCCTTTTGCTTCTCTTCTCTCTATAATTTGCTCCCACCAAATGAGAACGTAGTCTTGGAACTTAAGGGATGCCATAGCGATCTTCTTCTCTTCATCGAAGTTGTGAAGACGAAAGATCTTGTCAACTTTCAATGCCCATGAGAGATAGTCTTCGGGATCAATGCTTCCGGAGAACTTATGCATTGTGAACTTGAGCTTGCCATAGCGATGCTCGTCATTGTTTCCTTGCCTATTGGGAGGACGATCTCGATTTTGGTGGTTTGCCATATCTTGTTGCTCTTGGTGATGTAGATGTTCTTGTTGGGGTTGTTGCTCTTGCCGCTCTTGAGGAGGAGCTTCTTCTTGCATTCTTGCTTGATGTCGCCTCTCTTGCATCTCATCGCGAAGGAAATCCTCTTCTTGACGAGTGTGTCGAGTGCGGGCTGCCACATTGTGGTGTGCATCTTGTAAAGCACGTTGCGCCTCTATAGCTTGAGCTTCACGATGTTGTTGTGCTTGGCGGTTAGCCTCGGCATCTTGTTCTTCTTGATATTGACGTGCTCGCTCTTGAAGTTATTGGCGTAGTCGTTGCCGTTCTTGTGCTTGCTCAAGTGTAGCTTGGTTTTGACGACGTCGATTTTCGTGGTCGTCGAATAGCTCTTGTGAACTCTTGTCATGTAGAGGCTGCCGTTGGTCATGTCGAGCTTGACGTGCGGCTTGACGAAGAGTGTTGGACGTAGGTGTACTTGAGTCTTGCGTGGAGTCGGAGTGTCGACTTGAGCGGCTTCGTCTTTGAGAAGATGTTGAGGAAGAACGTCAGTTGATTATCAATGTCCGGAGCTCATTGTATTGAGTAGTCATGTTGGTGTTGATGGTGTCGAATTGTTCTTTTGTCCTTGCTTCGAATTGGCGCGCGTCCTCGGCGACTTGACCAATGTACTCACGCATAGCTTCACTCTCTTGATGTAGAGCTCGTTGGACACCGAAAAGATGTAGTTTGGTGACGTAGTTGTTCGCCTCTTAAGGATCGTCGAAGATCGGGTTGGAAGATGTACTTGGCCTATCCATCATCACAAGCAAGTATGTGAGTGGGAGAAAGGAGAAGACAATATCAATGTACCTTAACCAAGGTTGAAAATGGATCAATGATCACTCGATAATGTAACCCGGAAATAGCACTAATGGTATCACTTCGTGTCGATTCTCACACCTACACAAGTAAAGCTTTGAGGGGAGCTTGGTTAGGATGTGGCACAAATTCAATGTAATCGTCAAATTGACTCAATGATGTTGAAAATGGTTCACAATTTGCTCATGCAACAAGTAGATCACTAGCAAAGTAGCACACGGAACACACGCACGGATAGATAAATGTGGTTGTGCAACCAAGGGTGAGCGAAAATGTGGAAACCACGGAAAATGCTCGTGTTGCACAACGCTAGAGAGACGCTAACCGATTGCTTAATAGGCGGATACGCACTTGTGCACGACCTATAAGAGGCAAAACGTAACGACTATCTATCACAAGTATGCTATGAGTGTATGATGTGCCGATGCTTAAGCACAAGATGATGTTGCTATGATGTATGATCTCCTTTGATGCAAGGCGTATGATGCTATTGTGTTTTTGCTTTGGTTGGCTCTTTTGCTTAGAAGCTTGTGAGCTCTTTCTTTGGGTACTTATGCATGCTTCTCGTATCAAGGTAGCTATTGTGTATGCGGGACACTCTTGTGGCACACGGAGATATGATGATACCAAGATGAATGTAGTATGCAATATCTATGACTATCATTAATGTGCACAAGTGTCGTGGCCCGACAATACTCAAATGGCTAGTCTCAATGGGAAAGCTACGCAAAGATGATTCATAGGGTGACAATGCAAGTGCAAGGTAGAATGAACAAAGTGTCGTCGATGTTACCGTCCTTGCCGAAGTTGAGGGGTGGTGTTGTCGATGTCTTGCCGTTCCAAGGTAGCCTAAACATCCAAGGAAACGGTGAAAGCACAACTCAAGTATCCAAGGCAAATGGAGACAAACTTTTCAAATTCGGAGCGGGTAAGCGATGGTGGTTGCGGAAGTGGTGGTGTTATGCGGAAGAATGGGTGGTTACCGAACGAAAATGGTGGTGGAGGAGTGCAAGGTGGGGTGGAGTGGGGAAAATTTGGCTGCGGGAGGCCGGATGTCCGGGCCAGGGGCCGGATGTCCGGGGTGCGGGCCGGATGTCCGGGGTGCCCGAGGCCACGAAGAACTCCTTGCAATCGGTGGTTTTGGGGCCAAAATTCGTCGGATTTTGCGGATGAAAATTGGGGAAAAGTGGAGGAAAAGCTAGATCCACACGTGGCACAGCAAATCCATGGAACAAATTCAACAAAATCTTGCCAAATCAACATATCACAAAAAAAATTTGGGGCTCTTTTTGTGGGGAATTTTTCGAAATTGGGAAGAACACAACAAAAACAAGCTAGAAGACAGGGTGTGGGGCTCCAAAATCGTGATCAACCTTGCTCTTGATACCAAGATGATGTAGGGTGGAACCCTAATCAGCGGATCTTTCACGTTTGGAGAGTGTCCCACGATGATCACGGAGAACACAAGGAGGAAAACGGGGAAAACACGAGAGGAAACACTCAAATCAACACGAAGATGATCACACAAGTGCTAGATTCACGATACATAGTCGAGCTACACGATCCAAAGTCAACGTCGGTGGTACAAGGGTAGTCTTCTCCGTGAGGAGGTCTTGATTATCCCGTAGGATCTTCCCCGATGTGGAGGCCTTGAATCCGTAGTGGATCTTCTCCGTAGAGGCGCACGGTCTCGTGGGAGAGAATCCACACAAGTCTGAGAAATGAGCTATCCAACAGCTAACCCTAAACGGAATGGGGAAAGGAGTGTATATGGTGTACGGAGCGAATGGGTACACGGGCCTCGGCCCAGGGGATGCACGCAGGCATATCAGGGGCCGGACGTCCGGGTGTCGGGCCGGATGTCCGGGGCTTCGCGGGGCGCCGGATCTCCGGGATGAAGAGCCGGATGTCCGGGCTGGGGCGGTCGAGTCTCGGGTGCTCTCTGGACAGAGGCGCCGGATTTCCGGGCCCGAGGCCGGATGTCCGGGCCATGCTTGGCCGGATGTCCGGGCCCTGTAGCTTCTGCTGCTGGAGGCTTTCTGGAGTTGATCGTCCAGGGGCCGGATGTCCGGGGCCTGGAGCCTTCTTCTGCCCTTCTCGATGTAACATCTCGTCCGTGAACTTGGGGACTTGTCCATCTTCACGCCCTTCTCCAATGTGGTCTTCTTCACATCTGAGCACACAAAGCACATCCGTTTGAGGTAGCAACCATGTCTCGCAAGATTCATATGGAAGTAGGGCTAGGAGTGACGTCACCTCGGTCTCGAGAACTCTAGCACGAGCACGAGTCATTGGTCCTTGAGGCACTTGAGGAGGTGAAGGAGGGTCCATGGGGATGACCTCGGGATGCTCCGCATCATCAAGTAGACATTGTTCCATACTGGACAAAAAAGATGTATCATGACATTGATCACAGTGAAGCTATATTGTTGATAAGTACACATTGAGCAAAATCAAATGTATGTTTTCTGAGCGATGAACCCTTTGTTCAAGCCAAACATTTGCTTCTCCATTTTCACCTCATTACTCTCCAAAGGGGACAGGGAGCATGTGGCAAATAGAAAATCCATCCCCACACATTTAGGAATTGTGACAACACCAATCTGCTTCTGGTTAACACAGGCTCAGGCTCCAGCTCCAGCCCACACAATTAATATATCCAAATAACATACATATTGTTGCTTGAGCACACACTTCCAAGAACAAAACAAGAATAAAGTAGAAGTGTTCGACTGAATACTTCGATAAATATGCACAAGCATGTATCTGCATACAATGCCACCATGAAGAGAAAAATATTTTAGATTGATTCATGCTTAGTTGCATATACCATTGGCATTTATGAGGCCATGGAATCATTTTCCATTTGCAAAGCATAGTATACCCTTCCTTTAGTTGTTTGCTCAAAACATTTGTGCCAACAATCTTTGGAGCTCCAGCTTAATCTATCATCTCACCTACAAGCACATTAAGCAATCAGTACTACGTATATATAAACAGTCTATAGTATATTTAGACAAAGGAAAAAACAAGGAGCCTGTAGAGGGTCTGTAGTATATTTAGACCAAGGAAAAACTAATACGTACTAACTTTGGGGCGCTAGCTTAATCTATCGTCTCACCTACAAGGACATTAGGAAATCAGTACTGCGTATATATAAACGGTATGTAATATATTTAGACAAAGGGAAAAAACAATGAGCCTATAGTGGGTCCGTAGTACATTTAGACCAAGGAAAAAACTATGAACTGCACTTGCAGTGCATTTTATACCGAGCAAATAAACAAAATAAAATAAAGTAAAAGATGGTTTTGAATCATATGTATATAGAAGAGGTGAGTGCTCAAGTACATACATACGAAAATATTAGTACTTGACTATTTGTAACTTCCTTAACCAGTTTTCTGCAAAGGAAAATGTTGATAACAGACATCAAGGAAACAAATATTCAGGTTGCGGCCTGAAAAATGGGAGTGGAGAAATGAAAACATTGGAGAGCTGCATCTCATATTCTCTATCCATGAACATACCATAACGCAAGGTGATCACACGGCAGACATAATTTTGTCGCAGACATTTCAAGTGTCGGCAGTTTGACGGCAAGGGGTGTCAACTATGTGGCCTCACTTCTAGGTTGGTTGCCAAGGAGAATGGCATGTTGCGCAATATGTTCTGAACCTGAGGGCAATCAGACAAGCTTCTCCACATATGCACAATCTGAAGTCAACAGAAGCAATGGACACAGAAAACATAAGATATAACTAACACAGAATTAACACTTTATGAGAAAGGGAGGAATGCAGAATTAACAAGACAAATACTGTAACCACAACATTTTGCAATGATAATTTGGTAATGCATCTATTAACGATGAAAATGATACAAGAGGCATACGACACAACTGCAGTCTGACACACACAAGCAAATACTAATTTCTCTCTCTGTAGGGCATAAGCCAACCATGAACGACAATAGAGCTGAAGTACTTGGGTGCTTGCGATGAAATTATATAGCTATGGGAACCAAGAACACGGATAAAGAATCATAAATTTAAAACAATGACCATCCACCTAAATACTTACAATAAAGTAGTAGCTCTGAACTGTTGAAAATGCTAGTATATAAAATTTAGAAGCTCAGTCTGCAGATAATATGAATAACCTGAGGCTATAATTACTCATGCATGAGCTTTGATATAGTTAAGCATGTCCAGCATACAAATTTCTTCTAAAGGTATTGTCCAAATTGGCAGTTCTATTATCCGGAAATTTATGTACATTTTCCCTGATTCTAACCCATGAAGTTAAGAGTTGCACTTATGAATTGGACCACATAAAAACAATGGCCAACAATTGTAGAAAAGAACCTGATTGTCTATTCTGATCATATATAGGCAAGAAAAAATATACAAGCATATGTAGAGATCCATTATGTTGTTGGACATGTGGCCATAGATGAGTATCCACTCGTCGCCTTCATTGTAGTACGCAAGGAGGTGAACAAGGTTGCCGTGGTACAGCCTCGCCACAACTACTTCTCTTGCCAAATTACTTTTGCATTTCCTTGCGAGAGCAGAATGTCTAAGGCTCTTCAAGCAATCGTTCTCCCTGTCTGGTTGTCTCCCATCAAGTAACTGGCCTGATTAATTATAAAATATTAAGCTATTGATTAGCCTATATCTTTAAGGCCCCTCCCAATGCTCCACCTTGTACAGGTGCTAAGGATGCCATGTAGGCAAAAAATCTGATGTGGCAAGATAATTAAGAGGAGAGAGATGAGTGTGGTGACCCCAGGAAGAAACAATGCTAAGCGCGAGAACCTAGGCAAAAGACTTAAATGGAAGAATCCCACCAATGCATGAACAACTTTAGTTGCAAAATCATTAAATGAAGCATGCTTAGCATCAACAAGTTAAGCACCTATGCATTGGAGGCTTTAGTTGCTAAAGTTTTTAATGTGCTTAGCACCTCATGTTAGCACCAATGCATTGGAAGTAGCCTAAGAAGAGCGGATTAAACTACTGCAGGACCGAGGTTTAGCAAATAAGCAAATCTTATACTACGGGCGCCGTGGATGGAATAAATGTGGCGTACCTCCCAGCGGATGGAATCACAGAGGCCAAGTGAGGATGTAGAACACGACAGCAGCGCCGTGGCAATCGTCACCGAGGAAGACAACGCGACGCGCTGTGCCGGTGTGATTGCGCTGCCACCGGGTAAACACGGGAATACTCCTAGCGTCTTCGTCCAAAAAAAAAAACACGGGAATACTCCTCTTTTGCCGCGGACGCCGCTGCTGTCCATGAGCACGCAAGGGACACAAACAGAGGAGACGGATGCCGGCATACACCTGGATTGAGAATGCCGCGCCAGCAGAGCGCCCGTAGCTTGACGCATTGGCAAAGGCAGCCTGGACCTCCTGCCGGGTGGCCGGGAGCGCTGGCTGGACGAATGCAACCATCTTTCCCGGTAGGATGATGCGGGATGGAGAAGAAGAAAATATCGTGCTTGATCGTGCGGGGGATGGGCTCATCCCAGTTTTGGACAAGGAAGACGAGAGAGTGAGGAACTTGCACAATGAAGCAACTGCCGCCATGTTTTCTCTCCGATGGCCTCCACGGCCAGATCTGGAAGGAGAGACGCCAGGGAAAGCCCAATCCAAATCAGATTTATAAGACCTTAACTACAATTACAGCTATACATGAGACATGACCCTCACCCAACTCCGGTGGTCGCAGGGAAAGAGAGGGCAGGGGCCGGCAGCGAGGAATTTTGGAGGGGGTTCTCGAAGAATCTGCTTCGCGAGAGAAACCTCCAGACCATCCGTGATCTGTTTCCGATGTTGGCTCGGCACAATCCCAACCTTAGATTCCACATTGAACGGTATAGATTGCACGAAGGCAGACACGTCATCATCATCATCAACTCACATTTTTTATAGGAGTAGAGATATGCGTGCACCAGCACTCCAATCAATTAATCGCATTGCAAATTATCTGTCTACAAAGAGCTTTGGGGCCGCCTTGGCGTAGGCTGTGGCCATCTCATAATGCTTCATGTCGGTCGTCACCTCAAAATCTCCAATGACCGGCCGCCATGGCGGCAGTACTAACCTTCGACGACGAGGTCGAGGAGGAGATCACGATGCTTCAGGAGTACGCGCGGCTCCCGAACGCCAGCAGCTTCCCGAAGCGTCCCGTCGGCGTTTTCTGTGGCAGCGCCAGTGCAGAGCAGCTCCCAGTCCGAGAGAAGCACGACCTCAGTCGGGGAGAAGCGCTCCTCGAGGAACTGCTTCGGAGTGAGCAGGCCGGCGCGGCCGCACTCGTCAACGAAGATGCGGTCGGCGTGGCGGACGCAGTAGTCCCGTGGACGGCAAAAAGGCGGCCGGGCATCCGCCGTGACGAGATGAACTGCAGCTCGTGCGGACACGGCAAGCAACCCCGCGGGCGAGGGACGCAGCTTCAGTGACTTCGTGAAGCTAAGTCTCATTGCAACTTAGCCCCCTCTATCAGCCGTCCATTGATGATTCGACGTACCAGATTGACCTAATTTCCGAACTATTTTTTCAAAACTGTTTAGAAAAAATTGAAAAAAATTCAATAAATTATAAATGTTTCGTTTTGTATTTTGGGAAAGTTTCAACCCATTCGGATGTATAATTTGTGGTTAAATTATAAATATTTCGTTTTGTATTTTGGGAAAGTTTCAACCCATTCGGATGTATGATTTGTGGTTAAATGGATGTATCGTTTGTGAATAAACATTTTTTATTTATTTGAGCCCAAAAGGCTATTTAACCACAAATCATACATCCAAATTGGTTGAAACTTTTCCATAATACAAAACGAAACATTTATGATTTATTAGAATTTTTTCAATTTTTTCTGAATAGTTTTAAAAAATTATTTCAAAAATTGGGTCAATCTGGTACGTCATCATCAATGAACGACTGATAAAAGATGCGGTAAGACTTAGCTTCACGAGTCACTGAAGCTGCCTCCGCGGGAGGCGATTGAAGCAAAGGACCACTGCGAGCGAGTATTATTACCTTTACTAAATGACCCATGTACGTCCTTATTTCATGCACTGACACCCCC
>LR738709.1:347577638-347632434 GCA_902687465.1 Secale cereale
GGCACCAGGGCTCCAGGCGCCCTGGCGGCGCGCCCCCCCTGGGCCGCGCCAGGGGGGCGCCTGGGCCCCCCGAGCCCCGTCTGGTGCCCCCCTTCGGCATATATTTAGAGCATCCTTCGAATCCCTCGGGACGGGAACTCTTTTTCGCGATCTCATCTCTGTTCCGCCGCCGCCGCCGCTTCCAAGATCGGGAGCACCAGGAGAACTCTTCCCGGCACCCTGCCGGAGGGGGAGGATCACCATCGGGAGCCTCTCCACCACCATGGACGCCTCCCGGATGAGTTGTGAGTAGTCTCCCTTGGACCATGAGTCCATGACCAGTAGCTATGTGATGTTCTCCTCCCGTTCTTGTGCTTCACTAATTAGTCCTCGTGAGCTGCCCTACATGATCGAGGCACATATGTAATCCTTATGCTGTTGCTATGATGAGTTTGCTGGGATCCGATGGATTATGAGATTATGTTCAGATTGTTCTTGAGTAATATATTTGATCTACCTCTTTTATATTTATGTTCATAAGTAATTCTTGCATGTTCTCCGTTGTTATTTATTGCTTTGGCCAAGTAATACGTAGTGACTCCAAGAGGGAACGTTATGCTCGATTGTGGGTTCATGCCCCTCGATGACTAGCTTGAGTGACAGAAACATGAGTCTAGGGGATGTGCTGTTGCCACAAGGGGGAAAACAACGGTGCTTGTGCCCGCGGGTGCAAGGATTGTTTACTTTACGCAAAGTTCTTTTAATGCAGTTGTCTATTGCATTGAGTTTACACTATGGGTGGGACTCGCAACTTAATACCAGCGAGATGTTCTGGATAGATATCTCAAGGTGTATGATTAGTAGTAGATATTGATGGATTTCGGTCTACTTAATTTGGCGTACCGCCCATGCTTTGAACATCAACCTTTCTTGCAATGTAATCAGCATTGGTTTGCGTTCGTGGTCCTGTCAATTGCCCAGCTGTAATTCGTTTACCTCACATAGCTGTTTTATCGTCTTTTGGGAGAGAGACATCACTAGTGAACATCATGAGACTCCGGTCCATATTACCATCATTGATCACATCCGCTATTTACTTTTCGCTATTATTTACTATTGCAAACATTATCTATCACTACTATCATTTGCGTTTAATCCTTTGTGAACTATAAGGCCGGAGGGATTGACAACCTCTCTGTACTCGTTGGGAGCAAAGTTATTTGTATCTATGTGCAGGTCCACGTTGATTGCTAATCCGCGCCGTTAGCAGTTGACACCTACTTGTTGAACCTAGGAGTCTCTGGGGATTCGATCCTTGGCATCTTTGCTAAGGGAAAAACTTCCACAACACTGCATCTTACACCTTCCACTTGGGGTAACCAATGAGGGGTTAGAGGCCCATCAGACGCTATGATGAAGATCATGGTGTCTAGCCGGTGACGATGGAGATCATGACGATGCTTTGGAGATGAAGATCAAAAGCACAAGATGATGGTGGCCATATCATGTCACATATTTTGATTGCATGTGATGTTAATCTTATTATGCTTCTTATTTTGCTTAGTACGGCGGTAGCATTATAAGATGATCCCTTACAAATTTTTGAAGGTACAAGTGTTCTCCCTGAGTATGCACCGTTGCGAAAGTTCGTCGTGCCGAGACACCACGTTATGATCGGGTGTGATAAGCTCTACGTTCAAATACAACGGGTGTAAGACAGTTTTGCACGTGCAGAATACTCGGGTTAAACTTGACGAGTCTAGCATGTACAGACATGGCCTCATAACACTGGAGACCGAAAGGTCGAGCGTGAATCATATAGTAGATATGATCAACATAAGATGTTCACCATTGAAAACTACTCCATCTCACGTGATGATCAGACATGGTTTAGTTGATTTAAATCACATGATCATTTAGATGACTAGATGGATGTCTATCTAAGTGGGAGTTCTTTAGTAATATGATTAATTAAACTTTAGTTTACCTTGGACTTAGTCCTGATAGTATTTGCAAATTATGTTGTAGATCAATAGCTCGCGGAATAGCTCCCCTATGTTTTTTGATATGATCCTAGAGAAAACTAAGTTAAAAGATGTTAGTAGCAATGATGCGGGCTAGGTCCCTGATCTGAGGATTATCCTCATTGCTGCATAGAAGTATTATGTCCATAATGCACCGCTAGGTGACAAACCTATTGCAGGAGCAGATGCCGATGTTATGAACGTTTGACAAGCTCGGTATGATGACTACTTGATAGTTTAGTGCGCCATGCTTTGCGACTTATAACCGAGACTTCAAAAATGTTTTGAACGCCACGGAGCATATGAGATGTTCCAAGATTTGAAAATAGTATTTCAGACTCATGCCCGTGTCAAGAGGTATAAGACCTCTGACAAGTACTTTGCCTACAAGATGGAGGAGAATAGCTCAACCAATGAGCATGTGCTCAGAATGTCTAAGTACTACAATCACTTGAATCAAGTGGGAGTTAATCTTCGAGATAAAATAGTGATTGACAGAGTTCTCTACTCACTATCACGAAGTTACTAGAACTTCTTGATGAACTATAATATGCAAGGGATGACGAAAATGATTCCCGAGCTCTTGGTGATGCTGAAATCTACGAAGGTAGAAATCCAGAAAGAATATCAAGTGTTGATGGTTAACAAGAACACTAGTTTCAAGAAAAGGGCAAATGGATAGAAGGGGAACTTCAAGAAAAATGGCAAGCAAGTTTCTGCTCAAGTGAAGAAGCCCAAGTCTGGACCTAAGCCTGAGACTGTGTGCTTCTACTGCAATGGAAATGGTCACTGGATGTGGAACTACCCTAGACACTTGGCGGATAAGAAGGATGGCAAAGTGAACAAAGATATATTTGATATACATATTATTTATGTGTACTTTACTAGTATTTATAGCAACCCCTCGGCATTTGATACTGGTTCAGTTGCTAAGAGTAGTAACTCGAAACGAGAGTTGTAGAATGAACATAAACTAGTTAAGGGTGAAGTGACGATGTGTGTTGGAAGTAGTTCCAAGATTGATATGATCATCATCGCACACTCCCTATACTTTCAGGATTAGTGTTGAACCTAAATAAATGTTATTTGGTGTTTGCGTTAAACATGAATATGATTTGATCATGTCTATTGCAATACAGTTATTCATTTAAGTTAAATAATAATTGTTGTTCTGTTTACGTGAATAAAACCTTCTATGGTCATACACCCTATGAAAATGGTTTGTTGGATCTCGATCGTAGTGATACACATATTCATAATATTGAAGCCAAAAGATGGAAAGTTAATAATGATAGTGCAACTTATTTGTGGCACCGCCGTTTAGGTCATATTGGTGTAAAGCGCATGAAGAAACTCCATGCTGATGGACTTTTGGAATCACTTGATTATGAATCACTTGGTGCTTGCGAACCATGCCTCATGGGCAAGATGACTAAAACTTCGTTCTCCGGAACAATGGAGCGAGCAACATATTTGTTGGAAATAATACATATTGATGTATGTGGACCAATGAGTGTTGAAGCTCGCGGCGGGTATCGTTATTTTATGACCTTCACAGATGATTTGAGTAGATATGGGTATATCTACTTGATAAAACATAAGTCTGAAACATTTGAAAAGTTCAAAGAATTTCAGAGTGAAGTGGAAAATCATCGTAACAAAAAAATAAAAGTTTCTACGATGTGATCACGGAGGGGAATATTTGAAGTTAAGAGTTTGGCCTTCATTTATAACAATGTGATATAGTTTCACAACTCACGCCATCTGGAACACCACAACGTAATGGTGTGTCCGAACGTCGTAACCACACTTTATTAGATATGGTGCGATCTATGATGTCTCTTACTGGTTTACTACTATCGTTTTGGGGTTATGCATTAGAGACAGATGCATTCACGTTAAATAGGGCACCATCTAAATCCGTTGAGACGACACCGTATGAACCGTGGTTTGGCAAGAAAACTAAGCTGTCGTTTCTTAAAGTTTGGGGCAGCGATGCTTATGTGAAAAAGTTTCAACCTGATAAGCTCGAGCCCAAATCAGAGAAATGTGTCTTCGTAGGATACACAAAGGAAACTGTTGGGTACACCTTCTATCACAGATCCAAAGGCAAGATATTCATTGCTAATAATGGATACTTTCTAGAGAAGGAGTTTCTCTCGAAAGAAGTGAGTGGGAGGAAAGTGGTGCTTAATGAGGTAATTGTACCTTCTCCCGAATTGAAAAGTAGTACATCACAGAAACTAGTTCAAGTGATTCCTACACCAATCAGCGAGGAAGCTAATGATGATGATCATGAAACTTCAGATCAAGTTACTACTGAACCTCGTAGGTCAACCTGAGTGCATTTCGCGCCAGAGTGACACGGTAACCCGGTTCTGGAAGTCATGTTACTAGACCATGATGAACCTATAAACTATGAGGAAGCGATGATGAGCCCAGATTTCGCAAAATGGCTTGAGGCCATGAAATCTGAGATGGGATCCATGTATGAGAACAAAGTGTGGACTTTGGTTGACTTTCCCGATGATCGACAAGCCATTGAAAATAAATGGATTTTTATGAGGAAGACTGACGCCGATGGTAATGTTACAGTATACAAAGCTCGACTTGTTGCGAAATGTTTTCGACAAGTTCAAGGTGTTGACTACGAATAGATTTTCTCACTCGTAGCGATGCTTAAGTCTGTCCGAATCATGTTAGAAATTGCCACATTTTATGAAATCTGGCAAATGGATAACAAAACCGTGTTCTTTAATGGATTTATTAAAGAAGAGTTGTATATGATGCAACCAGAAGGTTTTATCAATCCTAAAGGTGCTCACAAAATATGCAAGCTCCAGCGATCCATCTATGGACTGGTGCAAACATCTCGGAGTTGGAATATACACTTTGATAAGTTGATCAAAGCATATAGTTTTATACAGACTTGCGATGAAGCCTATATTTACAATAAAGTGAGTGGGAGCACTACAGCCTTTCTGATAAGTATATGTGAATGACATATTGTCGATCGGAAATGATGTAGAATTTTCTGCAAAGCATAAAGGAGTGATTGAAAGGAGTTTTTCAAAGAAATACCTCGGTGAAGCGGCTTACATATTGAGCATCAAGATCTATAGAGATAGATCAAGACGCTAGATAAGTTTTTTCAATGAGTACATACCTTGACAAGTTTTTGAAGTAGTTCAAAATGGAACAGTCAAAGAAAAAGTTCTTGCCTGTGTTACAAGGTGTGAAGTTGAGTAAGACTCAAAGCACGACCACAACAAAAGATAGAGAGAGAATGAAAGTCATTCCCTATGCCTCAGCCATAGGTTCTATAAAGTATGCCATGCTGTATACCAGACCTATTGTATGCCCTACCCTGAGTTTGGCAAGGGACTACAATTTTGATCTAGGAGTAGATCACTGGACAACGGTCAAAATTATCCTTAGAGGACTAAGGAAATATTTCTCGGTTATGGAGGTGATAAAGAGTTTGTCGTAAAGAGTTACGTTGATGCAAGGTTTGACACCAATCTGGATGACTCCGAGTCTCGATCTGGATACATATTGAAAGTGGGAGCATTTAGCTAGAGTAGCTCCGTGCAGAGCATTGTAGACATAGAAATTTGCAAAATACATACGGATCTGAATGTGGCAGATCCATTGACTAAATTTCTCTCACAGGCAAAACATGATTATACCTTATTACTCTTGGGTTTTAATCACATAGCGATGTGAACTAGATTATTGACTCTATTAAACCTTTTGAGTGTTGGTCACATGGCGATGTGAACTATGGGTGTTAATCACATAAAGATGAGAACTATTGGTGTTAAATCACATGGCGATGTGAACTAGATGATTTACTCTAGTGTAAGTGGGAGACTAAAGGAAATATGCCCCGAAGGCAATAATAAAGTTGTTATCCATATTTCCTTATATCATGATAAATGTTTATTATTCATGCTAGAATTGTATTAACCGGAAACTTAGTACATGTGTGAATACATAGACAAAACAAAGTGTCCCTAGTATGCCTCTACTTAACTAGCTCGTTTATCAAAGATGGTTATGTTTCCTAACATAGACATGTGTTGTCATTTGATGAACGAGATCACATCATTAGAAGAATGATGTGATGGACAAGACCCATTCATTAGCTTAGCATTTTGATCGTTACAGTTTCATTGCTACTGCTTTCTTCATGACTTATACATGTTCCTTGGACTATGAGATTATGCAACTCCCGAATACCGGAGGAACACCTTGTGAGCTATAAAACGTCACAACGTAACTGGGTGATTATAAAGATGCTCTATAGGTGTCTCCGATGGTGTTTGTTGGGTTGGCATAGATCAAGATTATGATTTGTAACTTCGTGTTTCGAAGAGGTATCTCTAGGCCCTCTTGGTAATGCACGTCACTATAAGCCTTGCAAGCAATGTGACTAATGAGTTAGTTGCGGGATGATGCATTACGGAACGAGTAAATAGACTTGCCGGTAATGAGATTGAACTAGGTATTGAGATACCGACGATCGAATCTCGGCAAATAACATACCGATGACAAAGGGAACAACGTATATTGTTATGCGGTTTGACCGATAAAGATCTTCGTAGAATATGTGGGAGCCAATATGAGCATCCAAGTTCTGCTATTGGTTATTGACCGGAGATGAGTCTCGGTCATGTCTACATAGTTCTCGAACCCGTAGGGTCCGCACGCTTAACGTTCGATGACGATCCGTATTATGAGTTTATGTGTTTTGATGTATCGAAGGTTGTTCGGAGTCCCAGATGAGATCATGGACATGACGAGGAATCTCGGAATGACCGAGACATGAAGATTCATATATAGGACGATAGTATTTGGACACCGGAAGTATTCTGGGTGTACCGGGTACGTATCAGGTCACCGGAAAGGGGTTTCGGGCAACCCCGGCCAAGATAAGGGCCTTATTGGGCCTAGGGCGGGACAGACCAGCCCCTAGTGGGCTGGTGCGCCCCATATATGGCCGAATAGGGTAGGGGAAAGTAAAGGGAGAGGAGAGAATGGAAGGGGGGCAATTCGGCCTCCTCTTTCCTTCTCCCACCCTCCTCTTTCCTTCTCCCTCCGGAAAACATGGAAAGGGGAGAGGCCGAATAGGATTAGGCCCCAAGTAGGATTCCTCCTATTTAGGGCGCGCCTCCTGCTACTCCCCCCTCCAACCTATATATATGTGGGGAGGGCACCACTAGAACATACAACAGACAATCCCTTAGCTGTGTGCGGTGCCCCCTCCATAGTTACACACTTCGGTCATATTGTTGCAGTGGTTAGGCGAAGCCCTGCGCCGGTAACTTCATCATCACCGTCACCACGCCGTCGTGCTGACGAAACTCTCCCGCGACACTCAACTGGATCAAGAAGTTCGTGGGACGTCATCGAGCTGAACGTGTGCTGAACGTGGAGGTGCCGTACGTTTGGTGCTTGGATCAGTTGGATTGCGAAGACGTTCGACTACTTCAACCGCGTCACTAGACGCTTCCGCTTTCGGTCTACGAGGGTATGTAGACACACTCTCCCCGCTGGTTGCTATGCTTCTCTTAGATAGATCTTGCGTGATCGTAAGATTTTTTTTGAAATACTACGTTCCCCAACACAAGTCGTAGACGAAGACACGCATCGGTGTTTCCAGCACCGGACATGCGTAGACGGACGATGACGAAGTTGACGAAGCGCCACACCAGGCTTGCCAGGCCCCGGGACACGTCATGGACGAAGACACGCATCGGTGTAGCCAGTACCGGGCATGCGTAGACGAGGGACCTTTATGAGCTGTTCGCCATGTCGAGGAGTCGAAGGGCCAACAGAGAAGATGACTCGACGACGGTTGCGGCGCCAATCGGCGCGGGGTCGATGTCGTCGAAGATGGTCGGAGTAGACGAAGTGGTAGGGGAAGAAGACATCGACGCTCGCGATGAACTGGTGCTTGACGAAGACGATGGGGGTGGGCGGGCAGCGTCGGCGGCTACAGGTGTAACGACAGCGTTGGTCGAAGAAGAGCAGCGGCGGCGGCCTGTCGGCGGCAGCTAGGTTAGGAACGCAACGGTGGTGCTCGAACTAGGCGAAGAACCCGACAACATGACGAAGACTGATGATGAGGACATGACTACCTTGGATACAACCAAAAATATTGCATACATGTATATTTGCTTCCATACAACAAAAACGACGCATATGATCAGGATTTGCTTCCAAAGATATACACTTTACTTCCAAATCATTATGATACTATATTTTCATGTATCAAAGAATTGCTTCCATATGAATAAATATTTATTTCTGTAGAAAGGGAAATATATATTTTAGACTGCGTGGGGATATGTTTCCACAACTATGAAACATTTGTCCCAGTTTAGCGGAGTTTTTTTTTTCAAGGTGACCTCCGAACACAACACCATCTACGGACTACGACAGTGACACAAACTGGAAGCAGAAGTGCGAAAGCCTTGTCTCTTACACCATGGACTGTGGAAAGACATGCTGCATCTTAATACCATTTTTTGAGCTTCCTGCAATCCAAGAAATGATCATGCGATGGTGTTAACAAAATTCGATGAACAAATTCAAGTGCGACGGTGAAGAACTCTATAATGCTTAAAATAATGAGAATGTTCCACTGGAAAGGAACAATACAAACTATGTTCCTAAATTGCATGATGAATGAAGAATACGTGCAATCCAGATTCAAATAAATACATCAATCGAGCCTCACATGTGATTCACCCTCATCACCAACCTGCACATGTGATGCTGAGATACAACATCGTCTGGCCCCGTGCCCAAACTGAGACGTCCCTCCGGCAAGGCGGCCAGATCAAAGGCCAAAACGATAGGTAGAGCAGGGCTTGATCCTGGTAGAGTACACGGAGGCGAGGGAGTTTACATGTTTGTAGATGAGCAGGTGGTGGGTCAGTCCTCGCGCGGCCGCCGAACCAGATGACGCATCGAGGAGAGATGGAACGGAGTTCGTAGATGGGTGACGTGGTGAGTTGTTTCAGGCAATTAAATCAAGGAGATTTTATGGAAGTGGGCCAGAAAATCAGGAGGGAATATCGACTTCTAGCCCATGATTTGTGTGCATCTCTCAGTCGTGAGATAAATAACTAATCGACGGTGTCCGATTGGTCTGAAGAATGCTTTTGGTCAGACTACTCACTACTGTAGGGAAGCGTTTCCCGAATTTTTCCCCACCCAGCGAGAGCCCCCTCCGTAAAGCCCAGGCCGGCGACCAGGTCAAAATCGAGCTTGACATCCCAAATCAATTGACCTCAATTGGCCGAGAGCCTTCTAAACTTAGCGAGCTTAGAGCAATTCTAGCACACCTCACAAAACACACAGACCCGCAAAATTCCGACGAGTATACGGGCTCGGCCCAATTTTCCGGTCAGAACAAAGCCCGCATACTCGCCCGACCCGCAATGTGTTTTGCCACGGCCAGCAAAACGCACGCCCCGAACGCTATATCTACGGTTCCGCGGCTCGTTTGCGGGTTGAAACCCTATCCCCCGCCGCCGCCGAGCCACGCGATTCCCCACCCCTTTCTCCACATTTCTCGCCGCCGACGACCACCTCCCCGCCTCCAACCGCCATGTGGGGCCGCATTTGGAGCTCTGGACGCGGCTCCGGCAGCAGATCCGACGGCCGAAGCGACCCGGAGCGCGAGCGGCGCGTCCAGTCGGACGACGCGAGGAAGCTCGGGGCCCGGAAGTGGACCAACCGCAGCATGTTGCCGCCGGCAAGCTTCCTCGTCCGCGAGACAGAGGAGTACGACCGCAGTCACGGGTCCTTCTCCTCCGCGAGATCTGCGTATGCTGGGAGCTCCTCCTCTTCCGGTGCGGGCCTTCTCCCCGTGAAGAGGGAGTGGCCAGAGGACGAGGAGGAGCCGGACGAGTTCGACTTCGTCCCCGTCAAGAAGGAGCCCGAGGAGCCCGCTCCGCTCGGCCGCCGCGGAGTCGTTGGGCCGTTGCGGCCGCCATCGCCAAGCGGAGCGGCGCGAGGAGGCGGAGCGCCAGCGTCTGCAGTGGCGGCAGGCGGTCGCCGCCAAGGAGAAGGACGAGGAGTGGCGCCGCATCCGCGAGGAGCAGAGGGTGAAATACGTCGACCTCTGCAGCTCCGGCGAGGAGGATTGAGCGTCCTTCTCCTCCACGGCGTCGTCCATTTGCCGCGACCTCGCCGCCGTCAGATCCACCCCCCTCTAGTACTAGTATTAACGTAGTATGTAGTATGAACTATGGGGTTAGTGTTTGATCATGTAAAATATATGTAGTATGTGATGAACAAACCGCGTCAACGAGGTGCAATTTATCCCGCGAAAGTATTTTTTTTCAAATTATGCAGTTTTAGATACAGTTTCTGTTCGGCTGCGCTCATTTTTGACCCGCAAATGCGATCTTCGTGAAACTGCAAACGCGTTTTGCGGGTCAAGTTTTTCTGGGTGTGCTAGAGTTGCTCTTATATCTAGCAGACCCCGTATCTCTTCTCTATCTCTACCTTTTTTTTTGCTAAACTCTTCTTTATCTCTACCTAATAATAAAGCACAGAGTGCTTCTTCTCATGTGTCATGCAATTTTACAGAAAACCCCCCATATTTTCTATGAATTAACCCGCAGTACACACTTAAGTCACATTTGTTTTTAAAATCAATCATATCTTTTAAACCGTAACTCCGATTTTAATATGTTATATATGAAACTTGATTAGAAAAATATGCGGAATCAAATATGATGTTATTCTTACCTATTAAACATTTATAAAATATTATTATGGAAGATATTTAATAAGTCAAACAAATGTTTTTCTATATTATCCATATCTTTTAAACCGTGACTCCGATTTTAACATGTTATATAGGAAATTTGATTAGAAAAATATGCATAATTCGAATATGATGTTATTTTTACCTATTAAATAGTATCGAATATTATTTTGAAAGTTATTTAAGTCAAACAAATGTGTTCTTATATTATCCATATCTTTTAAACTGTAACTTCGATTTTAACATGTTATATATGAAATTTGATAAAAAAAAGTGTAGAATCTAAATATGATATTATTTTTACCTGTTAAATATTTTTAAATATTATTTTAAAAACAAACCTATCTTTTATAGCGTACGGTTCATTTTTTTTCCTACCGGCGATGATCTGGATTGCAAATAAACACCCACTAAAACTATATAAAGACGAAAGGAAACATCGATAACCACACATGCACACCTCTAAAGAACCTCATAGAGGAAAACAACATATTTATCATTGCTAGAGCGAGCGAGAGTGAGAGATAGAGAGGGGCGAGAGAGTGAGACGCCTTAGGATTAACCACATTCAAGCAAGTTTTGATTTGTGTGAGCACTGAGACCATCAACGGCGAGGGTGAGAAGGAGCATAAGCAACAACAAAAATATGATGGCTCGCTAAAATAAAGAAGGTAGACATATTGTTGTCTTGAGTGATGGTTATTGGTTAAGAGCATGTGTTAGTTTTCCTTCCATTGCAACGCACGGGCTTTTTTGCTAGTAAGAGATCAAATACTTATAATTTTCGCGTTTTACAGTTTTGGTCGAAAAAAGTGTCCAGAACAGAAACTGTAAAAATGGCCCAAGCCGTAAATTTTTTAAGGGCACAAAAAATGGCCACCAGAAACCCTTATATTTGGAGGTTGGAAGGCCGAACAGAAGGGGCCCTGTATATTGGTGAAACCTCGTCGGAGCAAACACGTCGCCGCGTAATTTGCCGAAATCCGCCCTAAACTCGTCGGAATTCATCACCGCACACCAGAAACGTCCGCTAAACACCGCAATCGATTGCGGCGGTTTGAATTGGACGAGCTCGACATCGTCGTGGCCTCCCATGACCTCAGCCTGGCCGCCGGAATCCTCACGACTCAGCAAGCAAAGGGGCACGGCTTGGCCGGCGCGGACGGTGGAGGCGACGGGGCGTGGCCGGCGAGGCTGAGCGCAGCAGGCGTGGTGATGGGGCGCGACCGGTAGGGATGGGGCGGGGCCGGCTGAGGGTAGGGGCGGCGGCGGTCGAACTGGAGGAAGGAACTCTTTATCCCAGTTTTACAATTTGTTTTACAGTATCTGTTCGACTGTACCTAAAATGAACCCTTAAAATGTATTTTTTCTGATCCGTATCCTAGTTTTACAGTTTGCGATTTTAAGGGTCCGCTAGAGATGCTCTTAGTGTTATAGAGTATCCCGGAAGACGAGCCCAATCACTTAGCGTTATTTTTTTATACCGGAAGACGGGGAAAATCATTTGGCGTGTGTATACTTTCTCAGATCCTCTACTTTTTTAAAAACGACAACCTATTAGGCACGCGTCCAGCCTATTGCCACGAGTTATCCTCTCTCCATGAGATTAGCCAGAGTGAGAGTAACTTCAGCAGTAACATCGAGTCCAAATCAGCAAATTTGCTTATGCGACAATGAGTTAATGCGAAGAGAGGTAGTTTAAGGCTGGTCACAATGAGATGGAACTTAGGAGTAACATCACATATTTCAATACAACGTTGCTTATGTGGCACATATTTAATGAAGAGTGATGTGCTTATGGTAACTGGCTAAGTTACCGGAACATCACACACTTCAAGAAACAATGAGTCTATAAACTAATAAATGCATCGTTGCATGACACTACCTACATGTTCCTACCCACTGTGGAGGTAGTAACATAGTCTAGATAAGTGTGTATGTTACTACCTTATGTTCCTGCCCATTGTGACCAGCCTAAGTAACTTAACTAGTTACTGTAACATCATATGTCCGAATGCAATACAAGTCTATAACATAATAAATGAAGCTTTGCATGACACCACACTTATGTTAATACCTACTATAAAGGTAGTAACATAGTCTAGGAATTTTTATATATTACTAATGTATGTTACTCTCCATTGTTTCTAGTCTAAAGACTTCGATGAGATTAAGGCAGAAAAACTAAGACGTATTAATAGGAGATTAATTACTAAGTTGCGGTTATCTAGTGATTCACGGCCCGACATATATGTCCGAAGGAAGTCAACGGCGCCAAATAAATTGGCGTGTATCTATTCTCAAACGTTCTGAATTTGAACATCCCTATCTATATGACGCGTTACAGCTTGTTAACGGTAGAGGAACTAACGGCGTGTATGTATTCTCAAACATTTCGAGTTTGAAAACGCCAATCTATATGGTGCGTTACAGCATCTCCAGCCGTTGCCTTCAAGGAGGCTTAAAAATCATCGCCTGGGGGCGAGCCGGCGATAAAATCTACATTGGTAACGACTTGGTTCCCAGTGGCCGGCCCCAGGTCGCCCACAGGCGCCGATATCAACCCATTATGGTCGCAAATGTCACCAATTTTCGGCCCAGTTTCGGCGAAAAATCAGACCTTTATCGGCGTAAATCGGCCCGTATTTGTCGCGGTTCGGCGAAAATTCGACAAAAATATTTTTTTATCACATAGTTCATCACAGAAAATCAATAAAAATCAAATAGTTCAAAAACAAAATAGTTCAATACAAATTATTTAGTTCAACAAATAATATTTCATCACACGTCGAGTTAGGCGTTGCCCTTGAGCTTCCATAGGTGCTCCACCAGATCCTGCTGCAGTTGTTGATGCGCCTGTGGGTCTCGGATCTCCCGACGCATGTTGAGGAAGGCAGTCCAGGTTGCCGGTAGCTGGTGATCAACTTGCGCAAGAGGACCCTGCCTGTAATATGGTTCAATGTGGAACACTCGCTCTTCCTGCTCGCTCTCAATAATCATGTTGTGCAAGATGACACAACAAGTCATGATCTTCCACATTTGATCTTTCGACCAGGTCTGATGTGACGCCCCAAGACCGACGCTCCAGAAGACTTCCAGCTATTCCGAGTTTCACCCTGTGACTTGTTTATTTGTTGCATTCTTCATAGCATTTTTTTGCATTGCATCATGTCATCATGCCATCATGTCATTTAATTTTTAAAAACTCAACTAAATAAATTGTGTGGATCTTCGATTCATTTAAACCGAGGGAATTCACTTGTGATTTCTTTTTATAACATATAAAAGTGTCTCAATATTTTAGAGAGCTATAATAAATATTCCATTAATTTGGAATTTATCTCAACACACTTGCAATGTCAATCATATGTCTTTTTGTTTCAAGTTTGGTCTCCAAACTTTGCCTTAAAATTCTTCCTCCTTTTATTGAGGCTCTTTCTAAATTCTCAACATTTTGGACACGTATAAATCCTAGTCCTAGTTCAAACCAACCGAACTAAATTCAAACGAGTTTGGATTTAGATTGCCAAAATCTCTTCCAACCATTTTTGTTAAATCCTTCTTATTTTCTTTGTCCAGGGAAAATATCTTCGTTGGTATAATTATGTTTCTAACTCTCTCTTTCTTTTCTCCAAAGTTATGTTTATTTTATAAATAAAAAATCAATTTAGTTTCTAGGCTGCCCATATCCTTCTCTCTCCTTAGCCTGCCAGCAGCCCAGCCAGGCCGGCCCAACTGCATCATGGCCCAAGGCCTTGTCAGCCCGCACGCCTATCTAACATTAAACCTCTCCCCGATCGATTCCCTCGATCGCTTCGTCCCTCCAGCGCCGCCACCTCGCTCTCGATCCCCACTCTCCTCTCCCTCGTCTCCCTCCTAGCGCCACCAAAGGAGGAGCACAAGCCCCAGCCTCACCTCCCTGCTGCCCTCCCCGCCGACCCACTCAGCTCCATGCCCGACCCAGACAGGCTCCTCTGCTTCATCCCCGACGGCCGTGCCCGTCTCCTGCTTCGATCAGCGGCCAGGATCCCGGGAACCATTCGGCCACCGCGCTATCAACCGCCGGCGACCTTTGCTGGCCGTCTTCTTCACCGGCCCTTGCCCTGACATTCGCCGTAACAGCGAGCGCCGCCTCCATGTGCGAGCGCCCAAGCTGCTCTGCTACCCTCCATGCCCCTCCGTCGTCCGCCTCCGACCTTCCTCGCGCTTGATCTGCTCCGAGCCGCGCCGCCGGCCTGCTACTTCCTCCTCTTCGGGCCCCTCGTTTCCAGCGCGCGCCAAGACCAAGACCGCGCCAAGTCCCTCCTCGCGTCATTCCTCCTCTACTCCTCGTCGTGCCGATCCAGGAGGATCGACCTCGCCCAGTTTCCCGCTCGCGTTGACCACATCATACCTACGTGCACCTCCATCACCGGCGAAGACCAATACCCATTCCTCCTTGAACAGTAGCATTTTTGGGATCGCCAAGGCCCTCTGTTGACCCATGCACGACTACACGACGAGACACCAAGACCCGTACACGGACCGTCAAGTACTACGACGACCGTGTACCACTACCGTCGCAAGAACCGAGATCGGCAAGTCCGAAGACCCCAAGTACCACGACACCGACGACATGAACATCTACAATAACGAGTACCACTACCGTCGACTCCGTGGATGTCAAGTTCCTCATCGTGATGCCGAACATCTACGGATACCCGAACGCCTACGGACCGTGTACGGCTACCATCGCCGAAGGCCGTCGGGTGAACAACTACCGCCGTCGTGATGTCGACAAGAAAACGTGTACGACTACCATCGCCGTGTACCACTACTTCCACTACTTCCCTCGACGCACTCGAACCGCCCCGAAATGCACGCTTCCAAGGTATACCGCCGAGACGACGCCCGTGAATGAATGCTTGAGTTGTATGAGATGTTCCACTTGTTGCATCGTGTCCGAGTTGTCCTTGCATGTTCCTCCTTGATGTCTACTACACAACCTTCTTCTCGTAGACGTTGTTGGGCCTCCAAGTGCAGAGGTTTGTAGGAAAGTTGCAAATTTTCCTCAAGTGGATGACCTAAGGTTTATCAATCCGTGGGAGGCGTAGGATGAAGATGGTCTCTCTCAAAAAACCCTGCGACCAAATAACAAAGAGTCTCTTGTGTCCCCAACACACCCAATACAATGGTAAATTGTATAGGTGCACTAGTTCGGCGAAGAGATGGTGATACAAGTGCAATGTGGATGGTAGATATAGGTTTTTGTAATAAGAAAATATAAAAACAGCAAGGTAGCAAGTGGTAAACGTGAGCATAAACGGTGTTGCAATGATAGGAGACAAGGCCTAGGGTTCACTTTCACTAGTGGAAGTTCTCTCAACAAGGATAACATAATTGGATCATATTACTAGCCCTCAACATGCAACAAAGAGTCACTCCAAAGTCACTAATAGCGGAGAACGAACGAAGAGATTATGGTAGGGTACGAAACCACCTCAAAGTTATTCTTTCTGATCGATCTATTCAAGAGTCTGTAGTAACGTTCAATCTATCATAGAGTTCGTATTAGAATAACACCTTAAGACACAAATCAACCAAAACCCAAATGTCACCTAGATACTCCATTGTCACCTCAAGTATCCGTGGGCATGATTATACGATATGCACCACACAATCTCAGAAACATCTATTCAACCAACACATAGAACTTCAAAGAATGCCCGAAAATTTCTACCGGAAAGTCAAGACGAAAAGTGTGCCAACCCCTATGCATAGGTTCCCAAGGTCACGGAGCCCGCAAGTTGATCACCAAAACATACATCAAGTAGATCACTGTCACACCCTGATTTTCATGCCACATTGCTTAAGCTAATTATCATGTTAAAAATGTGGATTTACAAAAACTTTTGAGTGTTTTTGACTTTGCTTGATTTGACTTTTGTCTGCTGAATGCTAGTGCTCTAAAAATCAAATAAATCCTCCAACTCTTATAATTCATCTCCTTGATCCAAAACCTTTTCCCAATGATCATGCCATGTGTATAGACCAGTATAGAATTTTCTTATAAAAATATTTTGGCCAAATAGTATTTTCTAAAATTAGTTTTCCAAAAACCCCTGAATTGAGGTTTGCACTGCAAGTACCTTATTTAGGGTGTGAAAAATCTTTCAAAAAGTATATTTGAATCCTATTAGGTATAGGACTCCCAGAAACCACAAAATTATAATTTTAAAAGTTATTTTTATATTTTATTTAAAAGCCTTTTCTTAAGGTCAGAAATGGTCTTTAATAGGGAAAAATTATTTAACTATTTTAAAAATATTTGCCAAAATTCAGGGAAACTCATAGGACATATATTGTCCATATATAAGAGTTTAAACACATGGTCATGTTCAAAATATTGGATAAATCCTTCCAAAACCCTTTCTGGATATTTCAAGCTTTTGAAATATTTACAAAGGAAATATTCTCCAAAAATTCCAGGGAAATTCTATCATGTCATATGTGACATATTTGATGATCTTGCAAAGCATCATGCCTTGAAGATCAAGGAAACATCATCTAATCCCCTCAAAACCATTTATGTCCATTTTGAAGTTTGAGCAACTTTACATTGCCAAACTTGTCCAAATGCTCCCAAACTTGGTGAACATGCTAAAATGATGTAATTATGCATCTATGCCAAATGGCACAAGTTTTGGAGAAGCATAACTTGATCTAAGTGCCCCAAAACCATTTCTATTCAAATTCAAATTTGAACAACTTTACATTATCAACTTTTTATCTGGGGCTTCAAACTTTGTGAGCAGGATCATAACCCCAAATGAGGATGCTACACCAAGTGGTGCATCAAGGGGAGATGAATAGCTCAACTCAATCAAGGTGAAACCATTTCTGTTGATTCCTAGGGTTCACCAAAGTTACATTGGCAACTTTGCCCAAATGAGCTCAAATTTGGTGGAGGGGCCTAATTGTGTGTGGCATTCCATACTGTTAAGTCCCATGTCAATTGGAGGTCATTTGCTTTCCCAAAACATGATCAAACACCTTCTGCAAATGTACCAAAACCATTGTTTGGACCCCTTCTACTATTTCCCTTTACCTCAAATTCTTACCACAGCTTCTCCTAGTCCTATTCTACCTCCAGTAACTCTCCCCTGCCTCAGCTCAATCATTGGAGGGGGGGGGGGGGTAAAACCCCAATTTACTCTTCTGGACAGCAGTTTTCACCTCCTCCTTCACCTCCGTCCTCATTCCAGTGGCTCCCCAGGGCATCCAAGACCATCACACCTTTGTTTACTAACCCCTAGGACTGCTGGACATAAGGGGACACGCAATGGCACTTTGTTTATGCCGTGGCATGCAGAGTTCGCGCTCTGGAGCATGCTACAGTGCCCTGGCGCACTGTAGCCTCGCCCAACCAGGAGCCCCCGACCACCTCGGGCCTCCTCCTCGTGTCCCCCGAGGTCGCCTCGACGTCCGCAACCTGCAGGACTATCGGCCCTATCCTCTCCTGCCCTCCTTCTCCCTCTGCGAGCTCGTCCGAGCGCGTCCATGGACGTCGCTCACGGTACACCGCGGCTGCACCTATATAAAGCCTCCCCCGAGCACTCCCTTGCCTCTTCTGGATCCACCTCTCTCCGGTGCGCCTCGCAGACATCATCCCTCTCCCCCTCGTGCCCTCTTTGCCCCTCCATGGCCGACGAGTCGCCGTCGGCCTCCTCCCAAATTCGCTCCCTGTGGCCTCCCCCTTCTCTGTTGGCCACCAGGAGGAGAACGGCCACTGGGCTGCGGAGCTCCCCGTCCCCTCGCCGCCTCTTCCCGTGCCCAGTGGTGCCCGTACCACCACCGCCCGACGAGGCCATCCGCCACGGCCAGTGTTGGGCGCGCTTCGGCTGTCCCCCGCCGTCCGCGAGAACTTTCCCTGGTAGCTTGCTCCCCGGCGGCCCCTCCGGTGCCCGGATCTTGGCCGGGGGTGGCCCATACCGCCGTGGGCAAGCGCCGGCCGGCGCGCAGCCGAGGCATCAAGCCCCTCCGTCGCGGGCGCGGGAGGAAGGGGATGACCCTGCGGGTGGGGCCCGCAGGTCAGTGACCCCGTCAGCCAGCCACACGGTTTAAGTGGAGATGGGCCAGGCGGAAACGGTGTTCCCCAGGCGGAAGCGCACTTCGGAAATGACGCCTTCGGCGTCACCACCTCCGCCCGCACGGCCGAGCCGCTGGGCCGGCCCACGGCCTATCCGCCGCCCTGAGCGCAGTGAAGGGTATAACCCTTTTTCCTGTTCTTTTTCTTTTCCAGACAACTTCATAAATCCATTTATAATTCAAATAAACTCCAAATTGCATGATTCAAATTTCTGGTGGTTTCTAAAATCATGCTCTACCACATGGTGCAACATGCACATTTCCCCAGAATCATTTCCTTCACACATAATTATCAAATGCCATTATTCCATTTTCTGTGATGAACTTCAGAAAATCACAGAGGGCTCAAATTGATCCAAATGCAGTGGTTCAAATTCCTAGATGCTTGTCATATCCAAACTTAGTTTTGGAACATTTTTATTAATACCTTCTATACCCCACCAAATAATGAGCCATTTCTTCATATTTATCAACTTTGCAAAATCCTAGGAAATTCATTTGAATTCCAAATCCAGTGAAACCAACTCCTAGATGCTTCTAAAATCATGACTTGTTGATGGGTTCCTTTGCTCATCATTCAAGAATATATTTCTGTACACTTCTTTCAAATCCATTAAACCCTTGATTCCATCATATTGAAATGTTCCAAACTATCCATTGATCCAATGCCTATGAAAACACCTTGTTCATTTCTAATATGACCAGAGGTATCCTAGAAAAGTCCAACTCCTATTTTTTAGAGCACTTTTATTTTTGCCTTGTTGTGTTGCTTATTATGATTGTTTCCATCGTTAGTTGACGAAATAAACGGAGTACTCGGAGATGGACCAGAAGGTTTGAAGACTCGGGAGAATAAGGCAAGCAGCCCTTTGACTATGTTCGAGAAACCTTTTTATGCATGTCTCATAGCACCTTATTATCAATGCATCGGAATCATGTAGAAGAGGTGACCACTTTGGTTGGTACCTTTGTTACTTTACTATTGAACTTGCATCAAACATGACCCTACCTTCCTATGAGGGTTATGTGGGTGGGAGTAGATAGATGTATGCTATAGTAGTTGGCTACGCAAAATGGGTCAGGGTTATGCATTGAGTGAAACAAGTGTGGTTTGACATACTTGCAAATGACCCAGTGGGTGCCACTAATGCCCCTGGGAGTTGATGAGGAACTAGGGCACTACTTGGTGAAGAAGTAGTGTGCCGAGGCTTGACGAAAGTGTTGTTTACGGAGATGGATTAGATTTATGTGTGACTACCGTCCCAACCAATCATGTGCAACCACTCTACCCCTTATGGGACGGGGCTTTATTGATTACTTAGATCGATACTAGCATGTCGCCCGCATTACTAATGACGGGAAGACTTGAGGTCTTTCCCGGGACGGGGTCGTGCTCGGATAGACGACCATGACTGTTTTCACAGGGCACCGGACACACCGTTGGTCCCTTCGGGTACGCGTGACATTGAAATTAGGGCAAGTCCCGTGATCTATTGTTTGCACTCGAGGGCCGTGTACCAACGAGTGGACTCTATGTTAGTGTCGTCTAAGGAAAGATAATGACCGGGTGCTTCCCCCGAGTACTTGAGGTACTGCGGTATCGTGGGTGACACGAAAGCTTGCCGGATCTTGTGGGTAAAGTGCGCAACCTCTGCAGAGTGTCAAACTATTCGAATAGCCGTGTCCACGGTCAAGGACAGTTGGGTGGTGCTGCTTAGACTATGTCCATAAGTTTCTGGAAAACAACACGGTTTGGGTGAATCTGTTGATGTGATTGTGAGAAAGCCACAATGAGCTTGAGCATGAGTTGATTACAACTCTTTCTCGATAATGATGTCTGTGACCTCCCGATACTTGTTGCAGACACATGCATGTCCATTTTATATGTTGATCATACTTGCATGTGAAAAACTAGCTTTCCGCAAAACTGCCAATTTAGCAGTAGAGCCTTGCATAATTATTCTGTCATCACACTTGGGTTGCTTGCGAGTACATTCAAAGTACTCATTGGCTTGCCACTGGTTATTTTATTGGCCAGGCATGAGAGAACAAGTTATGATGAAGATTTCTTGGTGGCGAGCATGCGAGCTTAGACGCTTCCCAGTCAGAATGCCTGTAGGGTTAAGGCAGATGGCATGGGTCCATGTTGTCATTGAAGATTTCCACTGCGATGATATACTCAAGACTTGACCATAATGGTCCTATTTGTGTAATACGGTATGTATGGATGTAAGACTCTTGTTATTCAGCTTCTGTGTGTTCAGTGAGCATTGATCTCTGGGATCACTGTACACGTGCATTCGGTCATCACGACTCATGAGTCGGGGTCCCCACAGAGCTGGTATCAGAGCCGTCCTGACTGTAGGAAGCCTTAGTTAGCATGGTCGTTAGCTAGGGTAAAACTATTTCCAAAACTATTACTAGATTTCAAAAATTATCTATACTTCTCTTCCCTTCTCAGTTTTTCGAAAACTAGGCTATACTTGATCTCTTCCCCTTCAAAACTTTGGTCGCTAGAACCCTTATGCCCCTGACCACTGGATTTTCTGTAGTCCTCGTGGAGTGCACCTTGCCAAACACTCAACCACCTCTTCTGAACGCAAGATTGGTGACACCACGACAAGACGATGTCAACGGAAAATCCATCCTCGAGGAATGAAGACATGAAGACCCAGAAGATGGTGACACCCTTGACAGAGCCCCAAGATGATGCAACATTGGCCTATGATGACCAGGGTATAGGTTATGCTAAATCATGATATACATCGCTAATAGAGTAATCCTGTCACTACCGTTGTTGTATCGCAACCACCGGTGGATGAGAACCTCGCCATTTGGTCCGCCTCACTATAGTGAGCAGGAAAACGGTTCTCTTCGTCCCCCGCCCTTGGCGTCGATGTTTTCATCAACAAAACCGACATGTTGGACCTCTATTATGCCTTGTTATTGTCATTGCATACGGATTGCCTACCTGATACCCTTGACGCCCCAGAAGGCACAAGGGATCGTCATGATTAAAGAGACAAGAGAAGACCAAGTCAACGCCAGCTGCAAGGAGACACCTTCACCGCATCACCTCATCGGGCGAGAAGTTGTTGAAGATTCTCCAGGCTCAACCCGGATCATTCATCAAGCAACTACAAGGGACATAGCAACACCTGAGGAAAACTCAGAAGACTGCACGAGGCACAAGTCACGACACTGAGTCCGAGAACCCCTAGGGTAGGATGAGTCGTGTACCCCCTATGCGCAGTCGAGTCCGTATGATGGTTCGAATAGAACCATGATTGTGAGTTGCTTGCTTTTATTTGTTTGTGTTTTGATATAAGTCGCACTTTTGCCCTAGGCAACAAGTGCATGGCTATGTCATCTTCTTTGCCTTGTTTCTTTTGCTTGGGTCTTTTTGCACCTGTTTGTTTGCACCTGCACTATAGAACCCCCTTTAGGCATTTCCCTCCTCTACACTACTTTTTTCCCTCTCTTCTCTCTCCCCAACTGAAGACCCGCAAGACAAGATGCACCAAGGATTCTACCTCGGCAACCAACTAGCGCTAAAGACTTCTGCTACAACCTCCACGGCCAAGTGCAACCCCGTAGAATTATGTTTAGCCCTCCAGACCAGTAACCCATTCCTAGACCCTTTGAGACTTCACGGGACACTCCAGCACGAACCCTTAACCATGTGCTTAACCCATAGTATTGCGAGAGAACCAGTTAAGCCTCTGCAACCATGCACAACCCTGGCTTAGTAATGGAACTAGTGGACACAATGAGTGAGCACATTTCCATCCTAATATAGCACAAGAACTGACGATGCCATAGATAGACCCATTTGAGGATATAAGACAGATGACTTGGTGGCTTTATATCGGTGACTTCGAGGAATTATCTGAGACCTTGATGGATTGTGAGGTTTTCATGTTGGTGGGATCCTGACTTTTGGGGAAGCATGTAGGAGTACCCGTTGTTCATGAGATTTGGATTTATGTAGGTGATTCTGGTTGGTATAAATGCTAGATATGCCTGCATGGTTCGGAGTAAATTGGATTTAGACCTATGATCCTGATCATGATACCATGCTTCTCGGTGGACAATAACCTAGGAGATTGGATTATTTGTCGAAGTTGACTTAGGGATCTGTATAATCGTGATCTTGGAATTTAGTTGACCCGGATAATGGGAATTTGGTGGACTTACTATCATAATGCATAGCCCTTCCAAGTATTGGGTATTATAGGGACTTGAGATCTTGTGGAACACCGTAGACATCGGATTTGTAGAATTTGTTGGATTATGTGGTGATTAATGGAAAATTACCGGGCAATTGGAGTTGATCTATAGGAAGGAAACAAAATCTTGGAGTGGCATATGACGTGTTTCCTTAGAATGGAGATGCATTATCGTGAACCTTGCAAGAATAGATTGAGTACTTGGATTGTGGAGTTTAATTTAAGCTCAGCAGCATGTGTGACCTACCCATGGATTTTAGGGGTAGACATACATATGGATTTGGGGATCATAGACAAGTATAATTTTGTTAGACCGTCTCTTGAGAGTCATGAGGATATGCATGGCATAAGTGGTGATTGAAGCTGGTCTATGCTTTTTCGTTCGGAGTACTAGATAGAGCTATTGGCATCTCAGAAACCGTGCTTAAGGATAAGATGATAAAAGTTCACTCACTCACTAGAACCCTTGAAACCCTTAAGCCCCACCAAGCCACAACTTGGTCAGATTCTGACCACGGGCCTTCGCCCTAAGTCAGGAAGACCTTGCAAATACTCAACGGAGACCACCACCAATACCCCAGCCTACCTTGCGTACCCCCATAGACCTCATGGAGTAATTGGACAAGTTGGGTAACATCATTATTTGATGGCCTACTTGTCTGCCTGAAGACAAAAGAAGAGGTGGACAGCTGGATAGAAGACATTGAAGACCGCCCTGTCAAGAAGGAAGAACTGCACCGACCACCGTCATCAAGAAGTGAACTCCTGCATCCAAGACCGGTCGTATCTGCAAACCACTCCTCTCGGAGGAACCGAGCATTTCCATGTCGAAGGAACGCTCACACCAAGATTTATCGACCCTTGTTCAAGTTCACTGCAAGACGGCTACCAGCTAGACTTACCACTTGAGTTACCCTCCGTGCACCAAATCTTCCACGAGTCACCACTTTGGAAGTACTTCTTACTTCCTAACTAGCCCGGTCCCCACAAGGACATCACCAAGCCTTTGACAGCTAACCCAACCTAGCCTACACAAGAGACCCCTCAGCAACCTGCATCAAAGAAGGCAGCAAGCGAGAAACCACACCACCACGTACTTCAAGATTCCATGGAGCACCACCCGGGAGCAGAACCAGCAAGAAGAAGTGAAGACTAACCCCTATCCAAGACTCCGTATTTCTTTCCACGCCTAGCCTGGGAATCTCGGGGACGAGATTCTTGTAAGGGGGGTAGGTCTGACACACCCTGATTTTCATGCCACATTGCTTAAGCTAATTATCATGTTAAAAATGTGGATTTACAAAAACTTTTGAGTGTTTTTGACCTTGCTTGATTTGACTTTTGTCTGCTGATTGCTAGTGCTCTAAAAATCAAATAAATCCTCCAACTCTTATACTTCATCTCCTTGATCCAAAACCTTTTCCCAATGATCATGCCATGTGTATAGACCAGTATAGAATTTTCTTATAAAAATATTTTGGCCAAATAGTATTTTCTAAAATTAGTTTTCCAAAAACCCCTGAATTGAGGTTTGCACTGCAAGTACCTTATTTAGGGTGTGAAAAATCTTTCAAAAAGTATATTTGAATCCTATTTGGTATAGGACTCCCAGAAACCACAAAATTATAATTTTAAAAGTTATTTTTATATTTTATTTAAAAGCTTTTTCTTAAGGCCAGAAATGGTCTTTAATAGGGAAAAATTATTTAACTATTTTAAAAATATTTGCCAAAATTCAGGGAAACTCATGACATATATTGTCCATATATAAGAGTTTCAACACATGGTCATGTTCAAAATATTGGATAAATCCTTCCAAAACCCTTTCTGGATATTTCAAGATTTTGAAATATTTACAAAGGAAATATTCTCCAAAAATTCCAGGGAAATTCTATCATGTCATATGTGACATATTTGATGATCTTGCAAAGCCTCATGCCTTGAAGATCAAGGAAACATCATCTAATCCCCTCAAAACCATTTTTGTCCATTTTGAAGTTTGAGCAACTTTACATTGCCAAACTTGTCCAAATGCTCCGAAACTTGCTGCACATGCTAAAATGATGTAATTATGCATCTATGCCAAATGGCACAAGTTTTGGAGAAGCATAACTTGATCTAAGTGCCCCAGAACCATTTCTGTTCAAATTCAAATTTGAACAACTTTACATTATCAACTTTTTATCTGGGGCTTCAAACTTTGTGAGCATAATCATAACCCCAAATGAGGATGCTACACCAAGTGGTGCATCAAGGGGAGATGAATAGCTCAACTCAATCAAGGTGAAACCATTTCTGTTGATTCCTAGGGTTCACCAAAGTTACATTGGCAACTTTGCCCAAATGCGCTCAAATTTGGTGGAGGGGCCTAATTGTGTGTGGCATTCCATCCTGTTAAGTGCCATATCAATTTGAGGTCATTTGCTTTCCCAAAACATGATCAAACACCTTCTGCAAATGTACCAAAACCATTGTTTGGACCCCTTCTACTATTTCCCTTTACCTCAAATTATTACCACAGCTTCTCCTAGTCCTATTCTACCTCCAGTAACTCTCCCCTGCCTCAGCTCAATCATTGGAGGGGGGGGGGTAAAACCCCAATTTACTCTTCTGGACAGCAGTTTTCACCTCCTCCTTCACCTCCCTCCTCATTCCAGTGGCTCCCCAGGGCATCCAAGACCATCACACCTTTGTTTACTAACCCCTAGCACTGCTGGACATAAGGGGACACGCAATGGCACTTTGTTTATGCCATGGCATGCAGAGTTCGCGCTCTGTAGCCTCGCCCAACCAGGAGCCCCCGACCACCTCGGGCCTCCTCCTCGTGTCCCCCGAGGTCGCCTCGACGTCCGCAACCTGCAGGACTGTCGGCCCTATCCTCTCCTGCCCTCCTTCTCCCTCTGCGAGCTCGTCCGAGCGCGTCCATGGACGTCGCTCACGGTACACCGCGGCTGCACCTATATAAAGCCTCCCCGAGCACTCCCTTGCCTCTGCTGGATCCTCCTCTCTCCGGTGCACCTCGTAGACATCATCCCTCTCCCCCTCGTGCCCTCTTTGCCCCTCCATGGCCGATGAGTCGCCGTCGGCCTCCTCCCAAATTCGCTCCCTGTGGCCTCCCCCTTCTCTGTTGGCCACCAGGAGGAGAACGGCCACTGGGCTGCGGAGCTCCCCGTCCCCTCGCCGCCTCTTCCCGTGCCCAGTGGTGCCCGTACCACCACCGCCCGACGAGGCCATCCGCCATGGCCAGTGTTGGGCGCGCTTCGGCTGTCCCCCGCCATCCCCGAGAACTTTCCCTGGTAGCTTGCTCCCCGGCGGCCCCTCCGGTGCCCGGATCTTGGCCGGGGGTGGCCCATACCGCCGTGGGTAAGCGCCGGCCGGCGCGCAGCCGAGGCATCAAGCCCCTCCGTCGCGGGCGCGGGAGGAAGGGGATGACCCTGCGGGTGGGGCCCGCAGGTTAGTGACCCCGTCAGCCAGCCACACGGTTTAAGTGGAGACGGGCCAGGCGGAAACCGTGTTCCCCAGGCGGAAGCGCACTTTGGAAATGACGCCTTCGGCGTCACCAACTCCGCCCGCACGGCCGAGCCGCTGGGCCGGCCCACGGCCTATCCGCCGCCCTGAGCGCACTGAAGGGTATAACCCTTTTTCCTGTTCTTTTTCTTTTCCAGACAACTTCATAAATCCATTTATAATTCAAATAAACTCCAAATTGCATGATTCAAATTTATGGTGGTTTCTAAAATCATGCTCTACCACATGGTGCAACATGCACATTTCTCCAGAATCATTTCCTTCACACATAATTATCAAATGCCATTATTCCATTTTCTGTGATGAACTTTAGAAAATCACAGAGGGCTCAAATTTGATCCAAATGCAGTGGTTCAAATTCCTAGATGCTTGTCATATCCAAACTTAGTTTTGGAACATTTTTATTAATACCTTCTGTACCCCACCAAATAATGAGACATTTCTTCATATTTATCAACTTTGCAAAATCCTAGGAAATTCATTTGAATTCCAAATCCAGTGAAACCAACTCCTAGATGCTTCTAAAATCATGACTTGTTGATGGGTGCCTTTGCTCATCATTCAAGAATATATTTCTGTACACTTCTTTCAAATCCATTAAACCCTTGATTCCATCATATTGAAATGTTCCAAACTATCCATTGATCCAATGCCTATGAAAACACCTTGGTAATTTCTAATATGACCAGAGGTATCCTAGAAAAGTCCAACTCCTATTTTTTAGAGCACTTTTATTTTTTCCTTGTTGTGTTGCTTATTATGATTGTTTCCATCGTTAGTTGACGAAATAAACGGAGTACTCGGAGATGGACCAGAAGGTTTGAAGACTCGGGAGAATAAGGCAAGCAGCCCTTTGACCATGTTCGAGAAACCTTTTTATGCATGTCTCATAGCACCTTATTTTCAATGCATCGAAATCATGTAGAAGAGGTGACCACTTTGGTTGGTACCTTTGTTACTTTACTATTGAACTTGCATCAAACATGACCCTACCTTCCTATGAGGGTTATGTGGGTGGGAGTAGATAGATGTATGCTATAGTAGTTGGCTACGCAAAATGGGTCAGGGTTATGCATTGAGTGAAACAAGTGTGGTTTGACATACTTGCAAATGACCCAGTGGGTGCCACTAATGCCCCTGGGAGTTGATGAGGAACTAGGGCACTACTTGGTGAAGAAGTAGTGTGCCGAGGCTTGACGAAAGTGTTGTTTACGGAGATGGATTAGATTTATGTGTGACTACCGTCCCAACCAATCATGTGCAACCACTCTACCCCTTATGGGACGGGGCTTTATTGATTACTTAGGTCGATACTAGCATGGTGCCCGCATTACTAATGACGGGAAGACTTGAGGTCTTTCCCGGGACGAGGTCGTGCTCGGATAGACGACCATGACTGTTTTCACAGGGCACCAGACACACCGTTGGTCCCTTAGGGTACGCGTGACATTAAAATTAGGGCAAGTCCCGTGATCTATTGTTTGTACTCGAGGGCCGTGTACCAACGAGTGGACTCTATGTTAGTGTCGTCTAAGGAAAGATAATGACCGGGTGCTTCCCCCGAGTACTTGAGGTACTGCGGGATCGTGGGTGACACGAAAGCTTCCCGGATCTTGTGGGAAAAGTGCGCAACCTCTGCAAAGTGTCAAACTATTCGAATAGCCGTGTCCGTGGTCAAGGACAGTTGGGTGGTGCTGCTTAGACTATGTCCATAAGTTTCTGGAAAACAACACGGTTTGGGTGAATCTGTTGATGTGATTGTGAGAAAGCCACAATGAGTTTGAGCATGAGTTGATTACAAGTCTTTCTCGATAATGATGTCTGTGACCTCCTGATACTTGTTGCAGACACATGCATGTCCATGTTATATGTTGATCATACTTGCATGTGAAAAACTAGCTTTCCGCAAAACAGCCAATTTAGCAGTAGAGCCTTGCATAATTATTCTGTCATCACACTTGGGTTGCTTGCGAGTACATTCAAAGTACTCATTGGCTTGCCACTGGTTATTTTATTGGCCAGGCACGAGAGAACAGGTTATGATGAAGATTTCTTGGTGGCGAGCATGCGAGCTAAGACGCTTCCCAGTCAGAATGCCTATAGGGTTAAGGCAGATGGCATGGGTCCATATTGTGATTGAAGATTTCGGCTGCGATGATATACTCAAGACTTGACCATAATGGTCCTATTTGTGTAATACGGTATGTATGGATGTAAGACTCTTGTTATTCAGCTTCTGTGTGTTCAGTGAGCATTGATCTCTGGGATCACTGTACACGTGCATTCGGTGATCACGACTCATGAGTCGGGGTCCCCACAATCACATGACATCCCATTGTCACCACAGATAAGCACGTGCAATACATGCATCAAGTGTTCTCCAATCCTTAAAGACTCAATCCGATAAGATAACTTCAAAGGGAAAACTCAATCCATTACAAGAGAGTAGAGGGGGAGAAGCATCATAAGATCCAACTAAAATAGCAAAGCTCGCGATACATCAAGATCGTGCCATCTCAAGAACACGAGAGAGAGAGAGAGAGATCAAACACATAGCTACTGGTACATACCCTCAGCCCCGAGGGTGGACTACTCCCTCCTCGTCACGGAGAGCGCCGGGATGATGAAGATGACCACCGGTGAGGGTTCCCCCCTTCAGCAGGGTGCCGGAACAGGGTCTAGATTGGTTTTTGGTGGATAGAGAGGCTTTCGGCGGCGGAACTCCCGATCTAGGTTAATTTCCGAAGGTTTCAGTATTTATAGGATTTTTTGGCATAGGGCACAAGTCAGGGGGGCTTCTGGGCTATCCACGAGAGAGGAGGGCGCGGCCCCTGCCCAGGGCGCGCCCCCACCCTCATGGGCAGCCCGTGGCTCTCCTGGCCCAACTCTTTTACTTCGGGGGCTTCTTTTGGTCCAGAAAAAATCATCAAAAATTGGCACGTCAATTGGACTCCGTTTGATATTCCTTTTCTGTAAAACCCGAAAACAGGAGAAAAACAGAAACTGGCACTGGGCTCTGGGTTAATAGGTTAGTCCCAAAAATAATATAAAAGTGTATATAAAAGCCCATAAGACATCCTAGAAGGATAATATAATAGCATGGAACAATGAAAAATTATAGATACGTTGGAGACGTATCAAGCATCCCCAAGCTTAATTCCTGCTCGTCCTCGAGTAGGTAAATGATAAAAACAATTTTCTTGATGTGGAATGCTAACCAACATAGTTTTTTCAATGTAATACTCTTAATTGTGGCATGAATGGTCAGATCTGAAAGATTCAAGACAAAAGTCTATGTTGACATAAGAAATAATAATACTTCAAGCATACTAACAAAGCAATCATGTCTTCTCATAATACTATGGCTAAAGAAAGTTATCCCTACAAAATCATACAGTCTGGCTATGCTCCCTCTTCATCACACAAAATATTCATATCATGCACAACCCCGATTTCAGCCAAGCACTTGTTTTCATACTCTATTCTTTCAAACCTTTCAACTTTCACGCATTACATGAGCGTGAGCCATGGACATAGCACTATGGGTGGAATAGAGAGGTGGTTGTGGAGAAGACAAAAAGGAGGGAGATGGTTTCACATCAACTAGGCGTATCAACGGGCTATGGAGATGCCCATCAATAGATATCAATGTGAGTGAGTAGGGACTGCCATGCAACGGATGCACTAGAGCTAAATATGTATGAAAGCTCAACAAAAGAAACTAGTGGGTGTGCATCCAACTTGCTTGCTCACGAAGACCTAGGGCATTTGAGGAAGCCCATCATTGGAATATACAAGCCAAGTTCTATAATGAAAATTCCCACTAGTATATAAAAGTGACTAAGCATGAGACTCTCAATAATGAAGAACATGGTGCTACTTTGAAGCACAAGTGTGGAAAAAAAGATAGTAGCAATTGTCCCTTTTTTCTTTTTTGGGCCTTTTTTTGTGGAGGGGCTTTATTGATTTAGCCTTTCCTCACATGGGACAATGCTCTAATAATGATGATCATCACACTTTCATTGAATTACAACTCGATATTACAACTCGATACTAGAACAAGTATGACTCTATATGAATGCCTCCGACGGTGTACCGGGATATGCAATGAATCAAGAGTGACATATATGAAAAATTATGCATGGTGGCTTTGCCACAAATACGATGTCAACTACATGATCATGCATGGCAATATGACAATATGAAGCGTGTCATATGAACGGAACGGTGGAAAGTTGCATGGAAATATATCTCGGAATGGCTATGGAAATGCCATGATAGGTAGGTATGGTGGCTGTTTTGAGCAAGATATATGGTGGCTGTTTTGAGGAAAGATATATAGTGGGTGTATGGTACCGGCGAAAGTTGCACGGTACAAGAGAGGCTAGCAATGGTGGAAGGGTGAGAGTGCGTATAATCTATGGACTCAACATTAGTCATAAGAACTCATATACTTATTGCAAAAATCTACGAGTCATCAAAACAAAGCAATCAACGCCTGCTCCTAGGGGGGAGGTTGGTAGGAGTTAACCATCGCGCGCCCCCGACCACCACACAAAGGTTGGCACTTTACAAATACCTCATGCTCTAACGTCGTCACATAGCGGTTCACCATACGTGCATGCTACGGGAATCACTAACCTTAACACAAGTATTTATCAATTTCATAATAACTCTACTAGCATGACTCTAATATCACTATCCTCATATCTCAAAACAATTATCAAGCATCCAACTTCTCATCATATTCAATGCACTTAGTGTGAAAGTTTTTACTACATTGATATTGGATGCCTATCATGTGAAGGTTAGTTTCATAGCCTAAACACATTAACATGTTGTTTTAATAGACTCTCAAAAGGATATAAGTGAAGCATGAGAGTTCATCTATTTCTTCAAAATAAAACCACCGCCGTGCTCTAAAAGAAATAAGTGAAGCACTAGAGCAATAACAAACTACCCCGAAAGATATAAGTGAAGATCAATGAGTAGTTGAATAATTATGTAACTATGTGAAGACTCTCTAACATTTAAGAACTTCAGATCTTGGGATATTATTCAAACAGCAAGCAAAACAAAATAAACTAAATTGACGCTCCAAGCAAAACACATATCATGTGGTGAATAAAAATATAGCTCCGAGTATAGTTACCGATGGATGAAGACGAAAGAGGGGATACCTTCCCGGGGCATCCCCAAGCTTAGGCTTTTGGTTGTCCTTGAATTTTACCTTGGGGTGCCATGGGTATCCCCAAGCTTAGGCTGTAGCCACTCTTTGTTCCATGGTCCATCAAAGCAATACTCAAAACTTGAAAACTTCACAACACAAAACTTAGACAAAAATCTTGTGAGCTCTGTTAGTATAAGAAAGCAAACCACTACTCAAAGGTACTGCAATGAATTCATTCTTTGTTTATATTGGTGTTAAACCTACAGTATTCCAACTTCTCTATGGTTCATACTTCCCAACTACTCATAGATGCATTGAAATAAGCAAACAACACACGAAAATAGAATCTGTCAAAAACAGAACAGTCTGTAGTAATCTGCAAGTTTCACATACTTCTCTAACTCCAAAAAATTCAAACTAAATTGGTATACGTGAGGAATTTGTCTATTAATCATCTGCAAAAAGAATTAACTCAATAGCACGCTCCAGTAAAATTTGATGACCATTCTAGCGAGCGCTAATGATTCTGTTTTTCACAGCAAGATCATATAAACTTCACACAAGTCTTCCCAAAGGTTCTACTTGGTACCAACGCTAATTAAAACACAAAACCACATCTAAACAGAAGCTAGATGAAATATTTATTCCTAAACAGAAGCAAAAGCAAAGAAACTAAAATAAAGTTGGGTTGCCTCCCAACAAGCGCTATCGTTTAACGCCCCTAGCTAGGCATGATGATTTCAATGATGCTCGCGCAAAAGATAAGAATTGAAACATAAAGAGATCATCATGAAGAATATGACTAGCACATTTAAGTCTAACCCACTACCTATGCATAGGGATTTTGTAACCAAACAACTTGTGGGAGCAATAATCAACTAGCATAGGAAGGGAAAACCAGCATAGCTTCAAAACTTTAAGCACATAGAGAGGAAACTTGATATTATTGCAATTCCTACAAGCATATGATCCTCTCTCATAATAATTTTCAGTAGCATCATGAATGAATTCAAAAATATAACCAGCACATAAAGCATTCTTTTCATGATCTACTTGCATAGAAATTTTACTACTCTCCACATAAGCAAAATTCTTCTCATTCGGAATTGTGGGAGTATCATAAGAGACTTGAATACTATAGATTGTTTGCACATTAAAAGAGTAATGTTCAGAAATAGGGTAATCATAATCATGAAAAGTTTTATCAGTATAATCATCACTACTTTTTATAGCATAAGTGGCATCACAATAATCATCATAAATAGGAGGCATGCTTTCATCATAATAGCTTTGCTCATCAAAACTTGGGAGGCTAAAAATATCATCTTCATCAAACATAGCCTCCCCAAGCTTGGGACAAACATTAATTGCAGCAAATAAGTTCTCAAATATATCATTCTCATCAAACATAGCATCCCCAAGCTTGGGCCTTTCCATATGATAAGCATAATCAATCTCATCGTTAATAGTATGGATAGCACCGATAGTATATCAATTATCATCATCACAATGAGTAATAGGAGCAAAATCATTTGGAAGGGATACCTTTTTGTCTTTGCTTCTCCGTCTTTTCTTTTTCTTCTTCACATTAAGTATGGGTTTAATCTTCTTTTTGGAGCTCCTTATTAATGAGATTGGTAGAATGGGAGGCTCCTCCTCGTTACCTGATTCATCATAAGAAATAATAGGAGGATATTGGGAAATCTCTTCCCTTTCATTATTATTCTCTTCATCTCCTATTTGTTTTCTTGACTTAAGGTAATTGGCAATAAGGATTTTCAATGCAATTCACCACACAATACATATATATTTCCTCTATATCAAAACCAAGAAGTTTATCAATGGCAAATCCTAGAAGAAACTTAGTTCTACATTTAATTTCTTCATAACCCAACAGCAAGATAAGTTCATTATGATGTGCAAGGGAAATCAAGTCATCACAATTTTTGGACACAATTCGACCATGAAACAATTCGCATTGGGTAATGAAATGACCACAATCATTGCAAAGTTCACAAGTACGGCTAAGTCATTTTAAATTTTCAACACAATCATCTAGCATCTGTAGCAACCATTTAGTTTCTAAATACTTATGCCTCTTGCAAAATCTATCTTCCCTATTCGGTATGTACTTGCAAACTCTATGCACTCCACAGAAATCAACATGCTTATATGAGATATTTTCATCATGCCTAGTGCAATCATCATTAGTACCATGGATATTCAAAGGATTCACACTAACAATATTGCAAGCATGCGCATCATTCAAGTCTTTAGTGCCAAGCATTCTATGTAATTCTTCTTCTAGTACTTGAGCACAATTTTCCTTTCCATAATTTTCACGAAAGATATTAAAAATATGAAGCATATGAGGTAACCTTAATTCCATTTTTTGTAGTTTTCTTTTATAAACTAAACTAGTGAGAAAACAAGAAACTAAAAGATTCGATTGCAAGATCAAAAGATATACCTTCAAGCACTCACCTCCCCGGCAACGGCGCCAAAAAAGAGCTTGATGTGTACTACACATACTTCTTCTTGTAGACGTTGTTGGGTCTCCAAGTGCAGAGGTTTGTAGGACAGTTGCAAATTTCCCTCAAGTGGATGACCTAAGGTTTATCAATACGTGGGAGGCGTAGGATGAAGATGGTCTCTCTCAAACAACCCTGCAACCAAATAACAAAGAGTCTCTTGTGTCTGAAGGAAATATGCCCTAGAGGCAATAATAAAGATGTTATTTGTATTTCCTTATATCATGATAAATGTCTTTTATTCATGCTAGAATTGTATTAACCGGAAACTTAGTACATGTGTGGATACATAGACAAAACAGTATGTCCCTAGTATGCCTCTACTAGACTAGCTCATTGATCAAAGATGGTTATGTTTCCTAGCCATAGACAGGAGTTGTCATTTGATCAACGGGATCACATCATTAGGAGAATGATGTGATGGACAAGACCCATCCGTTAGCATAGCACTATGATCGTTTAGTTTAACTGCTATTGCTTTCTTCATGACTTATACATGTTCCTATGACTATGAGATTATGCAACTCCCGAATACCGTAGGAACACCTTGTGTGCTATCAAACGTCACAACGTAACTGGGTGATCATAAAGATGCTCTACAGGTGTCTCCGAAAGTATTCGTGGTGTTGGCATAGATCAAGATTAGGATTTGTCACTTCGAGTGTCGGAGAGGTATCTCTGGGCCCTCTCGGTAACACACATCACAATAAGCCTTGCAAGCAAAAGACTAATGAGTTAGTCACGCGATGATGTGTTACGGAACAAGTAAAGAGACTTGCCGGTAACGAGATTGAACTAGGTATAGAGATACCGACGATCGAATCTCGGGCAAGTAACATACCGTTTGACAAAAGGAACAACGTATGTTGTTATGCGGTTCTGACCGATAAAAGATCTTCGTAGAATATGTAGGAGCCAATATGAACATCCAGGTTCCGCTATTGGTTATTGACCAGAGATGAGTCTCGGTCATGTCTACATAGTTCTCGAACCCGTAGGGTCCGCACGCTTAACGTTTGATGACGATCGGTATTATGAGTTTTTGAGTATTGATGTACCGAAGGTAGTTCGGAGTCCCGGATGAGATCACGGACATGACCAGGAGTCTCGGAATGTCCGAGACATAAATATTGATATATTGGACGGCTATATTCGGACACCGGAAGTATACCGGAAAAGTTTCGGATTTATCGGGAATGCCGGAGGGGGTTACCGGAACCCCCTACGAGAGGGGATGGTCCATAGTGGGCCTAAAGGGTGAAAGAGAGGCAGCCCATAGGGCTGGCCGACGCCCCACCTAGGAATCCTAGTTGGACTAGGATTGGGGGGGGGGCGCCACCTCTCCTATTCCTTTCCCCCTTCTTCCTTTCGGTGAATCCTACTAGGAATAGGATTGCAATCCTATTCCTAGTAGGAATCCCTTCCCTAGCCGCACCAGGAGAGTTGGCCGGCCCCTCCTCCCTTGCTCCTTTATATACGGGGGCAGGGGGGCACCCAAAGACACACAAGTTGAATTGTTTAGCCATGTGCGGTGCCCCCCTCCACAGAATCACACCTCGGTCGTACCGTCGCAGAGCTTAGGCGAAGCCCTGCGCCGGTGAACACATCATATCCGTCACCACGCCGTCGTGCTGACGAAACTCTCCCGTGAAGCTCAACTGGATCAAGAGCTCGTGGGACGTCATCAAGCTGAACGTGTGCTGAACGCGGAGGTGCCGTACGTTCGGTGCTTGATCGTCTGGATCGCGAAGAAGTTCGACAACATCAACCACGTCACTTGACGCTTCCGCTCCCGGTCTACGAGGGTACGTAGACACACTCTCCCCTCTCGTTGCTATGCATCTGGTAGATAGATCTTGCGTGATCGTAGGAAAATTTTAAAATACTACGTTCCCCAACAGTGGTATCAGAGCCAGGTCTATGCGTAGATGATATGCACGAGTAGAACACAATGAGATTGTGGACAATACTAGTCATACTGCTTACCAGCATGTCATACTTTGCTTCGGCGGTATTGTGAGATGAAGCGGCCCGGACCGACATTACGCGTACGCTTACGCGAGACTGGTTTCACCGTTACGAGCACTCGTTGCTTAAAGGTGACTGGCGGGTGTCTGTCTTTCTCACTTTAGCTGAATCAAGTGTGGCTACGCCCGGTCCTTGTGAAGGTTAAAACATCACATACTTGACGAAACATCGTTGTGGTTTTGTATGCGTAGGTAAGAACGGTTCTTGCTAAGCCCGTAGCAGCCACGTAAAACTTGCAACAAACAAAGTAGAGGACGTCTAACTTGTTTTTGCAGGGCATGTTGTGATGTGATATGGTCAAGACATGATGAGTTATACGGTTTTGTATGAGATGATCATGTTTTGTAAAGTTATCGGCAACTGACAGGAGCCATATGGTTGTCGCTTTATTGTATGAAATGCAATCGCCATGTAATTGCTTTACTTTATCACTAAGCGGTAGCGATAGTCGTGGAAGCAATAGTTGGCGAGACGACAACGATGCTACGATGAAGATCAAGGTGTCAAGCCGGTGACGAAGGTGATCATGACGGTGCTTTGAAGATGGAGATCAAAAGCACAAGATGATGATGGCCATATCATGTCACATATTTTGATTGCATGTGATGTTTATCTTATTATGCTTCTTATTTTGCTTAGAACGACGGTAGCATTATAAGATGATCCCTTACTAAATTTCAAGGTATAAGTGTTCTCCCTGAGTATGCACCGTTGCGAAAGTTCGTCGTGCCGAGACACCACGTGATGATCGGGTGTGATAAGCTCTACGTTCAAATACAACGGGTGTAAGCCAGTTTTGCACACGCAGAATACTCGGGTTAAACTTGACGAGCCTAGCATATACAGATATGGCCTCGTACACTGGAGACCGAAAGGTCGAGCATGAATCATATAGTAGATATGATCAACATAAGATGTTCACCATTGAAAACTACTCCATCTCACGTGATGATCGGACATGGTTTAGTTGATTTGGATCACGTGATCATTTAGATGACCAGAGGGATGTCTATCTAAGTGGGAGTTCTTTAAATTAATATGATTAAATTGAACTTTAATTTATCATGAACTTAGTCCTGATAGTTTTGCATATCTATGTCGTTGTAGATCAATGGCCCGTGCTACCGTTCCTTTGAATTTTAATGCATTCCTAGAGAAAGCTAAGTTGAAAGATGATGGTAGCAATTACACGGACTGGGTCCGTAACCTGAGGATTATCCTCATTGCTGCACAGAAGAATTATGTCCTTGAAGCACCGCTAGGTGACAAGCCCCCTTCCGCTGATGCAGACGCTTTGAACGTCTGGCAGTCGCGGTCTGATGACTACACGATAGTTCAGTGTGCCATGCTTTACGGCTTAGAACCGGGACTTCAACGACGTTTTGAACGTCATGGAGCATATGAAATGTTCCAGGAGTTGAAGTTAATATTTCAAGCAAATGCCCGAATTGAGAAATATGAGATTTCCAATAAGTTCTACAGCTGCAAAATGGAGGAGAATAGTTGTATCAGTGAACACTTGCTCAGAATGTCTGGGTACTACAATCATATGACTCAACTTGGTTGCAAAGTTGACGAGGATAGTGTTATTGATAGAGTTCTTCAATCACTGCCACCAAGCTATAAAGGCTTCGTGATGAACTATAACATGCAAGGGATGCAAAAGACAATTCCCGAGCCCTTCGCTATGCTCAAAGCTACGGAGGTAGAAATCAAAAAGGAGCATCAAGTGTTGATGGTTAACAAGACCACTAGTTTCAAGAAAAAGGGCAAGGGAAAGAAAGGGAACTTCAAAAATAATAGCAAGTCAGTTGCTACTTCAACGAAGAAACCCAAATCTGGAGCCAAGCCTGAAACTGAGTGCTTCTACTGCAAGGGGACTGGACACTGGAAGCGGAACAGCCCCAAGTATTTGGCGGATAAGAAGGATGGCAAGATGAACAAAGGTATATGTGATATACATGTTATTGATGTGTACCTTACTAATGCTCGTAGTAGTACCTGGGTATTTGATACCGGTTCGGTTGCTAATATTTGTAACTCGAAACAGGGACTACGGATTAAACGAAGATTAGCTAAGGACGAGGTGACAATGCGCGTGGGAAACGGTTCCAAAGTCGATGTGATCGCCATCGGCACGCTACCTCTACATCTACCTTCGGGATTAGTTTTAGACCTAAATAATTGTTATTTGGTGCCAGCGTTGAGCATGAACATTATATCTGGATCTTGTTTATTGCGAGACGGTTATTCATTTAAATCAGAGAATAATGGTTGTTCCATTTTGATGAATAATATCTTTTATGGTCATGCACCCTTAAAGAGTGGTCTATTCTTACTGGATCTCGATTGTAGTGATACACATATTCATAATATTGAAGCCAAAAGATGCAAGGTTAATAATGATAGTGCAACTTATTTGTGGCACTGCCGTTTAGGTCATATTGGTGTAAAACGCATGAAGAAACTCCATAAAGATGGACTTTTGGAATCACTTTATTATGAATCACTTGGTGCTTGCGAACCATGCCTCATGGGCAAGATGACTAAAACTCCGTTCTCCGGAACTATGGAGCGAGCAACAGATTTGTTGGAAATCATACATACTGATGTATGTGGACCAATGAGTGTTGATGCTCGCGGCGGGTATCGTTATTTTCTGACCTTCACTGATGATTTGAGCAGATATGGGTATATCTACTTAATGAAACACAAGTCTGAAACATTTGAAAAGTTCAAAGAATTTCAGAGTGAAGTAGAGAATCATCGTAACAAGAAAATAAAGTTCCTACGATCTGATCGTGGAGGAGAATATTTGAGTTATGAGTTTGGTCTTCATTTGAAACAATGTGGAATAGTTTCACAACTCACGCCACCTGGAACACCACAGCGTAATGGTGTGTCCGAACGTCGTAACCGTACTTTATTGGATATGGTGCGATCTATGATGTCTCTTACCGATTTACCACTATCGTTTTGGGGTTATGCTTTAGAGACAGCTGCATTCACGTTAAATAGGGCACCATCTAAATCCGTTGATACGACGCCTTATGAACTATGGTTTGGCAAGAAACCAAAGTTGTCGTTTCTTAAAATTTGGGGCTGCGATGCTTATGTGAAAACACTTCAACCTGATAAGCTCGATCCCAAGTCGGAAAAATGTGTCTTCATAGGATACCCAAAAGAGACTGTTGGGTACACCTTCTATCACAGATCCGAAGGCAAAATATTCGTTGCTAAGAACGGATCCTTTCTAGAAAAAGAGTTTCTCTCGAAAGAAGTGAGTGGGAGGAAAGTAGAACTTGATGAGGTAATTGTATCTTCTCCCATATTGGAAAGTAGTACATCACACGAAATTGTTCCAGTGATTCCTACATCAATTAGTGAGGAAGTCTATGATAATGATCATGAAACTTCGGATCAAGTTTCTACTGAACGTCGTAGATCAACCAGAGTACGTTCCGCACCAGAGTGGTACGGCAACCCAGTTCTGGAAATCATGTTACTAGACCATGATGAACCTACGAACTATGAGGAAGCGATGATGAGCCCAGATTCCGCAAAATGGCTTGAAGCCATGAAATCTGAGATGGGATCCATGTATAAGAACAAAGTATGGACTTTGGTTGACTTGCCCGATGATCGGCAGGCCATCGAAAATAAATGGATCTTCAAGAGGAAGACCGACGCAGACGGTAATATTACCGTTTACAAAGCTCGACTTGTTGCGAAAGGTTTTCGACAAGTTCAAGGAGTTGACTACGATGAGACTTTCTCACCAGTAGCGATGCTTAAGTCTGTCCGAATCATGTTAGCAATTGCCGCATTTTATGATTATGAAATCTGGCAAATGGATGTCAAAACTGCATTCCTAAATGGATATCTCAAAGAAGAGTTGTATATGATGCAACCAGAAGGTTTTGTCGATCCAAAAGGTGCTAACAAAGTATGCAAACTCCAGCGATCCATCTATGGACTGGTGCAAGCATCTCGGAGTTGGAATATACGCTTTGATGAGGTGATCAAAGCATATGGTTTTATACAGACTTTTGGAGAAGCCTGTATTTACAAGAAAGTGAGTGGGAGCTCTGTAGCATTTCTAATATTATATGTAGATGACATATTGTTAATTGGAAATGATATAGAATTTCTGGATAGCATAAAAGGATACTTGAATAAAAGTTTTTCAATGAAAGACCTCGGAGAAGCTGCTTACATATTAGGCATCAAGATCTATAGAGATAGATCAAGACGCTTAATTGGACTTTCACAAAGCACATACCTTGATAAGATTTTGAAAAGGTTCAAAATGGATCAGTCAAAGAAAGGATTCTTGCCTGTTTTACAAGGTATGAAGTTGAGTAAGACTCAATGCCCGACCACTGCAGAAGATAGAGAGAAAATGAAAGTCATTCCCTATGCCTCAGCCATAGGATATATCATGTATGCAATGCTGTGTACCAGACCTGATGTGTGCCTTGCTATAAGTCTAGCAGGGAGGTACCAAAGTAATCCATGAGTGGATCACTGGACAGCGGTAAAAAACATCCTAAAGTATCTGAAAAGAACAAAGGATATGTTTCTCGTATATGGAGGTGACAAAGAACTCGTCGTAAACGGTTACGTCGATTCTAGCTTTGACACTGATCCGGATGACTCAAAGTCACAAACCGGATATGTATTTTATTGAACGGTGGAGCTGTCAGCTGGTGCAGTTCCAAACAGAGCGTCGTGGCGGGATCTACGTGTGAAGCGGAATACATAGCTGCTTCGGAAGTAGCAAATGAAGGAGTCTGGATGAAGGAGTTCATATCCGATCTAGGTGTAGTACCTAGTGCATCGGGTCCAATGAAAATCTTTTGTGACAACACTGGAGCCATAGCCTTGGCGAAGGAATCCAGGTTTCAAAAGAGAACAAAGCACATCAAAAGACGCTTCAATTCCATCCGCGATCTAGTCAAGGAGGGAGACATAGAGATTTGCAAAATACATACGGATCTGAATGTTGCAGACCCGTTGACTAAGCCTCTTCCACGGGCAAAACATGATCAGCACCAAGACTCCATGGGTGTGAGGATCATCACTTTGTAATCTAGATTATTGACTCTAGTTCAAGTGGGAGACTGAAGGAAATATGCCCTAGAGGCAATAATAAAGATGTTATTTGTATTTCCTTATATCATGATAAATGTTTTTTATTCATGCTAGAATTGTATTAACCGGAAACTTAGTACATGTGTGGATACATAGACAAAACAGTATGTCCCTAGTATGCCTCTACTAGACTAGCTCATTGATCAAAGATGGTTATGTTTCCTAGCCATAGACAGGAGTTGTCATTTGATCAACGGGATCACATCATTAGGAGAATGATGTGATGGACAAGACCCATCCGTTAGCATAGCACTATGATCGTTTAGTTTAACTGCTATTGCTTTCTTCATGACTTATACATGTTCCTATGACTATGAGATTATGCAACTCCCGAATACCGTAGGAACACCTTGTGTGCTATCAAACGTCACAATGTAACTGGGTGATCATAAAGATGCTCTACAGGTGTCTCCGAAAGTATTCGTGGTGTTGGCATAGATCAAGATTAGGATTTGTCACTTCGAGTGTCGGAGAGGTATCTCTGGGCCCTCTCGGTAACACACATCACAATAAGCCTTGCAAGCAAAAGACTAATGAGTTAGTCACGAGATGATGTGTTACGGAACGAGTAAAGAGACTTGCCGGTAACGAGATTGAACTAGGTATAGAGATACCGACGATCGAATCTCGGGCAAGTAACATACCGTTTGACAAAAGGAACAACGTATGTTGTTATGCGGTTCTGACCGATAAAAGATCTTCGTAGAATATGTAGGAGCCAATATGAACATCCAGGTTCCGCTATTGGTTATTGACCAGAGATGAGTCTCGGTCATGTCTACATAGTTCTCGAACCCGTAGGGTCCGCACGCTTAACGTTTGATGACGATCGGTATTATGAGTTTTTGAGTATTGATGTACCGAAGGTAGTTCGGAGTCCCGGATGAGATCACGGACATGACCAGGAGTCTCGGAATGTCCGAGACATAAAGATTGATATATTGGACGGCTATATTCGGACACCGGAAGTATACCGGAAAAGTTTCGGATTTATCGGGAATGTCGGAGGGGGTTATCGGAACCCCCTACGAGAGGGGATGGTCCATAGTGGGCCTAAAGGGTGAAAGAGAGGCAGCCCATAGGGCTGGCCGGCGCCCCATCTAGGAATCCTAGTTGGACTAGGATTGGGGGGGCGCCACCTCTCCTATTCCTTTCCCCCTTCTTCCTTTCGGTGAATCCTACTAGGAATAGGATTGCAATCCTATTCCTAGTAGGAATCCCTTCCCTAGCCGCACCAGGAGAGTTGGACGGCCCCTCCTCCCTTGCTCCTTTATATACGGGGGCAGGGGGGACCCAAAGACACACAAGTTGAATTGTTTAGCCATGTGCGGTGCCCCCCTCCACAGAATCACACCTTGGTCGTACCGTCGCAGAGCTTAGGCGAAGCCCTGCGCCGGTGAACACATCATATCCGTCACCACGCCGTCGTGCTGACGAAACTCTCCCGTGAAGCTCTACTGGATCAAGAGCTCGTGGGACGTCATCAAGCTGAACGTGTGCTGAACACGGAGGTGCCGTACGTTCGGTGCTTGATCGGTTGGATCGCGAAGAAGTTCGACAACATCAACCACGTCACTTGACGCTTCCGCTCCCGGTCTACGTGGGTACGTAGACACACTCTCCCCTCTCGTTGCTATGCATCTGGTAGATAGATCTTGCGTGATCGTAGGAAAATTTTAAAATACTACGTTCCCCAACAGTGTCCCGAACACACCCAATACAATGGTAAATTGTATAGGTGCACTAGTTCGGCGAAGAGATGGTGATACAAGTGCAATATGGATGGTATATATAGGTTTTTGTAATAAGAAAATATAAAAACAGCAAGGTAGCAAGTGGTCAACGTGAGCATAAACGGTGTTGCAATGATAGGAGACATGGCCTAGGGTTCATACTTTCACTAGTGGAAGTTCTCTTAACAAGGATAACATAATTGGATCATATTACTAGCCCTCAACATGCAACAAAGAGTCACTCCAAAGTCACAAATAGCGGAGAACAGACGAAGATATTATGGTAGGGTACGAAACCACCTCAAAGTTATTCTTTCTGATCGATCTATTCAAGAGTCCGTAGTAACGTTCAATCTATCATAGAGTTCGTACTAGAATAACACTTTAAGACACAAATCAACCAAAACCCTAATGTCACCTAGATACTCCATTGTCACCTCAAGTATCTGTGGGCATGATTATATGATATGCATCACACAATCTCAGAAATATCTATTCAACCAACACATAGAACTTCAAAGAGTGCCCCAAAGTTTCTACCGGAAAGTCAAGACGAAAACGTGTGCCAACCCCTATGCATAGGTTCCCAAGGTCATGGAACCCGCAAGTTGATCACCAAAACATACATCAAGTAGGTCACATGATATCCCATTGTCACCACAGATAAGCACTTGCAAGACATACATCAAGTGTTCTCCAATCCTTAAAGACTCAATCCGATTAGATAACTTCAAAGGGAAAATTCAATTCGTTACAAGAGAGTAGAGGGGGAGAAGCATCATAAGATCCAACTAAAATAGCAAAGGTCGCGATACATCAAGATCGTGCCATCTCAAGAACACGAGAGAGAGAGAGAGATCAAACACATAGCTACTGGTACATACCCTCAGCCCCGAGGGTGGATTACTCCCTCCTCGTCATGGAGAGTGCCGGGATGATGAAGATGGCCACCGGTGAGGGTTCCCCCCTCCGACAGGGTGCCGGAACGGGGTCTAGATTGGTTTTTGGTGGCTACAGAGGCTTTCGGCGGCGGAACTTCCGATCTAGGTTAATTTCCGAAGGTTTCAGTATTTATAGGATTTTTGGCGTAGGGCACAAGTCAGGGGGCTTCTGGGCTGTCCACGAGATAGGAGGGCGCCCCCCCCTGCCTAGGGCGCGCCCCACCCTCGTGGGCAGCCGGTGGCTCTCCTGGCCCAACTCTTTCACTTCGGGGGCTTCTTTGGGTCCAGAAAAAAACATCAAAAATCGGCACGTAAATTGGACTCTGTTTGATATTCCTTTTCTGCAAAACCCTAAAACAGGAGAAAAATAGAAACTGGCACTGGGCTTTGGGTTAATATGTTAGTCCCAAAAATCATATAAAAGTGTATATAAAATCCCATAAGACATCCTAGAAGGATAATATAATAGCATGGAACAATAAAAAAATATAGATATGTTGGAGACGCATCACTCCTCGTTTGCCACGCCACTGACAAGTGGGACACCCGGTTACCGGGATCACCCACCACCTTTAGCATGACACACTCATGCCCACTTCGTTTGCACCGGTCTCTCAACGAATTACCGGAACTGGAACGTTGCCATGGCACCGTTCTCGTTTTCACCGCCATGATACCCCTTTCTTTTCGTCATGGCGACCAAGTGCTTCATATCTCTTATGCCAACTTTTTCACAAAATTGCATATAACTTGAATATGCCATCTGCATCATGTTAACAACATTTAAATGGTTAAAATTGTTGTTTGCTTTAAAATTGCTAAATGACATGGGGATTTTCTGGAATTGTTGTTTGTTATTTCTAGCCTCATTTAAAATGCCTAAATAGATAGTTTACTTATGATTCAGCTCATGCCATGTTAACCAACATTTAAACTTGTTGTCTACATAAACGAGAGCTAACTAAATAAATAGAACATGGTGTTTCGTCAATATGCAACTCATTGCATATTGAGCTCCACTTAACTTGTAGTATTATTTGTGCACTTTGCCATGCCATGCATATTTAAACCGGACATGCACCATACTTGTTTGTGCATCATGCCATGGTTATGATATGTGCGTTTACCATGTTGTTTGCTTCCTTACGGTTGCTTCTCTCGTTAGCTTCGGTTTCGTTCCGGAGTTGTGAGGATTCGTTCGACTATGTCTGTTTGTCTTCTTCATGGACTCGTTCTTCTTCCTTGCGGGATCCCAGGCAAGATGACCATTCCTTGATATCACCTCTATCGTCGCTTTGCAAGTTGTCTTGCTCTATTGCTTTGTCACGCTACCTATCTATTTTCCTGTTAGCCCCACCTTGCCATGAAACCTCTAACTACCCACCTAGCAAACCATTGTTTGGCTAAGTTACGCTTTTGCTCAAGCCCCCTCTTATAGCATTGCTAGTTGCAGGCGAAGATGAAGTTTGCTCCATGTGGATTGGGTTTTTGGGAATAACACAATATCTATTATTTACATTAATGCACCTATATACTTGGCAATGGGTGGAAGGCTTGGCCTTTTTCTCGGTGTTTTGTTCCACTCATGCCGCCTTAAGAACCGATAAACCGATGTTATGTTCCTTGATTTTCCATTCATAACGCGGTTGGGTATATGGGGACCCCTTGATAGTTCGCTTTGAATAAAACTCCTCGAGCAAGGCCCAACTTTGGTTTTACCATTTGCCTAATAACTAAAACTTGCATAGGGACCAGCTAGCACCCGATGACTTAATTTACTACCCGGGCGAGCACTCCTCATGAGTGTTGCTCCAAACTAGAGAACTTTGCGGGGCCGCCCCTTGGCAACTTGGGGTATTTTGGCTCCCGTACGCGTCGTTCATCCGACCGTGGCCTGAGACGAGATATGCGCGGCTCCTATCAGGGTGTCGGCACGTTGGGAGGTCTTGCTGGACTTGTTTTACCATTGTCGAAATATGTTGTACACCGGGATTCCGAGTCTAATCGGGTAGTCACTAAGATAAGGGTTTTTTACCTCTGTTGATCGCGAGAGCTTGTGATGGGCTAAGTTTGGACACCCCTGCTGGGTTATGATCTTTCGAAAGCCGTGCCCGCGGTTATGTGGAAGATTGGAATTTGCTAATATCCGGTTGTGGATAACTTGACACAAAACTTAAACATAATACACTACCGTGTGAGTAGTCGTGATGGTCTCTTTTCGAGGGAGTTCGGGAAGAGAACACGACTGGGTTATGGATGACTCGTAGGTACACATGATATTTTAGTGATCATGATTTAGCTCACGACTGATGGCTTTCACTTCTCTTCTCGCTCTGATGATACGTAAGCTAGCCACCTCATCTACGCTTAGCGCTTGCAGCAGCCTACTTATACAGTTCTCTTTACCCAAATGCTTTGATAGTTTTGATACCCGGGAATGGGATTGCTGAGTCCTCGTGACTCACAGTTTACTACAAACACAGGTGCAGGTACAACCGAGTTCAATTTAGTTGATGGCCAGGAACTCAAGTGGGAGTTCGATGAGGAACGTGGGCGTATGTACATGACGTTTCCCGACAATCAGTAGTGGTTTCTACTTGGGCCGATCGGGCATAGTGGGTGGTTATCTTTCTTTCATTTGGATTTGTCCGTAGCCGAAGCATTATTGTACTTGGATGAATGGATGACTTATTTATGCATTGTGTGAAGTGGAGATTGTAAGCCAACTATGTATTTTTTTCCCTTTGTTCTTGTACATGCGAATGTGTGAAGATAACCTTCTTGCAATCATACCAAAATGCGATTATGCCTCTAAGTCGTGCCTCGACACGTAGGAGATATAGTCGCATCTTGGGCGTTACAAGTTGGTAATCAGATCCTTCCCCGACCTAGGAGCCCCTGCTTGATCGAACTGCTGCCGATGTTGAGTCTAGAATTTTTTAGAAAATTGAGTCTTAGTATTATATATATTGGAGAGTAGGAATTCTTTTTCTCCTTATCCCCTTCGTCGCGTGATACGTCTCCAACGTATCTATAATTATTGATTGTTCCATGCTATTATATTATCCTTCTAGGATGTCTTATGGGCTTTATTATACACTTTTATATGATTTTTGGGACTAACCTATTAACCCAGAGCCCAGTGCCAGTTTCTGTTTTTCTCCTGTTTTAGGGTTTTACAGAAAAGGAAAATCAAACGGAGTCCAATTGACGAGCCAATTTTTGACGATTTTTTCTGGACCAAAAGAAGCCCCCGAAGCAAAAGAGTTGGGCCAGGAGAGCCACGGGCTGCCCTCGAGGGTGGGGGCCACGCCCTAGGCAAGGGGGCGCGCCCCCTTATCTCGAGGACGGCCCGTAGCTCCTCTTTACTTGGCCCCGACTCCAAAATTCCTATAAATACTAAAACCTTCGGAAATTAATCTAGAGTGGGAGTTCCACCGCCGAAAGCCTCTGTAGCCACCGAAAACCAATCTACACCCATTCTGGCACCCTGTCTGAGGGGGGAAATCCCTCTTCGGTGGCTATCTTCATCATCCCGGCGCTCTCCATGACGAGGAGGGAGTAGTCCACCCTCGGGGCTGAGGGTATGTACAAGTAGCTATGTGTTTGATCTCTCTCTCTCTCTCGTGTTCTTGAGATGTCACAATCTTGATGTATCGCGAGCTTTGCTATTCTAGTTGGATCTTCTTCTCCCCCTCTAATCTCTTGTAATGGATTGAGTTTTCCCTTTGAAGTTATCTTATCGGATTGAGTCTTTAAGGATTTGAGAACACTTGATGTATGTCTTACGCATGTTTATCTGTGGTGACAATGGGATATCATGTGATCCACTTGATGTATGTTTCGGTGATCAACTTGCGGGTTCCATGACCTTGGGAATCTATGCATAGGGGTTGGCACACGTTTTCGTCTTGACTCTCCGATAGAAACTATGGGGCACTCATTGAAGTTCTATGTGTTGGTTGAATAGATGTTTCTGAGATTGTGTGATGCATATCGTATAATCATGCCCACGGATACTTGAGGTGACAATGGAGTATCTAGGTGACATTAGGGTTTTTATTGTTTTGTGTCTTAAGGTGTTATTCTAGTACGAACTCTATGATAGATTGAACATTACTACAGACTCTTGAATAGATCGATCAGAAAGAATAACTTTGAGGTGGTTTCGTACCCTACCATAATCTCTTCGTTTGTTCTCCGCTATTAGTTACTTTGGAGTGACTCTTTGTTGCATGTTCAGGGCTAGTAATATGATCCAATTATGTTATCCTTGTTGAGATAACTTGCACTAGTGAAAGTATAAACCCTAGGCCTTGTTTCCTATCATTGCAACACCGTTTATGCTCACTTTTATCACTTGCTACCTTGCTGTTTTTATATTTTCCTATTACAAAAACCTATATCTACCATCCATATTGCACTTGTATCACCATCTCTTTGCCGAACTAGTGCACCTATACAATTTACCATTGTATTGGGTGTGTTGGGGACACAAGAGACTCTTTGTTATTTGGTTGCAGGGTTGTTTGAGAGAGACCATCTTCATCCTACGCCTCCCACGGATTGATAAACCTTAGGTCATCTACTTGAGGGAAATTTGCTACTGTCCTACAAACCTCTACACTTGGAGGCCCAACAACGTCTACAAGAGGAAGGGTGCGTAGTAGACATCATCGCGCTGGTGAGGATTCCTGACGTAGAAGTTTTGACTTCCTACCCTCTTTTCCACTAAATTTTTTAGGATCACGCGGGTATTGTTGGGGTCGTTCCGATATCTTTGTGACGAGAACATTGTTCGTGGTGCGTCCTGTCATTTAGGGGTTGTGGCAGTGTCCCGGGGAGTTGACTCTGAGGTGTTGTCGTCACAATTGTATCGTTGCAGTTCTGGAATACCAGAGGTGCCGACATCAAAACGCTTCTATGCATGTCTGGTGGTGAGATGACCCCGACGTCACCCAATACCGGGGGGATAGTTCGGGAGTATTGCCACAGCTAGTATAGCGGATACTTTTCGAAGGTTTGAGGTAAACGGTTTCCGAATGTGCCTGGTTATGTGTTGACGGATGGATACAGCTGGATGTAGTACTTATTAGTTGTGTGTTATGCGGTGCTTCCCCTGTATCCCCAACACCAGATTGCATAACCAGAAAGTTTGGGGAATTAATAGGTGGGAATTCAAGTAGCTCTTAGGTAATCTTCCAACGGATGCATGATATGAGGTTGGGGTTCAACGTCTAGTGGTTCATTTGTCACAGTCGATTTTACAGTGGGGGTTGCATCTTAATGAATCTTTGGCTATGCTGATTCGGGGATGCAATGTCCTTTGTAACGTCGTGCTCGGGGGGCCTCATCACGAAAACTTTGGACGGAATCTCTGTCATATGTTTGTTCCGGCTTATTCTACAAGCCAAATCCTTTGATTTGTTTTGAGCTGTGGTATTCTTGTTGCTTCGACGTCAAGTGTTGATTCCATACCTTTCCTAAGGAGTGTTCTCATATTTCTATGGGAGTGCTAATCCTTTTGATCATCAAGATTGTCATGTAAATTCTTTTCCAACAAGTGTGCCTTCTCTTCAAGTAATTCCATACAGATGCCATTGAGAAGCCTGAGGATTGTCTGTTTCATTCATCCCAAGTTGCCTTTATTTTTCCCACCCTCCCACCCTTCTTCTTCTCGGAGCCAGAAATTCTCAAATCAAGTATCCATTATATTCATGTGACGTTTCTTCATTCTTTTCCTTCAATGTCCTTATCCGGTGATTTCTCATGAAAATGCTCATCAGTTTCAAGTTCATCATTCTTTGTTTTCTTTTTCTTCTTCGGTGGACTAAATTCAAGCTTCGGTGTTGATCATATCTTTTCCTCTTGTTTCACTTGTTTCTCGATGTTGGAATTTCTTGTCCAAGGCTCTCTTAATCATTCACCTCTCGCTATTCATTTGTTCCAGAGTGCTGAAGATATCTTAGAAGATTCACATTTCCATTCTCAATCCATTCAAGCTATTTTGAGGCTGTTATCTCATTAAAGTCATTTAATTCAACTGATGCAATCTCTCTTTCAAGCAACATTTTCCGACGGTGTTTATTTTGAGTGGGCCCTAACCCACAGGCCTTTCCCAGGATCTTACCTGAATCTTCTAATTTTTCCGGAGTTATTCTTAAATTATTTTCAAAGTGTGACATAAGAATGTATTCCATCAGTCACATGCCTCTCCAAGATTGCTTTCAAATTCCTTCCATCGTTGGTTCAACATTTACATTGTTCATTCTTATGGAGTGCCTCACAAATTCTTCATGGTGGTTCTCATTGTCATTCTCAGCATTTGAAGACCTAAGAAGAGTTTCTCTTAAATCTTGTCCGTTCTTGCGAACATTCACGATTCTAGCTTCATACCATCCTCATAATTGTTTCGATTGTGGGAATTGTTTTCATGCCCCTCCAGAGCAATTCACGAGTTCTTTTCATTTCTCGATCCTCTGAAGGCCATCATTTCGGAAGATTTCTTCGTTCTTAGTTTTCAACTTCGTCCTCCAACTATTCTTAATTGATGCCTCTTCGTTGGTCTCCATATTCTTCCGGTGCATCATTCAAGTATTCTCTACTCAGCTTGTGATCTCTTCATTCTCTTGTATTTAAATTCCCTTGAGTATCTTCATAATTTTTGAATTCTTTCCGGAAATTCGTTCTCTTTCACCATTCATTTTTGGATTCTTACGGTGGATCATTTAACATTCCTCTTATTTTATTATCATATCATTTCATTCGTTCTTTCCAAATCCTACCGGCGTGTCATTCAAGACTTTTCTCAAGTTTGCGCTATATCTCTCTCAATCCTTTCAAGAAGAATAAGTAGTATGCCGAATCCATTGGTGGTCATCAATTTATATTAGCGAAGGATATGCATAACATTATTCTTATTCTTGTTTCATCCAAGTGTTTAATCGTTTCCTTCGGAGTTTGTTCAGGAGGAATAAATTTGCGGTTTCAAGTTGTTCGGTTTTCTTTCCGGAGCTCCAAGTTATTTCAATTATATCATTTTACAGCTCCATCTAATCACTGCAAGGCTTCCATCTTATTCTTTTCATCCTTCACTTCTCATCCTTTTGTTACCGGAGTTCTTCATGGTGGTTCATCATGATTTAATTCATTCTTCAAGTGTTCATCAAGATTCTTGTTGTTGGAGTTCAAGTATTCTTCTCTTTTCATTCCGAAATGCAATTCTTTCTACCTTATCATTTGAGGTGGTGTTATGTCATTCTTGAAAATTTCCTACATGTTTCACGATTCACAAGTTATCAAGAATGAAATATTTAAACCCATCATCCTTATTTCTTTAGGAGATCCTTTCAACCCCTCATTGTATTTGTTGGAGTAATCTTGGGTTATATCCCACCTAAAAGCTTTCCCTAAGGATTGTTGCTATTTATGGTGCTTATAGATGACCCAAGTTCTCTATTTATCCTCTCGGCGAAAGAATTTTTCATCTCTTCGTTGATCTCAAGCAATCAAATGTTTTAGTTAGTGGCCGGTTGTCACCTCATAATTTTGAGATGTTTTCCATAAGCCCGCAACAACCTTATTCTTTTGTTGTTAAGTTTTTTCAAAAACTCCATTCAATCCTTCTTTCTAAGGATGCTGTAAAATTCATTGGTGGTAGAAGTTATCTTTTTCTTCTACTTTCCTAACGAACTAGCTTCTATTCTTTCATTTCGGAGGTATTGTGGTCTTGATCTCTTCGTCCCGTCATCTCGTTTGGTCAAGATCATGTTCTTTTCCTTTTTGGTCCATTTAAAAGGAGTGTTGTGTCCTCCGTTCAAGTTCTCTCATCTTATCAAGTATTACCTCCCTTTTCAACTGGAGTGCAATCGAAATTCTGTCATTCTTGTTCCTTGGCTATCTCGTTATACCGTTGTGGTTTCATAGTCTTTTGATTCATTAAGCTCTTGTTTCATGTCCTTCAACCTACAAGGTTCTCGTAATGTTCCTTGTTTCTCTTGCTAATAGAGTGTTTGCAATTTCGTTCATCTCCATTGTATTCTTTTTTTCAATTTGTTCAACCTATCAAGGTTCGTGGTTCCACTCGTTTGTCGAAAAGCAACTTTGTTTTACCTCTTCCTTTTCCCCTTCTATCCGGTGCCTTCCCTAGGATCTCGGGACGAGATCCTCTGTTAGTATGGGAGAGTTGTGACGCCCCAAGACCGACGCTCCAGAAGACTTCCAGCTATTCCTAGTTTCACCGTGTGACTTGTTTGTTTGTTGCATTCTTCATAGCATTTTTTTGCATTGCATCATGTCATCATGCCATCATGTCATTTTATTTTTAAAAACTCAACTAAATAAATTGTGTGGATCTTCGATCCATTTAAACCGAGGGAATTCACTTCTGATTTCTCTTTATAACATATAAAATTCTCTCAATATTTTAGAGAGCTATAATAAATATTCCATTAATTTGGAATTTATCTCAACACACTTGCAATGTCAATCATATGTCTTTTCTGTTTCAAGTTTGGCCTCCAAACTTTGCCCTAAAATTCTTCCTCCTTTTATCGAGGCTCTTTCTAAATTCTCAACATTTTGGACACGTATAAATCCCAGTCCTAGTTCAAACCATCCGAACTAAATTCAAATGAGTATGGATTTAGATTGCCAAAACCTCTTCCAACCATTTTTGTTAAATCCTTCTTATCTTCTTGGTCCAGGGAAAATATCTTCGTTGGTATAATTATGTTTCTAACTCTCTCTTTCTTTTCTCCAAAAAAGTTATGTTTATTTTATAAATAAAAAATCAATTCAGTTTCTAGGCTGCCCATATCCTTCTCTCCCCCTTGCCTGCCAGCAGCCCAGCCAGGCCGTCCCAACTGCTGTGACGCCCCCGATTTGTCCGTACACTAATCATGCACGCAAATGTATACGGCCAAGGTCAGGGACTCACTGATAGATATCACAACACAACTCTAAAAGTAAAATAAGTCATACAAGCTTCATATTACAAGCCAGGGGCCTCGAGGGCTCGAATACAAGTGCTCGATCATAGACAAGTCAGCGGAAGCAACAAATATCTGAGTACGGACATAAAGTTAAACAAGGTGCCATAAGATGGCTAGCACAAACTGGGATACAGATCGAAAGAGGAGCAGGCCTCCTGCCTGGGATCCTCCTAACTACTCCTGGTCGTCGTCGGCAGACTGCACGTAGTAGTAGGCGCCTCCGGTGTCGTAGGAGTCGTCGTAGGTGGCGTCTGGCTCCTGGGCTCCACCATCTGGTTGCATCATCCGAGAAGAAGGAACAGAAGGGGGAAAAGGGGGAGCAAAGCAACCGTGAGTACTCATCCAAAGTACTCGCAAGCAAGGATCTATACTACATATGCAATGGTAACAATGATATGGGTAATATCGGTGGACTGAACTGCAGCAAGCGGGAATAAGAGGGGGATAGCTAATCCAAACGAAGACTACGCTTCTGGTAGCCTCCATCTTGCAGCAGTAGAAGAGAACAGATGGTAAGTTCACCAAGTATCAACGAATAGCATAATCCTACTCGGCGATTCTCCCGCACATCACCCTGTGAGAGAGCAACCACCGAGTTATATCTGGAACTCATCTGGGTGTGTTTTATCAAGTGTCCGGTTCTAGTTGTCATGAGGTCGGAATACAACTCCGGGTCGTCCTTTTACCGAGGGACACGGCTATTCGAATAGATTAACTTCCCTGCAGGGGTGCACCACATAACCCAGCACGCTTGATCCCATTTGGCCGGACACACTTTCCAGGGTCATGCCCGGCCTCGGAAGATCAACACGTCGCAGCCCTACCTAAGCACAGCAGAGAGGTCAGCACGCCGGTCTAAGTCCTAAGCACACAGGGGTCTGGGCCCATCGCCCAATGCACACCTGCACGTTGCGAGGGCGGCCGGTGAGCAGACCTAGCAACCTCCATTACTAAGGAAGTTACGTTACGCGGTCCAACCCAGCGCGCGCCGCTAAGCCGCTGACGTCAAGAAGGCTTCGGCTGATACCACGACGTCGAGTACCCATAACTATTCCCACGTAGCTGGTTAGTGCGTATAGGCCAACGGCCAGACTCAGATCAAATATCCAAACTCGTTAAGCGTGTTATTATGAAATAACCGCGGACAACGACCAGGGCCAGGCCACCTCTCCACTGGGTGTCTCAACCTGCCCTGTCGCTCCGCCACAAAGATCCACACAGAGGGCCGTCGGGAAAGTATGTCCTTTCAGCCCCCAATCCGTGAATCAACCGCGGGTACTCAACGAGCCGACCCGACTTTAGTCACAACAAGTATCATGTATAAGTGTATGTATTATATACCCGTGATCACCCCCAAGTGATCACGGCCTGATAGAATAGCAGGGCAGACGGACAAGGGTGTAGGGCCACTGATGGAATACTAGCAACCTATACTAAGCATTTAGGATTGCAGGTAAAGTATCAACAGTGGTAGCAACAATGACAGGCTATGCAGCAGAATAGGAGTATCGAAAGCAGTAACATGCTACACTACTCTAATGCAAGCAGTAGAGAGAAGAATAGGCGATATC
>LR738709.1:347632514-347652387 GCA_902687465.1 Secale cereale
CCTGATTGCTCAGACGAAAAGGAGGGTCGTCGTCGATGAAGTCGATCACCGAGGTAGCATCAGTCTCGAGGTCTATCGCGGTATCGGAGTCTACCGAAAAGAAGCAACGAAGGGGAAACAAATAAATAACAGAGCAAACAATAGCATCACAAAATATAATAAGGCAATACGCGGCGCCAGGGTGAGCTAACTCAGGGATAGGTGATACCTACGAAGGAGAAAAATATCTAGGAAAGTATTCCCGGTGTTTGACATTTTCGAAGAGACGAGCCGGAGGTGGGTTGTTGCACGTTCACTATGCTAGGGACGTGTGGTGGACGAACGGATTGCATATTCATATTCGTCTCGTTTTTCTGAGCAACTTTCATGTAGAACACATTTTCATCTGAGCTGCGGTTTATTTTATATTAATTTTCAAAGTTTCTTAGAATTATAGGAATTATTTTATTCAAAAAATTAAATAGAAAAACTTTTGTCACATAGGGCCTGCTAGACAGTGTGTATGGCAGTGGGGTTGACCCAATCAATTGGACTAGTCAACGGAGGGTTGGTGGCCCACATGTAATAGGAACATTGGTTAACTATAAGGATTAAAATAACAAGGGCCCACATGTCATAGACTGGCCTTTTAACTAAAGGGTCATTTAGTGTGTGAGACCACCCGTGAACACATTAGGCTAATTAACATATATACTAACCCCACCTAATCTAATTAGCAATAAACAATTTGAAATGGGGCCGACCACACACACACAGGATACACACGCTCACACACACCACACAACACACTCGGCTATGTTCTTGGCCATGGCCACTAGCTACGGCAGCCGTCAGTAGCATGCACCAGCAGCAAAGCAGCGATAGCAGTAGGAAAAAGAGCAGCAGCGGCAAGAGTAGCAACAACAAAAGAGCAGCAGCGCCGGCAGGCATCAACGCAGGAAGCAGTGCAGCAACAATGCGCGGTGGGCGAGCTTTGGACGAGCGCAGGTGTATGCGAGCGCGGGCGACTGCAGCCACAACAGGCAACAGCGCAGCGGAGAGGTAATGCACGAGGCCGCCGGGGCGTGGCCCCGGGCCGGCGCGCGGCAGCAGCATGCGGAAACGGCAGCAGTGGCTAAACAGAAATAGTAGGTAGTAGGAGCGGCGGCAGCCCGCACACATGTACGCGTACACGGGAATTGGGCATGACGGCGACGGCGGCCTACGACGTCCAAATCGAAGGGGGGAAAGGGGGATCCGAGGGAGGGGCTCACGGTGAGTCCGTTGGCGTGCTCGGGGAGGTTCGGGGTGGACCGGAGCGACGACATCGACGACGAGTTGGTGACGGCCGGCTGAAGAAGACGGTGATGGCGTCCGCTACGTAGCTCCCCGGCTCGAACTGGTGCCCTGGACGGTCAAGGCCAGCCTCGGCGGACCTCGTGGACGTACCCCCGCACGCCGGAGACGTCGATGGCCGCGACAACGATGGCGAGGCAGCGGTGATCGTGCAATATCGCGGACTCGAATTCGAGCCAGAGAGAAGGGGGGCGATGGGGGATCGAGGGGGTAATGGAAGAGAGCGCTCTAGGGTTTCTGTTGGACGTTTTTGTAGGGCTGGGGAGGGGCACGTGGTGGCCATCCGGCCGTGGTGGTCGTGGATGACCTCCACGCCATGGCCACTGCCTCTTGTGTACGTTTAGGTGGGAGAAAGGCCAGGGTGGGTTGGGCCAGATACACTGTAGTTGCATAGGGCCCATCTGTAATGTAGGTTTTAAGTCTTTTTCTTTCCCCTTTTAGTTACCTTTTTATCATTTTCTATTTATTTGTTCTGTTTTGCTTTTATTCTTAATAGCATTTGAGTTTTGCAAAATATGAAACCTGTCCCATAATTAATATTGTAATTTTGGGCACTTCCACAAAAAGGTTTGGTGAGAATTTGAATTTTTCATAAATACACATAGATTTAATGGGCATGGTTTGGGTCCTGTTTTCATATCCAGTGGCATTTTAAACATCTATAAAAATGTTCGTTTATACATGGAAATTATCTACTGAATATTTGCAACCTATTGAGCATTTTAACTTATTGTTTGATAATATCATAGTTTGACTTTATTTTAAATTTGACTTTGATTTTGGTTTTGGATCAAAGTTAGGTTTAGCAAATTAATTGCGATGACATGGCATCATTAGAGTGTGATTACTGTAGCTTAACTACCGGGGTGTCACAAATCTCCTCCACTACAAGAAATCTCGTCCCGAGATTTAAGAGGTGCAGTAAGGGGAAGGAATTGGTTACGAAATTATAACGGATCTTTTCATTCAGGATTGCTCTTCTCAAGATGTTGTTCCCTCTTGTTGATGTCTTCATTCCTCTGTGTCATCATGATGAAGTCGTCATCCTTTCTTCGGGGTCTCCATCGTCCTACGAACGCGAACAGGGGAAAAAAACTTTGGAGGAACGTATCTCCACTAAGTCTGTGCATCCGACGGCGAATTCAGAAAGTGATACACGAAGTACCCTACGAGTAGTATTTCGGTGAATGGATTGAGAACAATAAGCGATGGTACCAAAGTTTCAATCAGGTAGGCAGTCATTTGATGCCTAACCAGAAGCTGGAATGGGGTCTTGATCAACGAGAATAATATGATGTTTGATACCAGGATGAAACATGGTAGAATTTAGCTCGTGAATTACACATGAAGCACAAGTGCAAAGAATACATTAGAACCAGGGTTGTACAGGAGAGTCGGGTTTCGTTCCAGTGGACCTGTGGGTTATGGGCCCACCATGTGGGTTAAAAATGGGAAGGGTGGTGACATCTTGCACAGCCACGACAGGGAGGCATGTCAGTGGATAGCTCGTCAGCTATGACGGCAACAATGTCGGTACCAAGGACGGGGAACGAAGAGAACCATTTTTCCCGCTCGTTGAAACGAGGCGGACCAATAGGCAAAGTTCTCATCCATCGGTGGTTACCAGAATGTTATCAACACTAGAATCAAGGTCTTGCTGACAGAGTTGTACAACGAGGTGTTTACATAAGCAGAGAATTATTACTGCTTAGATCATGTAGATCAAGGAAAGGTTAAACAAACAAATGGAAAGGAAAATTGTGATTACACACAATTATTAGGAGTATATCCTTCCCATGGAAAAGAAGAACATGGCATATAGGGTAGGAGAGCAAGTACCCAAACATTCAGATAAAGAGGCGAGGATTAATCAAGATGTTACCATACAACGGTGTTCGGATAACTGACCAAGAAACATTTAGCATTGGGCTTCAAATGCTCTTGCTGAAAATCGGAGCACCGCAGGCATGCTTCGAGATAGCATTGGCATGGTCTTGAATTAAAGGTCGGACTTAGATACACAAAGGATTCATCAGGAACAACTTATAGAATAAGTCTTATAATTTCCTCCTGGAAGAATGATTATCCTTGCAAAAGAAAATTATAATGATAGGTCCTCCAGCCAGGGGTGCTAGGCATGACATCATATTACCGGGTCTTCAAAGGACCAACATTACAACTACTGGAAGTTGTCCCAACCATCGTATCTGACCGAGATTCAGATCCGATTGGTGTCATGATACCTCAGACTCAGGATGTTCGAGAAGAAAAGGTGCAACACAAATCGATGAAATGGCATTGCAAGATTATCGGGAAATGAACTATGTGAGCGGGTTCCCAAAACAATAGTTCATCATTAAACCAAGGATAGGATGAGGAGGTGGCTGATGGGCTCAGTGACAATTCATCGAGAATTCCCAAACGAATGGATTTCCATAATAATGTGAACAAGAAAATGACAATTTGTCAATTCAAATGATATAATGTTGTATGCTCTAGGAAAACATACACCATTAATCATTAGTTGAATCGTGTGCCCGAAATATGACCTTAGGCGGCAAGATCAATGTTAGAGTGACGATTCAATAACCAACAGTCCAAGAATGAACTATTGATCGTTATCTTCAAAGCAATAGAGTTGCTAGAAGTATAGAACTCAAGCAGCATCGTTAGCATATTGGTATCCCGGTTAAAACAACACGGTGACCAAGGAAGAATGGTGATGGTGAGATGTATCATCATATCGAGAATTTCTAATAGGTGGAGCAATCCCCACAACATCCTCAACATAAAAGACAGTAATACTTCAGGGCAGAACACAACACTAGCCGGAGAGCAAGTTGTATTCATAATGTGGACAGGTTCGCGATGAAAGGAAGTCAAGGGTGTTGTCGATGATAATAAAAATCATCGTGGGCAAGGAGGGTATTTGTCAACATGAACACAGTTGACATCTCGGAAGTAGTCCAAGTGTTGAAGGTGACCCGACACATTTATTGGGAGGTTTCAATAGGATGCAATCAAACAACAACGACAACAAGCAAGGGCTGACGAAGTGGCAAGTTATTGGATCAATATATAAGATGCAAGCTTGGAACCAAAGTTGCCTTTCAAGACAAGCAACATGATGTTGAAAGCTCGACGTAAGTCATGCTCACACACTGAAGAATTCATGCACCAGAGAAGGACGAGGTAGCACAGTCAGGGATAGCAAGACTAGGATGCAGCCGATAGTCTAGGAATGACCAGATTGAGTTCAGAATTTCCCAGTAAAATACTAGGGGTATTTGATTTGTAGTGCGGAATAACTTCACTAGTCCGTGTCCTTGGTTGACAACAACCCAGAACCCGTAGAGTGATTACAACAAGGAAAGACATTACTTCAACAAAGTTAGTAAGATGTGGTGCAATGGCAAGACATCTTCGAGATACCAGAGGGTAATACTCGAAGGTAGACCATGATAGAAGTAGAACCGGGTCATTGACCTATGATAGTAGATACTTCAACCTAGCCAAAAATAGACGAGGAACTGGAATGAATTTCCTTCAGATATATCAGATCAGGACAACATGGTCAGAACCATAACTGTAAGGAATCAATTCAAGAATTTCGAAAGAATCGTATAGCTGGATAATCATTTTGCAAGAAGCTTCCGAGATGGCCTACATCATTTTCATGGGCATGAACACAAAGTTCAAGGTCGACTCCCACTTCTTTAATGCATATCATTTGATTCACCTCTCGCTTTAATAAAACTGTAGTGTTGGAATTTTAACTGGTAGAACATCGGAAGAGTATGACTTGTGAAAACTTTCGGGTTTTCACGGATTAGGGGAAGGCATAGGTTCCACCCATCGGGCATCTTAGTAACATATACCACAAGTTTCAAAAGTAAATATCACCAGCTCAAAAGGAGAGCATGGTTGTCAAAGAAGAGGATACAATTTACCGAAGGTATTATGCATCAGGGACAGAACTTCTCGAGGTTTTTCTTTGTATACGAAGGACATTGTCGGATAATATTTCAACAAAGGATCGAGCGATCCACAACGGAGCTGATGTGAGTATCAGTACTCACTCAAAGGAAGAAGAATGCAGATGCATCAGATTCAAGAATCACCTGATTAGTATGATGCTTAAATAGAAAGAAATTATGGTTTCCAAAATGAAGGATCAGAAGCAGACGCTCTGATCAAGGATGGATAAGTAGAAAACACTTAGCTGGACAATCAATTAAGGTTTGAATTGCCAAGAACCAACTCATGTCCGGAATGACGTCTGAGCCCGAAAGATAAATTTTTAAAAGGATAACCTGATGACTGCGTGCATACACACACATTGAATTAATAGGCTCAAAATGGTTAAGATAAGGGATGTTAACAAAGACAACTAGTCATATGGAACTAACCATAATGCAAGAAGGCAAGAATTTCAAGAGTAACAGTCTGCAGAGGATTTTCGAAAGATCGAAAAGTATTCCGAAGAATTTTGTGAGACAGATGATCAATTGAGAAGAACGGATCCTCTTTAAATATGAGGAAATAATGCAAAATAAAACAACAAGACAGTAAGCTCAAAGGATTCTCGGGACAATCGAGAATATTTCGAGGCATCTTGTAACGACAAGAGCGATGAGAAATGATCATGAGAATGACAAGTGCATGCAGATATCCATAGGGATATATTGGTGGCAGTAAATTGCAAAGGCGATGAGCACAAGGGTCTCGGGAAATTATCGAGGGATACCCTCAGAATCTTCTGACGAAGCAGTTGATCTTCTGGAATGAGGGCTCTCCGGGAGAAATAGTTACGAGAACCTAGAGTCGAAGTTAGTAAAATCTTTTAACCCGAATAGAAGAGAGATCAGAGTCCGAGAGTATAGAAGAGGAATAAAAGATCCTAACACCACCCATTGGTGTTGTGGGCCCGTAAGCCACACAACAAGTTAGTAAATTTGTTTTTCAAAGACTAGACTCAACTTCGGCCAAGGAGTTTGGAAGGGGGATTCCTACAGGCAGTCGGCTCTGATACCAACTTGTGACGCCCCCGGTTTGTCCGTACACTAATCATGCACGCAAATGTATACGGCCAAGGTCAGGGACTCACTGATAGATATCACAACACAACTCTAAAAGTAAAATAAGTCATACAAGCTTCATATTACAAGCCAGGGGCCTCGAGGGCTCGAATACAAGTGCTCGATCATAGACAAGTCAGCGGAAGCAACAAATATCTGAGTACGGACATAAAGTTAAACAAGGTGCCATAAGATGGCTAGCACAAACTGGGATACAGATCGAAAGAGGAGCAGGCCTCCTGCCTGGGATCCTCCTAACTACTCCTGGTCGTCGTCGGCAGACTGCACGTAGTAGTAGGCGCCTCCGGTGTCGTAGGAGTCGTCGTAGGTGGCGTCTGGCTCCTGGGCTCCACCATCTGGTTGCATCATCTGAGAAGAAGGAACAGAAGGGGGAAAAGGGGGAGCAAAGCAACCGTGAGTACTCATCCAAAGTACTCGCAAGCAAGGATCTATACTACATATGCAATGGTAACAATGATATGGGTAATATCGGTGGACTGAACTGCAGCAAGCGGGAATAAGAGGGGGATAGCTAATCCAAACGAAGACTACGCTTCTGGTAGCCTCCATCTTGCAGCAGTAGAAGAGAACAGATGGTAAGTTCACCAAGTATCAACGAATAGCATAATCCTACTCGGCGATTCTCCCGCACATCACCCTGTGAGAGAGCAACCACCGAGTTATATCTGGAACTCATCTGGGTGTGTTTTATCAAGTGTCCGGTTCTAGTTGTCATGAGGTTGGAATACAACTCCGGGTCGTCCTTTTACCGAGGGACACGGCTATTCGAATAGATTAACTTCCCTGCAGGGGTGCACCACATAACCCAGCACGCTTGATCCCATTTGGCCGGACACACTTTCCAGGGTCATGCCCGGCCTCGGAAGATCAACACGTCGCAGCCCTACCTAAGCACAGCAGAGAGGTCAGCACGCCGGTCTAGGTCCTAAGCACACAGGGGTCTGGGCCCATCGCCCAATGCACACCTGCACGTTGCGAGGGCGGCCGGTGAGCAGACCTAGCAACCTCCATTACTAAGGAAGTTACGTTACGCGGTCCAACCCAGCGCGCGCCGCTAAGCCGCTGACGTCAAGAAGGCTTCGGCTGATACCACGACGTCGAGTACCCATAACTATTCCCACGTAGCTGGTTAGTGCGTATAGGCCAACGGCCAGACTCAGATCAAATATCCAAACTCGTTAAGCGTGTTATTATGAAATAACCGCGGACAACGACCAGGGCCAGGCCACCTCTCCACTGGGTGTCTCAACCTGCCCTGTCGCTCCGCCACAAAGATCCACACAGAGGGCCGTCGGGAAAGTATGTCCTTTCAGCCCCCAATCCGTGAATCAACCGCGGGTACTCAACGAGCCGACCCGACTTTAGTCACAACAAGTATCATGTATAAGTGTATGTATTATATACCCGTGATCACCCCCAAGTGATCACGGCCCGATAGAATAGCAGGGCACACGGACAAGGGTGTAGGGACACTGATGGAATACTAGCAACCTATACTAAGCATTTAGGATTGCAGGTAAAGTATCAACAGTGGTAGCAACAATGACAGGCTATGCAGCAGAATAGGAGTATCGAAAGCAGTAACATGCTACACTACTCTAATGCAAGCAGTAGAGAGAAGAATAGGCGATATCAGGTTGATCAAGGGGGGGGGGGGCTTGCCTGATTGCTCAGACGAAAAGGAGGGTCGTCGTCGATGAAGTCGATCACCGAGGTAGCATCAGTCTCGAGGTCTATCGCGGTATCGGAGTCTACCGAAAAGAAGCAACGAAGGGGAAACAAATAAATAACAGAGCAAACAATAGCATCACAAAATATAATAAGGCAATACGCGGCGCCAGGGTGAGCTAACGCAGGGATAGGTGATACCTACGAAGGAGAAAAATATCTAGGAAAGTATTCCCGGTGTTTGACATTTTCGAAGAGACGAACCGGAGGTGGGTTGTTGCACGTTCACTATGCTAGGGACGTGTGGTGGACAAACGGATTGCATATTCATATTCGTCTCGTTTTTCTGAGCAACTTTCATGTAGAACACATTTTCATCTGAGCTGCGGTTTATTTTATATTAATTTTCAAAGTTTCTTAGAATTATAGGAATTATTTTATTCAAAAAATTAAATAGAAAAACTTTTGTCACATAGGGCCTGCTAGACAGTGTGTATGGCAGTGGGGTTGACCCAATCAATTGGACTAGTCAACGGAGGGTTGGTGGCCCACATGTAATAGGAACATTGGTTAACTATAAGGATTAAAATAACAAGGGCCCACATGTCATAGACTGGCCTTTTAACTAAAGGGTCATTTAGTGTGTGAGACCACCCGTGAACCCATTAGGCTAATTAACATATATACTAACCCCACCTAATCTAATTAGCAATAAACAATTTGAAATGGGGCCGGCCACACACACACAGGATACACACGCTCACACACACCACACAACACACTCGGCTATGTTCTTGGCCATGGCCACTAGCTACGGCAGCCGTCAGTAGCATGCACCAGCAGCAAAGCAGCGATAGCAGTAGGAAAAAGAGCAGCAGCGGCAATAGTAGCAACAACAAAAGAGCAGCAGCGCCGGCAAGCATCAACGCAGGAAGCAGTGCAGCAACAATGCGCGGTGGGCGAGCTTTGGACGAGCGCAGGTGTATGCGAGCGCGGGCGACTGCAGCAACAACAGGCAATAGCGCAGCGGAGAGGTAATGCACGAGGCCGCCGGGGCGTGGCCCCGGGCCGGCGCGCGGCAGCAGCATGCGGAAACGGCAGCAGTGGCTAAACAGAAATAGTAGGTAGTAGGAGCGGCGGCAGCCCGCACACATGTACGCGTACACGGGAATTGGGCATGACGGCGACGGCGGCCTACGACGTCCAAATCGAAGGGGGGAAAGGGGGATCCGAGGGAGGGGCTCACGGTGAGTCCGTTGGCGTGCTCGGGGAGGTTCGGGGTGGACCGGAGCGACGACATCGACGGCGAGTTGGTGACGGCCGGCCGAAGAAGACGGTGATGGCGTCCGCTACGCAGCTCCCCGGCTCGAACTGGTGCCCTGGACGGTCAAGGCCAGCCTCGGCGGACCTCGTGGACGTACGCCCGCACGCCGGAGACGTCGATGGCCGCGACAACGATGGCGAGGCAGCGGTGGTCATGCAAGATCGCGGACTCGAATTCGAGCCAGAGAGAAGGGGGGCGATGGGGGATCGAGGGGGTAATGGAAGAGAGCGCTCTAGGGTTTCTGTTGGACGTTTTTGTAGGGCTGGGGAGGGGCACGTGGTGGCCATCCGGCCGTGGTGGTCGTGGATGACCTCCACGCCATGGCCACTGCCTCTTGTGTACGTTTAGGTGGGAGAAAGGCCAGGGTGGGTTGGGCCAGATACACTGTAGTTGCATAGGGCCCATCTGTAATGTAGGTTTTAAGTCTTTTTCTTTCCCCTTTTAGTTACCTTTTTATCATTTTCTATTTATTTGTTCTGTTTTGCTTTTATTCTTAATAGCATTTGAGTTTTGCAAAATATGAAACCTGTCCCATAATTAATATTGTAATTTTGGGCACTTCCACAAAAAGGTTTGGTGAGAATTTGAATTTTTCATAAATACACATAGATTTAATGGGCATGGTTTGGGTCCTGTTTTCATATCCAGTGGCATTTTAAACATCTATAAAAATGTTCGTTTATACATGGAAATTATCTACTGAATATTTGCAACCTATTGAGCATTTTTAACTTATTGTTTGATAATATCATAGTTTGAATTTATTTTAAATTTGACTTTGATTTCGGTTTGGATCAAAGTTAGGTTTAGCAAATTAATTGCGATGACATGGCATCATTAGAGTGTGATTACTGTAGCTTAACTACCGGGGTGTCACAACTGCATCATGTCCCAAGGCCTCGTCAGCCTACATGCCCATCTAACCCTAAACTTCTCCCCGATCGATTCCCTCGATCGCTTCGTCCCTCCAGCGCCGCCACCTCGCTCTCGATCCCCACTCTCCCTCTCCCTCGTCTCCCTCCTAGCATCACCAAAGGAGGAGCACAAGCCCCTGCCTCGCCTCCCTGCTGCCCTCCCTGATGACCTGCTCAGCTCCATGCCCGACCCAGACAGGCTCCTCTGCTTCATCCCCGAAGGCCGTGCCCGTCTCCTGCGTCGACAGACAGCCAGGATCCCGGGAACCTTCCGGCCACCGCGCTATCAACCGCCAGCGACCTCTGCTGGCCGAATTCTTTGCCGGCCCTTTGCCCTGACGTCCGCCGCAACGGCGAGCACCGCCTCCATGCGCGAGCACCCAAGCTGCTGTGCTGCCCTCCGCGCCCCTCCGTCGTCTGCCTCTGACCTTCCTCACGCCCAATCTGCTCCAAGCCGCGCCGCTGACCTTCTACCTCCTCCTCCCTGAGCCCCTCGTCTCCAGCGCGCCCCAAGACCAAGACCGCGCCAAGTCCCTCCTCGCGCCATTCCTCGTCTACTCCTCATCGCGCCGATCCAGGAAGATCGACCTCGCCCAGCTTCCCGCTCGCGTTGACCGCGTCATACCTGCGTGCACCTCGACGACCGGCGAAGATCAAGACCCGTTCCTCCTCGAATAGGAGCATTTTTGGGATCGCCATGGACCTCAGTTGACCAGTGTATGACTATACGACGAGACGCCAAGACCCGTACACGGACCGACAAGTACCATGACAACCGTGTACCACTACCGTCGCAAGAACCGAGATCGGCAAGTCCGAAGACCCCAAGTACCACGACACCGACGACATGAACATCTACAATAACGAGTACCACAACCGTCGACTCCGTTAGCTTCGGTTTCATTCCAGAGTTGTGAGGATTCGTTCGATTACATCCGTTTGTCTTCTTCATGGACTCGTTCTTCTTCCTTGCGGGATCCCAGGGAAGATGACCATTCCCTGATATCACCTCTATCGTTGCTTTGCTAGTTGTCTCGCTCTATTGCTTTGTCGCGCTACCTATCTATTTGCCCGTTAGCCCCACCTTTCCATGAAACCTCTAACTACCCACCTAGCAAACCATTGTTTGGCTCAGTTATGCTTTTGCTCAAGCCCCCTCTTATAGCGTTGCTAGTTGTAGGTGAAGATGAAGTTTGCTCCATGTGGATTGGGTTTTTGGGAATAACACAATATCTATTATTTACATTAATGCACCAATATACTTGGCAATGGGTGGAAGGCTTGGCCTTTTGCTCGGTGTTTTGTTCCACTCATGCCACCTTAAGAACCGATAACCGGTGTTATGTTCCTTGATTTTGCGTTCCCAACACGGTTGGGTATATGGGGACCCCTTGATAGTTCGCTTTGAATAAAACTCCTCCAGCAAGGCCCAACTTTGGTTTTACCATTTGCCAAATAACTAAAACTTGCATAGGGACCGGCTAGCACCCGAGGACTTAATTTACAACCCGGGCCAGTGATCCTCATGAGTGTTGCTCCAAACTAGAGCACTTTGCGGGGCCGCCCCTTGGCAACTTGGGGTATTTTGGCTCCCGTACGCTTCGCTCATCTGGCCGTGGCCTGAGACGAGATACGCGCGTCTCCTATCAGGGTGTCGACACGTCGGGAGGTCTTGCTGGACTTGTTTTACCATTGTCAAAATATCTTGTACACCGGGATTCCGAGTCTGATCGAGTAGTCCCTAAGATAAGGTTTTTTACCTCTGTTGATCACGGGAGCTTGTGATGGGCAACCTTGAGACACCCCTGCAGGGTTATGATCTTTCGACAGCCGTGCCCGCGGTTATGTGGCGGATTAGAATTTGTTAATATCCAGTTGTAGATAACTTGACACAAAACTCAAACATAATACTCTACCGTGTGAGTAGTCGTTATGGTCTCTTTTCGAGGGAGTTCGGGAAGAGAACACGGCTGGGTTATGGATGACTCATAGGTAGACATGATCTTTTAGTGATCATAACTTAGCTCACGACCGATGGCTTTCACTTCTCTTTTCGCTCTGATGATACGTAAGCTAGCCACCTCATCTACGCTTAGCGTTTGCACCAGCCTACTTATACTCTTCTCCTTACCCAATGGCTTTGATAGTTTTGATACCCGGGAATGGGATTGCTGAGTCCTCGTGACTCACAGTTTACAACAAACACATGTGCAGGTACAACCGAGTTCGATTCAGTTGATGGCCTGGAAATCAAGTGGGAGTTCGATGAGGAACGTGGGCGTATGTACGTGACGTTTCCCGATGATCAATAGTGGTTCCTACTAGGGCCGATCCGGCATAGTGGGCGCTTATCTTCTTTTCATTTGGATTTGTCCGTAGCCGGACCATGATTGTACTTGGATGAATGTATGACTTATTTATGCATTGTGTGAAGTGGCGATTGTAACCCAACTATGTATTTCCCCCCTTTGTTCTTGTACATGGGAATGTGTGAAGATAACCTTCTTGCGATCATAAGAAAATGCGATTATGCCTCTAAGTCGTGCCTCGACACGTAGGAGATATAGTCGCATCTTGGGCGTTACATATGAGCGGGGTACCGGACAACAACAAATTGTGTTTGGAGCACACCAAATGCCCACTCGACGATACATCCATTTTGCATCATGCTTTTATGTTGATATTTATTGCACTATGGGCTGTTATTGCACATTATGTCACAATACTTACGCCTTTTCTCTCTTATTTTACAAGGTTTACATGAAGAGGGAGAATGCTGGCAGCTAGAATTCTGGGTTGGAAAAGGAGCAAACATTGGAGACCTATTTGGCACAACTCAAAATGCTCCGAAACTCCATGAAACACCGTTTCAGAAAATATAAAAAATATCCAGCGAAAGAGATCTGCCAGGGGGCCACCACCTGTCCACGAGGGTGGGGGGCGCCCCCCCCTGCCTCGTGGGCCACCCGGTGACCCCCTGATGCCCATCTTCTCCTATATGAGGTGTTTTGACCTGGAAAAAATCATAAGGAGGCTTTCGGGACCAAACGCCGCCGTCTCAAGGCAAAACCTTCGCGGAAACCAATCTAGGGCTCCAACGGAGCTGTTCTGTCGGGGATACTTCCCTCCGGGAGGGGGAAATCTTCACCGCCGTCATCACCAACAACTCTGCCATCTTGGAGAGGGTTATATTCATCAACATCTTCACCAGCACCATCTCCTCTCAAACCCTAGTTCATCTATTGTATCCAATCTTTGTATCCAAACCTCAGATTGCTACCTGTAGGTTGCTAGTAGTGTTGATTACTCCTTGTAGTTGATGCTAGTTGGTTTACTTGGTGGAAGATCATATGTTTAGATCCATTATGCATATTAATATCATTTTGATCATGAACAATATTATGTCCTGTGAGTAGTTACTTTTGTTCCTGAGGACATGGGAGAAGTCTTGCTATTAGTCATGTGAATTTGGTATTCGTTCGATATTTTGATGAGATGTATGTTGTCTCTCCTCTAGTGGTTTCATGTGAACATCGACTACATGACACTTCACCATTGTTTGGGCCTAGAGGAAGGAATTGGGAAGTAATAAGTAGATGATGGTTGCTAGAGTGACAGAAGCTTAAACCCTAGTTTATGCGTTGCTTCGTAAGGGGCTGATTTGGATCCACTTGTTTCATGCTATGGTTAGGTTTACCTTAATACTTCTTTTGTAGTTGCGGATGCTTGCAATAGAGGTTAGTCATAAGTGGGATGCTTGTCCAAGTAAAGGAAGCACCCAAGCACTGGTCCACCCAAATACCAAATTATCAAAGTAACGAACGCGAATCATATGATCGTGATGAAAACTAGCTTGATGATAATTCCCATATGTCCTCGGGAGCGTTTCCTTCATATAAGAGTTTGTCCAGGCTTGTCCTTTGCTACAAAAAGGATTGGGCCATCTTGCTGCACCTTATTTACTTTTACTATTTGTCACTTGCTACCAATTACCTTATTACAAAACTATCTGTTACCGATAATTTCAGTGCTTGCAGAAAATACCTTACTGAAAACTGCCTATCATTTCCTTCTACTCCTCGTTGGGTTCGACAGTCTTAATTATCGAAAGGACTACGATAGATCCCCTACACTTGTGGGTCATCAAGAATCTTTTCTGGCGCCGTTGCGGGGAGTGAAGCGCCTTTGGTAAGGAAAAATTTATATAGTGTGCTGAAATTTACTGTTACTTGTTACTATGGCTCATAATCCTTTGAGGGGCTTGTTCGGGGTATCTTCACCCCGACCAGAAGAGCAAAGAGTTGCTCCTCAACCTACTGAACCTACTGAAAATGTTTGCTTTGAAATTCCTTCGGGTATGATAGAGAAACTGCTAAATAATCCCTTTACAGGATACGGAACACTGCATCCCGATTTGCACCTAATCTATATGGATGAAGTTTGTGGATTATTTAAGCTTGCAGGTATGCCCGAGGATGTTATCAATAAGAAGGTCTTCCCTTTATCTTTGAAGGGAGTTGCATTGACATGGTTTAGGCTATGCGATGGTATTGGATCATGGAACTATAATCGGCTGAAGTTGGAATTTCATCAGAAGTTCTACCCTATGCATCAGGTTCATCGTGAAAGTAATTATATATATAATTTTTGGCCTCGCGAAGGAGAAAGCATCGCTCAAGCTTGGGGGAGGCTTAAGTCAATGTTATATTCATGCCCCAATCATGAGCTCTTAAGAGAAATGATCATTCAAAAATTTTATGCTCGGCTTTCTCTCAATAATCGCTCCATGCTCGATAATTCTTGTACTGGTTCTTTTATGATGAAGACTATTGAACTCAAATGGGATTTATTGGAAAGAATTAAACGCAACTCTAAAGATTGGGATCTCGATGAAGGTAAGGAGTTAGGTATGACCCCTAAGTTTGATTGTGTTAAAGCTTTTATGGATATCGATGTTTTCCGTGAATTTAGTACTAAATATGGACTTGACTATGAGATAGTAGCTTCTTTCTATGAATCATTTGCTACTCATGTTGGTCTCCCTAAGGAGAAGTGGTTTAAATACCATCATCCCGAAGTAAAAGTAGTTGAACCTGTTAAAGTTGAAAAAAGACTATCACTTATAATGTTGATCCTATTGTTCCTACTGCTTATATTGAGAAACCACCTTTCCCTGCTAGAATAAAGGATCATGCTAAAGCTTGAACTATGGTTCGTAAGAGTAATACTAGAACACCTACGCCCTCTGAGCAAATTAAAGTTGAACCTAGTGTTGCTATGGTTAAAGATCTATTGGTTGAAAATTTAGATGGACATGTTATTTACCTCCAAGAGGAAGCTGCTAGAATAACCAAACCCGATACTAGGAATAAACACAGACCTGTTGTAGGCATGCCTGTTATTTATGTTAAAATAGGAGATCATTGCTATCATGGTTTATGTGATGTAGGTGCTAGTGCAAGTATAATCCCCCATTCCTTATATAAGGAAACTATGCACGATATTGCACCCACTGAGTTACAAGGGATTGATGTTACTATTAAGCTTGCTAATAGAGACACTATTTCACCAGTTGGGATTTTTAGAGATGTTGAAGTCTTGTGTGGGAAAGTCAAATACCCTGCTGATTTTCTTGTTCTCAGTTCCCCACAAGATGAATTTTGTCCCATTATATTTGGTAGACCCTTCTTGAATACTGTTAATGCTAAGATAGATTGCGTAAAAGATATTGTTACTGTTGGTTTAGGGGATATGTCTCATGAGTTTAACTTTGCTAAATTTCATAGACAACCCCATGATAAAGAATTACCTAAAAAGGATGAAATTATTGGTCTTGCTTCTATTGCTGTGCCTCCTTATGATCCTTTAGAACAATATCTGCTAGACCATGAAAATGATATGTATATGAATGAGAGAAGGGAAATAGATGAAATATTCTTTAAGCAGGGACCCGTATTGAAAAACAACTTGCTTGTTGAAATCCTAGGGGATCCTCCTCCACCCAAGGGTGATCCCGTATTTGAACTTAAACCATTACCTGATAATCTTAAGTATGTTTATCTCGATAAAAAGAAGATACATCCTGTTATTATTAGTGCTAACCTTTTAGAGCAGGAAGAAGACAAATTATTGAAAACTCTAAAGAAGCACCGTGCTGCTATTGGATATACTCTGGATGATCTTAAGGGCATTAGTCCCACTTTATGCCAACATAAGATAAAGTTGGAAGAGGACGCTAAACCGGTTATCGATCATCAACGACGGTTAAATCCAAAAATGAAAGAAGTGGTAAGGAAGGAAATACTAAAGCTTTTAGAGGCAGGTATAATCTATCCAGTTGCTGATAGCCAGTGGGTAAGTCCTATCCATTGTGTCCCTAAGAAGGGAGGTATGACTGTTGTTCCTAATGATAAAGATGAATTGATCCCGCAAAGAATTGTTATAGGTTATAGGATGATAATTGATTTCCGCAAATTAAATAAAGCCACTAAGAAAGATCATTACCCTTTGCCTTTTATTGATCAAATGCTAGAAAGGTTATCCAAACATACTCATTTTGCTTTCTAGATGGTTATTCCGGTTTCTCTCAAATACCTATGTCAAAAGGGGATCAAGAAAAGACTACTTTTACTTGTCCTTTCGGTACCTTTGCTTATAGACGTATGCCTTTTGGTTTATGTAATGCACCTGCTACCTTTCAAAGATGCATGATGGCTATATTCTCTGATTTTTGTGAAAAGATTGTTGAGGTTTTCATGGATGATTTTCCCGTTTACGGAACTTCTTTTGATGATTGCTGGAGCAACCTTGATCGAGTTTTGCAGAGATGTGAAGACACTAATCTTGTCTTGAATTGGGAGAAGTGCCACTTTATGGTTAATGAAGGCATTCTCTTGGGACATAAAATTTCTGAAAGATGTATTGAAGTTGAGAAGGCTAAGGTTGATGCTATTGAAAAGATGCCGTGTCCCAAGGACATCAAAGGTATACGAAGTTTCGTTGGTCATGCCGGGTTTTATAGGAGGTTCATTAAGGACTTCTCCAAAATCTCCAGGCCTCTGACTAATCTCTTACAAAAAGATGTTCCTTTTGTCTTTGATGATGATTGTTTAGAAGCATTTGAAATACTTAAGAAAGCATTGATCTCTGCACCTATTGTCCAGCCTCCTGACTGGAATTTACCCTCTGAGATTACGTGCGATGCTAGTGATTATGCTGTAGGTGTTGTTCTAGGACAAAGAGCTGATAAGAAATTGAATGTTATTCAATATGCTAGTAAAACTCTAGACAGTGCCCAGAGAAATTATGCTACTACTGAGAAAGAATTTTTAGCAGTTGTATTTGCTTGTGATAAGTTTTGACCCTATATCATTGATACTAAAGTAACTATTCACACTGATCATGCTGCTATCAAATACCTTATGGAAAATAAAGATGCTAAACGTAGACTTATTAGATGGGTTCTCTTGCTGCAAGAATTTGACTTGCATATTATTGATAGAAAGGGAGCTGAGAACCCAGTTGCAGATAACTTGTCTAGGTTAGAGAATATACTTGATGACCCACAACCTATTGATGATAGCTTTCCTGATGAACAATTAGCTGTCATAAATACTTCTCGTACTGCTCCATGGTATGCTGATTATGCTAATTATATTGTTGCCAAGTTTATACCTCCTAGCTTCACATACCAGTAAAAGAGAAAGTTCTTCTATGATTTGAGACATTACTTCTGGGATGACCCACATCTTTATAAAGAAGGAGTAGATGGTATTATTAGACGTTGTGTACCTGAGCATGAACAGGAACAGATCCTACGCAAGTGCCACTCCGAAGCTTATGGAGGACACCATGTGGGAGATAGAACTGCACACAAGGTATTGCAATCCGGTTTTTATCGGCCTACTCTCTTCAAGGATGCCCGTAAGTTTGTCTTATCTTGTGATGAATGTCAAATAATTGGTAATATCAGTAGACGTCAAGAAATGCCTATGAATTATTCACTTGTTATTGAACCATTCGATGTTTAAGGCTTTGATTATATGGGACCGTTTCCTGCCTCTAATGGGTACACACATATTTTAGTTGCTGTTGATTACATTACCAAGTGGGTAGAAGCTATTCCAACTAGTAGTGCTGATCATAACACCTCTATTAAGATGCTTAAAGAAGTTATTTTCCCAAGGTTTGGAGTCCCTAGATATCTAATGACTGATGGTGGTTCACACTTTATTCATGGTGCTTTCGTAAGATGCTTGCAAAATATGATGTCAACCATAGAATTGCATCCCCTTATTGTTGGAAATATGCCCTTGAGGCAATAATAAAAGGATTATTATTATATTTACTTGTTCATGATAATTGTCTGTTATTCATGCTTGAATTGTATTGTACGGAAACAGCGATACATGTGTGAATACATAGACCACAACGTGTCCCTAGTAAGCCTCTAGTTACTAGCTCGTTGATCAACAGATGGTCATGGTTTCCTGACCATGGACATTGGATGTCATTGATAACGGGATCACATCATTAGGAGAATGATGTGATGGAGAAGACCCAATCCTAAGCCTAGCATGAGATCATATAGTTCATAATGCTTAAGCTTTTCCAGTGTCAAGTATCTGTTCCTTAAACCATGAGGTTGTGCAATTCCCGGATACCGTACGAATACTTTGGGTGTGTCAAACGTCACAACGTAACTGGGTGGCTATAAAGGTACGCAACGGGTATCTCCGAAAGTGTCTGTGGGGTTGGCACGAACCGAGACTGGGATTTGTCACTCCGTACGACGGAGAGGTATCTCTGGGCCCACTCGGTAAGACATCATCATAATGAGCTCGAAGTGACTAAGGAGTTAGTCACGGGATGATGGATTACGGAACGAGTAAAGAGACTTGCCATGACGAGATTGAACAAGGTATCGGGCATACCGATGATCGAATCTCGGGCAAGTACCGTACCGATAGACAAAGGGAATAACATATGGGATTAAGTGAATCCTTGACATAGTGGTTCATCCGATGAGATCATCGAGGAACACGTGGGAACCAACATGGGTATCCAGATCCCGCTCTTGGTTATTGACCGGAGAGTCGTCTCAGTCATGTCTGCGTGTCTCCCGAACCCGTAGGGTCTACACACTTAAGGTTCGGTGACACTAGGGTTGTAGAGATATATGCACACGGAAATCCGAATGTTGTTCAGAGTCCCGGATGAGATCCCGAACGTCATGAGGAGTTCCGGAATGGTCCGGAGGTAAAGAATGATATATAGGAAGTCCAGTTTCGGCCATCGGGAGAATTCCGGGGGTCACCGATAGTGTACCGGGACCACCGGAAGGGTCCCGGGGGTCCACTAGGTGGGGCCACCCATCCCGGAGGGCCCCGTGGGCCGTAGGGGGAGGGGGACCAGCCCCTAGTGGGCTGGCGCACCCCTCATGGGCTCCCCCCAACCGCCTAGGGTTAAACCCTAGGGGTGGGGGCGCCCCCTTTGGCTTGGGGGGGGGGGGTAAGAAACCCCCCCTGGCCGCT
>LR738709.1:347652480-347691905 GCA_902687465.1 Secale cereale
GGGGGAGAGGGCAGCCGCACGTCAGCCCCTGGCGCCTCCCCCCGTTACACCTCCAACTCCTCCCGCAGGGTCTCGGCGAAGCCCTGCAGCTTTTCCCGTTGCATCCACCACCACGCCGTTGTGCTACTGGATCTCCGTCAACCTCTCCTCCCCCCTTGCTGGATCAAGAAGGAGGAGACGACGCTGTACCGTACGTGTGTTGAATGCGGAGGTGCCGTCCGTTCGGCGCTGGAATCATCGGTGACGAGGATCACGACGAGTACGACTCCATCATCCACGTTCCTTCGAACGCTTCCGCACGCGATCTACAAAGGGTATGTAGATGCACTCCTTTATGCTCGTTGCTAGATGACTCCTTAGATTGATCTTGGTGAAGCGTAGGAAATTTTTGAATTCTGCTACGTTCTCCAACAGTGGCATCTGAGCTAGGTCTTTGCGTAGCATCTTGCACGAGTAGAACACAAACAAGTTGTGGGCATTGATTTTGTTCAATTCTCTTGCTGTTACTAGTCCAATCTTGATTCGGCGGCATTGTGCGATGAAGCGGCCCGGATTGACCTTACACGTACGCTTACGTGAGACTGGTTCCACCGGCAGACATGCACTAGTTGCATAAGGTGGCTGGCGGGTGTCTATCTCTCCCACTTTAGTCGGATCGGATTCGATGAAAAGGGTCCTTATGAAGGGTAAATAGAAATTGACATATCACGTTGTGGTTTTGGCGTAGGTAAGAAACGTTCTTGCTAGAAAACCTATAGAAGCCACGTAAAAACTTGCAACAACAATTAGAGGTCGTCTAACTTGTTCTTGCAGCATGTGCTATGTGATGTGATATGGCCAAGAAGATGTGATGAATGATATATGTGATGTATGAGATTGATCATGTTCTTGTAATAGGGAATCACGACTTGCATGTCGATGAAAATGACAACCGGCAGGAGCCATAGGAGTTGTCTTATTTATTGTATGACCTGCGTGTCACTGAATAACGCCATGTAATTACTTTACTTTATTGCTAAACATTAGCCATAGTAGTAGAAGTAATAGTTGGCGTGACGACTTCATGAAGACACGATGATGGAGATCATGGTGTCATGCCGGTGACAAAGATGATCATGGTGCCCCGAAGATGGAGATCAAAGGAGCAAAAATGATATTAGCCATATCATGTCACTCTATTTGATTGCATGTGATGTTTATCATGTTTATGCATCTTGTTTACTTAGAACGACGGTAGTAAATAAGATGATCTCTCACTAAAATTTCAAGAATTGTGTTTCCCCTAACTATGCATCGTTGCTAAGGATCGTTGTTCCGAAGCACCACGTGATGATCGGATGTGATAGGCTCTAACGTTCGCATACGACGGGTGTAAGACAGATTTACACATGCAAAACACTTAGGGTTCACTTGACGAGCCTAGCATGTACAGACATGGCCTCGGAACACGGAAGACCGAAAGGTCGAACATGAGTCGTATAGAAGATATGATTAACATGAAGATGTTCAACGTTGATGACTAGTCCGTCTCACGTGATGATCAGACACGGGCTAGTCGATTCGGATCATGTATTACTTAGATGACTAGAGAGATGTCAATCTGAGTGGGAGTTCATTAAATTTGATTAGATGAACTTAATTGTCATGAACTTAGTCTAAATTATTTACAATATGTCTTGTAGATCAAATGGCCCACGCTCATGTTACCCTCAACTTCAACGCGTTCCTAGAGAAAACCAAGCTGAAAGACGATGGTAGCACTATACGGATTGGGTCCATAACATGAGGATCATCCTCATAGCTGCCAAGAAAACTTATGTCCTAGAAGCACCGCTAGGTGACGCTCCCGCCCCGGCAAACCAAGATGTTATGAACGCTTGGCAGTTGCATTGTGATGATTACTCCCTGGTTCAGTGCGGCATGCTCTACAACTTAGAATCGGGGCTCCAAAAGCGTTTTGAGCACCACAGAGCATATGAGATGTTCCAAGAGCTGAAAATGGTTTTCCAGGCTCATGCCCGAGTTGAGAGATATGATGTCTCCAACGCATTCTACAGCTGTAAGATGGAGGAAAATAGTTCTGTCAGCGAGCATATACTCAAGTTATCTAGGTTGCACAACCGCTTGTCTCAGTTGGGAATGAATCTCCCTGACGAAGCGGTCGTTGACAGAATCCTTCAATCGCTCCCACCTAGCTACAAGAGCTTCGTGTTGAACTTCAATATGCAAGGGATGGAGAAGTCCATTCCCGAGGTGTATTCAATGCTAAAATCAGCGGAGGTGGAGATCAAGAAAGAGCATCAAGTGTTGATGGTGAATAAAACCACTAAGTTCAAGAAGGGCAAGGGTAAGAAGAGCTTCAAGAAGGACGCCAAAGGAGTTGCTGCGCCCGGTAAGCCAGTTGTCGGGAAGAAGCCAAAGTATGGACCCAAGCCTGAGACTAAGTGCTTTTATTGCAAGGGAACGGGTCACTGGAAGCAGAACTGCCCCAAATATTTAGCAGACAAGAAGGCCGGCAATGTCAAAGGTATATGTGATATACATGTTATTGATGTGTGCCTTACCAGCGCTCGTAGTAGCTCCTGGGTATTCGATACCGGTGCAGTTGCTCACATTTGTAACTCAAAGCAGGAGCTGCGGAATAAATGGAGACTGGCGAAGGACGAGGTGACGATGCGCGTCGGGAATGGTTCCAAGGTCGATGTGATCGCCGTCGGCACGCTACCTCTAAATCTACCCTCGGGATTAGTTTTAAACCTTAATAATTGTTATTTAGTACCAGCTTTGAGCATGAACATTGTATCTGGATCTCGTTTGATGCGAGATGGCTACTCATTTAAATCCGAGAATAATGGTTGTTCTATTTATTTGAGAGATATGTTTTATGGTCATGCCCCGCTGGTCAATGGTTTATTTTTGATGAATCTTGAACGTGATGATACGCATATTCATAGTGTGAATGCCAAAAGATGTAAAGTTGACAATGATAGTCCCGCATACTTGTGGCATTGCCGCCTTGGTCATATTGGTGTCAAACGTATGAAGAAGCTCCATGCAGATGGACTTCTGGAGTCTCTTGATTATGAATCATTTGACACATGCGAACCATGCCTCTTGGGCAAGACGACCAAGACTCCGTTCTCCGGAACAATGGAGCGAGCAACCAACTTATTGGAAATCATACATACCGATGTGTGCGGTCCATTGAGTGTTGAGGCTTGCGGAGGCTATCGTTATGTTCTTACCCTCACAGATGACTTGAGTAGATATGGGTATGTCTACTTGATGAAGCACAAGTCTGAGACCTTTGAAAAGTTCAAGGAATTTCAGAATGAGGTTGAGAATCAACGTGACAGAAAAATAAAGTTCTTGCGATCGGATCGTGGGGGTGAATATTTAAGTCATGAATTTGGCACGCACCTAAGGAACTGTGCAATTGTTTCACAATAGACACCGCCCGGAACACCTCAACGTAATGGTGTGTCCGAACGTCGAAATCGTACCCTGTTGGACATGGTGCGATCTATGATGTCTCTCACCGACTTACCGCTGTCTTTTCGGGGTTATGCTTTAGAGACTGCCGCATTCACTTTAATCAGGGCTCCGTCTAAATCCGTTGAGACGACACCATATGAACTTTGGTTTGGCAAGAAACCTAAGTTGTCGTTTCTGAAAGTTTGGGATTGCGATGCTTATGTCATGAAACTTCAAACTGAAAAGCTCGAACCCAAATCGGAAAAATGTGTCTTCATAGGATACCCAAAGGAAACGATTGGGTACACCTTTTACCTCAGATCCGAAGGCAAGGTCTTTGTTGCCAAGAATAGATCCTTTCTGGAGAAAGAGTTTCTCTTGAAAGAAGTGAGTGGGAGGAAAGTAGAACTTGATGAGGTGACAGTCACCCCTCCCGAACCGGAAAGTAGCGCAGCGCAGGAAATTGTTCCTGATGTGCCTGCACCGACAAGGGAGGAAGTTAATGATGATAATCATGAAGATACATATCAAGTTACTACTAAACTTCGAAGGTCCACAAGGACACGTTCCGCACCAGAGTGGTACGGCAACCCTGTCATGGAAATCATGTTGTTAGACAACGGTGAACCTTCGAACTATGAAGAAGCGATGGCGGGCCCGGATTCCAATAAATGGCTTGAAGCCATGAAATCCGAGATAGGATCCATGTATGAAAACAAAGTATGGACTTTGGTGGACTTGCCCGATGATCGGCACGCCATAGAAAATAAATTGATATTTAAGAAGAAGACAGACGCGGATGGTAATGTGACCATCTATAAGGCTCGGCTTGTCGCTAAGGGTTATCGACAAGTTCAAGGGATTGACTACGACGAGACTTTCTCTCCCGTAGCGATGCTGAAGTCAGTCCGAATCATGTTAGCAATTGCCGCATTCTATGATTATGAGATATGGCAAATGGACGTCAAAACGGCATTCCTTAATGGCTTCCTCAAGGAAGAGCTGTATATGATGCAGCCGGAAGGTTTTGTCGATACAAAGAATGCTAACAAGTTATGCAAGCTCCATCGCTCGATATACGGGCTGGTGCAAGAATCTCGGAGTTGGAATATTCGCTTTAATGATGTGATCAAAGCATTTGGCTTTATACAGACTTGGGGAGAAGCCTGTATCTACAAGAAAGTGAGTGGGAGCTCTGTAGCATTTCTCATATTATATGTGGATGACATATTGCTGATGGGAAATGATATATAATTCTTGGAAAGCATAAAGGCCTATTTGAATAAGGGTTTTTCAATGAAGGACCTTGGAGAAGCTGCTTACATATTAGGCATCAAAATCTATAGAGATAGATCAAGACGCCTCATTGGTCTTTCACAAAGCACATACCTTGACAAGATATTGAAGAAGTTCAATATGGAGCAGTACAAGAAAGGGTTCTTGCCTGTTTTACAAGGTATGAGATTGAGCACGGCTCAGTCCCCGACCACGGCAGAAGATAGAGAGAAGATGAGTGTCATCCCCTATGCCTCGGTCATAGGCTCTATTATGTATGCTATGCTGTGTACCAGACCTGATGTGAACCTTGCCATAAGTTTGGTAGGGAGGTACCAACGTGATCCCGGTATGGAACACTGGACAACGGTCAAGAACATCCTGAAGTACCTGAAGAGGACTAAGGATATGTTTCTCGTTTATGGAGGTGACGAAGAGCTCGTCGTAAAGGGTTACGTCGATGCTAGCTTCGACACAGATCTGGATGACTCCAAGTCACAAACCGGATACATGTATATTTTGAATGGTGGAGCAGTCAGCTGGTGCAGTTGCAAGCAGAGCGTCGTGGCACATTCTACATGTGAAGCGGAGTACATAGCTGCTTGCCAAGCAGCGCAAGAAGGAGTCTGGATGAAGGAGTTCATCACCGACCTAGGAGTCATTCCAAGCGCGTCAAGCCCGATGAATCTCTTCTGTGACAACACTGGAGCTATTGCCATTGCCAAGGAGCCCAGGTTTCACAAGAAGACCAAGCACATCAAGCGCCGTTTCAACTCCATCCGGAATTATGTTCAAGATGGAGACATAGATATTTGTAAAGTGCATACGGATCTGAATGTGGCAGATCCGTTGACTAAACCTCTTCCACGGGCAAAACATGATCAACACCAGAACTCTATGGGTGTTCGATTCATCACAATGTAACTAGATTATTGACTCTAGTGCAAGTGGGAGACTGTTGGAAATATGCCCTAGAGGCAATAATAAAAGGATTATTATTATATTTCCTTGTTCATGATAATAGTCTGTTATTCATGCTTGAATTTTATTGTACGGAAACAACGATACATGTGTGAATACATAGACCACAACGTGTCCCTGGTAAGCCTCTAGTTACTAGCTCGTTGATCAACAGATGGTCACGGTTTCCTAACCATGGACATTGGATGTCATTGATAACGGGATCACATCATTAGGAAAATGATGTGATGGACAAGACCCAATCCTAAGCCTAGCACGAGATCGTATAGTTCGTAATGCTTAAGCTTTTCCAGTGTCAAGTATCTGTTCCTTAGACCATGAGGTTGTGCAACTCCCGGATACCGTAGGAATACTTTGGGTGTGCCAAACGTCACAACGTAACTAGGTGGCTATAAAGGTACGCAACGGGTATCTCCGAAAGTGTCTGTGGGGTTGGCACGAACCGAGACTGGGATTTGTCACTTCGTATGACGGAGAGGTATCTCTGGGCCCACTCGGTAAGACATCATCATAATGAGCTCAAAGTGACTAAGGAGTTAGTCACGGGATGATGGATTACGGAACGAGTAAAGAGACTTGCCATGACGAGATTAACCAAGGTATCGGGCATACCGACGATCGAATCTCGGGCAAGTACCGTACGATAGAAAAAGGGAATAACATACGGGATTAAGTGAATCCTTGACACAATGGTTCATCCGATGAGATCATCGAGGAACACGTGGGAACCAACATGGGTATCCAGATCCTGCTGTTGGTTATTGACCGGAGAGTCGTCTCGGTCATGTCTGCGTGTCTCCCGAACCCGTAGGGTCTACACACTTAAGGTTCGGTGACGCTAGGGTTGTCGAGATATATGCACATGGAAATCCGAATGTTGTTCGAAGTCCCGGATGAGATCCCAGACGTCACGAGGAGTTCCGGAATGGTCCGGAGGTAAAAATGATATATAGGAAGTCCAGTTTCGGCCATCGGGAGAATTCTGGGTGTCACCGGTAGTGTACCGGGACCACCAGAAGGGTCCCGGGGGTCCACCGGGTGGGGCCACCCATCCCGGAGGGCCCCGTCGGCCATAGGGGGAGGGGGACCAGCCCCTAGTGGGCTGGCGCACCCCTCATGGGCTCCCCCCATGCGCCTAGGGTTAAACCCTAGGGGTGGGGGCGTCCCCATTGGCCCCTATATATAGTGGGGGGGGGGGGAGAGAGGGCAGCCGCACCTCAGCCCCAGGCGCCTCCCCCCCGTTACACCTCCAACTCCTCCCGCAGGGTCTCGGCGAAGCCCTGCAGCTTTTCCCGTTGCATCCACCACCACGCCGTTGTGCTGCTGGATCTCCGTCAACCTCTCCTCCCCCTTGCTGGATCAAGAAGGAGGAGACGTCGCTGTACCGTACGTGTGTTGAACGCGTAGGTGCCGTCCGTTCGGCGCTGGGATCATCGGTGACGAGGATCACGACGAGTACGACTCCAACATCCACGTTCCTTCGAACGCTTCCGCACGTGATCTACAAAGGGTATGTAGATGCACTCCTTTATGCTCGTTGCTAGATGACTCCTTAGATTGATCTTGGTGAAGCGTAGGAATTTTTTTGAATTCTGCTACGTTCTCCAACACTTATCACCCACAAACTAGTGGTCAAGTGGAACTAAGTAATAGGGAGTTAAAATTAATTTTACAAAAGACAGTTAATAGGTCTAGAAAGAATTGGTCCAAGAAACTTGATGATGCATTATGGGCCTATAGAACTGCATACAGAGATCCTATGGGTATGTTTCCATATAAGATGGTTTATGGAAAAGCATGTCACTTACCTCTCGAGCCAGAACATAAGGCATATTGGGCTATTAAAGAGCTCAATTATGATTTCAAACTTGCCGGTGAGAAGAGGTTATTTGACATTAGCTCTCTTGATGAATGGAGAACCCAAGCTTATGAGAATGCCAAGCTGTTCAAAGAAAAGGTTAAAAGATGGCATGACAAAAGGATACAAAAGCGTGAATTTAACGTAGGTGATTTTGTCTTGCTTTACAACTCTCGTTTAAGATTTTTTGCAGGAAAATTTCTCTCTAAATGGGAAGGTCCTTACATTATCGAGGAGGTCTATCGTTCTAGTGCCATAAAAATGAACAATTTCGAAGGCACAAATCCGAAGGTGGTGAACGGTCAAAGAATCAAACATTATATCTCAGGTAACCCTATAAATGTTGAAAACAATGTTATTGAAACCGTAACCCCGGAGGAATACATAAGGGACACTTTCCAGAATGATTTAGACTCCGAAAAGGAAGAGGTATGTGGTACGGTAAGTAAACCGACTCCAAAACAGTTCTAATGGCAATTTTTCACCGTTTTGGAACATTTAGAAAAATAGAAAAATAAGAGGCAGTCTGGAAAGGACACGAGGCGTCCACGAGGATGGAGGGCGCGCCCCCCTTCCCCTGGGTGTGCCCCCCTGCATCGTGGGCACCTCGTGTGCCTCCTGGACTCCGATTTCTTACACATAACTTATTTTGGTCGGTAAAAATTTACTATATATTCTCCCGAAGATTTTGACCACCGTATGACGCAAAAAATACTCTGTTCTTGTTTCAAGCTATTTTCTGCTAGGGTTGACAAGGCCATGCATCATGTCATCCTCCTCCTCCAACAATGAGGGCAACGATGCTTGGCTAATGAAGATAGATCTGAAGAGGGAAGAACCCGAGGAGATCAACAAGGAGAATACGATCAAGAAGGCTGGGGAAGATCAAGCTCCGGCAACAGGAGAAGAAGACATCCTTCAACCAGTTCCAAACCTTTTTTACTTCAACTGAGATTGAAGCTTTCAAGTTGATTGAGTTAGCTCAAATACAAAACAAGTATCTCACAAGTGAAAATATTTTGCTGAAGGAGCACATCGCCACACTCAAGAGTATTATCCGCAAGTTGGAGGTTCTCGTACGCTCGATGTGTGATGATCCGGCATCACTGCTTTCAACTCCATCATCACCGACTCCGAAGAAGGAGACATAATCATATGGGTATGGGCACTCCCCTTGGTAACTTCCAAGGTTGGGGGAGGTGCCCCGGTATCGTATCACCATCACACTCCTATCTTTACGGTTTTTCTTAGTTCGATCCTTTTGGTAATATCTTGATCTAGTAGAATAAAACTAGCATGATCTAGTTGTGTGCTTTTTATTTTGATCTTTATCTTTGTAATCGAGTCCGTGAGCTATATAATAAAGATTAGTGTTGAGTCAAGGGCTTGATTTCCTCACTTTGGTCAAGAGAGAGTAAAAGAAAATATAAAAAGTATCAAAGAGATCATATTGATCTTATGGGAAGTAAAGACTTCACATATAAAGAGTATAATGAATAAAAGTTGTTGAGAGTTGACAAACATAGTTTTGGTCATCGTTGCAATTAATAGGAAGTAATAAATAAAGAGAGGTTTCACATACAAATATACTATCTTGGACATCTTTTATGATTGTGAGCACTCATTAAAATATAACATGCTAAAGAGTTGATGTTGGACAAGGAAGACAATATAATGGGTTATGTTTTCTTATAGCCAAAATAAAGTATATTGTCATGGATCATCCAACACGTTGAGCTTGGTTTTCCCCCTCATGCTAGACAAAACTCCTTGCACCAAGTAGAGATACTACTTGTGCTTCCATACATCCTTAAACCCAGTTTTGCCATGAGAGTCCACCATACCTACCTATGTATTGAGTAAGATCCTTCAAGTAAGTTGTCATGGTTGCAAACTCTCTAAAATATGTATGATTTATTAGTGTGGAGGAAATAAGCTTTATACGATCTTGTGATATGGAAGTAATAAAAGCGACGGACTGCATAATAAAGGTCCTTATCACAAGTGGCAATATAAAGTGATGTTCTTTTGCGCTAAGACTTTGTGCATCCGACCAAAAAAGCACATGACAACCTCTGCTCCCCTCTGCGAAGGGCCTATATATTATTCTTGCCTTATAAGAGTCAAGGAGAAAATCACCTTTCCTTTTTACATTTTATCCTTTGGCAAGCACATTGTGTTGGAAAGATCCTGACATATCTACCCAATTGGATGTAAGTTATCATGGTCTATTACTGTTGACATTACCCTTGAGGTAAAAGGTTGGGAGGCAATACCATAAGCCCCTATCTTTCTCTGTGTCCGATTAAAATTCCATACCCATAAGTATTGTGTGAGTGTGAGCAATTGTGAAAGACTAGATGATAGTTGAGTATGTGGACTTGCTGAAAAGCTCTAATAATGACTCTTTCCAATGTTATGATAAATTGCAATTGCTTCAATGACTGAGATCATACATTGTTGGTTTTCAATGAAGTTTCTGAGTCATAATTGACATTGTGAATGAATTGTTACTTTAGCATAAGAATCATATGACAATATGTGTGTGTTGCTGTTATAAGAATGATCATTATGCCCTCATGTCCGTATTTTATTTTTATCGACACCTCAATCTCTAAACATGTGGGCATATTTTTCGATATCGGCTTTCGCTTGAGGACAAGCGAGGTCTAAGCTTGGGGGAGTTGATACGTCCATTTTGCATCATGCTTTTATGTTGATATTTATTGCACTATGGGATGTTATTACACGTTATGTCACAATACTTATGCCTTCTCTCTCTTATTTTACAAGGTTTACATGAAGAGGGAGAATGCCGGCAGCTGGAATTCTGTGCTGAAAAAGGATCAAACATTGGAGACCTATTCTGCACAACTCAAAAAGCTCCGAAACTCCATGAAACACCGTTTCAGAAAATATATAAAATATCTGGCGAAAGAGATCTGCCAAGGGGGCCACCACCTGTCCACGAGGGTGGGGGGCGCGCCCCCTCCCCCTGGGAGCGCCCCTGCCTCGTGGGCCACCCGGTGACCCCCCGATGCCCATCTTCTCCTATTTGAGGTTTTTTAACCTAGACAAAATCATAAGGAGGCTTTCGGGACCAGACACCGCCGTCTCGAGGCGGAACCTTGGCGGAAACCAATCTAGGGCTCCGGCGGAGCTGTTCTGTCGGGGATACTTCCCTCTGGGAGGGGCAAATTTTCACCGCCGTCATCACCAACAACTCTCCCATCTTGGGGAGGGTTATCTTCATCAACATCAACACCTTCACCCACACCATCTCCTCTCAAACCCTAGTTCATCTCTTGTATCCAATCTTTGTATCCAAACCTCAGATTGGTACCTGTAGGTTGCTAGTAGTGTTGATTACTCCTTGTAGTTGATGCTAGTTGGTTTACTTGGTGGAAGATCATATGTTCAGATCCATTATACATATTAATACCAATCTGATCATGAACAATATTATGTCTTGTGAGTAGTTACTTTTGTTCCTGAGGACATGGGAGAAGTCTTGCTATAAGTAGTCATGTGAATTTGGTATTCGTTCGATATTTTGATGAGATGTATGTTATCTCTCCTCTAGTGGTGTCATGTGAACATCGACTACATGACACTTCACCATTGTTTGGTCCTAGAGGAAGGCATTGGGTAGTAATAAGTAGATGATGGGTTGCTAGAGTGACAGAAGCTTAAACCCTAGTTTATGCGTTGCTTCGTAAGGGGCTGATTTGGATCCACTTGTTTCATGCTATGGTTAGGTTTACCTTAATACTTCTTTTGTAGTTCCGGATGCTTGCAATAGAGGTTAATCATAAGTGGGATGCTTGTCCAAGTAAGGGCAGCACCCAAGCACGGGTCCACCCACATACCAAATTATCAAAGTAACGAACGCGAATCATATGATCGTGATGAAAACTAGCTTGACGATAATTCCCATGTGTCCTCGGGAGCGTTTTCCTTCATATAAGAGTTTGTCCAGGCTTGTCCTTTTCTACAAAAAGGATTGGGCCATCTTGCTGCACCTTATTTACTTTTACTATTTGTCACTTGCTACCAATTACCTTATTACAAAACTATCTGTTACCGATAATTTCAGTGCTTGTAGAAAATACCTTACTGAAAACTGCCTACAATTTCCTTCTGCTCCTCGTTGGGTTCGACACTCTTACTTATCGAAAGGACTATGGTAGATCCCCTACACTTGTGGGTCATCACTCGACATCCTTCTTGCATGCCTCCTAAACCTTCGCAAAGTGGGAGTTCTTGCCTCCTGGGACAGGATTTGAGATAGTCTTCACAAATGTGGACCATCTAAGATAGATGCCATCTGCTAGGTAGTACCCCTTGTTGTAGTGCCGGCCATTGACCTAGAAGTTCACGGGAGGAGCATGAACTTCAACAAGCTTGGCAAAGATAGGGGAGCACTGCAGCACGTTGATGTCATTGTGAGTTCCTGGCATACCAAAGAAGGAGTGCCAAATCCAGAGGTCCTGTGTGGCCGCTGCCTCAAGTACCACACTGCAACCATCTTTGGCGCCTTTGTACACCCCCTGCCAAGAAAATGAACAAATCTTCCATTTCCAATGCATGCAGTCGATGCTTCCAAGCATCCCAGGAAATCCTCTTACTGCATTTTGTGCTAGGATCCGAGTAGTGTCTTCAGCATTGGGTGATCGCAAGTATTGCGGTCCAGACACTACCACCACTGCCCTGCAAAACTTGTAGAAACACTCTATGGCCATGGACTCGGCCATGCACGTGTAGTCGTCGAGTGAATTACCGGGAGCTCCGTATGCAAGCATCCTCATAGCTGTCGTGCACTTCTCGATTGAGGTGAATCCAAGTGTGCCGGTGCAATCCTTCTTGCACTTGAAGTAGCTGTCGAACTCCCGGATGGAATTCGCAGTCCTGAGGAAAAGCTTTCGGCTCATTCGAAAACGACGCCGAAATACTTTGTCACCGTGAAACGGAGCATCGGTGAAGTAGTCAGAGTAGAGCATGCAATAGCCTTCCAGACAATGCTAGTTCTTTGCTTTCAGCCGCCCCGACACCGAGCCTCCTAGCCGCGACTTTTCAGTGCTCGCGAGCAGGCCGGTGAGGGCGGTGAGGACCATAAGATTGTGACACCCCGAGACCGGTGCGCCAGGTGTCAGCCAGTTATTCGTTGTCAGTGCCTTGTCATCTGCTTGCGTGTTGCATCTTGCCATGTCATCATGGGTGTTGCATCATCATGTTTTCAAAACTTGCATCCGTCCGAGTTCCCTCGTCCTCTCTGTTGTCCGTTCTGAGCCGAGACACACTTGCACGCGCCCGCGGTGCCTCCGAATATTTATTTTGTGAGTGGCCGAAAAACGTTCTTGGAATGGGATGAAACTAGGCATGTGGTCTTATTATAGTGTAGACAGGCCGCCTGCCAAATTTCATCGCATTCGCAGCTCGTTTGATAGCCCAACGGGTATATGTAGCGGCACTAGTCGCCGGTTAATTCGTCGGACGTTTTCGGTCTCCGAAAACCCCGCGGGCCTCTTTTCCCTTCTCTCCTCGTAGCCCGAAACCTCTTCTACACAGCCCACTAATCCCCTCTAGGCCCATCCTACTCCTCCTGGCGACCGGAGCCACACGATCGTGATCCGATGGTCTAAACGGCCCCAAAAACCCCTAACCCTAGCCAAAACTGCTATATATAGAACCCCCCATGCCATTTTTGGCATCCCTCTAGTCTTCCCCTACCTCTAGCCTCCCTCCACATCAAATTCCGCGCCCCAATCATCAGCCACCCACCCTCCCACCTCCTCTCCTAAAAATCCGGCGCCGGCCAGCCCCAAACTGCCACTTGGCAGTTCCTGAGTGGCCAGGCAGCCAGCCGCGCCGCCTCCACCTCAGTGCGGGGCCACCCGTCAGCCTCCCTGGCTCTCTCCCCGCGTCCACCCACCGCGCCGGTCCCTCCAGGCCCGCTCGGGCCTGATCTGGGCCGCCCGAGCCCCGCGCCTCCCCGAGTCATCGTCCCCGCCAACTGCCCGTGCTGCGCCTCGCCGGAGCGCCGACGAGCGCCGCCTGCCAGGTCGCCGCAGGCCCCGTTCTGGCCAGATCGGGGCGCCTAGGCCCCGGATCCACCACCGTTGCCCCGCGCCTGGCTCGTCCGCCCGAGCCTCCCTCTCGAGCAGGCTCCTTCCACCGTCGCCAGAGCTACAGCTCCTCCGCCGCCTTCAGCTCTCCGCCCCGCCGCCAAGGTCCCCACGGGCCAGCCACCGTCCTCCGGCTCGTCGCAGGCCACTCCCCCGGCGGGATCCTCCTCCGGCCGGGTCAGACCCCGCCGCCGGCCTCCCGTCATCCTCCTCTGGATCGGGCATGACCTGTCTGCTGCAGCCCGATCCGCCTCTGCAACCCGACCCGCGTCGCTCCTCTCACTGCCATGAGGGCCCTACTCGTCAGAGGTGTCCGTCCACTTCAGACATGTCTGTTTTCCGAGGTTGCCCCTTTTTCTGCTAAGTCCCTAATTTTTGCATATAATGTTGCATCTTTGACTGCTTGTAATTAATTGTGTGCTTGACCAAATTGAGTGTATGATATGTCAAAATGATCATGGTGATATGCTCTACACTTTGTTCCATTGTGCCATGCTCATTTGAGTTCATCTAGATGCTCTTATATCTGTTGCAAGAGTGCTACTTGTTAACAACTGCTGCTACTTGTTATTTTGTTGCCATGTTTGTGATATGATAACTTGGTGCATGTTTATCCAAATGATGCAAATGATATGTCAAAATGTTCATCATGAGATGCTCTACATGTTGGTTGCTATAGCATGCATGTTAGAGTTCATATTGCCATGTTTATCTCTGTTGCAAAAGTGCATGTGGCTGTTAGGTTTTGTAACTTGTTATGAGATGCTGATTTCAATTGCTCTTTGCTATTGTTGTGTTTGTCCCCTTGTCACATGCCTAGATGATTTAGAATCTCCATGATGTGGTCTTTTAGATGGTGCATTTAACTTTCCATGATATGCCTTGTGTTGACTTAAACATGCTTGTAAACATGCCATGTTGTTATTACTGTTTTAACACTTAGTGAAATTTCACTAAGTCTGGAATCTGTAATATCCTGATGCTATGTTTGCTTGATGCCCTAGGCAAATCCATGTTAGTTTTGGGGTGGCCATTGATCATTCCTTGCTGTATATGTTGTTGTCTATCCATTCATGCCCTCACTTGCTCATTTGGCCTGCTGTAGCTTATTTATTTCTTGCTCCCAAGTTGCTATAAAATATTGCTGTCAGGTTTTTATTGTCATGATCAAAATGTTGTAGCTTGTTGCTATTGATCCGTGCCTCCTATGGAGATGCTCCAATGGAGTTGTTCGCTGTAGGATATGTCTACTTCATGTTCATGCTTCTTGTTGCCATGTTTGAGTGCTGTAGAGTATATATATCTTGCTACAAAGTTACTATGTGGCTGTTATTTTCAGCTTGTTGTTATATCTTGTTTCATGTGTATCTTTTAGCCCGTTGCTCCGTTTGGAGTGTTCCTTATATGAAACTTGTGTGATTTTGCATGTAGAATCATAATATCATATTGTTTTCATGTTTGGATTGAGTTTGCTTGATGTTCGGGTGCATCTTGCACCATTGCCATGCTTAACTTGTTTTGCTTATATCTTCTAGGCCGCAACTCCGAATTAAACAAACTTTATATGAAACTTGACTAGAATTTCGGGTAGATCATGATGGTGCATGTTAACTTGCTGTTTAACAACTTTAACTTAAGGTTTGTTCAGATCTGGACTAATTTCAAGTTATGCATATGAGGACTTACCGGATTTGTAATAGGTAGTTTCCGGCCTCATTTAAACTTGTTGACTTGTGTTGTTTTTGAGTGCTTCCTGCCTTGCCATGTTTTGCATCATAGATAGACTTGTCTTGCATCATACTTGGTTGAGCTTATTGTCTTGTTCTTGTGTTGTTCTGGTGTGCTTCCTATGTTGTCAGGTGATGCATCCTAAGTGCATCTGCAGTGCATCCTACCTTGCCATGTAATGCATCATATATAAACTGTGTTATTTTTCTGTGCTTCCTACCTTGCCATGTTATGCTTCCTGTATAGACTTATTGTGCTTCCTGTATAGACTTGTCATGCATCATACCTTGACATGTATTGCATCAGATAGACTTGTGTTGTTTTTCTGTGCTTCCTACCTTGCCATGCTATGCTTCCTGTATAGACTTGTTGTGCATCGTGTATAGACTTGTCATGCATCATACCTTGCCATGTATTGCATCATATAGACTTGTGTTGTTTTTTTGTGCTTCCTACCTTGCCATGTTGTGCTTCCTGTGTAGACTTGCTGTGCATCATAAGTAGACTTGTTTTGCATCATACTTGGTTGAGCATATTGTTATGTTCTTGAGTAGTGTGTTTATCGTATTGCTTGCTTCCTTATTCTCGTTAGTGCTTGTTCCGTTGCGTTCGTGAGGATTCGTTCGTCTACCCGTGGTTCCTCTTCAAGGCTTCTTCTTCGTCTTCGTCACGGATCCGTTCTTCTTCCTTGCGGGATCTCAGGCAAGATGACCATACCCTTGGATACCTTTACTATCATTGCCATTGCTTAGTGTCTCGATGCTATCGTTACATGTCGCGCTACCCATCATTATTGTCAACCTCTCCTTGTTGCCATGAAACCTCTAACCTTTGAAACCTTCCTAGCAAAACCATTGTTTGGCTATGTTACCCGCTTGCTCAGCCCCTCTTATAGCGTTGTTAGTTGCAGGTGAAGATGAAGATCGTTCCAGGTGGGAACTTGTTGTTGGAATATCACAATATCTATTTGTCGTTGAAATAACACGGCAGATGTTCGGTTTAACGGACTTGATGATGAGACCATCGCACGGGTTAGCTTGAAAGGATTCATGACACACAAAGGACACAAAGGATTTATACTAGTTCGGCCCCTTCGAAGAAGGTAAAAGCCTACGTCTAGTTGGTTTGGTATTGCTTGGGCGTCGGTTTACAGGGAGCGGATCCGCTTTGCCCGTGTCTCGACGGATTGATTGTTTCTTGCCCCTGAACCGTCCAGGCCGTCCCTTTATATTGAGGCAACGCCTGGTCCGGTTTACAGAGTCCCGAGGCCGGCTCATACTTGTGTCCGCCTCGGTCTCTGTCTTTTCTTTCTTATCTCTCAAGTTACATCTCTTGGCGGTTTACAAACCATACTTCTATACATGGGCCTTGAAATCTTCATGGGCCGTAGTCTCTACTAAAATATTAAAACCAAGTATAATATAACTAAGCCGGTTTACAATAGCCGGTTTATACCTACTAACCATATCCCTGACATTAGGCCCCAGAATGATTTGAACTTGTTCACATCAGTCTTCCTTGTCTTGTATAATTTTCTTCTTTATCTTCATCTTTTGTAAACCGGCTCTGACGTCATCCTCCAAGATCATTAAAGTCTGACAATGACATCATCTCCGCATTTAACACTGTGAGCTGTACTATAGCTTATTTTAAGGGTTATCCCAAAGATCGAGGCGTCACGGGATCTTTATCCGATTTTCTGTCTCCTCGATTCTCGCACCTGTCGTTTCAGATCCGACTCCTGGTTATAAATACTGCCAATCCTCATTCATTACCTTCTTCTCGCTCTGTCTTCTTCCTCCGTCTTCTCCCTCTGTTGCCGCCCGAGCTCGAACTGTCGCCGACGACCGCTGAACCACAAGTCTTCGCCCGGCCGCTGCATCACCCTGAACTCGACCAGAAAATCTCCGCCGTCGATCCTTGCTGTTCTCAGGTATGTTCTTCTTCTTTTCTATCGGTCTTATAACCTCTAGGGTTTCGCCCTGTACCTTCCGCCATTAGAGCTTTAACAAAGCTTCATCTTGTTCGATCTTAAGCGAATGTTTTTTAGTATTGTTGTCCTTCAGATCTTACTTTTTGAATGGTGTTTTCTCTCTGCTGTAAATACTTCAAATCTTATTGTTCCTGTCTGGCCTGCGGATTTAACTTACTTCATGTAATATCCTTGTAGATCCTTCCCGTAGATATTAGTTTTCCTTTTCTTAGCACGCCCAGATCTGTTCTTCTAGCATAGTCTTTTGAAAACCTGTTTTTCTCCTAGGCAGATCTGCTAAGTATATTCCGGTTTAAACTGATATGCCACAAACTTCGCGAACCTCTGTAACTTGACGCAATGGTTTGAACTGTTCCTCTTCAACTGCCATAAACCGGAAATGATATAACCTATTTTTATAATTGCCGGTTTAACCACGCCATCTAGTCCTCAGTTTAAACCGTTGCGTAACCTTCATAGATAAGTCCCGGATTACTGTACTTTCATAATTCGTTTCTGTATTTTTATCTTCTCCAGCACTCTGCTCTTTTACTGCAATGGCTAAGCAATATGTCTCCTGCGATTGGGTCCCTTCTGTCATTACTGAAGATGACTTGATCAAGCTGTCTAAAATCGGCACACTAGGGCCTCAGTCTGAGTTAAAGCGGCGAGCTCCGGGTAATGAATGCCCCCCTACTCCTAGATCCGGGGAAGTCATCGTGTTTTTGGATCACATCTCTAGAGGCTTCTCTCCCCCCGGTTCAAGATTTTTCCGGGATGTTCTTGCCGCTTTCCAGCTACACCCACAGGATATCGGACCCAATTCCGTTTCAAACATCTGCGATTTCCAAGTGTTTTCTGAGGTGTATCTGCAAGAGGAACCTTCAGTTGATTTATTCTGGGATTTCTTTCATTTAAACCGGCGCACTGAATTTACCAGCGGACCTCACCAAGAACTTGGCGGGGTTAGTATTCAGAAGAGGAGGGACGCAGTCTTTCCCCACGCCGCTTTACATACTCATCCAAAAGATTGGAACAAGTCCTGGTTTTACTGTGTTGACACTTCTCCTGAAGGTGAAAATCCTTTGCCGGGTTATCGCGAAACTCGTATTCCGGAGAATCACCCCTTGCCACCACGGCTTAGTGCTGCTGAACGGACCCGGTTCTCATCACAGCTCTCCAAACTGAGAGCTTTTATGGCAAATGGTCTGATCGACACTGATTTCCTTCGCTGCTGGCTATCTTGGAACATCCTTCCCTTAAGCCGGCGTTCTCAGTTAATGTGCAAATATTCTGGCAAACCGGATGATCCTCAAAGGTTTACCAAGGATAAGCTTTCTGAATCGGAGGTAGTGGAGTCAGCCAAAAAGATTCTCAATGCTTCCTTAGCAGATTGTGCTAAGGTTGGCTTGGCTCCGTACTTCAAGAAGAATAAGCTGCCCGAAGTAAGTTTTTCTTTGCCCTGTATTTGTAAACCGTCCTCTTTGAACCGTCTTTCAATTGCTCTTGCTTTTTCAATTAGGCTGATGACCCCTTCTGGAGGAGAAAGCCTCAGGAAAAAACCGTAAAACAGGCTCGCCGGAAGACCCCTTTTTCACAGGAACTGCCTGAAGGTGATGACCCGACTGAGATTGAGGTAACACTTCTTTCTTCTGATTCAGAACCTCTTCCTCCCAAAAGTCGTCGGACCGTCAGGAAATATCAATTTTCTCATCCTTATGCTCAGTTAGACCCTAACTTTACTTTGAAGAAGCAACAGCACGAAGCCTTTCGCCGGACCACTCGCCACAGTGGCCTGGCGGTGGAGTCATCTGGAATCTCCTTAACTCCGGTTCGAAAACGCCGTGCTGAGGTGATACTCTCTCCGACTCTTCTTCATCCCAAGGCCGGACTTATCCGAAAACCCCTTAAACCGTATGATCCTGACTATCAGGAAACTCCGTTGTCTTCTTCTGGTGAATCAACCGCTACGCAGCTTCCTCCTTTGAAAACCGTCCCAGGGTAACTTTCTTCGCCTTTTCCGGTTTATGACACCCTTTTTACTTTATAATGCTAACTTATTTTGCATGTTTTTCCAGAAAACCGAAACCCAGCAAAAAGCCCAAGGCGAATAAGCCTGTTGCTGACCCTTCTGCTGATGATCCGGTTATTAATCCGTCCACAGTTGTTCCTCCAGAAGGTACTCCTGCAGCTCCTGTTGAAGACCCTGCTCTTGAAACTCCTCTTTCAGAAAATGTCCAAGATCCACCAAGTCCGGCCCGGGTTAACTCTCCTCAAGTTAATCCGGCGTCTTCTGATCCGGCTCATGTTGACGTTACTCCCCCCAATGTACCCACTTCTCCTGATGTCGTGGTTACTGGTACCGCTTATGTTGCTCCAGCTGAGCCCACCGTTTTAGCAAAACATACAGCTAAAGCAGAAAAGATAACTCAAGAAAAAGGGAAATGGAGTACTGACATATCCAGTCTTTCCAGCATGAGCGCTCAAGACATTTATTCCGGGTATTTGAACCGGCTCCACAGCAGTCGGGATTATGAAGCCAGCTTGGTGAACCTGATGAGAGAAAAATACGAGGTAAGTTTCTTCTTCTGACTTTGCTTTTTTGACGCATCTTTATCTCATAGCAGCCCCCAAGTTCCGGTTTAGCTGCTTTACTGAAGGTGATCCGGAACTTTGTAGTTTGAACTGTTGATCCATACATTAGCCCCCAAGTATCAAGTAGATAACTTGGTTATGTAGTTGATACTTGTAACTTCAAATTGTCGTTGGTGTATTGCTTCAACTGCCATTAGCCCCCAAGTGTCAAGTAGACAACTTGGTTGTGTGCTTCAGACTTGTAATTTCAAATTGTCTTTGCTGTATTGCTTCAACTGCCATTAGCCCCCAAGTGTCAAGTAGACAACTTGGTTGTGTGCTTGAGACTTGTAACTTCAAATCTTGTTTTTGAACTTTGTCTGCAGGCTGAGCTGAACCGGAATGCTCTGGAGATCAACGAACTTCGAAGCCGGCTTACGGAAACTGAGTCGGCCGCTTCAAAGGCTAGGAAAGAACTTCAAGTGAGCTTAAAAACTACTGAAGACTTGAAAAAATACTTTGAAGAGGAGCAGACTACTTTTGAGGTCCAGAAAAAAGATCTTGAAAAACGTGTTCAGGACGCTGAAGGAGCACTTAATCCGGTTACTGAAGAATTGACCGGGTTAAAGCGTCAAATTGACTTGATGACCTCTGCTATTTTTGGTAAATATAATCTGAATTCCTGTCTTTATCTTTGTAACCTGTGACTTGTACTGGTTTAACTTTCATTGTTGTATGTAGGGCGCCGTGTCTCCCATCTTGGGGACGACTTACGGAAAAACTCAAAGCCTGCAACACCTTGGTTGAACAGCTGTACTCCGGAACGCAAAGGATTATCAGTGCCACTTCATTTGGTAAACCGGCTCCTTCAACTATCCAAGATACCTTGAATAAATTGTCCATTCTACCGGCTCGTCTTGAAGAAGTGAAGAAATCGGCAGCCCGAGGGGGCGCTCTTCTGGCTCTAACAAGGGCTAAAGCTTGGGTCCCGGACCTTGATCCGGAGGAGGTGTTAACCGGATTCCCTGATACCAAGGATGACGGTTCAGCCTTTGATGAAAAAGATCTTTATGCTCTGACAAAGGAGATGCGTCCCCTCGCCAGCAAGCTCGCGGCGAAATCTGACTTGTCCCGATATCATCCAGGGTACAATCTGCAGAACGAGCGGATGGAGCGACCGGTTTACGATACCGTAAACTTAATTCCGCCGGTTCGTCCTCACACCTTTGCTCCTGATATTGATCCTGTTGAGCTTATCAACGATGAAGTATATTTCCGTGCCTTGGCGAAGATTGATTGGCGTGCACCGGATTTCCAACCGCTTCACGAGGATGAAGACGTTCCGGATCAAGACGGTGGCCAGCCATCTCAGCAAGGAGAAGCGCAATCTTGAATTCTATTGTTGTAACCATGATTGTTATTCCGTCAAACAATGCTCCCAAACCGATGGGCTTTGATGCCTTGTAATAGGTTTAGCTGAAACTTAATGTGTTTCGATCCGACATTTTGTCTTTCCGAAATATTCGTCCGTTGACCTGTTGTCTGATGTGGTTGCCTTCATCTGTTCACATAGAAAAAATATCGAAAAACAATGTGTCCTAGTGGCCTTACCACTGGACGGATTAATTTGTTCTCTTTAAAACATCAAATAAGAATATCTTTATATCAAAGATAACTTTTATACCTGGGATGTATGTGGCCAATATACTTTAAACCGGTCAGGACTTTAAAGTCACTTTAATCGGTTTTCATCAATCCTAATAGATACTTGAAACTCTCCGGTCCATCTTGTCGATAAATCCGGCTCATCTCGTTTCAGAAAGTTGTAACTTGTGCCTGATACGCGATCCGGGTTTTAATGAACACCGGGGTTGATCACAATTGGGCCGGGTTAATAAACTCCGGTCAATATTTCGTCTCATACTGGTGACTTATAGTCAAAACCAGGCCGGTTCAAAAAACACCGGTCATTATAACTGATCATGTACTGCCAATTTGTTGGCTCATCATAAAGGTCGATCCGGGTTATGATGAACGCCGGTTTAACTCTCGCTGGTATTCATGACCCAGACTTGTAACTTTGTAGATAGGTGGTCAACTTCTGGAGCTGTTCCACTCTGTTTAAAAGGTTATAGAACACAAAAACACCAAGAAACACACAATTTTTGCAAATTAGACCATGTAGTCGAGGCTTTTTCAAAGAGCTGCCAGGCTCAAAGCAAGGTTCAGCCAATCAATGGATGCGGGTACCATCCAAGGGGCCTAGCCAATCACTGAATGTGGATTATCCATCTTTCCAGAGGGCCGAAAGAACCGTATAAAAATTATTCCGATCACTGGGATGCGGATTGGCCGACACTCCCAGGGGGCCTAGCCAATCACTGAATGTGGATTATCCATCTTTTCAGAGGGCCGAAAGAATCGTATCTATTATTCCGATCACTGGGACGTGGATTGGCAGACACTCCCAGGGGGCCTCCAGGGTTCCTCCTGAACCGGTAGGTCAATCTAGACCAATCACTGAATGTGGTACTATCCAACTTTTTAGAGGGTCGAAAGAAAAAATTATTCCGATCACTGGGACGCGGATTGACCGACATTCCCAGGGGGCCTCCAGGGTTCCTCCTGAACCGGTGGGTCAATCTAAACCAATCACTGAATGTGGACTTGTCCAACTTTTCAGGGGGTTGCAAGAATTTATGAAACTTAATCCGATCACTGGGAGCGGATGATACCAACTCCCAGGGGGCCTCCATTGTTCTGTTTTGAACCTGTGGGTTTGCGTTTCATGGAGTCTTCTCTTCTTGAACCGGATATAATCTCCTGTTCCCGAGAATTCTATTGCTCCTTCACATATTCTGCAAAAATTAGTTTCTAAACCGGCCAACATTGAAATATGATATTTGACAACAAACTGATATGGTTATTTGTCACAAGATTTGTGTATATGGAAAAAGGGCTGAGCCCCCGGTTTACCGAGGGTGCCGGTTTATTCATTATTCATAATATATACATAGGATACAGTGGAGCACATAGCTCAAGTATAGTATGGCCGTAAATGGGCGATGTTCCACGGCCTCTTCGTCTCCTCTTCCGATGTCCGTGAATCCTTGTGTTCTCGAATGTCCACCAAGTAATATGAACCGTTGTGTAAATTCTTGCTGACCACAAAGGGCCCTTCCCATGGCGGGGATAGCTTGTGCATATCTGTTTGATCTTGGATGAGCCGGAGTACCAAGTCACCCTCCTGGAATGTCCTGGTTCTAATCCGGCGGCTATGATATCTGCGCAGATCTTGCTGATAAATCGCCGACCGTGCCGCAGCTATATCACGTTCTTCATCCAACCGGTCTAAACCGTCTTGTCTTGACTCCTCATTAACGGCTTCCACATAGGCCGCTACCCTTGGTGAGTCATGGCGTATGTCACTTGGAAGAACTGCTTCTGCGCCGTAAACCATGAAGAAAGGCGTATAACCTGTAGACCGGTTTGGTGTAGTGTTAATACTCCAAAGGACAGATGGCAATTCTTCAACCCAACAACCTGGGGTTCTCTGCAAAGGTGTCATAAGCCGGGGTTTGATTCCTCGCAAAATCTCCTGATTTGCCCTTTCAGCCTGACCATTGGATTGGGGGTGAGCCACATAAGACACGTCCAAACGAATATGCTCTCGTCGACAGAATTCTTCCATCTCACCCTGAGATAAATTGGTGCCATTGTCTGTGATGATGCTGTGTGGAAAGCCAAACCGGAATATTACTTTTTTGATGAATTTGACCGCCGTTGCCGCATCACACTTGCTTATAGGCTCCGCTTCAACCCACTTTGTAAACTTGTCTACTGCTACCAATAGATGAGTTTTCTGATCTTGGGATCTCTTGAAAGGCCCAACCATGTCAAGCCCCCAAGTTGCAAAAGGCCAAGTTATTGGTATCATCCGGAGTTCCTGTGCCGGAACAAGAGCACGTCTTGAGAACTTCTGACAAGCATCACACTTTCGGACCAGATCCGCCGCATCTGCATGCGCGGTTAACCAATAGAAGCCATGTCGGAATGCTTTAGCCACTAAAGACTTTGATCCGGCATGATGACCACAATCCCCTTCATGAATCTCCCTGAGAATCTCACAACCTTCCTCAGCTGAAACACATCGTTGAAATACTCCAGAAGTGCTACGATGGTGCAACTCTCCGTTTGCAATTGTCATAGACTTAGAACGCCGGATTATCTGCCGTGCTTCCTCTTCGTCCTCCGGTAACTCCCCTCGGCTTAAGTACGCCAAATAGGGTAACGTCCAATCCGGAATAATATGGAGTGCTGCAACTAACTGTGCCTCTGGGTCCGGAACAGCTAGGTCGTTCTCCGAAAGTACTTGCACCGAAGGACTGTGTAATTCATCCAAAAAGGTGTTTGGTGGTACCGGTTTACGTTGCGACCCTAGCCGGCTTAAAGCGTCGGCCGCTTCGTTCCTCCGCCGGTCTATATGATCCACCTGATATCCCTTGAAGTATCCTGCGACCGCTTCAACCTCTCGCCGGTAAGCTGCCATGAGGGGATCTCTTGAATCCCACTTGCCAGAAACTTGCTGTGCCACTAGATCTGAATCGCCCAGGCACTTAACCCTGCTCAAATTCATCTCCTTTGCCAATTGCAAACCATGAAGTAATGCTTCATATTCCGCTGCATTATTAGTACAAGGAAATAATAAGCGGAGGACATAGCAAAATTTATCACCTCTGGGGGAAGTTAAGACAACTCCAGCCCCCGAGCCCTCCAACTGCTTTGAACCGTCAAAGTGAATCGTCCAATAAGTAAGATCCGGCTTCTCCTCAGGAGTCTGCAACTCTGTCCAGTCATTGATGAAATCTACCAATGCCTGAGATTTTATAGCAGTACGCGGTACATACTTCAACTCATGCGGGCTGAGCTCAATGGCCCACTTGGCTACCCTGCCTGTAGCTTCCCTGTTCTGGATTATGTCTCCTAACGGAGCTGAACTAACCACAGTTATTGGATGCCCTTGGAAATAGTGCTTCAGTTTCCGGTTTGCCATGAACACCCCATAGACCAACTTCTGCCAATGCGGGTACCTTTGTTTAGACTCAATGAGTACTTCACTCACATAATAAACCGGGCGCTGAACCGGATGTTCCTTCCCTGCTTCCTTGCGCTCAACCACAATCGCAACGCTGACTGCCCGTGTGTTCGCAGCAACATATAACAGCAAAGGATCCTTATCAATGGGAGCAGCTAAAACCGGTGGTTTTGCCAGTTGCCGTTTCAGATTCTCAAACGCTGTATTTGCCTCCTCACTCCAAATGAACCGGTCCGTTTTCCTCAACATTTGATAAAGTGGGATCGCCTTCTCCCCCAATCGACTGATGAACCGACTTAGCGCCGTGATCCGGCCAGCTATGCGCTGAACATCATTGATGCAAACCGGTTTTGTCAAAGATGTGATGGCCTTGATCTTCTCTGGGTTGGCTTCTATTCCCCTGTTCGAGACCAAGAATCCCAGAAGCTTACCAGCCGGCACACCAAAAGCGCATTTCTCCGGATTAAGCATCATCCTGTAAGCTCGAAGATTATCAAAGGTTTCTCTGAGGTCCTCTATCATTGTTCTTTCTTCCTTTGACTTGACCACAATGTCATCCACATAAGCATGCACGTTCCTTCCTATCTGCCCTTTCAAACAATTCTGAACGCAACGCTGATAAGTTGCCTGTGCACACTTGAGCCCAAAGGGCATAGATACATAGCAAAAAGCACCAAAAGGAGTTATGAAAGCTGTCTTCTCTTGATCTTCAACTGCCATTTTGATCTGGTGATACCCTGAATATGCATCCAGAAAACTCAGCCGCTCACACCCTGCTGTGGCATCGATAATCTGATCAATGCGAGGTAGAGCAAAAGGATCAGTCGGGCAAGCTTTATTGAGGTCTGTATAATCCACACACATCCTCCACTTCCCATTCTTCTTTAAAACCAGCACCAGATTAGCCTACCATTCCGGAAGAAAAACTTCCACTATGAACCCTGCTGCCAAAAGTCTGGCCACTTCCTCTCCTATAGCCTTGCGCCTCTCTTCATTGAAGCGGCGTAGATACTGTTTTACCGGTTTAAACTTCGGATCAATGTTCAACTTGTGCTCAGCGAGTTCCCTCGGTATACCTGGCATGTCAGAAGGTTTCCATGCAAAGATATCCCGGTTCTCACGGATGAACTCGATGAGCGCGCTTTCCTATTTGGGATCAAGGTTAGCGCTGATGGTGAACTGTTTAGATGAGTCTCCAGGCACAAAATCAACCTGCTTAGTCTCTTCCGCTGACTTGAATTTCAACGCCGGATCATGTTCGGTAGTTGGTTTCTTCAGCGGAGTCATATCTGCCGGATCAACATTATCTTTATAAAACTTTAACTCTTCCGTGGCACACACCGCTTCTGCATAAGCTGAATCACCTTCCTCGCATTCCACCGCTATCTTACGACTGCCATGAACCGTGATTGTGCCCTTATGACTCGGCATCTTAAGCTGCAAGTAAACATAACATGGCCTAGCCATAAATTTAGCATAAACCGTCCTTCCAAACAGAGCATGATATGGACTTTTAATTTTGACAACTTCAAAAGTGATCATCTCCGATCTGGAATCATACTCATCTCCAAAGGTAACTTCTAAGTCAATCTTACCAACTGGATAAGCTGACTTACCTGGGACCACCCCGTGAAACACTGTGTTTGACGTTCTTAACTTTTTATCTGTCAGACCCATACGACGGAAAGTCTCGTAATATAGTATATTGATACTGCTACCCCCGTCCATGAGGACTTTAGTAAACTTGTATCCTCCCACCTGAGGTGCTACCACCAAGGCTAAATGTCCTGGATTATCCACCCGTAATGGCTGGTCCTCTCTGCTCCATACAATGGGCTGCTCTGACCATCGGAGAAATTGCGGTGTCGCCGGTTCTACTGCATTAACAGTCCGCCTCAAAACCTTCTGGTCTCTCTTACATAAACTCGTGGTGAAAACATGATATTGACCGCTGCTTAACTCCTTCGGATTACTCTGGTATCCGGATTGTTGTTGTTGTTGCGGACGCTGTTGCTGCTGGTTTCCCTGATTATTATAACTCCCTTGGCCCTGCTGCTGATTATTCTGACCATTGTAACCACCTTGATGATGTGATTGATTCCCCTGACCATTATAATTCCCTTGATTATTCTGGCCGCCTGGCCGGGGTTGATAACCACCGTTGTTGCCCCTATATCCTGATCCGGAACTGTTCCCCTGATGACCCGAACCATAAAATCCGGGCCCTGAACCGCCATGCGGGGGCCGGCTAGGAGGATTAAAACGGCCGTTTACTGCCTTCTTAAGGGGTATGCATTCTCTCATAGTATGCCTTGCCATTCTCCCTCTCCCGCTATGCTTTGGACAGGGTCGATCCAACTCCTGCTCCCAGCTCGGAGCTCCTCCGCCGGTTTGGAGAGTAGAATTCTCCGGATTACCCTGAAAACCGCCTTGAACCTGAGTATTAGCCACGAAATCGGAACCACCTTCTGCCTTCCGTTTGCCCAAAAAGCTCGAAGTAGCCGGATTAACCGGCGCCGGTTTACCAGAATTGCTGGCCTTCCCCGCTTTATCTCCTTCCGCTTCCGGATACTTTGTGTTATCCGAGTCCCCATATTTCACCAGGGCACTCATTAAAGTCCCCATGTCATTGCAGTCCCTCTTAAGCCGTCCGAGTTTTAATTTTAAAGACTCAAACCGGCAATTGTTTTCCAACGTCACTATCGCCGTACTAGGATTAATACCATTCGAAGAGTGTAAGATCTCTGCTACCCTTCTCACCCAAGCTGCTGTAGACTCCTGCTCTCCCTGCACACAAGCTGCTAGGTCTATCACCGACATCGGTTGTTTGCACGTATCTTTGAAGTTTTTGATGAACTGGCTGCGCAGTTCCCCCCATGATCCAATAGAATTCGGGGGTAAGGCCTTCAACCAGGTCCGGGCCGTACCCTCAAGCATCATAGTAAAATATTTGGCACAAGCCGATTCATCCACGTCCAGCATCTCCATGGCCATCTCATAACTTTCCACCCAAGCCTCCGGTGGTAAATCAGCTGTGTAATTAGGTACCTTGCGGGGCCCTTTGAAATCCTTGGGCAATTTAACACTCCGTAGAGCGGGGACAAGACATTGTACCCCAAAGGAGCTCGCCGTAGCTCCCGTTCCTGCAGTGGCTGTGTGAACCGGCGTCGATTGACGAATTTCCTCCCTGGCCTCCGATCTAGGCCGGTTTAAGTCTGGGGCTGGCATCTCCGCCCTTGCCGGATTATCCTGCCTGCGCTGATGTCTCCTGCGCTCACTGCTAGATACCTCTGGCTCCTCCCAATGCCTAGAATAACTTCGGTTGGGACGTGGTGTTGAACGTAACCTTTCCCTGCTATGAGAGTACGCTTGCTGCTGCATTAATGCAGTATTAAGTAGCTTCTGGACCCTGCGCGCCTCTATCGCCACCGGGGACGTTTCTTCCGTAGGTAAAGCGGCCAACCGTGCCGCCGCTGTAGCAATATTATCCAAAGGGTTTGAATAGTCCCCTGGAGGGATAGGAACATAAGGTGCCGATGTAATCCGACGCTCCTGTTCTGCGGCGGGTTGTTGAACCGGCTCATCCCGAGCCGGGGGTGTTCTCCGGTTTAAGGCCGGATTATTACTGGCCCCAGCCCCAGGTGTCCTGAACAAATTCGCGGATTCGTAACCCGGCGGTAGGCGGGACCGATACTTTCGCCCCCTTACTCCTTCCACAGAAGCCTGCTCCATCCTCAGATAAAAGGCTTGATCATCCAACTCCGCTTGTCTTATGGCTATCATCTCTCTTTCCGCCTTTAAATCCTCTTTTAACTGATCGATCCGACCTTTCAACTGAAGAAGCTCTGCATCATGATGCGCCTTGTCTGCCGGAGCTACGTCTTCCACCGCTTTAGCTGTGAACTCCTCGATCAAGGTGGATAGAACTTCAGTAAGGGAGGGATTTGAACCGCTTCCCCCTGCACCGGCTTCTGCTGTCGTTCCGTTCATCGGGGGTTGTGAACCGGCCATGAAGACCGCCACCCGGTTTGGCGGGTCAAAGGGGCCCGGGATACTGTTTCCATCGGACTCGCCCTCGGACCGGCCGTCCCGCAACTGATACAGAGATTCAGTTTCCCCGGATGAAGATTCGTCATCTGAGTAGACGATCGTTGCACCATCAGATTCCGATCCGTACTCGGCTTGTCCTCCGTGGACTGCTCCAACGAACACGCGCTTCATGGCGGGCTGAATCCGGGTCGATCTCGCACGCTGAGCCGGCTCGACGATGTTGGGGACGGTGTCCGGCTCAGGTCTCGGTTCACCAATTTTGCCGATGAAGACTTGGATGCTGCCGAAGGGAACCCGGTACCCGTATTCGATCGAATCGGCCTCCGGTCCCCAACCCGCGTCGTCGATGTAGATCCGGCCGCGACGACTCTTGGTCATCCGGCCGACTGCGTAACCCTTTAGCCCTTCGAAGCCGCCTTTCAAGAACTCGAAACCATCGTGCGCAGGCCCCACGGTGGGCGCCAACTGTCGTGGAAATAACACGGCAGATGTCCGGTTTAACGGACTTGATGATGAGACCATCGCACGGGTTAGCTTGAAAGGATTCATGACACACAAAGGACACAAAGGATTTATACTAGTTCGGCCCCTTCGAAGAAGGTAAAAGCCTACGTCTAGTTGGTTTGGTATTGCTTGGGCGTCGGTTTACAGGGAGCGGATCCGCTTTGCCCGTGTCTCGACGGATTGATTGTTTCTTGCCCCTGAACCGTCCAGGCCGTCCCTTTATATTGAGGCAACGCCTGGTCCGGTTTACAGAGTCCCGAGGCCGGCTCATACTTGTGTCCGCCTCGGTCTCTGTCTTTTCTTTCTTATCTCTCAAGTTACATCTCTTGGCGGTTTACAAACCATACTTCTATACATGGGCCTTGAAATCTTCACGGGCCGTAGTCTCTACTAAAATATTAAAACCAAGTATAATATAACTAAGCCGGTTTACAATAGCCGGTTTATACCTACTAACCATATCCCTGACACTATTATTATTATTAACACACCTATATACTGGGCATGGGTGGAAGGCTTGGCCTTTTGCTCGGTGTTTTGTTCCACTCATGCCACCTTAGGTGTCGATAAATCGACACTATGTTCCTTGATTTTGCGTTCCTTACACGATGGGTATATGGGGACCCCTTGACAGTTCGTCTTTGAATAAAACTCCTCCAGCAAGGCCCAACATTGGTTTTAAATTGCTCATAATAACAACTTAATTAATTAATTAAATTGCATAGGGAGTTAGCGCTACCCGAGGATTCTTCTAGATAGCAGGGGGCCCAGTGCTGATGGTGTTGGTCCCAAACAGGGAGACTGCGGGGCCACCACGGGGAAACTCGAGGATTGGCTCCCGTAGGATCACCTATCCGGTTGTGGCCTGAGACGAGATACTCGCGGCTACTATCAGGGTGTCGGCACGCCGGTAGGTCTTGCTGGACTTGTTTTACCATTGTCGAAATGTCTTGTGCACCGGGATGCCGAGCCTGATCGGATTTCCCTAAGATAAAGGGCTGATGATATTATATTTATCACTTCAGCTGATCGTGAGAGCTTGTGATGGGCTAAGTTGGGACACCCTGCAGGGTTATGATCTTTCGAAAGCCGTGCCCACGGTTATGTGGCAGATTGGAATTTGTTAATGTGCGGTTGTAGAAAACTTGTCAGAGGATCCGAAGTAAAACACACAACTGTGTGAGTAACCGTGACTGTCTCTTTTCACTTTGAGAAGAGAACACGGTGGGGTTATGTTTGACTCGTAGGTAGTTCATGATCTTTAGCGATCATTACTAGTTTGCGACCGTTTGCGTAGATGCTCATCTTATTCTTGTACTCGTAAGTTAGCCACCATATATTGCTTAGCCGCTGCTGCAACCTCACCACTTTACCTCTTCCTACCTATTAAGCTTTGATAGTCTTGTTACCCATGGTTATGGGATTGCTGAGTCCTCGTGGCTCACAGATACTATAACAATAGTTGCAGGTGCAGGTTTCCAATATCTTGACGTGAGAGCGATGATCCTTGTTTGGAGTTCTTTCTTCTTCTTCTTCTTCTTCAGTCTTGGGTTAGGTTCTGGGTCGGCAGCCTGGGATAGCAGAGGGATCTCTTTGTGCTTTTCTTGTTTGTATCCGTAGTCGGATACCTTGTATTGATGATGTTGTATTCATGTGACTTGTATGTAATGTTGTATCCCCCATGTGTGTATGTAATGGTACGATGTAATGATATCCATCTTGCTAAGCGCCCGAAATGCGGTTGTGCCCCAATCACGTAAGTGTCACGTGATCGGGATAGAATCGCATCTTGGGCCTGACAAGCTTGTATCAGAGCCTCGACCGACCTTAGGAGCCCCCTTGATTGATCATAGTTTGGCCGTTGTGGAGTCTAGCAGAAAACTTTTTCGGAGTCTAGTTATATCGGAGAGTAGGATTTCTTTTTACTCCTCAGTCCCTTCGTCGCTCTGGTGAGGAATTTTGACGTAGGTGTTTTGAATTTCTCCTCTTCCCCTTCAATTTTTTTTAGGATCACGTGGTTAGTTTTCGTTCGTCGCGTTGTTAGTTCGTTCATCTGGTGCATCTCTCATCAAGTGGATTCAACCCTCTTCTTCTTTGCAAGTTCTACCCTCAGTTCTTTTCAATCGACGGTGTTTTCCCCGTCCGATGTGGTCTTTTCTTTTCCCACCCGCCCACCCTTTTTCTTCTCGGAGCTGGAGTTCTTAATCGAGTATCCATCCTACTCGTGTGAATCCTTTGCATTCTTTACTCAGTTATTTCAACCGGTGAATTCTTGTCTTGTACGTCGTCCTTCATCTCTTTTCTTCTCCGATGAATTCTCCTCTCGGTTGATATTCTTCATCTCTTCTTTTCCGGTGGATTCAAATTGTATTCGGTGTTTATCATATTCTTGTCCCTCTACTCAAATGTTTTCCTCTTGCTCATTTGCCTCTCACCATTTAATTATTCCAGAGTTCCGAAGGCATCTCACGAGATTCGTGTTGCCTTCAATTATTTCGAGGTTGTCACCTCATTTGAGTTTCAATCATTTCCGGTGCATCATCTCCTCCTGTAATCAATTCTCAACGGAGTTCTCTCTTCGGTGCGCTCATAACCCACAGGTTTTTTCCCAGGATCTTACCTGACTCTTTATTTTCTGGAGTGTTCCGAAATTCTTTAAAAGTGTGATGTAAGTATGGATTCCATCAGTCATATGCCTTCCGAAGATCGTTTCTAAATTCTTTTCATGTGTGGTTCAACCCTTCTTCTTTTCATTCGTCTTGCGCATTTCATCAATTCTTTTCCTGTGTTCCTCCGAAGGCCATCATTTCAGAAGATTTCTTCATTCTCAGTTTTCAACTTCGTCCTCCAAATATTCTTCATTGATGCCTCTTCGTTCATCTCACATTCTTCCGGTGCTTCGTTCAAGTATTCTTTAATCAGTTCACGATCTCTTCGTTCTCTTGTACCTAATTTCCCCCCAGTGTCTTATTCTCCCCGGCAATTCATTCTCTTGTGTTCACTCAATTTCAATTCTTACAGTGGCTTGTCCTCTTGCATCATTCAATTTCAATCCTTACGGTGGTTATTCTCGTTCTTCACTCGATTTTAATTCTTCATGGTGGTTCGTTCCTTCTCTTCACTCGGCTTCAATTCTTTACGGTGATTCTCTCAACAGTTCTTTTTCGGTGTCATCATGTCAATCCGTTCATTTTATTCCAATCCTACCGGTGGTTCATCAAGATTTTTCGCAAGTCCGTGAGATATCCCTCTTTAATCATTTCAAGTGAATAAGTAGTATGCGAATCCATTGCTTCGCGTCAATTTAATTGGTGGAGGATAAGCATAACATAATTCTTATTCTTTTCATCAAGTTGATTTAATCCCTTCCTTTGGAGTTTATTCTCCATGAATAAATTGTAGTTCTAAGTCCTTTCATCTTTTCTTCCCGGAGTTCAAGTTTTTCTCGGTTATCTCGTCGGAACCCCGACTAATCATCGCAAGGCTTTAATCTTATTCTTTTCATCCGTCATTTCTATATTCATCATCCTTTCATTACCGGAGTTCTTCATGGAGGTTCATCGTAATTCAAATCATTCGTCAATATTCATCTAATTCTTCTGGAGCAGCTCAAGCATTATTCTTTTGTGTCCCGAGATGCAAATAATTCTCCGTATTCTTTTGAAGTGGAGTTTTGCATTTCTTCATTCTCAGCTAATCCATCTTTTGATGGCGGCATAATTCACCTCAAGTTTTGAGATGTTTACATAAGTCCACAACAAGCTCATTCTTTTTTTGTTGATTTTATCAACAACTCCATTCAAGTCCTTCCTTGAGGATGCTCTTTTAAATTCATTCATGATGGAAGTTGTCATCTTCTTCTCCATTCTTTTAATTCCGTTCTTTCAATTCTTCCGAAGGCATTGTATTGTTCATTTCGTCATATTTCCGTTCCACCCTCTCAGATTCTTGTCATATTTGAATCATGTTCAACCGGTGTGCTATTTCTTTCAGTTTCAGCCGGAGTGCTGCCCGAATTCCTTCGTGGAGATTCTTTCCTATCTCTTATTAACCGGAGTGGTTTCGAATTCGTTCTTATTCCTTCAACCTCCTTGATTCTCGTCATATCCCTTGTTCCTCTTGTTTAACGAAGTGTTTGCAACTTCGTTCCGTTGAATCCTTCTTTCATAATTGTTCAACCTCTCAGGTTCCTTCGTTTCACCCTTTTGTTCTCGAAGAACTTTGTTCTTCCTTTTCTTCTCCGTCTCGTTCCTAAGATCTCGGGACGAGATCTCTTGTTAGTAGGGGAGTGTTGTGAAACCCCGAGACTGGTGCGCCAGGTGTCAGCCAGTTATTCGTTGTCAGTGCCTTGTCATCTGCTTGCGTGTTGCATCTTGCCATGTCATCATGGGTGTTGCATCATCATGTTTTCAAAACTTGCATCCGTCCGAGTTCCCTCGTCCTCTCCGTTGTCCGTTCTGAGCCCAGACACACTTGCACGCGCCCGCGGTGCCTCCGAATATTTATTTTGTGAGTGGCCGAAAAACATTCTCGGAATGGGTTGAAACTTGGCATGTGGTCTTATTATAGTGTAGACAGGCCGCCTGCCAAATTTCATCTCATTCGGAGCTCGTTTGATAGCCCAACGGGTATATGTAGCGGCACTAGTCGCCGGTTAATTCGTCGGACGTTTTCGGTCTCCAAAAACCCCGCGGGCCTCTTTTCCCTTCTCTCCTCGTAGCCCGAAACCTCTTCTACACAGCCCACTAATTCCCTCTAGGCCCATCCTACTCCTCCTCGCGACCGGAGCCACACGATCGCGATCCGATGGTCTAAACATCCCCAAAAACCCCTAACCCTAGCCAAAACTGCTATATATAGAACCCCCATGCCATTTTTGGCATCCCTCTAGTCTTCCCCTACCTCTAGCCTCCCTCCACATCAAATTCCTCGCCCCAATCATCAGCCAGCCACCCTCCCACCTCATCTCCTAAAAATCCGGCGCCGGCCAACCCCAAACTGCCACTTGGCAGTTCCTGAGTGGCCAGCCAGCCAGCCGCGCCGCCGCCACCTCAGCGCGGGGCCACCCGTCAGCCTCCCTGGCTCTCTCCCCGTGTCCTCCCACCGTGCCGGGCCCTCGAGGCCCGCCTCCAGGCCCGCTCGGGCCCGATCTGGGCCGCCCGAGCCCCGCGCCTCCCCAAGTCGTCGTCCCCGCCAACTGCCCGTGCTGCGCCTCGCCGGAGCGCCGACGAGCGCCGCCTGCCAGGTCGCCGCAGGCCCCGTTCCGGCCAGATCTGGGCGCCTAGGCCCCGGATCCACCACCGCCGCCCCGCGCCTGGCTCGTCCGCCCGAGCCTCCTTCTCGAGCAGGCTCCTTCCGCCGTCTCCGAAGCTGCAGCTCCTCCGCCGCCTTCAGCTCTCCGCCCCGCCGCCTGGGTCCTCGCGGGCCAGCCGCCGTCCTCCGGCTCGTCGCAGGCCACTCCCCCGGCGGGATCCCGATGCCCTGCCAGCCTCAGCTCGCCGGAGCTCCTCCTCCGGCCGGGTTGGACCCCGCCGCCGGCCTCCCGTCATCCTCCTCTGGATCGGGCATGACCTGTCTGCTGCAGCCCGATCCGCCTCTGCAACCCGACCCGCGTCGCTCCTCTCACTGCCACGAGGGCCCCACTCGTCAAAGGTGTCCATCCACTTCGGACATGTCCGTTTTCCGAGGTTGCCCCTTTTTCTGCCAAGTCCCTAATTTTTGCATATAATGTTGCATCTTTGACTGCTTGTAATTAATTGTGTGCTTGTCCAAATTGAGTGTATGATATGTCAAAATGATCGTGGTGATATGCTCTACACTTTGTTCCATTGTGCCATGCTCATTTGAGTTCATCTAGATGCTCTTATATCTGTTGCAAGAGTGCTACTTGTTAAAAACTGCTGCTACTTGTTATTTTGTTGTCATGTTTGTGATATGATAACTTGGTGCATGTTTATCCAAATGATGCAAATGATATGTCAAAATGTTCATCATGAGATGCTCTACAAGTTGGTTGCTATAGCATGGATGTTAGAGTTCATATTGCCATGTTTATCTCTGTTGCAAAAGTGCATGTGGCTGTTAGGTTTTGTAACTTGTTATGAGATGCTGATTTCAATTGCTCTTTGCTATTGTTGTGTTTGTCCCCTTGTCACATGCCTAGATGTTTTAGAATCTCCATGATGTGGTCTTTGAGATGGTGCATTTAAATTTCCATGACATGCCTTGTGTTGACTTAAACATGCTTGTAAACATGCCATGTTGTTAGTACTGTTTTAACACTTAGTGAAATTTCATTAAGTCTGGAATCTGTAATATCCTGATGCTATGTTTGCTTGATGCCCTAGGCAAATCCATGTTAGTTTTGGGGTGGCCATTGATCATTCCTTGCTTTATATGTTGTTGTCTATCCATTCATGCCCTCACTTGCTCATTTGGCCTGCTGTAGCTTATTTATTTCTTGCTCCCAAGTTGCTATAAAATATTGCTGTCAGGTTTTTATTGTCATGATCAAAATGTTGTAGCTTTTTGCTATTGATCCGTGCCTCCTATGGAGATGCTCCAATGGAGTTGTTTGCTGTAGGATATGTCTACTTGATGTTCATGCTTCTTGTTGCCATGTTTGAGTGCTGTAGAGTATATATATCTTGCTCCAAAGTTACTATGTGGCTGTTATTTTCAGCTTGTTGTTATATCTTGTTCCATGTGTATCTTTTAGCCCGTTGCTCCGTTTGGAGTGTTCCTTATGTGAAACTTGTGTGATTTTGCATGTAGAATCATAATATCATATTTTTTTTTCATGTTTGGAGTGAGTTTGCTTGATGTTCGGGTGCATCTTGCACCGTTGCCATGCTTAACTTGTTTTGCTCATATCTTCTAGGCCGTAGCTCCGAATTAAACAAACTTTATATGAAACTTGACTAGAATTTCGTGTAGAACATGATGGTGCATGTTAACTTACTGTTTAACAACTTTAACATAAGGTTTGTTCAGATCTGGACTAATTTCCAGTTATGCATATGAGGACTTACCGGATTTGTAATAGGTAGTTTCCGGCCTCATTTAAACTTGTTGACTTGTGTTGTTTTTGAGTGCTTCCTGCCTTGCCATGGTTTGCATCATAGATAGACTTGTCTTGCATCATACTCCCTCCGTCCCAAAATTCTTGTCTTAGATTTGTCTAGATACGGATGTGTCTAGTCACATTTTAGTGTTAGATACATCCATCTCTAGACAAATCTAAGACGAGAATTATGGGGCGGAGGGAGTACTTGCTTGAGCTTATTGTCTTGTTCTTGTGTTGTTCTGGTGTGCTTCCTTTGTTGTCAGGTAATGCATCCTAAGTGCATCTGCAGTGCATCCTACCTTGCCATGTAATGCATCATATATAAACTGTGTTGTTTTTCTGTGCTTCCTACCTTGCCATGTTATACTTCCTGTATAGACTTGTTGTGCTTCCTGTATAGACTTGTCATGCATCATACCTTGCCAAGTATTGCATCATATATACTTGTGTTGTTTTTTTGTGCTTCCTACCTTGCCATGTTATGCTTCCTGTATAGACTTGTTGTGCTTCCTGTATAGACTTGTCATGCATCATACCTTGCCATGTATTGCATCATATAGACTTGTGTTGTTTTTCTGTGCTTCCAACCTTGCCATGTTGTACTTCCTGTGTAGACATACTATGCATCATAAGTAGACTTGTTTTGCATCATACTTGGTTGAGCATATTGTTATGTTCTTGAGTAGTGTGTTTACCGTATTGCTTGCTTGCTTCTTCTCGTTAGTGCTTGTTCCGTTGCGTTCGTGAGGATTCGTTCGTCTACCCGTGGTTCCTCTTCAAGGCTTCTTCTTTGTCTTCGTCACGGATCCGTTCTTCTTCCTTGCGGGATCTTAGGCAAGATGACCATACCCTTGGATACCTTTACTATCATTGCCATTGCTTAGTGTCTCGATGCTATCGTTACATGTCGCGCTACCCATCATTATTGTGAGCCTCTCCTTGTTGCCATGAAACCTCTAACCTTTGAAACCTTCCTAGCAAAACCATTGTTTGGCTATGTTACCCGCTTGCTTAGCCCCTCTTATAGCGTTATTAGTTGCAGGTGAAGATGAAGATCGTTCCAGGTGGGAACTTGTTGTTGGAATATCACAATATCTATTATTATTATTAACACACCTATATACTGGGCGTGGGTGGAAGGCTTGGCCTTTTGCTCGGTGTTTTGTTCCACTAATGCCACCTTAGGCGCCAATAAACCGGCATTATGTTCCTTGATTTTGCGTTCCTTACACGATGGGTATATGGGGACCCCTTGACAGTTCGTCTTTGAATAAAACTCCTCCAGCAATGCCCAACATTGGTTTTAAATTGCTCATAATAACAACTTAATTAATTAATTAAATTGCATAGGGAGTTAGCGCTACCCGAGGATTCTTCTACATAGCAGGGGGGCCAGTGCTGATGGTGTTGGTCCCAAACGGGGAGACTGCGGGGCCACCACGGGGAAACTCGAGGATTGGCTCCCATAGGATCACCTATCCGGTTGTGGCCTGAGACGAGATACGCGCGGCTACTATCAGGGTGTCGGCACGCCGGGAGGTCTTGCTGGACTTGTTTTACCATTGTCGAAATGTCTTGTGCACCGGGATGCCGAGCCTGATCGGATTTCCCTAAGATAAAGGGGTGATGATATTATATTTATTACTTCAGCTGATCGTGAGAGCTTGTGATGGGCTAAGTTGGGACACCCCTTCAGGGTTATGATCTTTCGAAAGCCGTGCCCGCGGTTATGTGGCAGATTGGAATTTGTTAATGTCCGGTTGTAGAAAACTTGTCAGAGGATCCGAAGTAAAACACACAACTGTGTGAGTAACCGTGACTGTCTCTTTTCACTTTGAGAAGAGAACACGGTGGGGTTATGGTTGACTCGTAGTTAGTTCAGGATCTTTAGCGATCATTACTAGTTTGCGACCGTTTGCGTAGATGCTCATCTTATTCTTGTACTTGTAAGTTAGCCACCATATATTGCTTAGCCGCTGCTGCAACCTCACCACTTTACCTCTTCCTACCTATTAAGCTTTGATAGTCTTGTTACCCATGGTTATGGGATTGCTGAGTCCTCGTGGCTCACAGATACTACAACAACAGTTGTAGGTGCAGGTTTCCAATATCTTGATGTGAGAGCGATGATCCTTGTTTGGAGTTCTTTCTTCTTCTTCTTCTTCTTCTTCTTCAGTCTTGGGTTAGGTTCCGGGTCGGCAGTCTGGGATAGCAGATGGATGTCTTTGTGTTTTTCTTGTTTGTATCCGTAGTCGGATACCTTGTATTGATGATGTTGTATTCATGTGACTTGTATGTAATGTTGTATCCCCCATGTATGTATGTAATGGTACGATGTAATGATATCCATCTTGCTAAGCGCCCGAAATGCGGTTGTGCCCCAATCACGTAAGTGTCACTTGATCGGGATAGAATCGCATCTTGGGCCTGACAGAGATGCTCCTCGTCCTAGACGTCAGCATCGGCTTCCTCCTCTATCAACGCCGCGAGGGTCGCCTCGTCGTCCGAGCGGGAAAACCGCCGAACACATGGCGAGCTCGGTGGGCGCAGAGTCGCCGGTACGCCGCCCTACGTGGCCGAAACGTCAGAAAACTCGCTCGGAAGATGGTGGACAGGCTGTCGCGGTGAGACCTCCACTCTTTTCCGGCGGGGGAATGGCCTATCTAGCAGTGCTAGGCGGTGGGCGGCGCCGGGAACGTCGGGGTGGTGGCCGAGCGCGCGCG
>LR738709.1:347696282-347762757 GCA_902687465.1 Secale cereale
CCCCGCACCTTTCTTCCGTATGGAACTTGAACGTACAAAGCTTCACTCGCTCCTATGCCATCGTGCTCCCCTTTTCCTTATGTCCAACAAACTTTGTCTTGGACCGAGGCCGGGTGGTAGCATGATGGGAAGGGATCAAGCAAAGGGCCTGACCCTGCCCCATTACTATCCCCACCAAGGGCACGAATACAGTCATGGGGCAGGGAAGGAACGGCAAGGCTTGTTGCCAAGGCACGTTTTTTATCTTAAGATAACAAGGATCCGTTCCTTGGTGTGGCTCTTGCCCACGTAGAAACGAACCTGGCAAAGACCCTTCTCTTCATAAATACGTTGTAAACAAGTACAATTCGTACGGAATGCATACATAAGCGAGGGGGTTACATGATTTAAATCTTACAGAGGCCCGTAGGCTTAAAAACTAAAAAGAGATAAGATGCCCGTGACCTCTTTCTTGTCCCTCCCCTCAAGAAATGGAACAAGATGGAGAAGGGAAAAAGAACCACCTGGGCGAAGCACAAGCGGCAGAAAGCACCAAGAGAACATCCCGGCGGCCATACCAAAGGAGGCTAACGATGATGGCGCCGAGAGAAGAGCCGAAAGATGGGGAAGCGGGCCGGGAATGCGCGGTTTGACGCCCGCGTACTCCGACATGACGACCGCCGCCCACCTTCTTTGCCTTCTCTCGCCTCCCAACACCAGCCGCCCAAGGAGGCGACCCCGAGAAGTTCGAGGGGCTGGCGGTGCAGATGATGGTGCTGCCAGCACCGCCCAGGGACGACGTATCCACCGCCTAGTCGGACCCGTCATCCTCCTGCCCGCCGCCCTCATCATCGCTGCCACTGTCCTCCCCATCGCTCTCGCTCGAGGAGGAGTTTTCATCATTGGTTGAGCTCTCCACAGAGCACCCTAGCCTCTGTCCCGAGGCACGAAGACTTTGACGGAGAGCAGATCGCTCTCCGCTAGCCTGAAGCAGCGTGCCCCTTCACCAAGCAGTGGGCACGCGGGAAGGTCTTCCACCCTCGGCGAAGAAGCATCACGTGAGGGGTGGGAAACTTGGTGTCCACCCACTGATACGTCCATTTTGCATCATGCTTATATGTTGATATTTATTACATTCTGGGCTGTTCTTACATGTTTTGTCACAATACTTATGCCTTTTCTATCTTATTTTACAAGGTTTACATGAAGAGGGAGAATGCCGGCAGCTGGAATTCTGGGTTGGAAAAGGAGCAAACTCTGGAAACCTATTATGCACAACTGCAAAAGCCCCGAAACTCAACGGAACTCCGATTCAGAAAATATAAAAAATATCTGGCGAAAGAAGTCCACAAGTGGGGCCACCGGCTATCCACGAGGGTGGGGGCGCGCCCCCTGCCTCGTGGGCCAACTGGAAGGCCCCCAATGCCCATATTCTCCTATATGAGGTGTTTTGACCTGGAATAAAAATAAAAAAGGAGGCTCTCGGGACCAGACTCCGCCGTCTCGAGGCGGAACCGAGGCAGAAACTAATCTAAGGCTCCGGCAGAAATGTTCTGCCGAGGATACTTCCCTCCGGGAGGGGGAAATCGTCACCGCCGTCATCACCAACAACTCTCCCATCTTGGGGTGGGCTATCTTCAATAACATCTTCACCAGCACCATCTCCTCTCAAACCCTAGTTCACCTCTTGTATCGAATCTTTGTACCCAAACCTCAGATTGGTACCTGTGGGTTGCTATTAGTGTTGATTACTCCTTGTAGTTGATGCTAGTTGGTTTACTTGGTGGAAGATCATATGTTCAGATACATTATGCATGTTAATACCCCTCTGATCATGAACAATATTATCTCTTGTGAGTAGTTACTTTTGTTCCTGAGGACATGGGAGAAGTCTTGCTATTAGTAGTCATGTGAATTTGGTCTTCGTTCGATATTTTGATGAGATGTATGTTGTCTCTCCTCTAGTGGTATCATGTGAACGTCGACTACATGACACTTCACCATTATTTGGGCCTAGAGGAAGGCACTGGGAAGTAATAAGTAGATGATGGGTTGCTCGAGTGACAGAAGCTTAAACCCTAGTTTATGCGTTGCTTCGTAAGGGGCTGATTTGGATCCATATGTTTCAGGCTATGGTTAGGTTTACCTTAATACTTCTTTTGTAGTTGCGGATGCTTGCATTAGAGGTAATTATAAGTGGGAGGCTTGTCCAAGTAAGGACAGCACCCAAGAACCGGTCCACCCACATACCAAATTATCAAAGTACCGAACGCGAATCAGATGATCGTGATGAAAACTAGCTTGATGGTAATTCCCATGTGTCCTCGGGAGCGCTTTCCTGTATATAAGAGTTTCTCCAGGCTTGTCCTTTGCTAGAAAAAGGATTGGGCCACCTTGCTGCACCTTATTTACTTTTACCTTTTGTCACTTGCTACCAATTATTTTATCACAAAACTATCTGTTACCTATAATTTCTGTGCTTGCAGAAAATACCTTACTGAAAACTGCCTATCATTTCCTTCTGCTCCTCATTGGGTTCGACACTCTTACTTATCGAAAGGACTACGATAGATCCCCTACACTTGTGGGTCATCAAGACTCTTTTCTAGCACCGTTGTCTGGGCGTGAAGCGCCATTGGTAAGTGGAATTTGGTAAGGAAAAATTTATATAGTGTGCTGAAATTTATTGTCACTTGTTACAATGGCTCAAAATCCTTTGAGGGGTTGGTTCGGGGTATCTTCACCCCGAACAGAAGAGAAAAGAGTTTCTCCTCAACCTGCTGCACCTATTGAAAATGTTTTTTTTGAGATTCCTTCGGGTATGATAGAGAAACTTCTTGAAAATCCCTTTACAGGAGATGGAACACTGCATCCCGATATACATCTAATCTATGTGGATGAAGTTTGTGGATTGTTCAAGCTTGCAGGTATGCCCGAGGATGTTATGAAGAAGAAGGTCTTCCCTTTATCTTTGAAGGGAGATGCATTGACATGGTTTAGGCTATGCGATGATATGGGATCATGGAACTATAATCTTCTGAAGTTGGAATTTCACCAAAAGTTCTACCCTATGCACCAAGTTCATCGTGATCGTAATTATATTTTTAATTTCTGGCCTCGCGAAGGAGAAAGCATCGCTCATGCTTGGGGGAGGCTTAAGTCAATGTTATATTCATGCTCCAATCATGAGCTCTCACGAGAAATGATCATTCAAAATTTTTATGCTCGGCTTTCTCTTAATATTCGCTCCATGCTCGATACTTGTTGTTCTGGCTCGTATATGATGAAGACTATTGAATTCAAATGGGATTTATTGGAAAGAATTAAATGCAACTCTGAAGGTTGGGATCTCGACGAAGTTAAGGAGTCAGGTATGACCCCTAAGTTCGATTGTGTTAAAGGTTTTATGGATACCGATGTTTTTCGTGAGTTTAGCACTAAATATGGACTTGACTCTGAGATAGTAGCTTCTTTCTGTGAATCTTTTGCTACTCATGCTGATCTCCCCAAGGAGAAGTGGTTTAAATACTATGCCCCTATTGAAGTAAAAGTAGTTGAACCTACTGAAGTTGAAGAAAAGACTATCACTTATAATGTTGATCCTGTTATTCCTAGTGCTTATATTGAGAAACGACCTTTCCCTGTTAGGATAAAGGATCATGCTCAAGCTTCAACTGTAGTTCGTAAGAGTAATACTAGAACACCTACACCCTCTGAGAAAATTAAAGTTGAACCTAGTGTTGCTATGGTTAAAGATCTCTTGGTAGAAGATTTAGGTGGACATGTTATTTACCTCCAAGAAGAGTCTGCTAGAATAGCCAAACCCAATGCTAGGAATAAACATAAACCTGTTGTAGGGTTTCCTATCATCTCGGTTAAGATCGGAGATCATTGCTATCATGGTTGATGTGATGTAGGCGCTAGTGCGAGTATTATCCCACTTGATTTGTATAACGAAATTATGCATGATATTGCACCTGTTGAGTTAGAAGGGATTGATGTTACTATTAAGCTTGCTAATAGAGACACTATTTCACCAGTTGGGATTGTTAGAGATATTGAAGTCTTGTGTGGGAAGTTTAAATACCCTGCTAATTTTCTTGTTCTTAGTTCCCCACAAGATGAATTATGTCCCATTATATTTGGTAGACCCTTCTTGAATACTGTTAATGCCAAGATAGACTGCGTGAAAGATATTGTCACTATGGGGTTAGGGGATATGTCTCATGATTTTAATTTTGCTAAATTCCATAGACAACCCCTTGAAAAGGCATCACCCAGTAAGGATGAAATTATTGGTCTTGCTTCTATTTCCGTGCCACCTAATGATCCTTTAGAACAATACTTGCTAGAGCATGAAAATGATATGTATATGAATGAGAGAAGGGAAATAGATGAAATGTTCCTTAAACAGGGACCCGTATTGAAAAACGACTTGCCTGTTGAAATCCTAGGGGATCCTCCTCCACCCAAGGGTGATCCTGTGTTTGAACTTAAACCTTTACCTGATAATCTTAAGTATGTTTATCTTGATGAAAAGAAGATATATCCTGTTATTATTAGTGCTAACCTTTCAGAGCTGGAAGAAGAAAAAATATTGAAAACTCTAAAGAAGCACCGTGCTGCTATTGGATATACTCTGGATGATCTTAAGGGCATTAGTCCCACTATATGCCAACACAAGATAAAATAGGAAGAAAATGCTAAACCAGTTATTGATCATCAGCGACGATTAAATCCTAAGATGAAAGAAGTGGTAAGGAAGGAAATACTAAAGCTACTAGAGGCAGGTATTATCTATCCAGTTGCTGATAGTCAGTGGGTAAGTCCGGTCCATTGTGTCCCTAGGAAAGGAGGTATGACTGTCGTTCCTAATGATAAGGAAGAATTGATCCCGCAAACAATAGTTATAGGTTATAGGATGGTAATAGATTTCCGTAAGTTAAATAAAGCTACTAAGAAAGATCTTTACCCCTTGCCATTTATTGATCAAATGCTAGAAAGGTTATCCAAACATACTCATTTCTGCTTTCTAGATGGTTATTCTGGTTTCTCTCAAATACCTATGTCAAAAGGGGATCAAGAAAAGACCACCTTTACGTGTCCTTTCGGTACCTTAACTTATAGACGTATGCCTTTTGGTTTATGTAATGCACCTGCTACCTTTCAAAGATGCATGATGGCTATATTCTCTGCTTTTTGTGAAAAGATTGTTGAGGTTTTCATGGATGATTTCTCCGTTTACGGAACTTCTTTTGATGATTGCTTAAGCAACCATGATCAAGTTTTGCAGAGATGTGAAGACACTAATCTTGTCTTGAATTGTGAGAAGTGACACTTTATGGTTAATGAAGGCATTGCCTTGGGACATAAAAATTTCTGAAAGAGGTATTGAAGTTGACAAAGCTAAAGTTGATGCTATTGAAAAGATGCCATGCCCCAAGGATATCAAAGGTATACGAAGTTCCCTAGGTCACGCCGGGTTTTATAGGAGGTTCATAAAGGACTTCTCCAAAATCTCCAGGCCTCTGACTAATCTCTTACAAAAAGATATTCCTTTTGTCTTTGATGATGCTTGTCTAGAAGCATAAGAAATACTTAAGAAAGCATTGATCTCTGCACCTATTGTCCAGCCTCCTGAGAGGAATTTACCTTTTGAGATTATGTGCGATGCTAGTGATTATGCTATAGGAGCTGTTCTAGGGCAAAGAGTTGATAAGAAATTGAATGTTATCTAGTATGCTAGTAAAACTCTAGATAATGCCCAAAGAAATTATGCTACTACTAAGAAAGAATTTTTAGCAGTTGTATTTGCTTGTGACAAGTTTAGACCATATATCGTTGATTCTAAAGTAACTATTCGCACTGATCATGCTGCTATCAAATACCTTATGGAAAAGAAAGATGCTAAACCTAGACTTATTAGATGGGTTCTCTTGCTGCAAGAATTTGACTTGCATATTATTGATAGAAAAGGAGCTGAGAACCCCGTTGTAGACAACTTGTCTAGGTTAGAAAATATACTTGATGACCCACAACCTATTGATGATAGCTTTCCTGATGAACAACTAGCTGTCATAAATACTTCTCGTACTGCTCCATGGTATGCTGATTATGGTAATTATATTGTTGCTAAGTTTATACCTCCTAGCTTCACATACCAGCAAAAGAAAAAATTCTTCTATGATTTGAGACATTACTTCTGGGATGACCCCCATCTTTATAAAGAAGGAGTAGATGGTATTATTAGACGTTGTGTACCTGACCATGAACAGGAACATATCCTACGCAAGTGCCATTCCGAAGCTTATGGAGGACACCATGCGGGAGATAGAACTGCACACAAGGTATTGCAATCTGGTTTTATTGGCCTACTCTCTTCAAGGATGCCCGTAAGTTTGTCTTATCTTGTGATGAATGTCAAAGAATTGGTAATATTAGTAGACATCAAGAAATGCCTATGAATTATTCACTTGTTATTGAACCATTTGATGTTTGGGGCTTTGATTATATGGGACCGTTTCCTACCTCTAATGGGTACACACATATTTTAGTTGCTGTTGATTACGGTACTAAGTGGGTAGAAGCTATTCCAACTAGTAGTGCTGATCATAACACCTCTATTAAGATGCTTAAAGAAGTTATTTTTCCGAGGTTTGGAGTCCCTAGATATCTAATGACTGATGGTGGTTCACACTTTATTCATGGTGCTTTTCGTAAGATGCTTGCTAAGTATGATGTCAACCATAGAATTGCATCCCCTTATCACCCACATACTAGTGGTCAAGTAGAATTATGTAATAGGGAGTTGAAATTAATCTTGCAAAAGACAGTTAATAAGTCTAGGAAGAATTGGTCCAAGAAACTTGATGATGCATTATGGGCCTATAGAACTGCATACAAAAATCCTATGGGCATGTCTCCATATAAGATGGTATATGGAAAAGCTTGTCACTTACCTCTTGAACTAGAACATAAGGCATATTGGGCTATTAAAGAGCTCAATTATGATTTCAAACTTGCTAGTGAGAAGAGGCTATTTGATATTAGCTGTCTCGATGAATGGAGAACCCAGGCCTACGAGAATGCCAAGCTGTTTAAAGAAAAAGTCAAAAGATGGCATGACAAAAGGATACAAAACCGTGAGTTTAACGTAGGTGATTATGTCTTGCTATTCAACTCTCGTTTAAGATTTTTTGCAGGAAAACATCTCTCCAAGTGGGAAGGACCTTACGTTATCGAGGAGGTCTATCGTTCCGGTGCCATAAAAATCAACAACTTTGAAGGCACAAATCCAAAGGCGGTTAATGATCAAAGAATCAAACATTATATCTCAGGTAATCCTATAAATGTTGAAACCAATATTACTGAAACTGTAACCCCGAAGGAATACATAAGGGACACTTTCCAGAACGATTCAGCCTCCGAAAAGGAAGAGGTATGTGATATGGTAAGTAAACCAACTCCAAAACAGTCCTAAAGGCAATTTTTCTCTGTTTTGGAATATTTAGAAAAATAGAAAAATAAGCCACAGTCCGGAAGAGACACGAGGCGTCCATGAGGGTGGAGGGCGCGCCCCCTTCCCAGGGCGCGCCCCCTGCCTCGTGGGCACCCCGTGTGTCCCCTAGACTCCGTTTTCTTGTGGTTTACTCCTTTTGGTCGGTAAAAATTCATTACATATACTCCCGAAGGTTTTAACCTCTGTATCACGCTAAAATCCTCTGTTTTCGTTTCGAGCTGTTTCTGTCGCAGATAAAAGCAACATGTCATCCCAGGATTCAGAGGGAGAAAGCTACATAGCTGATTCCCTTGCTGACCCTAAGGCCTATGGGGACTGGGAGCGTTATGGTTGGACCACGGAAGAAGAAGAGGACCATGATCCACAGGGGAAGGATTGGACCAGCTCAGATGAAGACGAAGCCCCACTACCTAACCAGGGGACATGCATGTGGAGTTCAAAAAGTCAAGCCTCCCCGATAGAGTAAAGAAACCTAAGATCGAATTTATCCCTTTTAACCTCCTGCAGGAAAACAAGCAGGAACTATGCAAGAGGATATTGATTCTTGAGCAACAGATCAATGATCTAAAGGAGCAAAATTCTGTCCTTAAGCGCAAGCTGAGGAAGAAGCCATCATCACCACCCCCGAAGAAGGAGACATAATCACATGGGTATGAGCACTCCCCTTGGCATCTGCCAAGCTTGGGGGAGTGACCCCGGTATCGTATCACCATCACTCCTATCTTTACCGTTTTACTTAGTTCGATCCTTTTGATAGTATCTTGATCCAGTAGAATAAAGTTAGCATGATCTAGTTGTGAGCTTTTGCTTTGTGAGCTTTACCCTTTGTAATCGAGTCCGTGAGCTATATAATAAAGATTATTGTTGAGTCAAGGGCTTGATTTCCTCACTTGGGTCATGATAAAAAGAAAGAAAACATAAATATTACCAAAGAGATCATATTGATCATAGGGGAAGTAATGACTTCACATACAAGAGTATGATAAATAAAAGTTGTTGGGAGGTGACAAACATAGTTTTGGTCATCGTTGCAATTAATAGGAAGTAATAAAAGAAGAGAGGCTTCACATACAAATATACTATCTTGGACATCTTTTATGATTGTGAGCACTCATTAAAATATGACATGCTAAAGAGTTGATGTTGGACAAGGAAGACAACATAATGGGTTATGTCTTCTTATATCCGAAATAAAGTATATTGTCATGGATCATCCAACATGTTGAGCTTGCCTTTCCCCCTCATGCTAGCCAAAACTCCTCGCACTAAGTAGAGATACTACTTGTGCTTCCTTACATCCTTAAACCCAGTTTTGCCATGAGAGTCCACCATACCTACCTATGGATTGAGAAAGATCCTTCCAAGTAAGTTGTCATGTTGCAAACTCGCTAAAATATGTATGATTTATTAGTGTGGGAGAAATTAGCTTTATGCGATCTTGTGATATGGAAGTAATAAAAGCGACGGACTGCATAATAAAGGTCCTTATCACAAGTGGCAATATAAAGTGAAGTTCTTATATGCTAAGACTTTGTGCATCCAACCATAAAAACACATGACAACCTCTGCTTCCCTCTGCGAAGGGCCTATCTATTACTCTTGCCTTATAAGTGTCAAGGTGAAATTCACCTTTCCTTTTTACATTTTATCCTTTGGCAAGCACATTGTGTTGGAAAGATCCTGACATATATACCCACTTGGATGTAAGTTTTCATGATCTATTACTGTTGACATTACCCTTGAGGTAAAAGGTTGGGAGGCAACACCATAAGCCCCTATCTTTCTCTGTGTCCGATTAAAACTCCATAAACATAAGTATTGCGTGAGTGTGAGCAATTGTGAAAGACTATATGATAGTTGAGTATGTAGGCTTGCTGAAAAGCTCTTATATTGACTCTTTCCGAGGTTACGATAAATTGCAATTGTTTCAATGACTGAGATCAAAGTTTTTTAGTTTCCAATGAAGTTTATGATTCATACTTGATATTGTGGATGATTTGTTACTTTAGCATAAGAATCATATGACTATATTTACTTAAGTTGCTGTTATCAGAATGATCATGATGCCCTCATGTCCGTATTTTGTTTTTATCGGCACCTCTATCTCTAAACATGTGGACATATTTTTCGATATCGGCTTTTGCTTGAGGACAAGCGAGGTCTAAGCTTGGGGGAGTTGATACGTCCATTTTGCATCATGCTTATATGTTGATATTTATTGCATTATGGGCTGTTCTTACATGTTTTCTCACAATACTTATGCCTTTTCTCTCTTATTTTACAAGGTTTACATGAAGAGGGAGAATGACGACAGCTGGAATTCTGGGCTGGAAAAGGAGTAAACTCTGGAAACCTATTCTGCACAACTCCAAAAGCACCGAAACTCAACAGAACTCCATTTCAGAAAATATAAAAAATATCTGGCGAAAGAAGTCCACGAGGGGGGCCACCGGCTGTCCAGGAGGGAGGGGGGCGCGCCCCCCTTCCCAGGGCGCGCCCCCTACCTCGTGGGCCAGCCGGAAGGCCCCCGATGCCCATATTCTCCTATATGAGGTGTTTTGAACTAGAAACAAAATCAAAAGGAGGCTTTCGGGACCAGACGCCACCGTCTCGAGGCGGAACCGAGGCGGAAACCAATCTATGGCTCCGACAGAGCTGTTCTGCCATGGATACTTCCCTCCGGGATGGGGAAATCTTCACCGCCGTCATCACCAACAACTCTCCCATCTTGGGGAGGGCTATCTTCGTCAACATCTTCACCATCACCATCTCCTCTCAAACCCTAGTTCATCTCTTGTATCCAATCTTTGTACCCAAACCTCAGATTGGTACCTGTGGGTTGCTAGTATTGTTGATTACTCCTTGTAGTTGATGCTAGTTGGTTTACTTGGTGGAAGATCATATGTTCAGATCCATTATGCATGTTAATACCCCTTTGATCATGAACAATATTATGTCTTGTGAGTAGTTACTTTTGTTCCTAAGGACATGGGAGAAGTCTTGCTATTAGTAGTCATGTGAATTTGGTCTTCGTTCGATATTTTGATGAGATGTATGTCGTCTCTCCTCTAGTGGTGTCATGTGAACATCGACTACATGACACTTCACCATTATTTGGGCATAGAGGAAGGAATTGGGAAGTAATAAGTAGATGATGGGTTGCTAGAGTGACAGAAGCTTAAACCCTAGTTTATGCGTTGCTTCGTAAGGGGCTGATTTGGATCCATATGTTTCAGGCTATGGTTAGGTTTACCTTAATACTTCTCTTGTAGTTGTGGATGCTTGCATTAGAGGTTAATCATAAGTGGGAGGCTTGTCCAAGTAAGGACAGCACCCAAGCACCAGTCCACCCAGATACCAAATTATCAAAGTACCGAACACGAATCAGATGATCGTGATGAAAACTAGCTTGACGATAATTCCCATGTGTCCTCGGGAGCGCTTTCCTTTATATAAGAGTTTCTCCAGGCTTGTCCTTTGCTACAAAAAGGATTGGGCCACCTTGCTGCACCTTATTTACTTTTACCTTTTGTCACTTGCTACCAATTATCTTATCACAAAACTATCTGTTACCTATAATTTCAGTGCTTGCAGAAAATACCTTACTAAAAACCGCCTATCATTTCCTTCTGCTCCTCGTTGGGTTCGACACTCTTACTTATCTAAAGGACTATGATAGATCCCCTACACTTGTGGGTCATCACCCACATGGCGCCATGGCAACACCCCTCCATGTGAAGCCTCAGCCTTGGTGGCTGATCGACCTCCAACGCCCTCGCGAACGCTCCAGGGAGGCGGAGGCGACTGCGCGGCGGCTCGCGCAGCTGTACGATGAACTCCAACGCCGCGTCCTTGACATGGCCGCGTGGGGAGGCAGGATGAGACGACGAAGGAGATAAAGACGGAGACGACGAAGGCGTGGGTGTCCCCCGACCTCGCCTGCCTCTGCCTCGACCACCTCGCCGGTCGCGGCCCCGGCCGGCGCTTCTGCCTCCAGCATGCCCCCCATCTGAGGCATCCGGCTCCTCTTTGACTACCACCGCCCTCTGACAGGAAGTTGACCTGGTCGCTTCCGCGGAGGACCATCCATGACCGTGCCCTCTCGGCATATCTTGGGGAGGGAAGGGATCAAACAGGAAGAAGATGGGTGGAGAAGTGAGAAGCGCCGGTCCTCTCCGCCCCTCTTTATAGAAGGGTGACCACCCGAATCAACCAGCCCAAACGCCGAAGGCATGATGGAACGGGACCGAACTGCTGCTCTAATCAGCGGCATCCGCCCCCCTCAACATTAATGCCCACGCCCTCCGCATCCCCCGCTTGCCCGCCCCAATGCATGAGGGATACGTGGCGGGCGGATCGGGAGTTGGGCGACGTGTGGCATGGCCGTTTCGCACCCCCGTGATCGTGGAGCGACCCAAGTCCACTTAGTAAATGGGCCGCGCCCACGACTTCCACTATTCTTTATGAGGAGGGCGCGAACCGCCTCTTTACTATTTTTTGGAACCACAAGGTGACGCAAGCACGCTGCGGTCATCCCACGCGCGACCCCCACGTCAGCATAAATCGTGGGGAAGCGCAACCATCGGAGGAGTTACTGCGGCAAAGGGAATCCAACCCCACTGCCCGTGCACCGTTTTGGGCCTAGCCCAACAACGCGTTGCACTTATGAATGGCCCAGGCCCGGGGGCTCCTGTCGGTGTACAAAAGTAGGGGCGCTCATTTGTACCCCTTATTTGTGCACGGGCAGTAAGAGCCACGCCTGTGGCCAAACATAGCAGAGTAGAGAGGGGGAGCCAGGAACACAGAGTTACCAGGACAAACGCCAAGACAGACAGCACGAGAAGACCAAGCAAGGAGACAGGCTCCCCGGCAAGAACTCTTGCCGGGGCGGCCTGCGCGCCACCCGGCAAGGGCTCTTGCCGGGGCGATCCACTCAGATGCCTCCGTCGTAGCCACCCTTGAAGCCTATGGGCTCCAATGATACTAACAACATTGGAGCCAAGGCCCGGGAAGCGCCCGCGTGATGGCATGCAGATCTTTGTGAAGACAAAGATCTATGACTCCCAAGGTAAGAACCAGAAGACATGGCAATCGCGAGGTTCCTTGCCGAGGACGCCCGCGAGGCCCTGGCAAGGCTCCTTGCCGAAGACACCCCGAAGCCCCGGCAAGCCTCTTGCTGCAGGGCACTCACGGAGGCCCCGGCAAGACCCTTGCCGGGAACAGAAGCAAGTCTGCGGCAAGCTCATCCCGCCCCGTCGACGCCCCAGCTCGGCGGCCGACCCGCTGGCCCAGGCAGGCACCCACGTGGCAATACGTGGTTCCTGGGCCAGTTAGCCAAGCACCTGCGTGCTGGCATGCAGATCTTCGTGAAGATCCTACCGTGACGCCACCTCAGCTTCCTGCCTTGCTGGCCCAGACGCGTGTCGCGACCAGACAAATTGGCCACGGACGAGACGGGCTTCTCTTCCGTCCATGATAAAGTAAATAGACACCTAAGCAGCGCATTGAATGCGCCTTGTCCCGTAATGGCGTGGGATAAGCCTATACACTGTACACCTTTCCACCTCATGTGTGCCACTGTGGCAAGCCCTTTAGACTATAAAAGGAGGCCCGCAGCGTACTGGAGAAGGATTCGGATCCGGAAAAGCTGGATAGGCACCGTAGCTAGCTCAAGAGCTCAAGAACACTCAAATATACATCAAAGCACGACTAGGGTATTACGCATCCTCGCGGACCGAACCTGGGTAAACGATCGCTATGCTGACTCATAGACCTGCTCTTTGTGCAACTTCACGCCCGCCAACCGTAGTAGGGATTCCAATGATCCCATAGGTGTCGTTCCGCACCGACAAGTTTTGATGGTTGACAAGACCACTCGTTTCAAGTGAAGGGCAAAGGGATAGAAGGGGAACTTCAAGAAGAATGACAAGCAAGTTGTCACTCCCGTGAAGAAACCCAAAGCTAAATTCAAGCCTAAAACTAAGTGCTTCTACTGCAAAGGAAATGGTCACTGGAAGTGGAACTGACCTAGATACTTGGCAGATAAGAAGGATGGCTAAGTGAACCAAGGTATATGTGATCTACAGATTATTGATATGTACTTACTAGTGTTCATAGAAACCCCTGAGTATTTGATACCGGTTCAGTTGATAAAATTAGTAACTCGAAACGAGAGTTGCAGAATGAACATAGACTAGTTAAAGGTGAAGTGACGATGTGTGTTGTAAGTGGTTCCAAGATTGATATGATCATCATCGCACACTCCCTATACTTTCGGGATTAGTGTAAAACCTAAAAAAATGTTATTTGGAATTTGCGTTGAGCATGAATATGATTTGATCATGTTTGTTGCAATACTGTTATTCATTTAAAGTCATAGAATAATTGTTGTTCTGTTTACATGAATAAAGCCTTCGATGGTTATACACCCAATGAAAATAGTTTGTTGGATCTCGATCGTAGTAATACACATATTCATAATATTGAAGCCAAAAGATGCAAAGTTAATAATCATAGTGCAAATTATTTGAGGCACTACCTTTTAGGTCATATTGGTATAAAGCACATGAAGAAACTCCATGCTAATGTGCTTTTGGAATCACTTTATTATGAATCACTTGATGCTTGCGAACCATGCCTCATGGCCAAGATGACTAAAACTCCGTTCTCCGGAACAATGGTGCGAGCAACTGACTTGTTGGAAATCATACATACTAATGTATGCGGACCAATGAGTGTTGAGGCTCACGGCGGGCATCGTTATTTTTTGACCTTCAAAGATGATTTGAGCAGATATGGGTATATCTACTTGATGAAGCACAAGTCTGAAACATTTGAAAAGTTCAAAGAAATTTCAGAGTGAAGTAGAGAATCATCGTAACAAGAAAATAAAGTTTCTATGATCTAATCGCAGAGGCAAATATTTGAGTTACGAGTTTGGTCTTCATTTGAAACAATGTGGAATAGTTTCACAGCTCACACCACCCGGAACACCGCAGTGTAATGGTGTGTCTGAACGTCATAAACCATACTTTATTAGATATGGTGCGATATGTGATGTCTCTTACCGATTTACCACTATCGTTTTGGGTTATGCATTAGAGACAACTGCACTCACATTAAATAAGGGCACCATCTAAATCCGTTGAGAGAACACCTTATGAACTATGGTTTGGCAAGAAAGCCAAGTTGTCGTTTCTTAAAAGTTTGGGGCTGTGATGCTTATGTGAAAAATCTTGAACCTGATAAGCTCGAACCCAAGTCGGAAAAATGTGTCTTCATAGGATACCCAAAAGGAAACTATTGGGTACACCTTCTATCACATATCCGAAGGCAAGATATTCGTTGATAAGAATGGATCCTTTCCAGAGAAGGAGTTTCTCTCGAAAGAAGTGAGTGGGAGGAAAGTAGAACTTAATGAGGTAACTGTACCTTCTCTCGAATTGGAAAGTAGTACATCACAGAAACTAGTTCTAGTGATTCCCACACCAATGAGCTAGGAAGCCAATGATGATGATCATGAATCTTCCGATCAAGTTACTATCGAACCTCGTAGGTCAACCAGAGTATGTTCTGCACTAGAATGGTACGGTAACCCAGTTCTGGAAGTCATGTTACTAGACCATGATGAACCTACAAACTATGAGGAAGCGACGATGAGCCCAGATTCCGCAAAATGGCTGAAGGCCATGAAATCTGAGATGGGATCCATGTATGAGAACAAAGTGTGGACTTTGGTTGACTTGCCCAATGATTGGCAAGGCATTGAGAATAAATGGATTTTCAAGAGGAAGATGGACGCTGATGGTAGTGTTACTATCTAGAAAGCTCGACTTGTTGCAAAAGGGTTTTTCAACAAGTTCAAGGTGTTGACTACGATGAGTTTTTTCTCAATCGTAGCGATGCTTAAGTCTGTCCGAATCATGTTAGCAATTGCCGCATTTTATGAAATCTGGCAAATGGATAACAAAAGTGCATTCATTAATAGATTTATTAAAGAAGAGTTGTATATGATGCAATCAGAAGGTTTTGTCAATCCTAAAGGTGATAACAAAGTGTGCAAACTCCAGCGATCCATTTATGGACTGGTGCAAGCATCTCGGAGTTGGAATATACACTTTGATAAGTTGATCAAAGCGTATAGTTTTATACAGACTTGTGGTGAAGCCTGTATTTACAAGAAAGTGAGTGGGAGCACTAAAACCTTTCTGATAAGTATATGTGAATGACATATTGTCAATCTAAAATGATGTAGAATTTTCTGGAAAGCATAAAGGAGTGTTTGAAAGGAGTTTTTCAAAGAAAGACCTCTGTAAAGCTGCTTACATATTCAGCATCAAGATCTATAGAGATACATTAAGACGCTTGCTAAGTTTTTTCAATGAGTACATACCTTGACAAGTTTTTGAAGTAGTTCAAAATGGAACACTCAAAGAAAGAGTTTTTGCCTGTGTTGCAAGGTGTGATGTTGAGTAAGACTCAAAGCCCGACCACGGCAAAAGATAGAGAGAGAATGAAAGTCATTCCCTGTGCCTCAGGCATAGGTTCTATAAAGTATGCCATGCTGTATACCAGACCTATTGTATGCCCTTCCCTGAGTTTGGCAAGGGACTACAATTTTGATCTAGGAGTAGATCACTGGACAGCGGTCAAAATTATCCTTAGTTATTGGATGACTAAGGAAATGTTTCTCGATTATGGAGGTGATAAAGAGTTCATCATAAAGAGTTACACCGATGCAAGCTTTCACACTAATCCAGATGACTCTAAGTGTCAATCTGGATGTGGATTGAAAGTGGGAGCAATTAGCTAGAGCAGCTCCATGCAGAGCATTGTAGACATAGAAATTTGTGAAATACATACGGATCTGAATGTAACAGACCCCCTAACTAAACTTGTCTCACGAAGCAAAACATGATCACACCTTAATACTCTTTGGGTGTTAAATCACATGACGATGTGAACTAGATTATTGACTCTAGTAAACCCTTTGGGAGTTGGTCACATGGAGATGTGAACTGTGGATGTTATTCACATAACGATGTGAACTATCGGTATTAAATCACATGGCAATGTGAACTAGATTATTGACTCTAGTGCAAGTGGGAGACTGAAGGAAATATGCCCTAGAGGCAATAATAAAGTTGTTTATATTTCCTTATATCATGATAAATGTTTATTATTCATGCTAGAATTGTATTAACCGGAAACTTAGTACGTGTGTGAATACATAGACAAAACAGAGTGCCCCTAGTATGCCTCTACTAGACTAGCTCATTGACCAAAGATGGTTATGTTTCCTAGCCATAGACATGAGTTGTCATTTGATCAATGGGATCAAATCATTAGGAGAATGATGTGATGGACAAGACCCATATGTTAGCTTAGCAACTTGATCGTTTAGTTTTACTGCTATTGCGTTCTTCATGACTTATACATGTTCCTATGACTATGAGATTATGCAAATCCTGAATACCGGAGGAACACCTTGTATGCTATCAAACGTCACAACGTAACTGGGTGATTATAAAGATGCTCTATAGGTGTCTCCGAAGGTGTTTATGCTTTTTGCATAGATCGAGAATAGGATTTGTCACTCCGAGTGTCAGAGAGGTATCTCTGTGCCCTCTCGGTAATACACATCATAATAAGCCTTGCAATTAGATGACTAATGAGTTAGTCACGAGATGATGTATTACGGAATGAGTAAAGAGACTTGCCGGTAATGAGATAAACTAGGTATGATGATATCGACGATCGAATCTCGGGCAAGTAACATACCGATGACAAAGGGAACAACGTATATTGTTATGCGGTTTGACCGATAAAGAGCTTCGTAGAATATGTAGGAGCCAATATGAGCATCCAGGTTGCTCTATTGGTTATTGATCGGAGATGTGTCCGGTCATGTCTACATAGTTCTCGAACCCGTAGGGTCCGCACGCTTAACGTTCGATGACGATTTGTATTATGAGTTATGTGATTTGATGACTGGCGTTTGTTCGGAGTCCCGGATGAGATCACGGACATGACAAACAGTCTCAAAACGGTCGAGACGTAAAGATCGATATATTGGAAGGCTATATTCGGACATCGGAAAGTTTCCGAGTGATTCGGGTATTTTTCGGAGTACCGGAGAGTTACAGGAATTCGTTTTGGGCCATAATGGTCCATACGGGAAAGGAGAGAAAGGCCTCAATGGTGGCCGCGTCCCTTACCCATGGACTGGTCCGAATTGGACTAGGGAAAGGGGGCGCCCACTTCCTTCCTTCTCCTTCTCCCTTCCCCTTTTCCTATTCCATGTGGGAGGTGGAATCCTACTAGGACTAGGGAGTCCTAGTAGGACTCCACACTTTGGCACGCCCTATGAGCGCCGGCCTCCTCCGCCTCCCTCCTTTATATACGTGGGCAGGGGGCACCCCAAAGGCACTCCAAGATTTGTCTTAGCCGTGTGCGGTGCCCCTCTCCACAGTTACCCACGTTGGTCATATCGTTGCAGTGCTTAGGCGAAGCCCTGCGCCGGTAGCTTCATCATCACCGTCACCATGCCGTCGTGCTGACGAAACTCTCCCATGATGCTCTACTGGATCAAGAGCTCATGGGACGTCATTGAGATGAATGTGTGTTGAACGCGGAGGTGCCATACGTTCGGTGCTTGGATCGGTTGGATCACGAAGACGTTCGACAACATCAACCTCGTCACTAGACGCTTCCGCTTTCGGTCTACGAGGGTACGTAGACACACTCTCACCTCTCGTTGCTATGCTTCTAGTAGATATATCTTGCGTGATTGTAGGAATTTTTTGAAATGCTACGTTCCCCATCACTTTGGCCCTGACAAGGCGGAGGGAACGTGAGGAGGGGCGGCCGCCCTCGTTGATGACGAGGGCGCCGTTGCGGGTGCGGCACCCAAGCGGCGTGTCCTACATCTCCGGCTTGACCAGGCAGAGCGCAGGCGACCCAGATGATTGTGAACCGAAGCCGGACGAGGAGGAGGTCGCCACCTTCATTCGTCACGGCGTCTAGGAACTACCGCGACGGCGAGAGATGGACGGGGTGAAGGAAATATGCCCTAGAGGCAATAATAAAGTTGTTATTTTATATTTCATTATGTCATGATAAATGTTTATTATTCATGCTAGAATTGTATTAACCAGAAACTTGATAGATGTGTGGATACATAGACAAAACACCGTGTCCCTAGTAAGCCTCTACTAGACTAGCTCGTTAATCAAAGATGCTTAAGTTTCCTAACCGTAGACATGTGTTGTTATTTGATGAACGGGATCACATCATTAGGATAATGATGTGATGGACAAGACCCATCCATTAGCATAGCATATTGATTGTTTAGTTTTATTGCGATTGCTTTCTTCATGTCAAATACATATTCCTCCGACTATGAGATTATGCAACTCCCGAATACCGGAGGAATGCCTTATGTGTTATCAAACGTCACAACGTAACTTGGTGATTATAAAGATGCTCTACACGTATCTCCGAAGGTGTTTTGTTGAGTTGGCATAGATCAAGATTATGATTTGTCTCTTAGAGTATCGGAGAGGTATCTCTGGGCCCTCTCGGTAATACACATCATAAGAAGCCTCGCAAGCAAAGTGACTAATGAGTTAGTCATAGGCTGATGTATTATGGAACGAGTAAAGAGACTTGCCGGTAACGAGATTGAACTAGGTATGAAGAAACCGACAATCGAATCTCGGGCCAGTAACATACCGATGGACAAAGGGAATAGCGTATGTTGTCATAACAGTTCGACCGATAAAGATCTTTGTAGAATATGTAGGAGTCAATATGAGTATCCAGGTTCCACTATTGGTTATTGACTGGAGAGGTGTCTCGGTCATGTCTACATAGTTCTCGAACCCGTAGGGTCCGCATGCTTAACGTTCGATGACGATATTGTATTATACGAGTTATGTGATTTGGTAAACGAATGTTGTTCGGAGTCTGGATGAGATTACGGACATGACAAGGAGTCTCTAAATGGTCGAGAGGTAAATATCGATATATAGGACGATGGTATTCGGACACCAAAAGTGTTTCAGGATGCACCGGGTACTTACCGGGTCACCGGAAGGGGTTCCGGGCATCCCCGGTGAAAGATATGGGCCTTATGAGCCAAGAGGGGAAACTAACCAGCCACAAAGGGGCTGGTGCGCCCCCCATATGGGCTGGCCAAATTGGAGAAGGAAAGGGGAAGGAGGGAAGGAAAAAGGGAATAGGATCCCCCTCCCCCTCTTCCCTTCCTATTCTGAATATGAATAGGAAAGAGGGGTTGGCCGAATTAGAGAGGACCCCAAGTAGGATTCCTCCTACTTGGGGCGCCCCCTTGGCTGCCTTTCCTCCCCTCCCACCTATATATACATGGGGAGGTGGCGCCTAGAACAGACACCAATAATTGTTAGCCATGTGCGGCGCCCCCTTTGAGAGGATCGAAGAAGATGTGTCTAGAGGGGGGGGGGTGATTAGACACTCAACAAGAAAAGTAGCAGTTTTAAAGTTCTTAGAGTTGAAGTAGAGTTTTTAGCATAATTTTAAACATTCACAATACATTTCAAGCAAGCATGCCAAGAGTGTATGAGCAGTGGAAAGTAAAGCATGCAAGTTGCAAGAAAGTAAATGGATGGGATTGGAGTGTGCAAACGCAGTTGGAGACACGGATGTTTTTGTGGTGGTTCCGATAGGTGGTGCTATCATACATCCACATTGATGGAGACTTCAACCCACGAAGGGTAACGGCTGCGCGAGTCCACGGAGGGCTCCACCCACGAAGGGTCCATGAAGAAGCAACCTTGTCTATCCCACCATGGCCATCGCCCACGAAGGACTTGCCTCACTAGGGTAGATCTTCACGAAGTAGGCAATCTCCTTGCCCTTACAAACTCCTTGGTTGAACTCCACAATCTTGTCGGAGGCTCCCAAGTGACACCTAACCAATCTAGGAGACACCACTCTCCAAAAGGTAACAAACGGTGTGTTGATAACGAACTCCTTGCTCAAATGCTTTAAATGATAGTCTCCCCAACACTCAAACAACTCCTCACAGATTTGGATATGGTGGAAGAAGAGATTGAGTGGAAAGCAACTTGGGGAAGGCTAGAGAACCTGATTTATGTGGTAGGAATGGAATATCTTGATCTCAACACTTGAGTAGGTGGTTCTCTCTCAGAAAATGAGTAATGGAAGTGTAGGCTAGTTCTAATGGCTTTTTCCACGAATGAAGAGGGGGTGGAGGGGTATATATAGCCTCCACACAAAATCTAGCCATTACATACAAATCACCAACCTCGGTGGGACCGAATCATGAAACTCGGTCGGACCGATTCACCTCAGAATGTGAACGTTAGGCTTTTTGGTGGGACCGACTTGATCAACTCGGTGGGACCGATTTCATTTGGGTTAGGGCATAACGTAATCTCGGTGACACCGATCACATCAACTCGGTGAGACCGATTGCTGTAATACGCAAACAGAGAGTTGGTCAGGCAAACTCGGTGGGACCGATTCGCTCATTTTGGTGGGACCGAAATGTTATGAAGAGGCAATAGAAAGTTTGCTTTGCAAGCTCGGTGAGACCGATTCTCACATCTCGGTTAGATCGAAATGTTTCAAATAGGAAACATAGAGTTTGCAATCCCATCTCGTTGAGACCGAGATCCCTATCGGTAAGACTGAACCGATTAGGCATTTGGCAGTGGCTATGTCAAGTGAACTCGGTGACGTCGGATAGTTCAAATCGGTGGGGCCGAGTTTGACTTCAGGTTTAGGACATATGTGGATATGAGAAAGTGGTTGAGGGCTTGGAGCATATCACTAAGCACTTTGAGGAAGCAAGCCATTAAGCAACACCTCATCCCCTTTTAATAGTATTGGCTTTCCTATGGACTCAATGTGATCTTGTATCACTAAATAGAAAATGTAGAGTCCTGAGCTTTTGAGCTTTTTCCAATCTGTCAGGACCCCGATCTTAAGTCACACAGGTCTAGCCTGTAACACATCATATCACTTTGCGGCCTCACGCACGGTATCCCCCACGGGTGCCACCTTACCTGGCCCGGGACCGTTTGCGCATTTTGGCAGACGTATATGATAGTGTCGCTAGCATCCATATGACAGAGAACCCGGGCCGACATGACTAGTTATAAACCAAAAGTGGCGCTAAATTATAGAGACATGCATACATGACCCAACAACGAACGTGTCGGTCATCAACGTATGAACCCAAGTTGTAGCAAGCTACAAGGACTTAAAGGAACAACGCGTGACATTTCCCCTAAGGGACAGACACAGGAACGAAGAAGGACACATGCCGGCCAGCCTAAGTGTTTCGGAGCAGTAGCAAGCTACCAAGGCTCAGTGGAAGCACTAGGAGGCATTTCCCTGTAAGATAGGCTACCAAGGGTAAACAACTAGGTGTCAGATCCCACACATAGCAATACACATTACACGTACGCATAACATGCAAGTATGTGTTGTACAACATGGCATCACAACATAACTCAACAACTCATATAGATAAAGGCCCAGAAGAGCCATCATAGCATTTATTACAAACAGAGGTCACATGACCCAACATACAGAGCATACAGGCAACGGAAGCATAACATGTCTGAGTACAGACAACTACAAATGAAAAATGCTGAGAAGCCAGACTATCTACAAGACTCTCCCAAGGGTACAAGATCGCAGCTGAGGTAACAAGCTAAATGTCGAAGTCCACGCGGAACCACTAGTGAGACTGAAGTCTCTCTGCAAAACATAAATTAAGCAAATGTGAGTGCAAAGGTACTCAGCAAGACTTACATCAGAACTAGCTACATATGCATCAGTATCAACAAAGGGGGTGGTGGAGTTTGACTGCAGCAAGCCAGCTTTGACTCAGTGGCTATCCTGAACTACGACTGCAAGTAACTCTTTTGAGGTGGCGCACACGAGTCCACACATTCACCAATCAATACACCACTATGGATCCGCTCCCGTCTCCCTACGAGAAGGCCATCCATAGCACTCACGCTTATCTTGCGTGTTGTAGAGTATCCACTTTCACTTGTCTATGAACTGTATAGGCAACCCAGAAGTCCATTACCGCGGACACGGCTATTCGAATAGATCATTTATAACCCTGTAGGGGTGTACTTCTTCACACACGCTCTCACCACTTATCGCCGTTTAAACAACATGTACTCGGCAACCTTCAAGCGGAAGCCCAACGAGGGTGTCGGCCACGACCTCACTAACCACACAAGTCCCTAGTCTAGGTTTATCGCCTATTTGGGTTCCATCCGTGGGGAGATCCGGCCGGGGTGTCGCTCACGGCCCCAAACGATGTGTACAGGGTTCCCGAGTCACCAAACGGGCGACCGGTACACCGTGCCACGTACCTGCTGCATCACAGCCCACCCCGAGGGTCAGCGTTGCGCACGACCTCCAGTAAACTACAAACACCAGAAACTAGTTGCAACTCCTGGACAAAGGACAAGGGTAGTTAATAAGTCGAGAGAGCTTGGAGTGCCCGGAGCCCAATGCGTGGTACTACCTGTTCATGGATCAACCAACACAGGACTTAGTTCCTGAGGATGGCTGCAATGAGACAACCCACCATGTACTCCTACATGGCCTCTCATCGCTACCTTTACCAAATCGTGTTCACACACTTAGCTCTCAACAGTAGGACATGTTCACCGCATTCCAATTCATTCCCGATGAATCAGACCTGACACAACTCTAAGCAATAGCAGGTATAACCAGAAAGCATGAATGAGTAGGCACAACATGGCTCAAACATCTCCTACTCATGCTAGTGGGTTTCAACTATTTACTGTGGCAATGACAGGTCATGCAGTGGAAAGGGGTTCAACTACCACAACAGGTAACAGTTGAAGCGTTGTTGTCCTAATGTAGTAAAAGAGAGCAAGACAGAGAGAGTGGGATTGTATCAGAATGCTCAATGGGGTTTTGCTTGCCTGGCACTTCTGAATATATCACTGTGTCTTCATCAGTGTTATCGATCACATCGTCGGAACATCGTCTACTGAGAGGGGACAAACACCGGCAAACAAGAGAGAGCACAATCAATGCAATGCGACAATATGATGCATGATCATAACATGGTGATATGCTGTTGATTGAGCTAATGCAACTAGCAACCATGTTAAATGAAGTTGGTTTGAACCAAAGGTTCAAATTCAAACTCCATATGTGATTATTCAAATGCGATTTATTCAAATTGTCCTAAACAATGGCTGTAAGTTATTCAAACATGCATGAAAATGCCATAAACAGATTCCTTGGATTTTTCTGATCAATTTTCATATATAAATTATTTTCATCTGAGCTACGGTTGATTTTATATGATTTTTAAAAGTTTAAAGCATTTTTTGAAAATAATTAAATCATTTAGATTTATATAAATTCCTGAAAAGGCTTTATTGCGTCAGCATGACGTTTGTGTGACGTCAGCAGGTCAACAAGGCGGCTAGGTCAAACCTGACCAGCGGGTCCCACTGGTCAGTCTCTTAGGGCTAACTAAAAAAAGTTAAAAACTAAACTAGAGGTTAACAGGGCCTGGGCCCCACGTCTCAGTGACCCACCTAATTAACTAAGTTAGTTAACACTAATTAACCAGGGGCCTGGGCCCACACGTCAGTGAGCCAGGGGCTAATCCTACTTTAAATAAACCTAAAGTAGGTAATTAGCAGGGGGCTGGCCCCACATGTCAAAGACCCAGGGGGAGTCAAACCCCTGGTCAGGCGGGTCAAACTGGCCGACGGCTCGCCGCCGGCGAGTGCCGAGACGGCGGGGCGCGTCGATAAACGCCCACATGGCACCATTCGAGGCGCGGTTTGCTGCTACGTCTTGCTGGCGCTCTCGCGCATCCAACGATGGTGGTCGGCGGGCCTGGGGCGGCCGGAAACGATGACGACGAGCAGTGCGGCAGCGGCTGGAGCTCGGGTGGCAACGGATTCGACGAAATGGTGCGCGGGAGGAGTTGAGGTTTGTACCTACGGCCTCTACGAACGCTCACAAAATCGTTGGACATGGTGGTGTGACCAAAAGGTCACCGGGATGGCGCCAGCGACCAGCCCGAGCGGCGGCGAGCTTCGACTTCGGTCGAAACGGTGGCTATGGTGATCAAGAGGCATGGGGAGGAGGGGAAAACGACGGAGGAGCTCACATAGGTTGCAGCACGCGTCTCAGTGGGCTCGTAGGAGGTCGGACGACATCGGGGCATCTCCGGCGATCTGGGGAGCTGAAGGTTGAAGACGACGGCGTCGAGAGCGTTGCAGTGCTCCCCAGCTTGTGTACGTCGACGAAGAGGAAGACGGAGCTGCGGCGGTTCTTTTTGGCAAGTTGGCGAGGCGTGTGGTGGCTGGTGGCCGCAGTGGTTCAGGGCGGCGGTGATGAGCTCCGCTCGGTGGCTGCGTGCGAGAGAACAGAGGGGGGGGAGAGCAGCGAGTGAGGGAGAGGGGAGAGAAGTCTCTGGGCGTTTGCATGGCGTCGTCAGGGAAGGCCGGGGCTAGCAGGCAGGGTGGAGATGGCCGGACGCGTGCGTGCACGCCGCGGGCACACGCCCTTTCCTCCTGGCGATAGGAGGAGGACGACTGGCAGGCGCCAGTGGGCTGGGCCATGCTGGGCCAGGCCAGGTAAGTGGCCCAAGTAGGTGCTCTCTCTCTCTCCTTTTATTTCTGTTTTCTATTTTCTATTTTTGTTTTGCTTTAAGAAAAATGCTACAGCATCTTCATAAATAATGAAAATATTTGTGGGCACATATTGAATTAATTTCAATAGCCCTCAACTAGTTTCACAATTATTAGAGCATTTAAACTATCTATAGAATTTAAATGCCCCAATTCAAATACAATATGGATTAATTTAAAAATCCAGAATGGCCTAAAAGTATTTGCATGATTTTTGGCAGAGGTTTTCACCTTTATCAAAAATCATGAACATTTTCAAAAGACATTTTGGGTTCATTGATTTTTTTTATTTGAACCTAATTGGATTCATCTGGTGCTAGGGTTTGGACAACCCCATCAAGTTTGTGAGAAAATAAACATGATGCAACAGACAAGTGCTAGCCTAGTGCAAGGTGAAGCTAGGGATGTGACAACTCACCCCCACTAAACAAGAATCTCGTCCCGAGATTCAACCGTAGGGTAAGATTAAGGGGGTTACGCAAACTAACACAATCTTCATGATCCAACTGTCCTTCATATGAATGTTGATTTCTTTCATCATGTTGATCTGGACATCCTTGCTTCCGAGGTCTTTGTCCAACACGGTGACGACAAAAGAAACTCTGCGGTAATTGATCTTGTGAAATATCGAGCAACTCAAGATCAACTCATGGAGTGAGACGTTGAAACATCTCTTGAGCTGAGACGCAGAACACACATCCAGAGGGATGGAGTGAAACAAAAGATGAAGGTTCACTTGGTAGGCAGTAATTCCACACCTCAGAAGATGGTGATCGATGTCACCAGATGGGGCACCTTGAAGAAGGTGACTCGTAGAGTTATTCCCTTAAGTGGCAAAAAGAATCACTTTTGATATAGAGATCATTGAAACTCTCTATACCAGCCGGAGGCAAATCACAATCGATCGTTTGACGGAGTTCGAAAGAATGACATTCTCGGGCCAAAATGGATGATGTGGACTACCTTGTTGAAGACAACACAAGGGATGATTTTGCTTATCATCGGAAATGGACGGAACCCATGGTAAAATGGCACATTGACGGTGCAAGCTGGGAACAAAATGCAGATGCTGGGAATGATTCTGGTAACTGGGAAGAAATCCAACAGTAGAGAGTGAATCTACTCTTTGATACGTTATAGCATAACCAAGAGCACTGGGAACAATCCCGGTTAGTGCCAGTGATAACACCTAGTGCTTGTGCGTGCTCTCAAGAACTTGAGAATTTCCCTAATCATCAAGGTTTTACCATTATCCGTGCCAAAGTTGCTGACAACTCAACAAACGACCATGATGAATAGCGATGGACGATGTAGATGCAAAGGAAGATAACACTTTCTCAGGTTTCACCTTAGCGGAGTCAAGGGGCAAAATCTGGATGATGGACTGAGAGACATTTAGCACTCCGCTGCTAATGTTTTCCTTGATGTGCTAGCGCAACCCATTTATTAAAATGGTTTGGTACCTAGAACGTCAAGTAAAAGGTCGGACTTCGGGAGCACAGAAATCCATGAGGAGCAACTAGGGAGTAAATCCTACGAAATCCTTATGGGGAGGTGGCCGACTCCTTCAATCAATATTCTACCATAATAGGTCTTCCGGCTGGGTGTGTTGGCCACGACATCCACCTTACCGGTTATCGAGAGACCAATATTATAGTTCTTGGAAAATGCTCCAACCATCATATTTGCCTGAGATTCAGTTTTGGTTGGTGTGAGGATATTCTAGACTCATCGAGTCTAGAAGAAAAATGAAAGTTTGCAATACAAATCGACGAGATGGCATTGCGAGATTCTTGGGGAGTGAACTACGATAGCAAGCTCCAAAACATGAGCTAGTTCTGCTACGTACCTGTGATCACGTTGTCCCAGACAAGCATGACCACATAGTAGTCTTATAATAAAATACTACCGAGTTCAGATTGGGAACCATCATTGAAGATAATGAAGTCTTGTGCATGTCCGTCCGGGCCCTTCGGGATTAGCGCATGAACTTCTTTTCTTTGAACAAATCAATCAGTGGCTTGGTGTGCTAGGAAATACCGATGGGATGGAGGTAGCTAATCTCTCAAACCATAGTATACTTCGCACGTGCATCAATGACTTGGGATGATTCCAGTGGAAGCAAAACTAACTTTCTCGAATTCACGACAGCAACTTGCACCTAATGCACGTAAGCTGGGAGAAAGTCACTTCTTGCACCAACATATACCTCATGAACGCAACATGAAGGCAATGGTTACAATGTTTTCCAATACTAGCTGGGTGTTCAACATAGATCATGGAAAGGATAACAATGTTGCTGATGGGCTCAACAACAATTCATCCAGGTTTCCATATAAGTGGGGTTCCACAATTATGTGAAGAAGGTGATAGCATTGGTCAGACCCAAAAGATATAATGGTGTATGCTCGAGGGAACAATCATGAGTAAGACCACATTACGAAAATCGTTGGTTCTGATTTGACTTGACGATAACCCATACTCAAATCAAAGTTTGGACAAGACAATACATCCACAAATGATCACGGAGATCAATTGAGGAAGATATCATCTATCTTCAATACACACACAAGATATCCCTTTGGAGTGGGCTATGTGGATTAAGCTTTTATCTTCCAACTCTCCAAGTTGTTGTTTAGCTTAACCAACTAGTTCAGGGTATCCAACACAGATTCTTGGAGAAAGGGTGGTGTATAAGGAAACCAACTTGATCATGAGCTCAACATAACGGTCAGGGAACAACCTGGTAATACTTCCGAGAAGATATTCAGAAAATCACGAACCACCGATATGTTATGAAGCTCGAGAACAATCTTGCTTTTCAGGGCAAGACGATATGATGAAAAGACCGAGAGATTGACACAATCCTAACTCATTGATCGAAGAGTGCACCAGAAAAATGGACTAGATATCATGATAAATCTTAGAAGGATGATCTAGTAACCAGCACGCTAAGAATGAGATTATCGTCCATTAACTACCAAGCAACGGAGTTGCTAGGAGTATTGATTTCACACATCACAATTCACTTGTCGGTATGCCAGTTATAACAACACAGAGACCGAGGAATGAATGATGATGGCGAGAAGTATTATTACATCAAGAGTTTATAGGAGGTTGTGCAATTCCCATGACATTCTTGACATAAAAGAGGGTAACACTCCAAGGTAGAACAGAACAAAAGCCGGATTGGCATTTTGATCTACGGATTACAACTGCTCTGACCCAATCCTGGATATGGATAAAGTACTGGAGTTGTTTCTCCTAGTCATTCCAGTGCAGAATGGCTTGACGGACCACAAGAGTAAAAGGCATCGATGAACACGAGTGCACAACTACTCCTGACTATCAACTGATAGACGAGGGTCATAATACAACTAAAAAGGGACAACTCAAAGGAACATATAACTTTCTGAGTTGTGGGTGCATAGATTAGTATGTCGAACTAGTTCAACATATATCTTCCAGATAACCCATGCAGAAAGGTAGGACTGGCAGAGTCACAATATGAATGGAGTACTACTCAAGAGCACTCTGGTTGTGATCTTTTGGTTCAGAAGAACTTCTGCCATGATGGTTCACGGTATTGGAAGAACGATAACCACGGACCTCGAGGACTATCAAAAGGTTACTAATATCCTAAAGGGACGAGCAAATAATACCAACATGAAGTAGGTAGAATGAATCTTGGGTTCAAGAACCCAGAAATAGAATGCCTACTAACTAAATGGCATCACGGGATGCTTTCGAGAATGATGGCCAGAATCATCACACTGGGAATACAGAGTATTGCTAGATTACTGGGTTATTCTCTAGGACACCTAGGGTCATAATAATAACTCCAACATGTATGTCGAGGCAACGGAGTACCTCAACACAACGACTAGTGTGGTTAATCTGGCCCAAAGGAGCATCGGGAACAGGAGGAAGGGATTTGCAATCGCATCAGATTGTTTAGAAACCTGGGAAGACTCGGACATCATAACGGCTGTAAATGCCCAAAAAGATTTTGAGATCCAAGCAAAAGGGTAGCATAATCACTTAAAATCATAATGTCAAGGTTCTGAGACCAACAGTTTAACAAACAGAAGTACTTGAGACTGAACTGAGAGTTGAATCCACATTAACGGGGTCCTGATAAATAGAATGAGAATCCTAGTTTCTTAACCCCGTAGAAAGAAGAATGTGACTCAGATCAGAAGGTCATAGGGTAAAGAAGTAAAAGAGCCTTACGTTCCCTTCCACAAACAATTCCCTTACATAACTAAAGAATTTTCTAGACCCAACTTTGACCAGTTTGGCTTACTAATCCTACAGGCAGTCAGGCTCTGATACCAAAGTTGTCAGGACCCCGATCTTAAGTCACACAGGTCTAGCCTGTAACACATCATATCACTTTGCGGCCTCACGCACGGTATCCCCCACGAGTGCCGCCTTACCTGGCCCGGGACCGTTTGCGCATTTTGGCACACGTATATGATAGTCTCGCTAGCATCCATATGACATAGAACCCGGGCCGCCATGACTAGTTATAAACCAAAAGTGGCGCTAAATTACAGAGACAGGCATACATGACCCAACAACGAACGTGTCGGTCATCAACGTATGAACCCAAGTCGTAGCAAGCTACAAGGACTTAAAGGAACAACGCGTGACATTTCCCCTAAGGGACAGACACAAGAACGAAGAAGGACACATGCCGGCTAGCCTAAGTGTTCCGGAGCAGTAGCAAGCTACCAAGGCTCAATGGAAGCACTAGGAGGCATTTCCCTATAAGATAGGCTACCAAGGGTAAACAACTAGGTGTCGGATCCCACACATAGCAATACACATTACACGTACGCATAACATGCAAGTATGTGATGTACAACATGTCATCACAACATAACTCAACAACTCATATAGATAAAGGCCCAGAAGAGCCATCATAGCATTTATTACAAACAGAGGTCACATGACCCAACATACAAAGCATACATGCAATGGAAGCATAACATGTCTGAGTACACACAACTACAAATGAAAAAGGCTGAGAAGCCTGACTATCTACAAGACCCTCCCATGGGTACAAGATCGTAGCTGAGGTAACAAGCTAAACGTCGAAGTCCACGCGAAACCACTAGTGAGACGGAAGTCTCTCTACAAAACATAAATTAAGAAAACATGAGTACAAAGGTACTTAGCACGACTTACATCAGAACTAGCTACATATGCATCAGTATCAACAAAGGGGGTGGTGGAGTTTGACTGCAGCAAGCCAGCTTTGACTCGGTGGCTATCTTGAACTACGACTGCAAGTAACTCTTTTGAGGTGGCGCACACGAGTCCACACATTCACCAATCAATACACCACTATGGATCCGCTCCCGTCTCCCTACGAGAAGGCCATCCATAGCACTCACGCTTATCTTGTGTGTTTTAGAGTATCCACGTTCACTTGTCTATGACCTGTACAGGCAACCCAGAAGTCCATTACCGCGGACACGACTATTCGAATAGATCATTTATAACCCTGTAGGGGTGTACTTCTTCACACACGCTCTCACCACTTACCGCCGTTTACACGACATGTACTCGGCAACCTTCAAGCGGAAGCCCAGCGAGGGTGTCGGCCACGACCTCACTAACCACACAAGTCCCTAGTCTAGGTTTATCGCCTATTTGGGTTCCATCCGTGGGGAGATCCGGCCGGGGTGTCGCTCACGGCCCCAAACGATGTGTACAGGGTTCCCGAGTCACCAAACGGGCGACCGGTACATCGTGCCATGTACCTGCCGCATCACAGCCCACCCCGAGGGTCAGCGTTGCGCACGACCTCCAGTAAACTACAAACACCAGAAACTAGTTGCAACTCCTGGACAAAGGACAAGGGTAGTTAATAAGTCGAGAGAGCTTGGAGTGCTCGGAGCCCAATGCGTGGTAGTAGCTGTTCATGGATCAACCAACACAGGACTTAGTTCCTGAGGACGGCTACAATGAGACAACCCACCATGTACTCCTACATGGCCTCTCATCGCTACCTTTACCAAATCATGTTCACACACTTAGCTCTCAACAGTAGGACATGTTCACCATATTCCAATTCATTCCCGATGAATCAGACCTGACACATCTCTAAGCAATAGCAGGCATAACCAGAAAGCATGAATGAGTAGGCACAACATGGCTCAAACAACTCCCACTCATGCTAGTGGGTTTCAACTATTTACTGTGGCAATGACATGTCATGTAGTGGAAAGGGGTTCAACTACCGTAACAGGTAACAGTTGAAATGTTGTTGTCCTAATGCAGTAAAAGAGAGAAAGAGCAAGAGAGTGGGATTGTATCAGAATGCTCAATGGGGTTTTGCATGCCTGGCACTTCTGAAGATATCATTGTGTCTTCATCAGTGTTATCGATCACATCGTCGGAACAGCGTCTACTGAGAGGGGACGAACATCAGCAAACAAGAGAGAGCACAATCAATGCAATGCGACAATATGATGCATGATCATGACATGGCAATATGCTGTTGATTGAGCTAATGCAACTAGCAACCATGTTAAATGAAGTTGGTTTGAACCAAAGGTTCAAATTCAAACTCCATATGTGATTATTCAAATGCCATTTATTCAAATTGTCCTAAACAGTGGCTGTAAGTTATTCAAACATGCATGAAAATGCCATAAATAGATTCCTTGGATTTTTCTAATCAATTTTCATATATAAATTATTTTCATCTGAGCTACGGTCGATTTTATATGATTTTTAGAAGTTTAAAGCATTTTATGAAAATAATTAAATCATTTAGATTTATATAAATTCCAGAAAAGGCTTTACTGCGTCAGCATGACGTTTGTGTGACATCAGCAGGTCAATAGGGCGGCCAGGTCAAACCTGACCAATGGGTCCCACTGGTCAGTCTCTCAGGGCTAACTAAAAAAAGTTAAAAACTAAACTAGAGGTTAACAGGGCCTGGGCCCCACGTCTTAGTGACCCAGCTAATTAACTAAGTTAGTTAACACTAATTAACCAGGGGCCTAGACCCACACGTCAGTGAGCCAGGGGCTAATCCTACTTTAAATAAACCTAAAGTAGGTAATTAGCAGGGGGCTGGCCCCACATGTCAAAGACCCAGGGGGAGTCAAACCCCTGGTCAGACGGGTCAAACTGGCCGACGGCTCGCCGCCGGTGAGTGCCGAGACGGCGGGGCGCGTCGGAAAATGCCCACAGGGCATCATTCGAGGCGCGGTTTGCTGCTACGGCTTGCTGGCGCTCTCGCACATCCAACGATGGTGGTCGCCGTGCCTGGGGCGGCCGGAAACGACGACGGCGAGCAGGGCGGCGGCGGCCGGAGCTCGGGTGGCGACGGATTCGACGAAACGGTGCGTGGAAGGAGCAGAGGTTTGTACATACGACCTCTACAAACGCTCACAAACTCGTTGGACATGGTGGTGTGACCAAAAGGTCACCGGGATGGCGCCGACGACCAGCCCGAGCGGCGGCGAGCTTCAGCTTCGGTCGAAACGGTGGCTACGGTGATGAAGAGGCATGGGAAGGAGGGGAAAACGACGGAGGAGCTCACATAGGTTGCAGCACGCGTCTCAGTGGGCTCGTAGGAGGTCGGACGACGTTGGGGCATCTCCGGCGATCTGGGGAGCTGGAGGTTGAAGATGACGGCGTCGAGAGCGTTGCGGTGCTCCCCAGCTTGTGTACATCGACGAAGAGGAAGACCGAGCTGCGGCGGTTCTTCTTGGCAAGTTGGCGAGGCGTGTGGTGGCCGGTGGCCGCGGTGGTTCAGGGCGGCGGCGACGAGCTCCGCTCGGTGGCTGCGTGCGAGAGAACAGAGGGGAGGGAGAGCAGCGAGTGAGGGAGAGGGGAGAGAAGTCTCTGGGCATCTGCGTGGCGTCGTCAGGGAAGGCCGGGGCTAGCAGGCAGTGTGGAGGTGGCCGGACGCGTGCGTGCACGCCGCGGGCACATGCCCTGTCCTCCTGGCGAGAGGAGGAGGACGACTGGCAGGCGCTAGTGGGCTGGGCCGTGCTGGGCCAGGCCAGGTAAGTGGCCCAGGTAGGTGCTCTCTTTCTCCTTTTATTTCTGTTTTCTATTTTCTGTTTTTGTTTTGCTTTAAGAAAAATGCTAGAGCATTTTCATAAATCATGAAAATATTTGTGTGCACATATTGAATTAATTTCAATAGCCCTCAAGTAGTTTCACAAATAGAACTTAAATGCCCCAACTCAAATACAATATGGATTAATTCAAAAATCCAGAATGGCCTAAAAATATTTGCATGATTTTTGGCAGAGGTTTTCACCTTTATCAAAAATCATGAATATTTTCAAAAGACATTTTGGGTTCATTGAATTTTTTTATTTGAACCTAATTGGATTCATCTGGTGCTAGGGTTGGGACAACCCCATCAAGTTTCTGAGAAAATAAACATGATGCAACAGACAAGTGCTAGCCTAGTGCAAGGTGAAGTTAGGGATGTGACACAATCTTCTGTCCTTAGCATCTTGAAGGGGTTCCACATCCTCTTGTCCATGACACTCCACTATTGAACTCATCTGAAATATACTAGGTAAAAGTATTAGTCCAACAAGAGATATGTTGACATTAATTACCAAAATCACCTAGGGAGCACTTGTGCTTTCAATCTCGCCCTTTTTGGTAATTTATGACAACATACATCAAAGCTTTAGATAAAGATATAGAGAATAGCAGATAAAGCTTTGGAAAGACATGTAACATTCATAGGCTCCCCCTACTTGTATGCAATCATGTGAATATGGAATATAGATGCAAGTGAATGCATAAGCATGTCAGAGCAAGCATTGAGTTACATGTATCTTGGCTATATGCATCCGAGTAAATGGATATAGGAAATGTAGCTTCATGTTCATGAGCCCTTCTTGCAAACAATATGTACATCAGCAAGAGATCATTATGCACATGAGTGTGATGCATATACTTACCTTGTGGTCTTGAGCTAGCTTTGGAAGAGATGAACCTGAGCAAACAAGGTTAAATAACACAGAAACATCTAGTAAACAGGGCAAGAACATCAAACCACAAGAGTACCAAGATTGGGATGACATGTAGTGAGTAAGTACTAGGTACTCTATTGAAGTAGACATGTCCCCAGAAAGATATGCAATTAATTCGAAGTTTTCCTTCCCTTAGATATCTTTCTCCCCCTGAATCTTATATTTGATAATGGGAGAGGGTAGGGAAAAGAAAAATAGAGCAAGATAAAAAAATCATAACAACTGCTGACATGTCTTTCCCCTCTAGAAGACATGTGACTTGTCTTGTCTTTTAATATCAAGCATCTGGGAGGATTAAGAAATTTCTCTCCCCCATACGGTCCTTCTCTCCCTTTGGTGTAATTAAGCTTTGATGTGATCTCTCTCTCCCCCTTTGACATCAATTTCGAAGAAGGGCTCTTCTGGATCATGAGTCAAGTAGGTTTGGTCCTTGAGTCACGGTACAAAGCAATATGTAGAATTTGATGCTGATAGAGGATAAGAATCATTGAGTGGTGCTGTAACAAATATGCAGGATGCAGATGACAAAGTGTCTCCTCAGTATTGAAATCGGTAACACCAAGTGTTTTCTTCGGTGGCACCGAGGTGATTCGGTTTGAACGAAAGAGGCAAATTGGTGGGTCCGAGTTCAACACAGAGAGAACAATTTTTCATCTCAACTCACTAGGGAAATAAAATCTCACAAAGATTTGCAAGGAATTAACTGAAGGATTTTCAATGAATTAGATGCAGAAAATAACAGAGAAAAGAAAAAAAAGAAATCTGGATGAAGTTATTTTTTGAAAAGGGGAAACAAGTATGCATGACACAAATGCAAGAGCACAGAGAAACACTAGAGAGCTTCATCTAGAATTGGTTGGCAACAAAGTCACCTATGTTAGAGTATATTGACTTAGGAGTCAAGCGAGAGCATTTGATCATAGGTCATACTCATCGTTTAAGATCAAAATGGTGTCGCCATTTTTCGTTTAAGCATTTTGATGTATTCACATCTTGTTGAGCTGCTTTGACCCATGACTTGGGGTAAAGCTTCTCTAAGATAGAATCACATACCTTGGGTGGTGGTGTTGGTCTTGATCATGTAGTTGAACTTGTGTGGGATGCTCAAGGTTGATATAGCTCATCAAAAATTTGGAGCATCACTTGTAGTTTGAGTTCATCTACCTACATGGGTTAGATTTGCAAGGAAGAGCACTTGTGTATACAAAATGACAATCATGAAAACTTGATACCAAATGAAATTTGATATATATATATAAATTGTCAAAGGATATATTGAAAAGATTCATGTTTCCTTGACTTCAACCACCATTTTGTAGAGACTTGGTGATGTAGAGATCTCTCAAGAGATGAGTGAGTTGCAATCTCATAGAGTTGGGCTTATCCAAGTACCTACAAGGATTAGATAGCATGCAAGGGTACAAGTATATCCAAGACATATGATCATAATCATAAGAGAAATATCAAGGATTAGTCAAAGGCTCATGCCTTGCATGTATCCAAATGGAGTTACTACTCCAAGTTTGAGGCATCAATAATGTTCAATTCACCTCTCAAACTGCAAGACACTTTCTCATCAAGTGGTTTAGTAAATATATCCGCTAATTGCTTATCGGTGCGAACATGTTTAAGATTGATATCACCCTTAGCAACATGATCTCGAATGAAATGATGACGAACTTCGATATGCTTAGTTTGAGAATGTTGCACAGGGTTATGAGCAATCTCAATAGCACTTTCATTGTCACAAAGCAATGGAACATGTTTCACATAGATACCATAGTTTTTCAGAGTTTGGGTCATCCAAAGTAAATGAGCACAACATGAACCCAGCAATGTATTCCGCTTTGGCGGTGGATAAGGATACCGAGTTTTGTTTCTTGGAGGACCAAGACACAGGAGATCTACCAATAAATTGACAAGTACCCGAAGTGGACTTTCTATCAACCTTGTCACCAGCATAGTCCGAGTCGGAGTAGCCAACAAGATCAAAAGAGGACCTCTTAGGATACCAAATGCCAAAATTTGGTGTATGAATTAAGTATCTCACTATCCTTTTCACAGCCTTAAGATGACATTCTTTGGGGGCCGCTTGATATCGTGCACACATGCACACACTTAGCATAATATCGGGATGGGAGGCACATAGATATAACAATGAACCAATCATAGAGCGGTAAACATTTTGGTCAACCGGTTCGCCATCCTTTGTCAAGTCAAGATGTCCACTAGTAGGCATGGGTGTAGTCATACCTTTGCATTCTTGCATGGTCAACTTATTGAACAATTCCTTGGTATACTTTGTTTGAGAAACAAAGGTACCCTCCTTAGTTTGCTTGATTTGCAAAGCAAGAAAGAACTTGAGTTCACTCATCATAGACATCTAAAACTTTTCTGACATTAGCTTTCCAAACCTGTAACTAAAATGGGGGTTAGTAGAACCAAAGATTATATCATCAACATAAATTTGGCACACAAAACATTCACCATTAACCCTTTTAGTAAAAAGTGTGGAATCAATTTTCCTGATTTCAAAGCCTTTTTCAATAAGAAACTTGGTCAAGCATTTATACCATGCTCTAGGAGCTTGTTTAAGACCATAAAGAGCTTTGTGAAGTTGGTAAACATGATTAGGTTTCTTGGGATTAACGAAGCCAGGAGGTTATTTAACATAAACTTCCTCCTCACCGTTGAGAAAAGCACTTTTAATGTCCATTTGGTATAAAGTGATATCATGGTTATTGGCATAAGCAAGTAAGATGCGTATGGACTCAAGTCTAGCAACGGGGGCATATGCCTCTGAAGGAAATATGCCCTATAGGCAATAATAAAGTTGTTATTTATATTTCCATATATATCATGATAAATGTCTTTTATTCATGCTAGAATTGTATTAACCGGAAACTTGATACATGTGTGTGTCGGTGTACTAGGAACCAAGGTACCCAGACTTGCCTGTCTGCGGGCCACGACGCGCTCCTACAAGTGGCCTGGTACGGCCTAGCTGATCGACCAGCTGCCCAAGACCCTCGCGAGGGGCCAGGCCTCGCGAGGAGAACAACACCAAGAACCCCTGAGGAGCGGCTCCAATAAGGTGCTCCGGAGGGGCGGAGAACCCAAGGCCAAGCCTGCCTCAGGAGGAGGCAGTGATGTCAGTGGTGACGCACCGCGCCAGCGGATGCCGGCGCCCGCCAGCAGCGCAGTTACCATTTCGGTGCAAGGGGGACAGCGCAGCCGCAAGTTCCCGAGGCGCGGGGCAAAGGTTTCCTCATTGGTGCAACGAGATCGAAGACTGCAAGGACGACAAGGAGGATGTCATCGTCGAGCCCACCACCGCGTCATCGCCTGATCATTTTGCAGGCGAAGACAGCTTTTGTCAGGATAGGAATGTCCTTGTGTTCCCGCTCAAAATGGCCGTTGTGGAATCCCTTCCCGCCTAAACATTTCGGGGGAAGAGGACCGTGGCCTCCTATATAAGTAGCTAGGATTCCCACTGAGGAGGGGATCGAGACACACACACACACTCGACAACTGCACAAGGAGCAATAACACTAGCCTCCTGACCCTCCTGAGCCCGCCTCCTAAGCTCAGGAACCCTTGTACCAGTTCATACTCTAGCTCACCTGGAGCCAATCCACCAAAGCAGGAAGTAGGGTATTACACCTCGCGGTGGCCCGAACCTGGATAAACTCTTGTGTGTTTGTTTGTTGTTTGTTTGAATCCTTCCACCGAGACGAGAGCGAGGTGCTAGGTAGACGTGAGTGGGAGAGATCTTCGTTTACTCCCCTGTGTTCGAACTTAACGGGTTTTGCGGAGCCCTGAATCCGACATTTGGCGCACCAGGTAGGGGTGTGTCAAGATCTCGCCTCTCCGACGACCTCGCCTGGACTCGTCCGCCAACCCCGCGTCTCCCAGCTCCAACAAACCGCGACCATGATGGCGGAGGCGCACCAGACGCGTACGGAAGCTCGTGGTGTCCACGCCGCCCAGGCATCGCCCTTCAGCCGCGGGACCCGCCGTCACCAGTCTTTGATCGGGGCCGACGGCACGATGAGCACCACCAACCTACCTCAAGAGGACCGGCAGCATCCTCCACCCAGTCGACGCCAAGGCCGTGCGGCAACGCGAGCGGCCGAACACGCGGCGGCAAGCTCGCGAGACTGGCACGAGATGGCGAACATGCGGGCTGCTATACTGGTGGCCAGGGAGCTGCTAAGGTGCCGGCTGCTCGACAGCGGCCACGACGCACTGCTTCTTAGGGTGGCCGAGCTCCTCGACGTCGCTAGCACCGGAGCCGAGCCGTTCTGCGTCCACACGACAACGTCGGGGACCGGGTGCCGCCTCAGCCACACCCGGTCGCCCGTATGGTCAAGACCCGTGGCGACCTACGAAAGCGACATGGGATATGATCCGCTAAACCCTGCATATGACGCCGCCCCTCTGCCTCGAAGCCCTTTGTATTCAGAAACCGCCCCCGTCGATGAGCCACCGAAGAGCGACCTCAGGGCAACCTGGCGTCGGCACAAGGCGGTTCAGGAGCGGGAGGGCAGGAGGTGGATCCCCCGCTCATGACCCTCGATCCACCACCATCATCGCCTACGGCCATGGAGCGCGGGTGAGACACGCGCCGGTGCCTGCGGGGGCTGGCCCCGTAGCACCGGCTGAAGGCCTCGGGCCAACAATGTCTCTAGCCCAGGCCTCGGCAGGCCAGGGGGCTACTCTGGATGCCACATCAAGACAGAAAGGGGAGGGAAGGCCCGGGTCAGGCCCTCGTCCCCCCGCGCGAGACTCGTCGCCCATGGCCCGCCCTGGATTTCACCAAGGGCTCACTAGCGGCGGGTACGATGCGCGCGGGGAGGGGCCTTCTCCCCCTCCGTTCAACCTCAAGACGCCGCGTGTGGGGACCCCGACTTAAGAGTCGAGATCATCGAATGCACTTGTATAGTGATCCCAGAGATCAATGCTCACTAAACACACAGAAGCTGAATAACAAGAGTCTTACATCCATACATACCGTCTTACACAAATTACGACCATTATGGCCAAGTCTTACATAGATAAAGCCTCAAGGGCTAAATAGCAAATAAACTCGAGTAGCGGAATTCTTCGTAGATAAGTAGAACACATGCATCTGCCTTAACCCTACATGCATTCTGACTGGGAAAGCGTCCGAGTTCACATGTTCGTCTCCATAGAATTCTTCTTCAAATTCCTGCTCCTCCATGCCTGGCCAATTAAATAACCAGTGGCAAGCCAATGAGTACTTTGAATGTACTCGCAAGCAACCCATGATTTGGTTCAAGGTAACAATGCAAGAGTATAACAATAAGCAACCTAGGTGCAAGCTAGCTAAGTTATTCTACCATCATGAAACATGCATCAATGAACTTGGGTAACCTCGAAGACAGGTTACATATATCAACATGATTAGAGTTCAATTCTTTATCAACGAGTCAAGTCACAACCTTGACTCGACACACACACATACTTTCACCGAGGTTGTAAAATTCTGGACATAGTTTAAGTAGCACCTCCCAACTGTCCATGACCGTGGACGCGGCTATTCGAATAGTTTTACACTTTGCAGAGGTTGCACACTTTACCCACAAGATTCGGGAAGCTTTCGTGTCACCCACGATCCCGCAGTACCTCAAGTACTCGGGGGAAGCACCCGATCATTACCTTTCCCCAGACGACACTAACATAGGGTCCACTCGTTGGTGCACGACCCTCGTGTACAAACAATAGATCATGGGACTTGCCCTTTTACAATGTCACACGTACAAGAAGGGACCAACGGTGTGTCCGGTGCCCTGTAAAAACAGTCATGGTCGCCTATCCAAGAACGACCCCGTCCCGAGAGTGACCTCAAGTCTCCCCCATCACTAGTGATGTGGGCACCATGCTAGTATCAGCCTAAGTAATCAATAATGCCCCGTCCCACAAGGGCTAGAGTGGTTGCACATGTTTGGTTGGGACGGTAATCACACATAAATCTAATCCATCATTTTACCCACACACGAGATCTTTCTTGGCACACCACTTCTTCCTCAAGTGATGACCAAACTCAACATCACCCTCGGGCATTAGGGGTACCCGATGGGGTTTTCAAATTGAATGCAACCACGAAGGATTCATGGCACATATGCATCACTATGCATCACAACTAATCTTTTGTCATTGCATCTAAGCACATGGATAAAGGTTATGAGTAGGGTATGTATCATGTGGTCGCTTTCAACTAGTTCACCATCGTCACTCTTATCATCATGCATTCGGAAATAAAAGGGTTCCGAGGAACACAAGGGGTATCATGGTCAAAGGGCTGCTTCCTGGATTGGCTTGGTCTTCAAGGTCTTCAAATCCTTCCCCTCCTTCTTCAGCAACATCGTCAAACATGGTATCTAATCGTCGCAATAAACAACGGGAAAATAAGACAATAATAAAAGCGGAAAAACCAAAGTGCTCAGAAAAATGTCAACTTATTTTTATAAAATACTAGAGGGAAAACTGAGATGGAATTTTTTTTCTTAGTTTGGGATTTGGAGTGCAGAATGGGGTATATGAATTTTTGAACAGAGGTTTTAGTGTTCAAATTTAGATTTAAATTTCAACAGAACAGAAAAGGTCCATGGATATAGGTGAAAGTGACATCATTAAATAGGTTGGAATTTTACAAGTTTTTAGGAACTGGAATTAATTCATTTGGATAAATATTTAATCCTGTGGAATATTTATAAAACAGACAGAAAAAGGGGAAAAGGCTACTGTGTAACTGGGCCAGAGAGGCCACAGTGCAGCCGGCCCAGAAGGAATAAAGACCGCGCGAGGCTGCCATGTCGAAGGTGTAAAGGCGAAATACGCCTTCAATCCAACGGCGAACCGGTGCGCGCGCGTGCGTTTTCAGAACTGACAGGGGGGTCCCACCCATCAGGGCGTGAGGCTGACGAACAGGCCCCACGGCCGTCGTCGTCAACCTCCGTCCAGAGGCGACGTCGAGCTCGCCGGCGGCGATATAGGGCACGTGAGGGGGCATGGGTGGTACCGTCGTGCTCGGGGAGGAGTCACCGATCTGATGGAGGTGGAGTTGGTCGCCGGGGTGGCCTGGTTCGCCGGCGGCGAGGAAGCATGGCGGAGATGCCTCGGGTGGTGGTCGTTCTGGCCGTTTCCGGCAGCTACAGAGAGGGGAAACAAGGGGAAAAGGATCAGTGGGGGCTTGCGGTGCTAGATCGAGCGAGAGGAGCTGTGAGGAGGGCTTGTGCCTCCTGATCGACGGCGACCCGAGGCGGCGGAGCTCGAGCTCGATCTCGAGCTCGGTCCCGTCTGGAGAGGAGAAGGTGGTGCTGGCGTGTTCTAGGGGGTGTGGAGGTGGGATGGATGCCAGGGGAGATCCTCGGGGCGTGCTTATATAGCTGGGCTCCAGTCCACCGTGGACTCGTGCGCTATCGAGGTCATGGGCGAGGCCAAAGGCCGTGCAGGCTCACGCGAATGAGTCGGGGTTGATCATGGACGAGTTCTACGCCTATGGGAGGAAAGAGGAGGATGGGGAAACATCCAGAGGGCCGGCGCGCGTGCGAGGGCAGCCACAGGAGGGAGTAGGAGAGGGGGACAGAGCTGGGGCGTGTTGCGGACGTCGAGGCACATCGATTGGCGTGAGGGGGAGGCTCGAGGTGGTCGGGTGCTACTGATTGGAGGAGGCTACAGTGCGGGAGCGCACTGTAGCGTGCTCCAGAGCGCTCAAATGGCCGGCATGGCCGTGTCCCACGCGCTCTGGGCGCGGCCACCGTGTCCATTGGCTCTAGGGGGAAGTAAACAACACAGGGGAAGCATTGGATGCCAGGGAAAACTTCTAGAAGAAGAGGGGGCTGAGGTAGAATGGTGAAAACTCCTGTCCAGAATGCACATTGGGGTTTTCCCTTACTCAATCATGGAGCTGAGGCCAGGGGAGAGTTGCTGGAGGTGAAGGGGAGCCTGAGGGAGCTATGGTAAAAAGTTGGGCTCAAGGAGACTAAGAAAAGGGGTGAAAGTGGTAACTTTGATGTGAAGGGGAGCCTGAGGGAGCTATGGTAAAAAGTTGGGCTCAAGGAGACTAAGAAAAGGGGTGAAAGTGGTAACTTTGGAAAATCAACAGAAGGTGTTTGATGTGGTTTTGGGCAACCTAATGATTTCCATTAGACATGAGACTTAACAGGATTAAATGGCATATGGAAATAGGGTGTTCCACCAAGTTTGGGCTCATTTGAAGAAACTTGCCAATGTAACTTTGGTGAACCCTATAAATCAACAGAAATGGCTTCACCATGTTTGAGTTAAGCAAATCATCCCTCCTTGATGCACCACTTGGTGTAGTATCCTCATTTGGGGTTCTGATCATGCCCACAAAGTTTGAAGTCCCAAGTAAAAAGTTGGTAATGTAAAGTTGTTCTAATTTGAATTTGAACAGAAATGGTTTTGGGGTACTTTGATCAAGTTACCCTTCTCCAAAGCTTGTACCATTTGGTCTAGATGAATTATTAGACCATTCTAGCATGTGTACCAAGTTTGAGAGTATTTGGACAAGTTTGGCAATGTAAAGTTGCTCAAACTTCAAATATGGACATAATGGTTTTGAGGGGTTTTGATGATGTTTTCTTGCTTCCCAAGGCATGGGGCTTGGCAAGATCATCAAATATGTCATATATGACATGATAGAATTTCCGTGGAATTTTTAGAGAATATTTCTTCTGTAAATATTTCAAAAGCTTGAAATATCCAGAAAAGGTTTTTGAGGGATTTGTCCAATATTTTGAACATGACCAAGTGTTGAAACTCTTATATATGGACAATATATGTCCTAGGAGTCTCCCTGAATTTTTGCAAATATTTTTGAAATAATTAAATAATTTTTCCCTATTAAAGACCATTTCTAGCCTTAAGAAAAAGCCTGTAAATAAAATGAGAAAATAACTTTTAAAATTATATTTTTGTGGTTTATGGGAGTCCTATATCTACTAGGTTTCAAATATACTCTTTGAAATAATTTTCTCACCCAAAATCAAGCACTTGCAGTGCAAACCTCAATTCAGGGGTTTTTGGAAAACTAATTTTTGAAAATACTTTTTGGCCAAATTATTTTTGTAAGAAAATACTATACTGTTATATACACTTGGTATGATCATTGGGCAGAAGTTTTGGGGTAAGGAGATGAAATCTACAATAGGGAGTAGTTGACTTTAAAGAGCACTTGAAAATCAAAGAGAGAAAAACTTAATTCCAAATAAAAGCCAAATGATGCCAAAAGTTTTTGTTGGTCCAAATTTTCATGCTTTATTGATGCAAATGACATGTTACAAAATGCAGGGTGTGACAGACCTACCCCCCTTACAAGAATCTCGTCCCCGAGATTCCTAAACTAGGTCTTAAAAGAGACCGGGATACTCAAATCTAAGATAGTCTTCACGTTCCCAGGTTGCTTCTGCTTCCGTGTGGTTGCTCCACTGGACCTTGAATACTTGATGGTGCAGCTTCGCGTCCATTGCTCTGCTTCATCCAGAATGCGAATGGGCTTCTTGCGGTAGGTCAAATCAGGCTGAAGATCAATGGCTTGGTGATCAACATCCTTGTAGAGATCAGGCTTGTTCGGAACTTGGAGGCACTTCCGGAGTTGTGACACGTGGAATACGTTGTGCAAATCGGATAGCTCAGGTGGTAGTTCCAACTGGTAAGCCACTTCTCCTTGTCGTGCAGTGATCTCAAAGGGTTCAATGAACCTTGGTGCGAGCTTCCCCTTAACGTGGAAACGCTTAGTCCCCTTCAGAGGAGTTACTCGTAGGTACACATGGTCTCCAACACGGAAACTCATATCTCGGTGATGATTGTCAGCATAGCTCTTCTGCCTTGATTTTGCGGCCTTCAAACATTCTCTGACTAGTTGGACTTGCTCTTCTACTTCGTGGAGAATATCTAGTCCAAAGACTAGTCCTTCTCCAGTCTCTGACCAGTTGAGGGGTGTGCGACACTTGTGTCCGTACAACACCTCAAATGGTGCCATTTGAAGGCTCGACTGATAACTGTTGTTATAGGAGAACTCGGCAAAAGGCAGGCAATCTTCCCACTTGGATCCATATGCCAAAACACAGGCTCGGACCATGTCTTCGAGAATTTGATTTACTCCCTCTGTCTGACGTCCAGTCTGCGGGTGGAAAGCCGTGCTGAAAGACAACTTGGTTCCCAAGGCTTCTTGGAACTTCTTCCAGAACCTTGAGGTAAACTGGGTTCCTCGATCTGACACAATCTCCTTGGGAACACCACGAAGGCTTACGATTCTGTCGATGTAGAGAGTTTCTAGCTGGTTGCCATCATAAGTAGTCTTGACACGAATGAAATGGGCTACCTTGGTCAAATGGTCGACTATGACCCAGATGGAGTCATGTCCTTTATTCGACCTTGGTAATCCAGTGATGAAGTCCATTCCGACTTTATCCCACTTCCACTCAGGAACCTTGAGTGGTTGGAGCAATCCAGCGGGTCGCTGATATTCAGCCTTGATCCTTTGGCACACATCACACTTTGCAACATAGGTTGCAATCTCTCTTTTCATCCTGTGCCACCAGAATCTTTCCTTCAAGTCTTGATACATCTTGGTTCCTCCGGGGTGGATGGAATACGGAGTGTCGTGGGCTTCTTGCAGGATCAAGTTCTTCAGTTCCTTCTTGTTCGGTACGCAGATGTGGCCTTTGTACCAAACAATCCCGTGCTCGTCTTCGGAGAATCCTGGGGCCTTGCCTAGCTTCATCTTCTTCTTGATGCCTTCAATGCTAGCGTGCCCACCTTGTGCCTTCTTGACTTCATCTATCAGGGTTGGTTTGACTTCCAGATGGTCTAGAAATCCAGGGGTGACCAATTCCAAATTGAATTGTTCCAGCTCTTCAAACAGGGCTGGCTGCCTTTTGTGAATTATGGCATTCAGGGAGCAAGCCTTTCTGCTTAAGGCATCGGCTACCACATTAGCCTTCCCGGGGTGATATTGAACACTGATGTCATAATCTTTGATTAGTTCCAATCATCTTCGTTGCCTCATGTTCAATTCCTTCTGGGTGAAAATATATTTTAGACTTTTATGGTCTGTGTATATCTCATACCGTTTCCCTAGAAGGTAATGTCGCCATGTCTTCAAGGCATGAACCAATGCTGCTAACTCAAGATCGTGAGTAGCGTAGTTCTATTCATGATGTCGTAGCTGCCTTGAGAGGTAAGCTATGACTCGTCCTTCTTGCATCAGAACGCTTCCCAATCCGGTTCGAGAGGCATCACGATATATCACGAACTCCTTGTGAATATCAGGTGTTGCCAGAACTAGGGCAGTGGTCAATCTCTTCTTGAGCTCTTGGAAGCTTTCTTCGCATTTTGGCGTCCATTCGAACTTCTTGTCCTTCTTCAAGAGCTGAGTCATTGGCCGGGCAATGCTAGAGAATCCTTCCACGAATTTGCGGTAATAGCCCGCAAGTCCGAGGAAGCTTCTGACTTCCTTGACGGTCGTTGGAGATTGCCATTGGGTCACAGCTTCGATCTTTGCGGGATCAACTGACAATCCTTCTTCGGTCAAGACATGACCTAGGAATCCAACTTTATGCAGCTAAAACTCACACTTGCTAAATTTGGCGTACAATTGGTGCTCTCGAAGCTTGTCTAGGACGATCCTCAAATGTTGCTCGTGTTCTTCCTCCGTCTTCAAGAAGACAAGAAGGTCATCGATGAAGACAACAACAAACTTGTCCAAATATTCCATGAAGACTTTATTCATGAGATACATGAAGTAAGATGGGGCATTAGTTAACCCAAAGGACATGACCGTGCACTCGTACATGCCATATCTGGTTACAAATGCTGTCTTCAGAGTATCTTGGGGTCTGATCTTTAGCTGGTAGTACCCAGATCTGAGGTCGATCTTGGAGAACACCTTGTCAAACAGATCTTCAATCTTGGGAAGTGGATACTTGTTCTTGATTGTAACTTCATTGAGGGAACGGTAGTCAATGCATAAGCGGATGGTACCGTCCCTTTTTTCCACAAACAGAACAGGTGATCCCCAAGGGGAGGCACTTGGGCGGATAAATCCCTTCCTCAGCTGCTCTTCTAGTTGCTTCTTCAACTCGGCTAATTCTTCCGTCCCCATTCTATAAGGCTTCTTATAGATGGGTCCTGCTCTGGGCACGAGCTCTATGATGAACTCAATGTCACGATCAGGGGGCATTCCCGATAGCTCATCCAGAAAGACATTGGGATACTCGCATACTAGCGGTACTTGCTCCAATCCAACTTCAGACAGACAGTTGACTTGAGTGTTTTGAGCAGAAGAGGAGTTGGAAGCAAACTTAACCTCGACTCCTTGGTCATTGGTCACAGTGACAGTCCGGTTGGCACAGTCTAACAAGCCTTGGTGCTTCCTGAGCCAATTCATGCCTAGGATCACATCCAAGCCTTGTGATCTCAGGACAATGAGGTCTGCTAGGAAATCTACCCCGTTAATGGTAATACTGACTCCCTTACAGCCTATCTTGGCTCTCATATCTGTTCCGGGGGTTTGTACCACCATGGGGTTATTCAGGGGTGTAGGGGTCATGCCACTTTTTAATGCAAATCTTTGAGTGACAAACGAATGCGTGGCTCCAGAATCAAACAAGACAGTTGCAGGTGCTGAGTTGACAAGGAACGTACCCAGCACGACGTCCGGGTCTTCCTGGGCTTCTTCAGCAATGACGTGATTCACACGCCCCTTCCCATGGTTAGGCGGGTTGCGAGGAGCTTGGTTCCTTGGTGGCATCCCGCGGCCTTGTCCTGTGTTCTGCGCATTGGGGCGTGGGGCATCAGGCTTCTTGTTGGGGCAACACTTGAGATGTGTCCTGACTGACCACATCCAAAGTAAGTGACTTGGTTTGGATTATTGATCCTGTTGCCACCACTGTTATTGAGGTTGAAAGCTGGCCTTGGGTTGGCATACTGCTGAGGCTAATAGTTGGTGCGAGGTGCAGGAGCTCTTGGCTGCTGGTAGGTTGGCTTGACCGGGGCTGGCTGCCACGGGCGAGGCTTCTGGTTGCTGGAACTTCCCTTGCTGACCATCTTGTGCTTGCGAGTGTCTTCCAGAGCATGCCGCTTGTCTTTAAGCATGAGTGCTTTGTTCACCAGGTCAGGGAAGGTTGGGCAGTCGCACACGACAAGCGAGTACTGCAGAGTCTGATTGAGGCCTTCCATGAAGCGCTCCCTTTTTGCAGCATCAGTGCTGACATCTTCAGGGGCATACCTTGACAGAACACTGAACTTCTGCATGTACTCCTTGACAGTGCCACTTCCTTGCTTCAGGGCTCGAAACTCATGCTTTTTGATAGCCATGATTCCGGAAGGAATATGGGCCTTGCAGAATTCTGCCTTGGAGTTGTCCCAAGTGATGTCTTGCCCAGCATGCATGACCTTGAATCCATCCCACCAAGCTCTAGCAGTCCCCCCGAGGCAGTGGGCAGCATAAGCCACCTTCTCACGGTCTTCGGTGCAACCGAGTAGTTCCAACAAGTCCTCAATGGTGCGGACCCAGTCGTCTGCATCCAGGGGTTCAGCAGTCTCAATGAAAGTTGGCGGTGCATGCTTCTTGAACTCTGCCAACGTGGAACGTCCATTGCCATTCCCCGCTGGCTGGCGGTTGTTGGTGACAGCTTGAGCAATCATCTGAAGGGCTGCGGTGTTGGCTTGGCATTCCTCTCCGAAAGCTTGGAGAAGCTGAGGCATGTCCATGTTCGGAGGAGGTCATGGTGGAGCTTGGTCGTGGGTTTGGTCTTGGCCGGCCTCTGATTGAGGCAGATGCTCCGGCTTCAGGCTGCTGGGTAGAGGTACCAGTACGAGTTAGAACACGCATCTTGTTGGAGCGGTAAAAGGTCTCATGATTTGGAATGAAGAGGGAAAGCAATAAGGATGGGTGCCTAGTAAGGGGGTGGGTGTGACACTAATCATTTTCATGCAAGGGCCGAAAGGGCCAAAGAGATTCATTAAAATCCAAATGGGTGATGCAGTCGTTTACATATTCCCGAAGGGAAGATACGACGTACATCCAAACACAACAAAAGCAAATACTAGATGGCTTCATATGAACCATACAAGGACTTGACTTCGCATAGGGGTTACACGACCTATCCTACCGTAGAGGTCACGAACTGGCATATCTGAGTTGCGAATAATGCCTAAGCGGCGGAATGCTCAGTCTCGTATTCTGGCTCTTCTGGGTCTTCCTCCTTGTCTTCATCTGTCTAGGCCCCCTTATCACTTGAGGGTGTGGGAGAGTGGATGAGTTGGATACGGTGGTGTTTTGTCGGTGGTGCAGGGAAGAGCTTGCGATATTCCCTTGCCGTCATACGGCGTCGCTGGGGTGGCTCTTCATCCTTGGAAGATACATCTCCTGAGGGTCTTCCGCCTCGATACGCGATAGCGGACTGTCCGGGAGGCGCACCTTCCTTCTTGATCCTATCTGTCTTCTCTTGTGCTCAACGAAGAAGTGCCTTGGTCTTGTGGAGTTCTTCTCGGAGCTTCATCGATTCCGTGGACAGATCTTGTGCCAAGCTGTTGGCACATAGACTGAAGTAGGTCTAGAATCAAAGTGGAAGTCCTTCCTTCAGTGGAGGGGCTTGCGCGCTGCTTTCATCTTCACCTTCCTTCTGGTAAGGCAAGAAGCGGGTTGTCATCTTGGCTGCCATCTCCGGAAGAAGCTCATGGAGACGGGTTAGTGCCTTGAGTGCAGCAGCCTCGACAACGAGGGGTAGTGTTACCATCTGGGGTCCCTCGAAGAACCAACTTGTGGGAGGATCATTTCCCTTCATGATCACTTCCACATGGTACTCCACCTCAGTGTCGTTAACCCAATGCTCATGCTAGGTGAGTATGGGTGCTCGGTGGAACTGGCACTCCTGGAGGCTATCCTCGAGAAGCAAGGGGAACCCAGTGGTTAGGTGCTCTTCAGGTACAGCGGCCATCTACAAAGGTTGAATAGGAGAGGTTAATAAGCTGATGATATCTCAGGTTTGGTAAGGTTTAGAAAAGAAGAGAGGTTCAGAAGGTTTTTGAAAAGGGGCTCATCTAACTAACGCCCATCCTAACTAAGGCTTCCTACAGTCAGGATGGCTCTGATGCCATCTCTGTGGGGACCCCGACTTAAGAGTCGAGATCACCGAATGCACGTGTACAGTGATCCCAGAGATCAATGCTCACTGAACACACAGAAGCTGAATAACAAGAGTCTTACATCCATACATACCGTCTTACACAAATTATGACCATTATGGCCAAGTCTTACATAGATAAAGCCTCAAGGACTGAATAGCAAATAAAATCGAATAGCGGAAGTCTTCGTAGATAAGTAGAACCCATGCCATCTGCCTTAACCCTACAGGCGTTCTGACCAGGAAAGCGTCCTAGTTCGCATGTTTGTCTCCATAGAATTCTTCTTCAAATTCCTGCTCCACCATGCCTGGCCAATTAAATAACTAGTGGCAAGCCAATGAGTACTTTGAATGTAATCGCAAGCAACCCATGATTTGGTTCAAGGTAACAATGCAAGAGTATAACAATAAGCAACCGAGCTGCAAGCTAGCTAAGTTATTCTACCATCATGAAACATGCATCAATGAACTTGGGTAACCTCGAAGACAGGTTACAGATATCAACATGATTAGAGTTCAATTCTTTATCAATGAGTCGAGTCACCACCTTGACTCAACACACACACATACTTTCACCGAGGTTGTAAAATTCTGGACATAGTTTAAGTAGCACCTCCCAACTGTCCATGACCGTGGACACGGCTATTCGAATAGTTTTACACTCTGCAGAGGTTGCACACTTTACCCACAAGATCCGGGAAGCTTTCGTGTCACCCACGATCCCGCAGTACCTCAAGTACTCGGAGGAAGCACCGGGTCATTACCTTTCCCTAGACGACACTAACATAGGGTCCACTCGTTGGTGCACGGCCCTCGTGTACAAACAATAGAGCATGGGACTTGCCCTTTTACAATGTCACGCATACACGAAGGGACCAACGGTGTGTCCGGTGCCCTGTAAAAACAGTCATGGTCGCCTATCCAAACACGACCCCGTCCCGGGAGTGACCTCAAGTTTCCCCCGTCACTAGTGATGTGGGCACCATGCTAGTATCAGCCTAAGTAATCAATAATGCCCCGTCCCACAAGGGCTAGAATGGTTGCACATGTTTGGTTGGGACGGTAATCACACATAAATATAATCCATCATTTTACCCACACACGAGATCTTTCTTGTTACACCACTTCTTCTTCAAGTGATGACCTAACTCAAAATCACCCTCGGGCATTAGGGGCACCCAATGGGGTTTTCAAATTGAATGCAACCACGAAGGATTCATGGCACATATGCATCACTATGCATCACAACTAATCCTTTGTCATTGCATCTAAGTACATAGATAAAGGTCATGAGTAGGGTATGCATCATGTGGTGGCTTTCAACTAGTTCACCACCGTCACTCTTATCATCATGCATTTGGAAATAAAAGGGTTCCGAGGAACACAAGGGGTATCATGGTCAAAGGGCTGCTTGCCTGGATTGGCTTGGTCTTCAAGGTCTTCAAATCCTTCCCCTCCTTCTTCTTCAGCAACCTCGTCAAACACGGTATCTAATCGTTGCAATAAACAACGAGAAAATAAGACAATAATAAAAACAAAAAAACCAAAGTGCTCAGAAAAATGTCAAGTTATTTTTATAAAATACTAGAGGGAAAACTAAGATGGAAAAAATTCTTAGTTTGGGATTTGGAGTGACAGAATGGGGTATATGAATTTTTGAATAGAGGTTTTAGTGTTCAAATTTAGATTTAAATTTGAACATAACCGAAAAGGTCCATGGATATGGGTGAAAGTGACATCATTAAATAGGTTGGAATTTTACAAGTTTTTAGGAACTGGAATTAATTCATTTGGATAAATATTTAATCATGTGGAATATTTATTAAACAGACAGAAAAAAGGGAAAGGCTACTGTGTAACTGGGCCAGAGAGGCCACAGTGCAACAGGCCCAGAAGGAATACAACCTGCGCGAGGCTGCCATGTCGAAAGCGTAAAGGCAAAATACGCCTTCAATCCAACGGCAAACCGGTGCGCGCGCGTGCGTTTTCAAACCTGACGGGGGGGGGGTCCCACCCGTCAGGGCGTGAGGCTGACGAACAGGCCCCATGGCCGTCGTCGTCAACCTCCGTCCAGAGGCGACGGCGAGCTCGCCGGCGGCGATATAGGGCACGTGAGGGGGCGTGGGTGGTACCGTCGTGCTCGGGGAGGAGTCGCCGATCTGATGGAGGTGGAGTTGGTCGCCGGGGTGGCCTGGTTCGCCGGCGGTGAGGAAGCACGGTGGAGATGCCTCGGGTGGTGGTGGTTCTGGCCGTTTCCGGCAGCTACAAATAGGGGAAACAAGGGAAAAGGATCAGTGGGGGCTTGCGGTGCTAGATCAAGCGAGAGGAGCTACGGGGAGGCCATGTACCTTCAGATCGACGACGACCCGAGGCGGCGGAGCTCGAGCTCGATTTCAAGCTCGGGCCCGTCTGGAGAGGAGAAGGTGGTGCTGGCGTGTTCTACGGGGTGTGGAGGTGGGATGGATGCCAGGGGAGAAGCTCGGGGCGTGCTTATATAGCGTGCGCCGGCGAGGTCATGGGCGAGGCGAGAGGCCGTGCAGGCTCACGCGAACAAGTTGGGGTTGATCGTGGACGAGTTCTACGCCTACGGGAGGAAAGAGGAGGAGCAGGGAAGCATCCAGAGGGCTTGCGCGTGTGAAGCCAGAGATTGGAGCTTGCGGGTAGCGGGCGCGCGTGCGAGGGCAGCCACAGGAGGGAGAAGGAGGAGGGGGACAGAGCCGGGGCGCGTTGCGGACGTCGAGGCTCATCGACTGGCGCGAGGGGGAGGCTCGAGGTGGTCGGGTGGTGCTGATTGGAGGTGGCTACAGTGCGGGAGTGCACTGTAGCATGCTCTAGAGCGCTCAAATGTCCGGCATGGCCGTGTCCCACCCGCTCTGGGCGCGGCCACCATGTCCATTGGCTCTAGGGGGAAGTAAACAACGCAGGGGAAGCACTGGATGCCAGGGAAAACTTCTAGAAGAAGAGGGGGCTGAGGTAGAATGGTGAAAAATCATGTCCAGAATGCACATTGGGTTTTACCCTTACTCAATCATGGAGCTAAGGCCAGGGAAGAGTTGCTGGAGGTGCAGGGGATTCTGAGGGAGCTGTGGTAAAAAGTTGGGCTCAAGGAGACTAAGAAAAGGGGTGAAAGTGGTAACTTTGGAAAATAACTAGAAGGTGTTCGATGTGGTTTTGGGCAACCTAATGATTTCCATTAGACATGAGACTTAACAGGATTAAATGGCATATGTAAATAGGGCGTTCCACCAAGTTTGGGCTCATTTGAAGAAACTTGCCAATGTAACTTTGGTGAACCCTAGAAATCAAAAGAAATGGATTCACCATGTTTGAGTTAAGCAAATCATCCCTCCTTGATGCACCACTTGGTGTAGTATCCTCATTTGGGGTTGTGATCATGCCCACAAATTTTGAAGTCCCAAGTAAAAAGTTGGTAATGTAAAGTTGTTCAAATTTGAATTTGAACAGAAATGGTTTTGGGGTACTCTGATCAAGTTACCCTTCTCCAAAGCTTGTGCCATTTGATCTAGATGCATTATTAAACAATTCTAGCATGTGTACCAAGTTTGAGAGTATTTGGACAAGTTTGGCAATGTAAAGTTGCTCAAACTTCAAATATGGGCAGAATGGTTTTGAGGGGTTTTGATGATGTTTTCTTGCTTCCCAAGGCATGGGGCTTGGCAATATAATCAAATATGTCATATATGACATGATAGAATTTCCCTGGAATTTGTAGAGAATATTTCCTTTGTAAATATTTCAAAAGCTTGAAATATCCAGAAAGGGTTTCTGATGGATTTGTCCAATATTTTGAACAGGACCAAGTGTTGAAACTCTTATATATGGACACTATATGTCCTAGGAGTCTCCCTTAATTTTGGCAAATATTTTTGAAATAGTTAAATAATTTTTCCCCTATTAAAGACCATTTCTGGCCTTAAGAAAAAGCCTTTAAATAAAATAGGAAAATAACTTTTAAATTTATATTTTTGTGGTTTATGGGAGTCCTATATCTACTAGGTTTCAAATATACTCTTTGAAATAATTTTCTCACCCTAAATCAAGCACTTGCAGTGCAAACCTCAATTCAAGGGTTTTTGGAAAACTAATTTTTGAAAATACTTTTTGACCAAATTATTTTTGTAAGAAAATACTATACTGTTATATACACTTGGTATGATCATTGGGCAGAAGTTTTGGGGTAAGGAGATGAAATCTACAAGCGGGAGTAGTTGACTTTAAAGAGCACTTGAAAATCACAGAGAGAAAAACTTAATTCCAAATAAAAGCCAAATGATGCCAAAAGTTTTTGTTGGTCCAAATTTTCATGCTTTATTGATGCAAATGACATGTTACAAAATGCAGGGTGTGACACCGCGCCTCCTGGCGCACCATCCCCCGGGCCGCGGAGGGTGCGTCCGGAGGCGGTACAGCAGCCCATCCTACGCGCATTAGGAGGGCCCAAGACCGCGGCTCCGTCCCCCTGCTCACGAAATCCCGTACCCGCTGAGCCCGGCCCTGATCAGGAAGGGCTAAGGGGCCATTAGGAGCGTGGGTAGGGCGGGGTCCCCCTCGCACCTCAGGACGCCGCGTCTCTGAGCGACGTTAGCCCTCAGTGGCGAAACACGTTCGGAGATCGCGTAAGCGGTGCGCCTGGTGCTCGGAGGGGGGCCTATGGCCAAGGTCCCATCCCTCCATCATGCGCAGTATCCCACTTCATGGATGCCGCCTTCGGGTGAGTTCATGAGGGAGCGGACTAGCACGGGGAGGGGCACTCAAAGCGAAGGGGCGGGCACGTCAGAAGATCTCCGCTCGTGACACTCTCACGTAATAATGAGTGGGGTTGTACACGCCCCGGAGTCTCTGGAGCGTCTCCCTAGGACCTCGGGGGCTCCTTCCCATGCCGAGTGGAAGCACCATGCTCTGCGCTGGCCGTCGACACTGCCCCCCAATGGCTATGCCCACATCCACCAGTGGTATCCCTACGCTCCGCGCTGGGGAGAAGACTGAAGACCTACTAAGGGGCCAAACGCGGCTCCTCCTTTTGCTGTTCGCATTTGCTCCTTCTGTATCTGCCTTCTTAGGCCGATCCCGCCACCGTGCGACTCGTTTTTTGAATAAACGGAGGGTTTTGTCGGTGTTTCGCGATTTCCGCCGTGTTTTCTTTTCGCCAGTTCGTCTTTTTCGTCCCGCTTAGCCAAGCCAGGCTACGTCCGCAACTCCGCCCTATCACTCCTCGCGAGCAGGGGCCCGGGCATGGGCACGCGTTCTGTCTGTCCGCTACCGGACCGCCAACCACTTTTTTGCTCACAACACGTACTCGCGAGGCGCGCCCGGATGAGGTCGGCGGACGCTCTGTCCCAACGAGCGACAAGGACTTGAGGCCACGACCTCAGGAGCAAACATGGGAGCACTCAAAAGCCCATTCATACAATGTTTAGTTACATCATCAAAAGCATAAACCTTATGACACCCGCCTCACCCGGCTTCGGAGCCACAACCAAAAAGCAAATTTATGGCAGGAACTGGATTAAGCATCGGTGTCTTCGCCGGAACTGACGGTGTCGCCCCCCCCCAAGCACCGGCGTGTCCTTGATAGCTGGAACAAGCTCCGTCACCAACGCGTCCACATGATCACTCACCCAATTCTCTGAGGGTCCGGCGACCGCCTGAGGTGCAGGCTCCAGCAGGGCCTTGAAGTCCGCACATGAGTCAAGATGGTGCAAGTTGCCGAAGATGCTGGAAACCGCGCCCCTCAGGACATCGCGGCTTTGCTCCTCAACGTGCTGCCGAGCCTTACTGACCCGACCTTCAAGACACTCCACCACCCTGGTAAAGAACCCGAGGTACCCGGCGTCATCATTAACCAGGGGGCCAGTGACCCCCAAGCCAAGGAATTCGTCTAGGGCTCGGCCGACCCGGTGCCATAAGGCCTCAAACATCTCCGAGCGGGTGTGCTGCATTCCACGGACTCATGCAGCTTCCTCGGAGGTTCGAGCCGCGAGGGTGGAAACGTCCTCCACTTGCTGGTAGAGGCAGGACAGTTCCGCCCTGGCGACGGCGCGAGCCTTCTCCGACGCTCGCTCGCGGCGCTCCGCCTCAGCACAAGCCTTCTTCGACGACCGTTCGTGACGCTCGGCTGCAACACGAGCCTTCCCCGACACCTGAAGGCGATCCGCCTGGCTACTCTCAAGTACCATGATATCCTTCTGGAGCTCCTTGCGCTTGTGAGCAAAGCGAGTCTCGTGAAGCCCCAGCTTTTGTCGGTAATCCTTCCGGTGGCGCTCCACCTCCCCAGCAGCCTTCTTCGCCGCGACCTCGCGGTCAGAAAGATTGCCCTAGGCCTCGGCTAGTTGGTGCTCCATCGTCTCTAGGCGCTCACGCTCCATGCTCAGCTCCATCGCCTGAAGCGCCAGTGCCTCCTCCCGCGCCGAGAGACCAGCGGGACTATCATCGTTAGCCACAGGTGCAGCAAGGGCAACCCTTTGGGCACGAACCTGGCGCTCAAGCGCGACGTTTGAAGCTTCGAGCTCACGCTCACGCTCCTCCACAGCTGGGCAGCGGCTCTCGGCGTCTCGGCCCTCCTTCAGGGCACGGTCGCAAGCCTCCTGAGCCGCGGCAGCCGACGCCTCCGGCTTCCTCAGGGCAGTGTCGTGCTGCATCTAGCTTAGGTTGACGGCGGCCATCAGCCAGCGCCAACCCCTCGCCAAGTGCAGACCCTCGGCCTCGACGCGCTCATCAACCTCAGCAACCTCGACCTTGAGACGCTCGAGGGTGTCCGACGCCTCCCGCACCAGGCCATGGCGGACCACACTCCGGCGCACCGCAAGTCCTAGAAGACGACCGGGCTCGTCCCCGGCACCCGTGTCGCCCAAAGGGGGCTCCCCCTCTTCCATGGGTTTAGCGTATACCTCGGGGCTAATTCCGGAGGCGTGCGGCACCTCCGGCGCTGCGAGCAGGCATGGCCTTGACGGACGGACAACTGCTTGAGCCGCCTCAAGTGCTGGCTGACCCATGGTGGAGACAAAACCCAGATCACGGAGCGGGCTCCCGATGTACCAAGAGCTGCCTAGCCCCAAGGATGCTTGTGGGCCGGGGACACGACCTGCACGATAAAACCCGGGCATGACTTCGAGGGCCCGCGCATGACCTCCTGAAGGTCTGGCTTGGTCCAGAGAAGGAATGCAGACAGAAGCTCCTGCAGGCCTCGCCTGGTGGCTCATGGATGAAGCAGAAGAGACCCTTCAAATCAAGGGGTCAGCGGAACCACACTAAGAGAGACAGGGAGAGCCGAAGCACATGCACCTGCTTGGTACAATCAGCTTCATCCTCTTCAAGGCCCTCGGAGCAGGACCAAAGATGCTCCTCAGCCTCCGCCCCTTGCCCAGCGTCGCGAAGGATGACGGGAGGCTGCCCGAGGCAGATATTCTTAGTCCCAGAGCAAGGACGGAGTAGGCACCCGCAGCCAGCGCCTCGCTCCCTGAGGTGGCGCTTCCCGGACTCGCCTCGGCCAGAGGCCGCTGCACCTCCGCCTCGGCTGTTTCAGGAGCCAGCGGTGCCTCAGCGCTCCCCGCCACCTCCACCAACACCGGCGCCGGGGCTTCGTCCACTCGCTCCAAGGATGGGGCCGAACTCAGGACAGGGGCTTCGCCAGATGCATCTGCCCCAGAAAGGAAAGACGGGCTTGCGGGCCCGGATACCACCAAGGAATCATCGCGAGGATTGGGGGTGTCTCCCGGGACCAGCCCCCACACATCAAAGCGGGGCATCCTATCAGCAAGGTCCCTCCCGGCTTATGGAGCCAAGTACAAGGGAACCGCGGAACCAGGGCGAGCCTCAGGCACTTCACCAACAAGCAGCCGCATCAGCCCCTGGATTGTTTCAGGAGGGAGTTGCTCCCGCTGAAGACGCGCGCGATCATCAAGAACCCACATCGGGTTAGAATGGCACTGGAGAGGGGCGACACGGAGGACAAGGAAGTCCCTCACCACCATCGCCAAGGTCAACCCGCTCTTCTTCAAGTTGGCCAGGCGACACATCATAGGCTCTGCCCGAGGATCCGAGAGGGCTTCATGCCTCCAACCAGAGTGCGGCACCGCTGGTGCATCGGGAAGATGAAATTGGGGGTTGTACTCGACGGCGTCGACGAACACCCATTGCCGGCGGAACCCGTCGGTGGCAGGACAAAGCAAGAAATCAATCCCGGAGGCAGCGGTTGCCTCCAGCACGCACAACGACACGCACCCCGAGCACTGCCTCCCGTCGACCAAGGAGAGGGCGAAGAAGTGATGGCGCAAGGCCACGGAAGGGGAAACGCCAACAAAAGCCTCACACAGGAACACGAAGCCGGAAAGAAGGACGATGGACCCAGGGTCCAGGTGCAATGCCCGAATCTGGTAATGCGTGAGCACTGCATATAAGAAGGTGGAGAAAGGGGGACGAGACCCCCGAAGATAGCATAAAGATGAAGTTGGATGTCATTGGCGCCAAGCTCCCTCACCGGCCGGGAGACGAGCCAGATGTGGGTTGGTCCCCACTCGTTAGTTGTGTCGGCCAAGGCGCGGCACACCTTGTACAGACCCTCCTGGTTCACTATGGCGGAGCAACCGAGCGCCGGTTTGAGCACCGGCGGCGACGCGGCAGCCTCGCCGTCTCCTCTCTTCTTCGCCCCACGCGGCATGGCCGCAAGCAGGAGAAGGCAGAGAAGGCTAGCAGAGAAGGGGGGTGATTAGGAAGAAGGAAGCATAAGCGACAGCGAGAAGCCCTACCGGTCGTGCGACTAGCAAGGCGCACGACTACCAAGACTGCATGGGAGGCGGGGCCGCCCACGTCCCATCCAACCGTCGCACGCCGGCCTGGCCCACAACCTTTGGGGCCCGCGGCGTTTCATCCTCGACTAAGGCTTCGCCGAAGCCAACTCCGCGCGCGCCATGGGCCCGGGGGCTACTGTCGGCGTACTGGGAACCGGGGTACCCAGACTTGCTTGTCTGCGGGCCGCGACGTGCTCCTACAAGTGGCCTGGTACGGCCCAGCTGATCAACCAGCTGCCCAAGACCCTCGTGAGGGGCCAGGCCTCGCGAGGAGAACAATGCCAAGACTCCCCTCAGGAGCAGCTTCGATAAGGTGCTCCGGAGGGGCGGAGAACCCAAGGCCAAGCCAGCCTCAGGAGGAGGCAGTGATGTCAGCAGTGACGCACCGCGCCAGCGGAAGCTGGCGCCCGCCAACAGCGAAGTTACCATTTCGGTGCAAGAGGGACAGCGCAGCCGCAAGTTCCCGAGGCGCGGGGCAAAGGTTTCCTCATTGCTGCAACGAGACCGAAGACCGCAAGGACGACAAGGAGGATGTTATCGTCGAGCCCACCACCGCGTCATCGCCTGATCATTTTGCAGGCGAAGACTGCTTTTGTGTGGATAGGAACGTCCTTGTGTTCCCGCTCAAAATGCCGTTGTGGAATCCCTTCCCGCCTAAACATTTCGGGGGAAGAGGATCGTGGCCGCCTATATAAGTAGCTAGGATTTCCACTGAGGAGGGGATCGAGACACACGCACTCGACCACTGCACAAGGAGCAAGAACACTAGCCTCATGACCCTCCTGAGCTCGCCTTCTGAGCTCAGGAACCCTTGTACCAGTTCATAATCTAGCTCACCCGGAGCCAATCCACCAAAGCAGGATGTAGGGTATTACACCTCACGGTGGCCCGAACCTGGATATACTCTTGTGTGTTTGTTCATTGTTTGTTTGAATCCTTCCACCGAGACGAGAGCGAGGCGCTAGGTAGACTTGAGTTGGAGAGATCTTTGTTCACGCCCCTGTGTTCGAACTTAACGGGTTTTGCGGAGCCCTGAATTCGACAGTGTGAATACATAGACAAAACAAAGTGTCCCTAGTATGCCTCTACTAGACTAGCTCGTTAATAAAAGATGGTTGTGTTTCCTAAGCATAGACATGTGTTGTCATTTGATCAACGGGATCACATCATTATGAGAATGATGTGATGGATAAGACCATCCGTTAGCTTAGCACTATGATCGTTTAGTTTTACTGCTATTGGTTTCTTCATGACTTATACATGTTCCTCCGACTATGAGATTATGCAACTCCCGAATACCAGAGGAACACCTTGTGTGCTATCAAACATCACAACGTAACTGGGTGATTATAAAGATGCTCTACAGGTGTTTCCAAAAGTATTTGTGGTGTTGGCATAGATCAAGATTAGGATTTGTCACTCCGAGTGTCGGAGAGGTATCTCCGGGCCCTCTCGGTAATACACATCATAATAAGCCTTGCAAGCAAATGACTAATGAGTTAGTCACGAGATGATTTATTACAGAACGAGTAAAGGGACTTGCCAGTAACGAGATTGAACTAGGTATGATGATACCGGCAATCGAATCTCGGGCAAGTAACATACCGATGACAAAGGGGACAACGTATGTTGTTGTGCGGTTTGACCGATAAAGATCTTCGTAGAATATGTAGGAGCCAATACGAGCATCCAGGTTCCTCTGTTGGTTATTGATCAGAGAGGTGTCTCAGTCATGTCTACATAGTTCTCGAACCCGTAGGGTCCGCACGCTTAACGTTTGATGACGATTGGTATTATGAGTTTATGTGATTTGATGTACCGAAGGTTGTTTGGAGTCCCGGATGAGATCACGGACATGACGAGGAGTCTCGGAATGGTCAAGACATAAAGATTGATATATTGGAAGGTTATATTTGGACACCGGAAGAGTTCTGAAGTGTAGCGGGTATTTTTCGGAGTACCAGGAGGTTATCGGAACCCTCGGGGAGTCCATGGGCCTTATTGGGCCCTAGTGGAGAAAGAGGGCAGCAAGCAAGGTGTGGGGCGCCTCCCCCCTAGGCCCAAACCGAATTGGTTTAGGGCTTGGGGGTCCGGCCCCCTCTTTCCTTCTCCCCTCCCCCTCCTTCCTTCTTCTCCTACTAGGACTAGGAAAGGGTGGAACCTACTCCTACTAGGAGTAGGATTCCACCCCTTAGGGCGCGCCCTTGTGGCCAGCCCTCCTCCTCCCTCCCTCCATAGTTACACACCTCGGTCATATCGTCGTAGTGCTTAGGCGAAGCCCTGCGCCGATAACTTCATCATCACCGTCACCACGCCATCGTGCTGACGAATCTCTCCCTCGACCTCAACTGGATCAAGAGCATGAGGGACGTCACCGAGCTGAATGTGTCCAGATCACGAAGGTGCCGTGCGTTCGGTACTTGATCGGTTGGATCGCGAAGACGTTCGACTAAATCAACCGTGTTACTAAACGCTTCCGCTTTCGGTCTATGAGGGTACGTGGACACACCCTCCTCGCTCGTTGCTATGCTTATCCTAGATAGATCTTGCATGATCGTAGGATTTTTTTTGAAATACTACGTTCCCCAACAGTGGCATCATGAGCCAGGTGTATGCGTAGATGATATGCACGAGTAGAACACAATGAGTTGTGGGCGATAATGGTCTTACTGCTTACCAGCATGTCATACTTTGATTCGGCGGTATTGTTGGATGAAGCGGCCCAGACCGACATTACATGACCGCGTTCATGAGACTGGTTCTACCGTCATGCTTCCCACACAGGTGGCTAGTGGGTGCCTGTTTCTCCAACTTTAGTTGAATCGAGTGTGACTACGCCCGGTCCTTGTTGAAGGTTAAAAAATCACACTTGACGAAAAATCGTTGTGGTTTTGATGCGTAGGTAAGAACAGTTCTTGCTAAGCCCATAGCAGCCACGTAAAACTTACAACAACAAAGTAGAGGACGTCTAACTTGTTTTTGTAGGGCATGTTGTAATGTGATATGGTCAAGACATGATGAGTTATACGTTATTGTATGAGATTATCATGTTTTGTAAATTACCGGCAACCGGCAGGAGCCTTATGGTTGTCTCTTTATTGTATGAATTGCAAAAGGCATGTAATTGCTTTACTTTATCACTATGAGTTAGCGATAGTAGTAGTAGCAATAGTTGACGAGACGACCACGTCGCTACGATGAAGATGATGGTGTCAAGCCGGTGATGATGGAGATCATGACGATGCTTTGGAGATGGAGATCAAAAGCACAAGATGATTATGGCCATATCATGTCACATATTTTGATTTCATGTGATGTTTATCTTATTATGCTTCTTATTTTGCTCAGTACGGAGGTAGCATTATAAAATGATTCCTTTCAAAATTTCAAGGTACAAGTGTTCTCCCTGAGTATGCTCCGCTGCGACAGTTCGTCGTGCCGAGACACCACGTGATGATCGGGTGTGATAAGCTCTACGTTCAAATACAACGGGTGTAAGACAATTTTGCACATGGAGAATACTCAGGTTGAACTTGACAAGCCTAGCATGTACAAACATGGCCTCGGAACATTGGAGACCAAAGGTCGAGCGTGAATCATATACTAGATATGATCAACATAAGATATTCACCATTGAAAACTACTCCATCTCACGTGATGATCGAACATGGTTTAGTTGATTTGGATCACGTGATCATTTAGCTGACTAGAGGGATGTCTATCTAAGTGGGAGTTCTTTAGTAATATGATTAATTGAACTTTAATTTATCATGAACTTAGTCATGATAGTTTTTGCATATCTATGTTGTTGTAGATCAATGGCCCGTGCTACCGCTCCCTTTGATTTTAATGCGTTCCTAGAGAAAGCTAAGTTGAAAGATGATGATAGCAACTACACGGACTGGGTCCGTAACTTGTGGATTATCCTCATTGCTGCACAGAAGAATTATGTCCTTGAAGCACCGCTAGGTGATAGGCCTGCTGCAGGAGCAATTCCTGATGTTATGAATGTCTGGCAAGCTCGTTCTGATGACTACTCGATAGTTCAGTGTGCCATGCTTTACGGCTTAGAATCGGGACTTCAAAGACGTTTTGAACGTCATGGAGCATATGAGATTTTCCAAGAGTAGAAGTTAATATTTGAAGCAAATGCCCAAATTGAGAGATATGAAGTCTCCAATAAGTTCTATAGCTGCAAGATGGAGGAGAACAGTTCTATCAGTGCACACTTACTCAAAATGTCTGGGTACTACAATCACATGACTCAACTTGGATACAAAGTTGATGAAGATAGTGTTATTGATAGAGTTCTTCAATCAATGCCACCAAGCTATAAAGGCTTCGTGATGAACTATAATATGCAAGGGATTCATAAGACAATTCCCGAGCTCTTCGTCCTCAAAGCTGTGGAGGTAGAAATCAAAAAGGAGCATAAGGTGTTTATGGTTAAAAAGACCACTAGTTTCAAGAAAAAACGCAAGGTAAAGAAGGGGAACCTCAAGAAGAATAGCAAGCCAGTTGCTATTCCCGCGAAGAAAACCAAGTCTGGAGCCAAGCCTGAAACTGAGTGCTTCTACTACAAAGGGACTGGTCACTGGAAGCGGAACTGCCCCAAGTATTTGGCAGATAAGAAGGATGGCAAAGTGAACAAAGGTATATTTGATATACATGTTATTGATGTGTACCTTACTAATGCTCGTAGTATCACCTAGGTATTTGATACTGCTTCGGTTGCTAATATTTGTAACTCGAAACAGGGGCTACGAATTAAACGAGGATTAGCTAAGGACGAGGTGACGATGCGTGTGGGAAATGGTTCCAAAGTCGATGTGATTGTTGGCACGCTACCCCTACATCTACCTTCGGGATTAATTTTAGACCTAAATAATAATTATTTGGTGCCAGCGTTGAGCATGAACATTATATCTGGATCTTGTTTGTTGCGAGACGGTTATTCATTTAAATCAGAGAATAATGGTAGATCTATTTATATGAGTAATATCTTTTATGGTCATGCACCCTTGATGAATGGTCTACTTTTGTTGGATCTCGATCGTAGTGATACACATATTCATAATATTAAAGCCAAAAGATGTAACGTTGATAATGATAGTGCAACTTATTTGTGGCACTGCCGTTTAGGTCATATTGGTGTAAAGCGCATGAAGAAAGTCCATGCCGATTAACTTTTGGAATCACTTGATTATGAATCACTTGGTGCTTGCAAACCATGCCTCATGGGCAAGATGACTACAACTCCGTTCTCCGGCACAATGGAGTGAGCAACTGACTTATTGGAAATCATACATACTGATGTATGCGGTCCAATGAGTGTTGAGGCTCGTGGAGGGTATCATTATTTTCTGACCTTCACAGATGATTTGAGCAGATATGGGTATATCTACTTGATGAAGCACAAGTCTGAAACATTTGAAAAGTTCAAAGAATTTCTGAGTGAAGTAGAGAATCATCGTAACAAGAAAATAAATTTTCTATGATCTGATCATGGAGGCGAATATTTGAGTTATTAGTTTGGTCTTCATTTGAAACAACGTGGAATAGTTTCACAACTCACGCCACTTGGAACACCATGGCGTAATGGAGTAGTTTCAGGATGGGTGACCGACCGGGAAGTTGCTCCCGGGTGTGCACGAGTGAGGAAAAAGTGGGCATAAAAGACTAGTATTGATATGTGAGGCCAGTCTAGATCCTGCCAGGAGTAACGACCACCGGCGGGTGTGTCCGGGGCATTACAAGTTGGTATCGGAGCCGACCCTCGCGGTTACACGGATGTTTGTGGACAGGTGCTCGGTCATGTTGTTCATGACGTTTGTGACTCGTCGTGGCACATGGCATGGCACATGTATCGGACTGGATGCACAGACGGTTGTGCCAAGAGGAAACGTTCCTATGGCACGACGAGGACGTCGGTTCCTCTGAGTGGGGGTGTATGTGATAGCCTGGCTTATTAGAGATGATAGACTACTCATATCAATAAGGAATTCCTTCTTTACCGGAAGCCCATTCGGAAAGAACTCCAAAGTTAAGCGTGCTCAGCTTGGAGTAGCTTTAGGATGGGTGACCGACTGGGAAGTTGCTCCCAGGTGCGCATGAGTGAGGACAAAGTGTGCAGAAAAGATTAGTATTGATATGGTAGGCCAGTCTAGATCCCGCCAGGAGTAACGACCACCGACGGGTGTGTCCGGGGCATTACAATTGCCTTCTAGGCTGAGGATGAACTAGTACATGGGAAGAACAGCCTCCCGAGGAGAGGTGTTCTTGCGCTCAGATGAGCTTGAGTGGAATGAATTTGCTTGCCCTAGGTTGGGTTGGCTTCAGATCAGATGAGCCCCCATCTATGGTGGTGGCTAGCCCTATTTAAAGAGGCCTGGGTCCTCTTCCCAAATATTGAGCGGGAAGGGATCCCACAACGGCCAAGTTTGATGGGGGACAACTAGTACAAGCTATCCTGACAAAAGGTGGTCTTCGCCTGCCAAAGGTTCTGGTGGTGACGCTGTCGTGGGCTCCACGATGATCTCCGCTCTGCCGTCCTGCTGGTCTTGGTCTCGTTGCAACAATATGGAAACCTTTGCCTGACGCCTCGGGACTCCTCGCCTGCACTTGCCCCTTTAACACCAAAGAGGAAACTGGCACCCTGCGCCTGCTGGCGCCCGCCTGGCCTTGGTCATCATGGCTGACGTCACGGGGACCTCGTGAGGTGCCCATTGCCTTGATATGTCTGCTCCTCGGGAACTAGCCTAGTGAGGCCGCCCCAGGGGAGGCCTTGCGTCGTCCGCCTCGCGAGGCTTGGCCCCTCGCGAGGGTCTTGAGTGGTTTCTGATGAGGTTGGGCCGTACCAGGCCGCTGGATGAGCCACACCCTGGGCCGCGGGCACGCAAGTCTAGGTACCCCCGTTCCCAGGACGCCGATAGTAGCCCCCGGGCCCAAGGCGCGCTCGGACTTGGCTTCACGGCGAAGCCAAGGGTCAAGTGCGGAGCGCTGCAGGCTCCAAAAGCATGCAGACTTGATTGACGCATGGAGATTGATGGGACGTGGGCGCCTCCACTTCCCCACGCAGCCTCGATTTTCGCCCGTCGAGACGGCCAATGTTGCTTACACAACTCCACCTCCTTTGCCGGTAGCGCGCCCAGCAGCTTCTTCGTCTTCTCGATCCCCCCCTGACTCGATTCGACACCAACTCCTTCCGCCATCATGGTCTCTAGCCGGAAGAAGGAAGGGGGGAGGGGTCTCGTACCTCGGCCCCCTCGCAGCCGGCCTTCGGGCCCGCCACCGAGCGGTCGGTGGTGATCAACGAAGATATGATGGACAAGGTGCGCCCGGCGCTTGCTGCCGATTCCAATGAGTCCGGGGCGACGATGGCTTGACCAGCTTCCCGCGCCGAAATCGACAGGACGTGCACCGAGGTCCCCCTCCACCTTCATGCCCTCTGGGTAGGCCTGATTCCTCCCTTCTCTGGTTTCTTCAAAGCGGTGCTCTCGCATCACCCGATCAGCGCGCTGCACCTTGATCCTCAATCAATCGTCCTCCTTGTTGTTTTCGCCTTCATCTGCGAAGCCATGGTGGGCATTGCCCCCTCCGTGGCTGGCTCCACCACATCTTCTTGCTACACCTGACAGATGCACTCTAGTCCTTGGGGTGTGTATCCTTCCAGGCCATTGCGGCGACGACCAGCTCGGGGATCAATTTCGACCTTTCAACGGTCGTCGATGGCTTTAGGAAGCGGTGGGCATTTGTGGATGTCGGTGTGTGCAGCCCCCTGCTGCTTCTTCCGCGGATTCCGGCTGCCCCGAGCTCTGGCTGGAAGCATGAGAAGCTCACTGACGAGAAACTAGCTCCCGTTTGGCGCTGGCTGGCCAGGCTGCAGAAGCTTGGGGTGACGGCACCCATGGTGGTGAAGGAGTACATCCAGTGCCGCATCACTCCACTCCAGCGCCACTCTCGGCCGATGTGGACCTTCTCCGGCTACGGGGAACGCATGAGGCTCCAAGCGCCTGCCCTTCCTCATGAGGTACGGCCCACGGTGCTTGAGCTCCTAACAGGCGACCCTGCACGGGTCCGCTTGTCGGAGGAAGGTTGTCTTCTGTACTGCCGCTGAAACAAGGTGGAGTTCGTGATGCAGATGCCCTCCTTTGACGAATGGGGGCTTCGTCCGTCCGGCCTTGTCGGGTCTGGTGAGAACCCCGTCTATGCGGCTCCCTTGTTCATCGCGATAGAAGGGGGCACGCGC
>LR738709.1:347762785-347848446 GCA_902687465.1 Secale cereale
TGAGTGCTGGTTGTGCTGCTTCTTCAACGTCGGCATGTCCTGGGGCTCAGGAGAGCCGCCCAGAGGGGACGGCTGAGGGGCAGGCGCTGCCTGGTGGTCCTAAGGACAAAGCCCCCGAGGCACCCTCCAGTCATTATGAGGCGGGGGCCGGGGGCCCCGCACGGCCTAGCGTTTCTGGGGGCACCTCCCCTGGAGCCACCGTGGTCGCGCCTGGCGCTACTGACCGCATCTAGGGCTTCGGCCGGCCCCAGCTGAACTTTGAAGCACTACGCAAGAGGAAGGGATCTCCAAGCTGCAGTAGTGATGCCTTCCGGCCATTGAAGCAGAGGAAGTACATTGCCATAGACGAGTGAGTAACTTAACTTTGTAATTCCTTCAGTGCTGCCTTCCCTCATGACTGTGATTCCTCAAGCCCCTTCTACCAAGGTGACGAAATCTCCTGAGAGGCAGTCCCCTGCTGCCTCAAGTTCTCCGCTGATGCTGGGCGCTCTCAGCCGATGTGCTGCCTCTGGCGCGAGGGCGTCCAACAGGGCGGATACGCCGACCTGGCGCCTTGACCATGTGTTCTTCTCTTCCCTCCTTCGTGGTCCCGCCTGGAGTGCGGGAGGCGTACCGAGGGCTCCCCCCACAGTCGTCGACAGCAGTTGGGTCACTTCGGCCCTTGTGTCTTCTTCGAGTAGCGAGCCTCGGCCCCTCCGGGTCCCAGCCGAGGCTCGAAATACGACTGGGACGAAGGATACCCCGAGTCCCCCACCAGGAGGGGACGAGCCTCCTCGAGCTTCTTCAACGGCCTCCAGTGCTGAGGAGGGTCCCGGTCACGCGTTCGAGTTTGCGCGCAAGCGGGGCGCTGCCCGTCATGAGCTTCTTCAGGAGGCGATGAGTGCGCTGAATCGACTCGGGGAAGAGCTTGTGGATGTTGATGCCCGTCTCGAGACTGAGGCCTCCGGCTGATGGACGAATGGCATCGACTGAAGGTGGCCATCAACCTCGGGCGTCTCCAGCGCGAGCGTGCCAACGCGGAGGCCAAGGTGTACCTTGCAACCTCGTGTGAGGCTAGCGCCCGAGCCCTGGTGGAAGCTAGGGAGCTTGACCGCCGCTGTGAGGTTGCAGAGAAGCGCAGGCAGGAGCTTCAGGCCCTGAACGCCCACCTGGAACAACAAGCTGAGGCGCGCAGGACCGCCTTGGCGTTGATGAAAGGGACGCCATCCGAAGAGGCTAAGATCTTGCGGCATGAGGAAGTGTTGATGTTGGAGGCCACGTAGCGCAGCCTTGAGCTCGAGCGACTGGAGGCGAGGGAGCGCCACGTGACCCTGGCCGAGGATGCTGTCTCGGCTCGCGAGGTCATATTTCAGGAGGAAATCAACCTGAGGGTGGCGAAGGCCAGCGCATAGCTTGCCAAGGAGTATGGCCTGAAGTTGGAGCTCCAACGGGCCGAAGCTGGTGGGAGAACTGCTGCCCTCAGGATGAAGCTGGAGGAAGTAGAGCAGCGCGAGAGGGTCGCCATGGCAGCCCAGTCTTCTACTCAGCCCAAGCTAGACTCCGCGCAGGCCGACCCGGCCTTGCTCCAGCGATAGGTTGATGATGCCGCCGCTCTTGTGCGGTGGAGCAAGGACGAGGCTTGCCATCGACTACCGCTGCAGCACGAGCACACCCCATGCTCCAAGCTCTCCGAGTGAATGCTAACCGAGCACTAGGGGCCATCTACAAGGAGAACGTCCCTCATCCCCACGTGGAGGATTACGCTGGCCATCTTGTCTTCTTCACCGAGGTTGTGATGCGCCTGGAGAGCTGTGCCACGAGGGCCCGCCAACATGTTGAAGAAAATAGCCGAAGCCTCCTTGGGCGCGCGTTCTCCCGGGTCTTCAGCTACCTCGAGAACATCGACCCCCATTTTGATTTTGATGCCGCCATCGCCCCAGTGCCCCAAGCAATCCAAGACAACCTGGCGCGCTGGGTGGACGACAATGTGGATGCTCTTGTCAGGGCCTTTGCTACTGAGGATGACGAGGCCGTGGTCGCGGCAGACAAAGGCGGCGCGGTTGACGATGGTGAAGACGAGGCCAACGACATCGCCTGTAGTGTGCATGAGAGCGACTCAGACAGCGTAGCGAGTGATATGTACGATTGAGCTTGTACTCCTCCACCTCGATCTTGCACGCAATGACTTGGACACGGCCTCGTAGGGCATGAGAGCATTTTGATGGGGGATCCCCCTATGTGTGTAAACTGATGTTCTACTTTCCTTTTTTGCTGCTTAGAGCCGAACCTGGGACGTGCATCCTTGAGATTTCTGAGCTGGGTTGTCATTGTAACTCACCTAGATCTCACCTGACCTCGTGTGGGTTACGAGGCCGTTGGCCTGCCTCTCTTCTAGGGCAGATCGCTAGGGATCCACGACCCTGAGCTTCCTGAGCAACACGTGGCCCCGCTCCGGGGAGCGGGGCCAGAGGTGTCCTGCTAGCTGCGGCAGGATGCCTAAGCGACAATTTTGCGGCGCGTAGACTCTTGCCCCGAGGGGGTCCTGCCGAGGTTACAGAGGTCCGCCAGGTGGGATCGGCCCTCTGGTCCCCGAGCTGGAGGGCTTGAGGTACTAGCTTTAATAACGTCCAAAAGGCGACAAAATCCAGCAGAAATCAACGGAAAATTCCCCCCATTTTTGGCAACGAGCAAGACTTGAAATTCGATCCGAAAAGGCGGTGAACCAAGTTAAAAAGAAATGGACAGGAAAGCAAATAGCCGTGTCTGCACCTATCTAGTCTTCAGGACTTCCACCAGCGCGGAGCTAAGTGCTACCACCAGGACGTGGGAGGGAGCCCCCAAGGCCCGCGGGCGGCACTCCTCAGACTCCGGGGCATGTACAACCACACTCATTATTATGTGAGAGTGTCACGAGCGGAGACCATCACATGCGGGAGCCTGACTTCATATCGCTAGACGAGGGCCCCGCCTTGCGCGGCCCCGACTACCATTAGGGCGTTCGGAAACCAGGACGAGACCAAGGGATAAGGGGGACGCCAGCGGCGCCCTCAGCGACCTGGGGCCCTCTGCGGGGGGGAAGGGCTTGTCGATGCTCCTCCCGGAAGATGACCTACCTCCGCATGCTACTTTGCTCCATGTGGCGCGGGGGAGGCCGCAGCTCCAGGCCCTGCGTGCGCATCCCCCAGCGTTCTACGTTGGTCGAAGGCGGAACCACTGCTCTTGGGTCTCCGATCATCGCCGTGGTCTGGTTCACCTGCAGCCCATTGTTAGTGCACGCCTGCTGCCGTGATAACTGTTGTCCCCTATCGTCGTCGCTGAAGGGGTCGACGGAGCCCCCATGCGACTCGTGGTAATCTCCTACTTCGAGCGTCCCGTCGTTCCATCTTGGCCCGAGGAAGGCATTGGGGCCTTCCCCGAACGCGTACGCTAGGTTCACCATGCGGGGCACGTAGGCATCGTCGCCTGCCCCACCGAGGACACCGCCCGAGTGCCCCGCGCCTTGAACTTCCAACTACGGCACCTGGCCTTGGCGGCCGCTGGGTTGTACCCCGGCGCGCCCTCGTATGGGGCCACTAGCGCTTGCTCCCCCCTATGACGAAGTCACTGCGGTCGAATGGATGGCGCCAACGCCCATGTTGGTGTTGTCAGGTGTAGGATCGAAAGTATGTCTATAGGGGGGGTGATTAGACTACATGACTAAATAAAAATCTAGCCTTTTCCCAATTTTAGTTCTTGGCAGATTTTAGTAACTTAGCACAAGTCAAGCAATCAACCTACACGTGCAATTCTAAGAGTATAGCAGCGGAATGTAAAACAATTGCATATGAAGGTAAAGGGAGGAGTTTGGAGGGAGAAGACGCAATTGAAGACACGGATGTTTTTTGTCTTGGTTCCGATAGGTGGTGCTATCGTACATCCAAGTTGAGGGAGACTTCAACCCACGAAGGGTAACGGCTGCGCGAGTCCATGGAGGGCTCCACCCATGAAGAAGCAACCTTTTCTATCCCACCATGGCCATCACCCACGAAGGACTTGCCTCACTAGGGGTAGATCTTCAGAAGTAGGCGATCTCCTTGCCCTTACAAACTCCTTGGTTAAACTCCACAATCTTGTCGGAGGCTCCCAAGTGACACCTTACCAATCTAGGAGACACCACTCTCCAAAAGAAAATAGACGGTGTGTTGATGATGAACTCCTTCCTCTAATGCTTCAAGTGATAGTCTCCCCAACATTCAAACAGCTCCTCACATATTTGGATATGGTTGAAGAAGGATTTGAGTGGAAAGCAACTTGGGGAAGGCTAGAGAACAAGATTCATATGGTAGGAATGGAATATCTTGATCTCAACACTTGATTAGGTGGTTCTCTCTCAGAACATGAATGATGGAAGTGTAGGTATGTTCTGATGGCTCTCTCCACGAGTGAAGAGTGGGTGGAGGGGAATATATAGCCTCCACACAAAATCTAACCATTACATACAATTTACCAAACTCGATGGGATCGATTCAAAGAACTCGGTCACCGATTCAGTTCATAATGTGACCGTTAGGTATTTCGGTGGGACCGATATGATCAACTCGGTGGGACCAATTTCGTTAGGGTTAGGGCATAACGTAATCTCGGTGAGACCGATTACACAAACTCGGTGAGAACGATTTTGGTAATAAGCTTACACAGAGTTGGTCAGGAAATTTCGGTGGGACCGATTCGCTCATTTCGGTGAGACCGAAATGTTACGAAGAGGAAATAGAGAGTTTGCATTGCAAACTCGGTGAGGCCGACCGCTCATCTCGGTGAGACCTAAATGTTACGAAAAGAAACCGAGAGTTTACAATCCCATCTCGGTGGGACCGAGATCCCTTTCGGTGAGACCGAATTGATTAGGGTTTAGTGGCAGTAGCTATGTCAAATGAACTCGGTGGCGCCGGATAGATCTTTTTGGTGGGGCCGAGTCTGACTTTTGGTTTGGGACATATGTGGATGTGGAAAAGTGTTTGAGGGTTTTGGAGCATATCACTAAGCATTTTGAGCAAGAAACCCATTAGGCAACACCTCATCCCCTTTTATAGTATTGTCTTTTTTATGGACTCAATGTGATCTTGGATCATTAAAATGGAAAATGTAGAGTCTTGAGCTTGAGCAAATCCTTTGTCCTTAGCATTTTGAGGGGTCCACATTCCTAGTCCATGCCATGCCAATGGTTGAACTTTCCTGAAATGTTATCTTGAGATAGCATTAGTTCAGTGAGCTATATGTTGTTAGTAATTACCAAAACCACCCGGGGATAGTTGCACTTTCATCAGGCCCCTCATCGCCCCAGGGGGCGCGCAGGCTTGCGCCTCACCCGCGACCTGGGGCGTGGGTGAGGAACAGAACGGCGGCGCGCCCCCTGCAGGCATAGTTCAGCAGTTCGGCGATGCGTTCCAGCAGCACATCGCGGCCGCCCTCGGCCAGCCTGCATCGTAACAGCTCCCGCGCCATGATGAGCGCATCCCTCATGTGCGCCTGCTCCCGTCGGGTGTGTGGTGCTGTTGCCGCAGCGTAGTTCGAAGATTGCTCCGCAGAGCGTGCACGCCGTGATGCCAAGGCGGAGGTTGCAGGTCCGCGCCACCCGCAGTCAGTGGCGTTAAGCGGTGCGGGGGCCGCCTGAAGCGCGGGGTTGAGGCTTTCATGGGCGAACGGCGCCGCTCACATGGGCCAGGCTGCCCACCGGTCAGCATGAACCCCCTGATCGTCGGCCATCGGGACTGCAGAGCGGTAACGAACCGAACGACGGAAGAGAAGATTCGGCGCACCCCTACCTGGAGCGCCAAATGTCGGATCTTAGGTTCCAGCAAAACCCTTAAGGTTCGAACACTGGGGTGCGCATGAAGATCTCTCCACTCCGCTCTAGCTTGCTCTCACACATATTCCTTGGCCAAGCTCCTCGAACTCAAAGAACAAGGGACACAAGGGTTTATACTGGTTCGGGCCACCGTTGTGGTGTAATACCCTAATCCAGTGTGGTGTGGTGGGTTGCCTTCTAGGCTGAGGATCAACTAGTAGATGAGAAGAAAATCCTCCTGAGGAGAGGTGTTCTTGCGCTTGGATGAGCTTGAGTGGAATGAATCTGCTTGCCCTAGGTTGGGTTGGCTTCAGATCAGATGAGCCCCCCATCTATGGTGATCGCTAGCCTTATTTATAGAGGCCCGGGTCCTCTTACCAAATATTGAGTGAGAAGAGATCCCACAACAGCCAAGTTTGAAGGGGGACAGCTAGTACAAGCCATCCTGACAAAAGGTGGTCTTCGCCTGCCAAAGGTTCTGGTGGTGACGCCGTCGTGGGCTCCGCGATGACCTCCGCTCTACCGTCCTGCTAGTCTTGGTCTCGTTGCACTGATATGGAAACCTTTGCCAGATGCCTCGGGACTCCTCGCCCGTGCTTGCCCCTTTAACACCAAAGAGGAAACTAGCACCCTGCGCCCGCTGGCGCCCACCTGGCCTTGGTTGTCATGGCCCACGTCACGAGGACCTCGTGAGGTGCCCCTTGCCTTGACATCTCTGCTCCTCGGGAGCTAGCCTAGTGAGGCCGCCCCAGGGGAGGCCTTGCGTCGTCCGCCTCGCAAGGCTTGGCCCCTTGCGAGGGTCTTGAGTGGTTGCTGATGAGGTTGGGCCATACCAGGTTGCTGGATGAGCCACGCCCTGGGCCGCGTGTAGGTAAGTCTGGGTACCCCCATTCGTAGGACGCCGACAGAGACAACTGCATTCACGTTAAATAGGGCACCATCTAAATCCGTTGAGATGACGCCTTATGAATAGTGGTTTGGCAAGAAACCCAAGTGTTCGTTTCTTAAAGTTTGGGGCTGCGATGCTTATGCGAAAAATCTTCAACCTGATAAGCTCAAACCCATGTCAGAGAAATGTGTCTTCATAGGATACCCAAAGGAAACAGTTGGGTAGATATTCTATCACAGATCCGAAGGCAAGATATTCGTTGCTAAGAATGGATCCTTTCTAGAGAAGGAGTTTCTCTCGAAAGAAGTGAGTGGGAGGAAAGTAGAACTTGATGAGGTAATTGTACCTTCTCCTGAATTGGAAAGTAGTTAATCACAGAAATTAGTTCCAGTGGTTCCTACTCCAATTAGTGAGGAAGCTAATGATGATGATCATGAGACTTCAGATCAAGTTACTACTGAACCTCGTAGGTCAATGAGAGTACATTCCGCACGAGAGTGGTACGGTAACCCTGTTCCGGATTACTAGACCATGATGAACCTATGAACTATGAGGAAGCGATGATGAGCCTAGATTCCGCAAAATGGCTTGAGGCCAGGAAATATGAGATGGGATCCATGTATGAAAACAAAGTGTGGAATTTGGTTGACTTGCCCGATGATCGGCAAGCCATTGAAAATAAATGGTTTTTAAGAGGAAGACTGACGCTGATGCTAATGTTACTCTCTACAAAGCTCGACTTGTTGCGAAAGGTTTTTGACAAGTTCAAGGAGTTGACTACGATGAGACTTTCTCACCCGTAGCGATGCTTAAGTCTGTCCAAATCATGTTAGCAGTTACCGCATTTTATGATTATGAAATTTGGCAAATGGATGTCAAAACTCCATTCCTAAATGGATATCACAAAGAAGAGATGTATATGATGCAACCAGAAGGTTTTGTCAATCCTAAAGGTGCTAACAAAGTGTGCAAGCTCCAGCGATCCATCTATGGGCTGGTGCAAGCATCTCGAAGTTGGAATATACGCTTTGATGTGGTGATCAAAGCATATGGTTTTATACAGACTTTTGGAGAAGCCTGTATTTACAAGAAAGTGAGTGGGACCTCTATAGCATTTCTGGTATTATATGTGGATGACATATTATTGATTGGAAATGATGTAGAATTTCTGGATGGCGTAAAAGGATACTTGAATAAGAAATTTTCAATGAAAGACCTTGGTGAAGGTGCTTATATATTGGGCATCAAGATCTATAGAGATAGATCAAGACGCTTAATTGGACTTTCACAAAGCACATACCTTGATAAAGTTTTGAAGAAGTTCAAAATGGATCAGTCAAAGAAAGGGTTCTTACCTGTGTTACAAGGTGTGAAGTTTAGAAAGACTCAACGCCCGACCACAGCAGAAGATAGAGAGAAAATGAAAGTCATTCCCTATGCTTCAGCCATATGTTCTAGCATGTATGCAGTGCTGTGTACCAGACCTGATGTGTGCCTTTCCATAAGTCTAACAGGGAGGTACCAAAGTAATCTAGGAGTGGATCACTAGACAGCGGTCAAGAACATCCTAAAGTACCTGAAAAGGACGAAGGATATGTTTCTTGTTTATGGAGGTGACAAAGAGCTCGTCGTAAATGGTTATGTTGATTCAAGCTTTGACACTGATCCGGATGACTCAAAGTCACAAACCGGATACATATTTTTGTTGAACGGTGGAGCTATTAGTTGGTGCAGTTCCAAGCAGAGCGTCATGGCGGGATCTACGTGTGAAGAGGAGTACATAGCTGCTTCGGAAGCAGCAAATGAAGGAGTCTAGATGAAGGAGTTCATATCCGATCTAGGTGTAATACCTAGTTCATCGGGTCCAATGAAAATCTCTTGTGAGAACACTGGAGCAGTAGCCTTGGCGAAGGAATCCAGGTTTCACAACAGAACTAAGCACATCAAGAGACGCTTCAACTCCATCTGCGATCAAGTTAAGGAGGGATACATAGAGATTTGCAAAATACATACGGATCTGAATGTCGCGGACCCGTTGACTAAGCCTCTTCCACGAGCAAAACATGATCATCACCAAGACTCCATGGGTGTTAGAATCATTACTATGTAATGTAGATTATTGACTCTAGTGCAAATGGGAGACTGAAGGAAATATGCCCTAGAGGCAATAATAAAGTTGTTATTTATATTTCCTTATATCATGATAAATGTCTTTTATTCATGCTAGAATTGTATTAACCGGAAACTTGATACATGTGTGAATACATAGACTATCGGCGTTCTGGGAACGAGGGTACCCAGACTTGCCTGCCTCCGGCCCAGGGCGTGGTTCATCCAGCGGCCAGGTACAGCTCAACCTCGTCAGCAACCACTCAAGACCCTCGCGTGGGGCCGAGCCTCGCGAGGCGGGCGACACAAGACCTCCCCTGGGGCGGCCTCACTAGGCTAGTTCTCGAGGACAGGAGTTATCATGGCAAGGTGCACCTCATGGGGTCCTCGTGATGTGAGCCATGACGACCAAGGCCAGGCGGGTGCTAGCGGGCGCAGGGTGCCAGTTTCCTCTTTGGTGCTAAAGGGGCAGGCGCAGGCAAGGAGTCTCGAGGCATCAAGCAAATGTTTCCATTTCAGTGCAACAAGACCAATACCCGCAGGACGGCAGAGCGGAGGTCATCGTGGAGCCCACGGCGGCGTCACCACCAGAGCCTTTGGCAGGCGAAGACCACCTTTTGTCAGGATAGCTTGTACTAGCTGCCTCCCTTCAAATTTGGCCGTTGTGGGATCACTTCCCACTCAATATATGGGAAGAGGACCCGGGCCACTATAAATAGGACTAGCCACCACCATACGGGGGAGGAGATTTGGAGCTCACCCAACCTAGGGCATCCTATAGAGAGCCAACCAGACACACACCATCAAGCTCATCCGAGCACAAGAACACCTCTCCTCAAGAGGCTGTTCTTCCCTTGTACTGGTTCTTCCCCAGCCTATAAGGCAATCCACCACACCACACTGGATTAGGGTATTACACCACAACGATGGCCGAACCAGTATAAACCTTTGTGTCCCTTGTCCTTTGGGCTTGACGAGCTAGGCCTAGGAATCGACTAGTAGACGAGCTAGGGCGGAAGGAGAGACCTTCGTGCCCACCCTAGTCTTTGAACCTCAAGGGTTTTGCTGGAACCCAAGATCCGACATTTGGCGCGCCAGGCAGGGGTGTGCCGAAACTTCCCTTCCGCCGATCCACACGCCCCGTTGCCCCACCGGTTCCATGGCCGACGCTCGTAAAGCCCGTGCCGAGCGGCTGGCCACCCTCGCCGCCCGCGTCGCTCAAACAGCTATTGCCGGCAGACCGCCCTGCCGTTCTTCATCACCTGCTACCAACGCCGCCACCGGCCCGGCGCGGCACGAGTCTCTGCACCCCTTCGTGCGGCAAGACGGACACACCGCGACCCCGTCACTGACCCCAGCAGTCTCGTCGTCCCATTCTCGTCGTGGACCCGTAGACGCGCATGCTGCATTGCTCATGGCACGCGAGCTCCTGCGCTACCGCCCCGTCGACTACTTGTACGAAGAAATGCTCAACCGCATCGCCAAGCTCGTCAGCGCCGCTAGGGGCTCTCCAGTACCGTCCCTCTCGCTGCCTCGTCCTCCCCTCCCTGCAGGCGATGAGGCCACGAAGCATCTCTGCCTCCTCCACGTCAAGGCGTCATGCAAGACCCAAGGCACGTGGCCCCGCGGCGTGATCACCCACGCGTTGCGGCAGTGCACGAAGAAGGAAGCTGCCAAGAGATCCAGCGGCCCCGAGGAGGAGCGCCGGCGCTCCCTCCGCCACCGCGTTGAGACCGTGTGCCCCCCGCCATTGTGGCGCGCGAGGACAAAGACTAAGCTCCATCTCCCCGACAAGCTTCGGTGTCGACAGCAGGCTGCAAGGTCCTCGCCCCCGAGCTGCGCAACGTCAACTAGCTTGGGAAGTTCAAGCCCAACCTGCCTCCATGCTATGATGGCACCCCCGACCCTGTTGATTTCCTGCAGCTCTACGGGCTGAGCATCAAAGCGTCCGACGGCAACAAGAAGATCATGGCGAATTGGTTCCCCATGGCCCTCAAGGACAGCGCGTGCTCGTGGCTCCCGAACCTGCCCGCGAGATCGATCTCCACCTGGGACGAGATGCGCGAGCAGTTCATCGCCAACTTCCAGGGCACCCGCGACCGCCCCCCCGGCCATTGGCGACCTGTGGCGTATCAAGAAACAACCAGGAGAAACCCTGCAGAAGTTCATCCAGCGCTTTAACAGTGTCCGCGTCAAGATCCCCAAGGTCACGGACGAGGACATCATTTCAACATTATCAGATGGTGTCCATGACGTCAAGATGAAGGAGGAGCTCGCCATCCACGAAGATCTCTGCACGTCCCTTGAGCTGTTCAACCTCGCGACCAAGTGCGCCAGAGCTGAGGAGGGGCGCCTCTCTCTCGTCGTTCTCCCCACTACTGATCGTGAAGACAAGAAGGCCAAGAGCAAGGACGCCAAGCGCAAGGGGTGGTAGTGCTTGCGGCTGAGCCAGAGATGAAGCGCGGCCGTGACTACCCAGAGTCATCCAAGAGCAGCCGTCCGTTTTGCGCCTTCCACAACATGCACAGCCACAACACCCATGACTGTCAAGAGCTCAAGGCCCTCCGCGAAGGACGAGTCAGCCAACTGAAAGTGCAACTATCCCTGGGTGGTTTGGTAATTCCTACCAACATATAGCTCATTGAACTAATGCTATTACAAGATAAATATTTCAGGAAAGTTCAATGATTGGCATGGCATGGACTAGGATTGTGGACCCCTCAAAATGCTAAGGACAAAGGATTGGCTCAAGCTCAAGACTCTACATTTTCCATTTTAGTGATCGAAGATCACATTGAGTCCATAGGAAAGCCAATACTATTAAAAGGGGATGAGGTGTTGCTTAATGGGTTTCTTGCTCAAAATGCTTAGTGATATGCTACAAACCCTCAACCACTTTCTCACATCCACATATGCTACAAACCAAAAGTCAAACTCGGCCCCACCGAAAAGTTCTATCGGGCGCCACTGAGTTCATTTGACATAGCCACTGCCCAAAACCCAAGTCACTTCTGTCTCATCGAAAGGGTCTCGGTCTCACCGAGATAGGATTGCAAACTCTCTATTTCCCTTCGTAACATTTCAGTCCCACCGAGATGAGCAATCGGTCCCACCGAGTTCACAATGCAAACTCTCTGTTTCCTCTTTGTAACATTTCGGTCCAACTGAAACGAGTGAATCGGTCCCATCGAGTTTTCCTGACCAACTCTCTGGTTAGCTTATTACCAAAATTGGTCCCACAGAGTTTGTGTAATCGGTCTCACCGAGATTACGTTATGCCCTAACCCTAACGAAATCGGTCCTACCGATTTGATCATATCGGTCCCACCGAAATACCTAACAGTCACATTACGAACTAAATCGGTCTGACCAAGTTCTTTGAACCTGTCCCACCGAGTTTGGTAAATTGTATGTAACGGTTAGATTTTGTGTGGAGGCTATATATACCCCTCCACCCACTCTTCATTCGTGGAGAGAGCCATCAGAACATACCTACACTTCCATCATACATGTTCTGAGAAGAGAACCACCTACTCAAGTGTTGAGATCAAGATATTCCATTCCTACCATATGAATCTTGTTCTCTAGCCTTCCCAAGTTGGTTTCCACTCAAATCATTCTTCCACCATACCCAAATCTGTGAGGAACTATTTGTGAGTTGTTGAGACTATCACTTGAAGCATTTGAGCAAGGAGTTCATCATCAACACATCATCTATTACGTTTTGGAGAGTGGTCTCTCCTAGATTGGTTAGGTGTCACTTGGGAGCCTCCGACGAGACTGTGTAGTTGAACCAAGGAGTTTGTACGGGCAAGGAGATTGCCTATTCGTGAAGATCTACCCTAGTGAGGAAAGTCCTTCGTGGGCGATGGCCATGGTGGGATAGACAAGGTCATTTCTTCGTGGACCCTTCGTGGGTGGAACCCTCCGTGGACTCGCGCAGCCATCACCCTTCGCGGGTTGAAGTCTACATCAACTTGGATGTACGATAGCACCACCTATCAGAACCAAGACAAAAACATCTGTGTCTACACTTGCATTTGCCTCCTCCAAACTCCTCCCTTTACCTTAATATGCAATTGTTTTACATTCCGCTGCTATACTCTTAGAATTGACGTGTAGTTTGATTGCTTAACTTGTGCTAACTTGCTAAAATCTGCCAAGAACTAAAATTGGGAAAAGTCTAGATTTTTATTTGGTCAAGTAGTCTAATCACCCCCCTCTAGACATACTTTCCATCCTACAAGTGGTATCATAGCTTTGGTCTCCATTTGCCGTGATTTCCATAGCTTTGGTGATCATAGCCTTGGTTTCACAACCTAGGAGAGTATGGCGTCTAGCGAGGGAAGTTACCACCGTAGAGGTCCTTACTTTGATGGTACTAATTTTGCTAGTTGGAAGCATAAGATGAAAATGCATATTGTTGGACATAACCCCGCTGTTTGGGCTATTGTGTGTATTGGTTTGCAAGGTGAATTATTCGATGGGAAGGAACCAAACCGTGAAGCTACCGCGGAAGAGTTGAAGATGCTGCAATACAATGCTCAAGCTTGCGATATCCTCTTCAACGGATTGTGCCCCGAAGAATTCAACAAAATTAGCCGTCTTGAGAATGCAAAGGAAATTTAGGATACTATGATTGATATGCACGAAGGTACCGACCCCGTCAAGGAATCCAAGTTGGATGTGCTTCAAAGTCAACTTGACAAGTTCAAAATGAAGGATGGTGAAGGTGTCGCTGAAATGTACTCTAGGCTTGCTCTCATCACAAATGAGATTGCCGGTTTAGGAAGTGAAGAGATGACCGGCAGATTCATCATCAAGAAGATCCTAAGATCCTTGGATGGAAAATATGACACCGTGTGCACATTGATCCAAATTATGCCCACTTACAAAGATCTCAAGCCAACGGAAGTCATTGGAAGAATTGTTGCTCATGAGATGTCAGTCAAAGATAAAGAAGAGCTTCACAACAACTCTAGTGGTGCTTACAAAGCCTCATGTGACGCTCCTACATCATCAAGTGAGAAACAAGTTCTCAATGAAGAATTGAGCTTAATGGTGAAGAACTTCAACAAGTTCTACAAGAGTAGAAGCAAAGAGAGAAGTTCCAAGTCAAGATCCTACAATGACAAGAGATCTTCAAGTCATGATCGGAATTGCTACAATTGAAGAAGACCCGGACACTACTCCAATGAGTGTACGGCTCCCCACAAGAGAAGAGAAGACTCACCTAAAAGGAGAAGTAGAAGAGAAAAATCACTCGCCAAAAGACAAGGATCTATATAAAACGAAGACATCAAGCTCGTGTTGGTGAATAGGCTTCCGGTTCCGACTCTGATAAACACTTCGAGAGAAGCTACTTGTAACACCCAAAATTTTTAACCCTTGTTTTATTAATAAAAATTTGACCAGGAGTTTCAACTTCTCTTTTTCTAGGTTTTCTTTGATTGTCAGAACCTCCCTTCTTTTGATACTATGGAGTTTTGCCCTAGTGAAAATTTTTAGTATGTTGTTTGGACTTGATTGCCCTAACCAAGCAAAACAATCTCTCTATCAGTAGGTTCTTTTGCATTATTATTTCTCCCTAAGCTTGATCAATTAAAGTGATTTTCATCTGTTTTAAAGCTCTGTTTGCACTGCAACCCTTTGATGGAATTATTCAAAAAATCCACCAAAATTTAGGGATGTCATGTGAAGCCCCTACATCTCTTTTATGCAAAAACCATTGGGTGTTCTTTGGAAAAGTTGAGGTAAACATCCGTTGCTCTCTGGTCCAGATTGTCACTTTCTACTACAACCCTAATCTAACTTGCTCTTTTAACCATGAATTTTCTCCTGCTTGTAGTCCTTCCTACAAAAACCTTAAGTCCAGGAGATTGGAGCATTTGCATCATCTTTGGTCCATGCAATTATGCCATTTTCCTTCTGTCCAGAACTGGAGTTTTGCAAAACTTGCACTAACAAGTTTCTAAGATTGGCCAACTGACCTTACCACCCTCTTTATCATCCAAAGAGACCCCAACCTGGAGTTTTTGGCCACCCCAAGATATGCCTAGAGGCTCCTGGCATTCTGTCAAACACCTTGCGTGCATGGTCAGTTTTGAAATAGTTTCTGGTTTGTGCATTGGACCAGCTTGCTTTGTCTAACCAGAATGTCCACTAAGTTCCTAGCTAACCCTAAAACAAGCCTCCTAATCCCCAGCCTCTCCTATGCCCTCTAGCACGCGCTGGCATTTCATCGAGCACATGGTGTGCGTGCGCTGGGCGCGCCCAGAGCGTGCGTTTTGCACGTGCGTGCGCCCGAGCCGTCGCGTCGCGCCCTTGGCCCTAGCTTGCCTACAGAGCCACACCTCGGCCTCATCCACTCACCAAGATACTCCAAGTTCCCCCTAGAGCTCCATAGCGCCGCCGTCAGGTCAGCCACGGCGGCTAGCGGCCGGCCACAGTGAGCTCCTGCCCCGGACAGCGCCGCCCGAGCCACACACGTGCGCCAGCTACCCTCTGGAGCAGTCCGAGCTCATGCGCAAGATTGTCCGCAAGCGCTCGTCGCAGCCACGTCCCCCTGCGGCTACAGAATGGCGGTCGCCGACGATCCTATCCACGGCCGCCACGAACCGACATGGCTGCGCTATAAGTAGGGGCCCCTGAGCTCATGTGAGCCCTCAGGCAGCCTCAGGCCACCCCCATAGTACCCCCCTAGCCCGCAGTCGCCAGGGGAAGGCCGTCCTCTCCATCTCCGGTCAGCCCGGCCACCGCCTCGTTCCGGTCCATTTCGATGCATCCAACGCCTCCCCTGCCCTCCCGACTCCACCGTTCGACTCCACTTGATCTTGCGGAGCTGCCCAACCTCTCTAACGAAGCCATAAACCACCACAGGCCAAGCACCTAAATCCACCGAAGCCTCCTCCGCCGCGGAGCTCGCTGCCGGCGACTCCCTCCACCCCCGACGACCCAACGACCACCGGGAGGACCGCCCCGGTCTGGCGGGTCCATGCCTGCCCTCGGATGTCCTCGAGGAGCCACTGTTCACCGGCGAGCATCGCAGGAGTCCCGCCTCCGCTCGGGCAGAGGAAGAGGAGGGAGAGGCGACTGGTCAAACCTGACCAGTAGGCCCCGTGGACCCACTATCAGTGACACAGCCCCGCCTCCATGTGTTTTATGTGAAAGCGTAAAGTCTCAAGTACTTCTCCCCCCACATCGCATACGCATTCTGCCTCGAAACGTTTTCTTTCCTGGTTTTATTTAAAAACAGAGTTTGACTGAAACTTTGACTGCCTACAACTTTTTAATTATAAATCCAAATGAATTGATTCCTTTTCTGTTGTTCCTCAAAATTGGTCTAGTTTATTTTCATATTTATTTGAAAAATTTCCAGACAACTTTTTTGTGCTGTTTTGAAACTATGTATTGATTTCATATTCTTTCAAATAGGATTTTGAAGAGGGAGGAAAACTTCCAAAAAGTTTTGGAATGCACTTTACCTCCCCACTACTTGAAGGCAAGCACTTTTGCACCCTGGTCTAATGCATGTGGTTGTTGTTGATACAATTGCAACGATATGGATGCATTCTGTGGGGACCCCGACTTAGAAGTCGAGATCACCGAATGCACGTGTACAGTGGTCCCAGAGATCAATGCTCATTGAACACACACAGAAGCTGAATAACAAGAGTCTTACATCCATACATACCGTCTTACACAAATTAAGGCCATTATGGCCAAGTCTTACATAGATAAAGCTTCAAGGGCTGAATAGCAAGTAACTCAAATAGCGGAAATCTTCAATGATAAGTAGAACCCATGCCATCTGCCTTAACCCTACAGGCATTCTGACTGGATAGCGTCCTAGTTCGCATGTTCGTCTCCAAAGAACTCTTCTTCATATTCCTGTTCCTCCATGCCTGGACAATTAAATAACCAATGGCACGCCAATGAGTACTTTGAATGTACTCGCAAGCAACCCATGATTTGGTTCAAAGTAACAATGCAATTGAACAACAATGAGCAATCTAGCTATGAGCTAGAACAAATATTCTACCATCAAGTATATGCATCAATAAACTCACGTAACCTCGAAGACAGGTTACCGATATCAACATGAATATGATTCAACTTGACGAGTCAAGTCACCACCTTAACTCATCACACACACAAACTTTCACCGATGTAGTAAACTTCTGGACATAGTTTAAGTAGCACCACCCAACTGTCCATGACCGTGGACACGGCTATTCGAATAGTTTTACACTCTGCAGAGGTTGCGCACTTTACCCACAAGATCCGGGAAGCTTTCGTGTCACCCACGATCCCGCAGTACCTTAAGTACTCGGGGGAAACACCCGGTCATTATCTTTCCTTAGACGACACTAACATAGAGTCCACTCGTTGGTACACAGCCCTCGAGTACAAACAATAGATCACGGGACTTGCCCTAATTTCAATGTCACGAGTACCCGAAGGGACCAACGGTGTGTCCGGTGCCCTGTGAAAACAGTCATGGTCGTCTATCCAAGCACGACCCCGTCCCGGGAAAGACCTCAAGTCTTCCCGTCACTAGTAATGTGGGCACCATGCTAGTATCGACCTAAGTAATCAATAAAGCCCCGTCCCATAAGGGGTAGAGTGGTTGCACATGATTGGTTGGGACAGTAGTCACACGTAAATCTAATCCACTATTTCACCCATGCACAAGATCTTTACCGGCACATCACTTCTTCCTCAAGTGATGACCTAACATCAACATCACCCTCGGGCATTAGGGGCACCCGATGGGGTTTATGAAAAGGTTTCAACCACGAAGGTTCATGTCATATATGCATCACTAAGGATCACTACTAACCATTTGCATGACATCTAGCACATAGCAAGATCATGAGTAAGCATGCATCATGTGGTGGTTTCAAACTAGGTCACCACCATAACTCTATCATCATGCATCGGAAACAAACGGGTTCCGAAGAACTTGTGTATCATGGTCAATGGGCTGCTTGCCTGGATTGGCTTGGTCTTCAAAGTCTTCAATTCCTTCTCCACCTTCTTCTTCAGCAACTTCGTCAAATACGGTATCTATACGTCGCATAATAACAATGGAAAAATAAGGCCACAATGAAAACAGAAATATCAAAGTGCTCAGAAAAATGTCAACTTATTTTTGTTAAATACTAGAGGGAAAACTAAGATGGCAAAAATTCATAGTTGGAGTTTTGGAGTGACAGGATGGAATCTAAGGATTTTTGAACAGGAGTTTTATTGCTCAAAATTGAATTTAAATTTGAACAGAACAGGAAAGTTTCATGGATATGTGTGAAAGTGACACCATTAAATAGGTTGGAATATTACAAGATTTTAGGAGTTGGAATTAATTTATTTGGACAATTATTCATCTTTGTAAAATTATTTGAAGTATTTACAGAAAAGAATAAAAAGAAACATCCCTCTGCCACTGGGCCAGAGTGGCCACAGTGCACGGCCCAAGGCGAAGAGCCCAGCCGCTCGGGCGCCAGCGCGCGCACGTCAGGATTTCAAACCTGACGGGCGGGGCCCGGCGGTCAGCGGCTGTGAGGGGAGGGAGAGGACGGTGAGGATGACAGGCGGGGCCCGCCTGTCATCTTCAACCTTGCTGCCACGGCGATGGCGAGCTCACCGCTGGCGAATCCGGGCATGGCGGGGCAAACGGAGGGCAGGGATGGACTCAGAAGCGAGTCGCGGATGCAGTGGAGGTGGTGCGACTCGCCGGGGAGGCCTGGTTCGCCGGCGGTGAGGTGGGACGGCGGAGGGTCATTGGGAGGTTGCTGGCTAGCTCGTTTCCGGCAGCTGCAGAGGGGGAAAAGTGAGGGGAAAGCATCAGTGGGGTGCGGTGGTTCCAAATCGAGCGAGAGAAGGGGCGGAGAGGGCCTGTACCGTGAGATCTCCGGCTGCCCGAAGCGGCGGAGCTCCGGTCGATCCCGAGCACTGAGGCTCTCCGGGGATGAGTGAGTGGTGCTGGAGTGATACTGGGGAAGAGGGGAGGCTGATGGTGCCGTTGGAGAGGCTCGGGCGAGCTTATATAGCTGAGCCCACGGTCCACCGTGGACTCGTGCGCCGGCGAGGTTGCAGACGAGGCCACAGGCTGTGCTGGTGCTGGTGTTTGAGTCGGGGAGGTTTGTGGACGAGTCCTACGCCTATTAGAGGGGAGAGGAGGAGCGGGGGAAGCTCCAGACAGCGCGCGCGTGTGAGGCCGGCGAGTGGATGCTGCGGGCGGCCAGCGCGCGTGCGAAGGCGGCCACTGGAGGCCGGAGGAGGAGGGGGACATCGCCGGGGGAGGTTGCGGACGTCGAGGGGCATAGACTGGCGCGAGGGGAGAGCTCGAGGTTGTCGGGGGTAGGCGATTGGGCGAAGCTACAGTGCGGGGGCGCACTGTAGCGCGCTCTGGAGCGGCCTAATTGCATGCCATTGAATGCCATTGGCCCTCTGGGCATGTCCGCCGTGTCTAGGGGGTTTAGGGTGATGTAATCAGCTCGGCTGTGGCATTGGATACTATGGATGGTCAAGGAGAGAGAGAGGAAGCTGGTAACTTGGTGAATTATGGCTGTCCAGCAAGGTGAACTAGGGTTTTCACCCCTCAATCATGGAGCTGTGGATATGGGGGAGTTACTGGAGGTAGATAGTAACTAGATGAAGCTGTGGTAGAAATTTGAGGCCCAGGTAAATAGTAAAAAGGGTCAAGATGGTATTTTTGGTAAAATAGCAGGAGGTGTTTGATCAAGTTCTAGTCAAGCAAATGATCTCCACTTTCCATGACACTTAACAGGATTGAATGTCATATGGAAGTAGGGTGTTTCACCAAATTTGGGCTCATTTGAAGAAACTAGCCAATGTAACTTTGGTGAACTCTAGAAATCAACAGAAATGGCTTCATCTTGTTTGAGTCAAGCTAATCATCTCCCCTTGATACACCACTTGGTGTAGTTTCATCATTTGGGGTATTGATCATGCCCACAAAATTTGAAGCACCAGATAAAAAGTTGGTAATGTAAAGTTGTTCAAATTTGCATTTGAACAGAAAGGGTTTTGGGGTACTATGATCAAGTTGCTCTACTACAAATCTTGTGCCATTTGGTCTAGATGCCTTATTAGGCCATTCTAGCATGTGCACCAAGTTTGAGAGCATTTGGACAAGTTTGGCAATGTAAAGTTGCTCAAACTTCAAATATGGACAGAATGGTTTTTGAGGGTTTTGAGGATGTTTTCTTGCTTCCCAAGGCATGGGACTTGGCAAGATCATCAAATATGTCATATATCACATCATAGAATTTCCCTGGAATTTTTGGAGAATAATTCCTTTGTAAATATTTCAAAAGCTTGAAATATCCAGAAAGGGTTTTGGAGGGATTAGCCCATTATTTTGAACATGACCAAGTGTTGAAACTCTTATATATGGACAACATATGTCCTATGAGTCTCCCTGAATTTTGGCAAATATTTTTGAAACACTTAAATAATTTTCCCCTATTAAAGACCATTTCTGGCCTTAAGAAAAAGCTTTTAAATAAAATAGGAAAATAACTTTTAAAATTATACTTTTGTGGTTTCTGGGAGTCCTATGACTACTAGGTCTCAAATATACTTTTTGAAATAATTTTCTCACCCTAAATCAAGTACTTGCAGTGCAAACCTTAATTCAGGGGGTTTTGGAATACTAAATTTATAAAATACATTTTGGCCAAATTATTTTCATAAGAAAATACTATACTGCTATATACAGTTGGCATGATCATTGGGCAGATGTTTTGGGTATGGAGATGAATTCTACAAGAGGTAATAGTTGACTTTAATGAGCACATGAAAAGCATAGGAAGAAAAACTCAATTCCAAATAAAAGCCAAATGATGCCAAAAAAAATTGCTGGTCCAAATTTTCATGCTTCATTGATGCAAATAACATGTTACAAAATGCAGGGTGTGACAGACCTACCGCCCTTACAAGAATCTCGTCCCGGAGATTCCTAAACTAGGTCTTAAAAGAGATCGGGAAACTCGGATCTAAGATAGTCTTCACGTTCCCAGGTTGCTTCTGCTTCCGTGTGGTTGCTCCACTAGACCTTGAGGTACTTGATGGTACGGCTTCGCATCTGTCATTCTGCTTCATCCAAAATGCGAATGGGGTTCTCGCGGTAGGTCAAATCAGGCCGCTGATCAATGGCTTGGTGATCAACATCCTTGTAGAGATTAGGCTTGCTCGGAACTTTGAGACATTTCCGGAGTTGTGACACATGGAACACATTGTGCACATCGGATAGCTCAGGTGGTAGTTCCAACTGGTAAGCCACTTCTCCTCGTCGTGCGATGATCTCAAAGGGTCCAATGAACCTTGGTGCGAGCTTCCCCTTGACTTGGAAATGCTTGGTTCCCTTTAGAGGAGTTACCCGCAGGTACACATGGTCCCCGACATGGAAACTCATGTTCCGACGGTGAGTGTCAGCATAGCTCTTCTGCCTTGACTTGGCTGCCTTCAAATGTTCTCTGACTAGTTGGACTTTCTCTTCTGCTGAGCGGAGAATATCCGGTCCAAAGACTAGCCCTTCTCCAGTCTGTGACCAGTTGAGGGGTGTGCAACATCTGCATCCGTACAACACCTCAAATGGTGCCATCTGAAGGCTCGACTGGTAACTGTTGTTATAGGAGAACTCGGCAAAAGGGAGACAATCTTCCCACTTGGCTCCATATGCCAAGACACAGGCTCGGAGCATGTCTTCGAGAATTTGATTTACTCGCTCTGTCTGACCTCCGGTCTGTGGGTGGAAAGCTGTGCTGAAAGACAATTTGGTTCCCAAGGCTTCTTGGAACTTCTTCCAGAACCTTGAGGTGAACTGGGTTCCTCGATCTGACACAATCTCCTTGGGAACGCCGTGAAGACTTACGATTCTATCGATTTAGAGAGCTGCCAGCCGGTTGCCATCATAAGTAGTTTTGACAGGAATGAAATGGGCCACCTTGGTCAAATGGTCGACTATGACCCAGATAGAGTCATGCCCTCTACTTGACCTTGGTAATCCGGTGATGAAGGCCATTCCGACTTTATCCCACTTCCACTCAGGAACCTTGAGTGGTTGAAGCAATCCAGCGGGTCGCTGATATTCAGCCTTGACCCTTTGGCACACATCACACTTTGCAACATAGGTTGCAATCTCTCTTTTCATCCCGTGCCACCAGAATCTTGCCTTCAAGTCTTGATACATCTTGGTTCCTCCGGGGTGGATGGAATACAGAGTGTCGTGGGCTTCTTGCAGGATCAGGTTCTTCAGCTCCATCTTGTTTGGTACGCAGATGCGGCCTTTGTACCAAACAATCCCGTGCTCGTCTTCTGAGAATCCTGGGGCCTTGCCTACCTTCATCTTCTTCTTGATGCCTTCAATGCTTGCGTGTCCATCTTGCGCCTTCTTGAGTTCGTCCATCAGGGTCGGTTTGACTTCCAAATGATCCAGGAATCCAGGGGTGACCAATTCCAAACTGAATTGTTTGAGTTCCTTAAACAAGGCTGGCTGCCTCTCTTGAATAATGGCATTCAAAGAGCAAGCCTTCCTGCTTAAGGCATCGGCCACCACGTTAGCCTTCCCGGGGTGATATTGAACAATGAGGTCATAGTCTTTGATGAGCTCCAACCATCTTCGCTGCCTCATGTTCAACTCCTTTTGGGTGAAAATGTACTTCAGACTTTTGTGGTCTGTGTATATCTCACACCGTTTCCCTAGGAGGTAATGCCGCCATGCCTTCAAGGCATGAACCACTGCCGCCAACTCAAGATCGTGAGTAGCGTAGTTCTCTTCATGAGGTCGTAGCTGCCTGGAGAGGTATGCTATGACTCGGCCTTCTTGCATCAGAACGCTTCCCAGTCCGGTTTAAGAGGCATCACAATATATCACGAACTCCTTGTGAATATCGGGTGTTGCCAGAACTGGGGCGGTGGTCAACCTCTTCTTGAGTTCTTGGAAGCTCTCTTCGCATTTTGGCGTCCACTCGAACTTCTTGTCCTTCTTGAGGAGCTGAGTCATTGGCCGGGCAATGCTAGAGAATCCTTCCACGAATTTGCGGTAATAGCCCGCAAGTCCGAGGAAGCTTCTGACTTCCTTGACGGTCGTAGGAGATTGCCATTGGGTCACAGCTTCGATCTTTGCGGGATCAACTGACAATCCTTCTTCGGTCAAGACATGACCTAAGAATCCAACTTTATGCAGCCAGAACTCACACTTGCTGAATTTGGCATATAGTTGGTGCTCCCGAAGCTTGTCTAGGACCATCCTCAAATGCTGCTCGTGCTCTTCCTCCGTCTTCGAGAAGACAAGAATGTCATCGATGAAGACAACAACAAACTTGTCCAAATATTCCATGAAGACTTTATTCATGAGATACATGAAGTAGGCTGGGGCATTGGTTAACCCAAAGGACATGACCGTGCACTCGTACAGGCCATATCTGGTTACGAATGCCGTCTTCGGAATATCTTGGGGTCTGATCTTCAGCTGGTAGTACCCAGATCTGAGGTCGATCTTGGAGAACACCTTGGCTCCGCTGAGCTGATCAAACAGATCTTCAATCTTGGGAAGTGGATATTTGTTCTTGATTGTAACTTCATTGAGGGAACGATAGTCAATGCATAAGCGGATGGTACCGTCCCTCTTTGCCACAAACAGAACAGGTGATCCCCAAGGGGATGCACTTGGGCGGATAAATCCCTTCCTCAGCTGCTCTTCCAGCTGCTTCTTCAACTCGGCTAATTCTTCCGTCCCCATTCTATAAGGCTTCTTATAGATGGGTCTTGCTCCGGGCACGAGCTCGATGATGAACTCAATGTCACGGTCAGGGGGCATTCCCGGTAGTTCATCCAAAAAAACATCAGGATACTCGCACACCACCGGTACTTGCTCTAGCCCAACTTCAGACAGACAGTTGACTTGAATGGCTTGACCGGAAGAGGAGTTGGAAGCAAACTTGACTTCGACTCCTTGGTCATTGGTCACAGTGACTGTCCGATTGGCATAGTCTAACAAGCCTTGGTGCTTAGTGAGCCAATCCATCCCTAGGATCACATCCAAGCCTTGCGATCTTAGGATGATAAGGTCTGCTAGGAAGTCTACACCGTTAATGGTAATACTGACTCCTTTACAGCCTATCTTGGCTCTCATCTCGGCTCCGGGGGTTTGTACCACCATAGGGTTATTCAGGGGTGTATGGGTCATGCCACTTTGTAATGCAAATCTTTGAGTGACAAATGAATGCGTTGCTCCAGAATCAAACAAGACAGTTGCAGGTGCTGAGTTGACAAGGAACGTACCCAGCACGACGTCCGGGTCTTCCTGGGCTTCTTCAGTAGTGACGTGATTCACACGCCCCTTCCCATGGTTAGGCGGGTTGCGAGGAGCTGGGTTCCTTGGTGGCATCCCGCGGCCTTGTCCTGGGTTCTGCGCATTGGGGCACGGGGCATCAGGCTTCTTGTTTGGGCACACCCTTGAGATGTGTCCAGACTGACCACATCCAAAGCAAGTGACTTGGTTTGGATTATTGATCTTGTTGCCACCACTGTTAGGGGCTGAAGGCTGGCCTTGGGTTGGCATACTGCTAAGGCTGAAAGTTGGTGCGAGGTGCAGGAGCTCTTGGTTGCTGATAGGTTGGCTTGGCCGGGGCTGACTGCCACGGACGAGGCTTCTGGTTGCTGGAACTTCCCTTGCTGACCATCTTGCGCTTGCGAGTGTCTTCCAAAGCACGCCGCTTGTCTTCAAGCATGAGTGCTTTGTTCACCAGGTCAGGGAAGGTTGGGCAGTCACACACGACAAGCGAATACTGCAGAGTCTGATTTAGCCCTTCCATGAAGCGGTCCCTTTTTGCAGCATCAGTGCTGACATCTTCAGGGGCATACCTTGAAAGAACACTGAAATTTTGCATGTACTCCTTGACAGTGCCACTTCCTTGCTTCAGGGCTCGGAACTAACGCTTTTTGATAGCCATGATCCCGGAAGGAATGTGGGCTTTGCAGAATTCTGTCTTGAAGTTGACCCAAGTGATGTCTTGTTCAGCATGCATGACCTTGAATCCATCCCACCAAGCTCTAGCAGTCCCCCCGAGGCAGTGGGATGCATAAGCCACCTTCTCGCGGTCTTCGGTGCATCCGACTAGTTCCAGCAAGTCCTCAATGGTGCGGACCCAGTCGTCTGCATCTAGGGGTTCAGCAGTCTCGATGAAAGTTGGCGGTGCATGCTTCTTGAACTCTGCCAACGTGGAACGTCCATTGCCATTCCCCGCCGGCTGGCGGTTGTTGGTGACAGCTTGAGCAATCAACTGAAGGGCTGTAGTGTTGGCTTGGCGTTCCTCTCAGAAAGCTTGGAGAAGCTGAGCCATGTCCATGTTCGGAGGAGGTGGTGGTGGTGGAGCTTGGTCGTTGGTTTGGTCGCGGCCTGCCTCTGACTGAGCGGAAGCTCTGGCTTCAGGCTGCTGGGTAGAGGTACCAGTACGATTTACAACAGGCATCCTGTTGGAGCGGTAAAAGGTCTCATGACTAGAAAGAGGGAAAGCAAGATAGATGGGTGCCTAGTAAGGGGGTGGGTGTGACACTAATCAAATCATGCAAGGGCCGATAGGCCAAAACACATTCATTAAAAACCAAATAGGTGATGTAGTCGTTTACATGTTCCCAAAGGAAGAATACGACATACATTCAGACACAACAAAAGCAAACACTAGATGGTTTCATATGAAACATACAAGGACTCGACTGCGCATAGGGGTTACACGACCTATCCTACCGTAGAGGTCACTAGCTGGCATATCCGAGTAGCGAATAATGCCTAAGCGGCTGTCACACCCTGCATTTTGTAACATGTTATTTGTAACTTTGAAGCATGAAAATTTGGACCAGCAAAAATTTTTAGCATCATTTGGCTCCTATTTGGAATTGAGTTTTCTTCATTTGCTTTTTCATGTGCTCATTAAAGTCAACTATGATCTCTTATAGATTTCATCTCCACACCCAAAAACTTCTGCCCAATGATCATGCCAAGTGTTATATAGCAGTATAGTATTTTCTTATAAAATTAATTTGGCCAAAAAGCATTTTATAAATATAGTTTTCCAAAAACCCCTAAATTGAGATTTGCACTGCAAGTACTTGATTAAGGGTGTGAAAACTTTTTCAAAAGGTTTATTTGAGACCTAGTAGTCATAGGACTCCCATAAACCACAAAGGTATAATTTTAAAAGTTATTTTCCTATTTTATTTAAAAGCTTTTTCTTAAGGCCAGAAATGGTCTTTAATAGGGGAAAATTATTTAAGTACTTCAAAAATATTTGCCAAAATTCAGAGAGACTCAGAGGACATATATTGTCCATATATAAGAGTTTCAACACTTGGTCATGTTCAAAATAATGGGCTAAACCCTCTAAAACCCTTTCTGGATATTTCAAGCTTTTGAAATATTTACAAAGGAATTTTTCTCCCAAAATTCCAGGGAAATTCTATCATGTCATATATGACATATCTGATGATCTTGCAAAGCCTCATGCATTGGAGATCAAGAAAACCTCCTCAAACCCCTTCACAACCATTCTGTCCATATTTGAAGTTTGAGCAACTCTACATTGCCAAACTTGTCCAAATGCTCTCAAACTTGGTGCACATGCTAGTATGGCCTAATAAGGCACCTAGACCAAATGGCACAAGATTTGGAATAGAGCAACTTGATCAGATCACCTCAAAACCCCTTCTGTTCAAATGCAAATTTGAACAACTTTACATTACCAACTTTTTATCTGGAGCCTCAAACTTTGTGAGCATGATCAATACCCCAAATGATGATGCTACACCAAGTGGTGCATCAAGGGGAGATGATTAGCTTGACTCAATCAAGATGAAACTGTTTCTGTTGATCTCTAGGGTTCACCAAAGTTACATTGGCTAGTTTCTCCAAACGAGGCCAAATTTGGTGAAGCACCCTATTTTCTCATGTCTTTCAACCCTGTAAAGTGCCATGTCAATTGGACCTCATTTACTTGATCAAACCATGATCAAACACCTTCTGCAGAAATCTTAAAACCCCCATTTTTACCACTTTCACTTTTCTCCATTGCCTCAGCTCTTTACCACAGACTCATGGGGTTACTAGCAAACCCCAGTAACTCCCCCAGCACCTCATCTCCATGATTGGGGGGTGAAACCCCAGCTTTACCTTGCTGTGCACCCATCTTTCACCATTTTTACCAGCACCCTCCCTCTCTCTCTACACCCCAGAGCATCCAATGCCTTAGGGCAATTCTTTACTACTCCCTCTACTCACCAGACACTGTTGGGCACGCTGGAATGGACCAAGCCGGCGAGAGCGTGCTGATGCCAGCCATACGCGCGCTCCAGAGCGCGTGAACAGTGCGGCTCACACGCTGGCTCGGGCCAATCGTTGGTCCCTGACCACCTCGAGCCTCCCCCTCGCGCCAGTCGAGGCGCCTCGACGTCCGCAACGTCACCGGCGCTGTCCCCCCTCCTCCTGCGCCCTCCAGTAAGCGTCGCCGCACGCGCACCGGCCGCCCGCTTCGGCCAGTCTTCTGCTCCACACGCGCGCGCCTCCCTGTTGCTCCCCCGCTCCTCCTCTTGCCTCAGCTGGGCATGGGACTCGTCCAGCAACTCCCCTGACTCACTCCCACAGCCTCCCGTGCGCTGTAGCGACGAGCCGGAGCTCGCCGGCGCACTGGACCACGGGTCCTCATCGGGGCCCTATAAATAGGCCTCCCCGAGCTCTTCCAACACCACCACCAGCCTCACCACTCTCCCCTAGTCCCTCCTGCACCCTCAGTTCAACCCCGGAGCGCCTCAGTGCTCGGGATCGACCGGAGCTCCGCCGCGTCGGGCCGCCGGCGATCTCGAGGTACAGGCCTCCCCGGCCCCTCCTTCCGCTCGTTTCTGAACTGCAGCACGCCACTGACTCTTTCCCCTCTCTTTCCCCCTCTGTTCGCAGTCGGAAACGGCCGCTGCAACTGACCTCCGACGAGCCGCCGCCATCGCACCTCGTCGCCGGCGAACCAGGGCTCCCCGCCGTGCCGCGCTACCACCACTGCAACCGCAACACGTCACTGAGTCCATCCCTGCCCTCCGTTGCCGTCGCCGTGGCCGGAGTCGTCGCCGGTGAGCTCGCCGCCGCCGTGACCACGGGGTTAGAGATGACAGGCGGGCCCCGCCTGTCATCCTCCCACCTCTCTCCCCTCCTCTGAGCCACTGACCCACGGGCCCCGCCCGTCAGGTTTGAAACCTGACGTGCGCGCGCGCTGGCTCCGTGCGGCCAGGCCGAGCCGTCTGGGCCGTGCACTGTGGCCACTTCTGGCCCAGTGCACAGGAACCCTTTTCCCTTTTTCTTTTCTGTTAATGTTTCAAACATTTATGCAGAAAAGAATATTGATCCAAATTAATTATTTCCAACTCCTAAAATCTTGTAATATTCCAACCTATTTAATGGTACTACTTTCATTCAAATCCATGAAACTTTTCTGTACTGTTCAAATTTAAATTCAAATTTGAGCAGTATAACTCCTGTTCAAAAATCAATATATCCTATTCTGCAACTCCAAAACTCCAACTAAGATTTTTCCCCATCTTAGAAAACCCTCCAGTATTTTACAAAAATGAGTTGACATTTTTCTGAGCACTTTGGTTTTTCTGTTCTATTTGTATTCTTATTTTTCCATTATTATTATGCGACGTATAGATCCCGTATTTGATGAGGTTGCTGTGGAAGAAGAAGGAGAAGGACTTGAAGACTTTGAAGACCAAGCCAATCCAGGCAAGCAGCCCTTTGACCATGATACACTTGTTCTCGGAACCCATTTGTTTCCGATGCACGATGATTAGGGTTACGATGGTAACCTAGATGAACCACCACACGATGCATGCTTTATCCTTGATCTTGCCATATGCTAGATAACATGCAAAAAGGTGGCCATGATACTTATATGATGCATGACATGATTTTGATCTTGCTACATACTAGACGACTTGCATATGATAGTGGTTATGGAAAGTGATGCATGAGCAACTTAAACCTCCATGGTTGAAGTCTTTGCATAAAACCCCGTCGGGTGCCATTTATGCCCGAGGGAGGTGATGATAATGAGATTGGGTGACCACTTGATGACGAAGTGGTGTGCCAAGGCAAGTGTGTGTGTTTTTCAAACGGATTGGTTGAAGTTGTGACCGTTATTCCAACCATACATGCGCAACCACACTACCCCTTATGGGACGGGGCTTTATTGATTACTTAGGTCGATACTAGCATGGTGCCCGCATTACTAGTGACGGGAAGACTTGAGGTCTTTCCCGGGACGGGGTCGTGCTTGGATAGGCGACCATGACTGTTTTCACAGGGCACCGGACACACCGTTGGTCCCTTCGGGTACGCGTAAACATTGAATTAGGGCCAGTTCCGTGATCTATTGTTTGTACCCCAAAGGCCGTGTGCCAACGAGTGGACTCTATGTTAGTATCGTCTAAGGAAAGGTAATGACCGGGTGCTTACCCCGGGTACTTGAGGTACCGCGGGTCGTGGATGACACGGAAGTTCCCCGGATCTTGTGGGTAAAGTGTGCAACCTCTGCAGAGTGTCAAACTATTCGAATAGCCGTGTCCACGGTCATGGACAGTTGGGTAACCGCTCTTGGGCTACGTCCAATGTTTGTGAAACCATGCGTGTGTGTGTGAGTCAAGGTGGTGACTTGACTCGATGAAGCGAAACATATCCATGTTGATGTCGGTAACCTGTTCTCGAGGTTACACGAGGTTATTGATGCATATGCTTGATGACAACATTTTGTTCTAGCCTCCTGCTAGATTGTTCATTATTCTTCAATTGCATTATTACTTGAACCACATCATGGGTTGCTTGCGAGTACATTCAAAGTACTCATTGGCTTGCCACTGGTTATTTAATTGGCCAGGCATGGAAGAGCAGGATTATGAGGAAGAGTTCTTTGGAGACGACCATGCGAACTAGGACGCTATCCCAGTCAGAATGCATGTAGGGTTAAGGCAGATGGCATGGGTTCTACCCGTTTTATCGAAGACTTCTGCTACTTGAGTTATTTGCTATTCAGCCCGTGAGGCTCTATCTATGTAAGACTTGGCCATAATGGCCTTAATTCGTGTAAGACTATTTGTATGGATGTAAGACTCTTGTTATTTCAGCTTCTGTGTGTTCAGTGAGCATTGATCTCTGGGATCACTGTACACGTGCAATCGGTGATCTCGACTTCCAAGTCGGGGTCCCCACAGAGCTGGTATCAGAGCCATCCTGACTGTAGGAAGCCTTAGTTAGCATGGGTGTTAGTTAGTTGAGACCCCTTTTTCAAAACCTTCTGAACCTCTCTTCTTTTCTAAACCTGAGATTTCCTCAGCTTATTAACCCCTCCTATTCCACCTTTGTAGATGGCCGCTGTTCCCGAAGAGCACCTGACCACTGGGTTTCCCCTACTTCTCGAGGATAGCCTCCAGGAGTGTCAGTTCCACCGAGCACCCATCCTCACCTACCACGAGCATTGGGTGAGCGATACTGAGGTGGAGTACCATGTGGAAGTGATTGTGAAGGCAAACGATCCTCCCACAAGTTGGTTCTTCGAGGGACCCCAGATGACGACACTACCACTTGCTGCCGAGGCTGCTGCACTCAAGGCACTAACCCGTCTCCGCGAGCTTCTTCCGGAGATGGCCACCAAGATGGCAACTCGCTTCTTACCGTACTGGAAGGAAGGTGACGAAGAAAGCAGCGCACTAGCCCCTGCACTGAAGGATGGGCTCTCGCTTCGGTTCTAGACCTACTTTAGTCTATGTGCCGACAGCTTGGCACAAGACTTGGCCTCGGAATCAATGAAGCTTTGAGAAGAACTTTACAAGACCAAGGCACTTCTTCGTCGAGCTCAAGAGAAGGCAAACAGGATTAAGAAGGAAGGAGCACCTTCTGGACAATCCGCTATCGCATATCAAGGCGGAAGGCCCTCCGAGGATGTGTCTTCCACGGGTGAAGAACCACCTCGGCGACGCCGGATGACAGCAAGGGAATACCGCAAGCTTTTTCCTGCACCACCGTCGAAACACCGCCGTATCCAACTCCTCCACTCCCCCACTCCCTCAAATGACAAGGGAGCCCAGTCAGATGAAGACAAGGAGGAAGACCCAGAAGAGCCGGAATACGCGACCGAGCATTCCGCCGCTTAGGCATCATTCGCTACTCGGATATGCCCGTTGTAACCCCTACGGTAGGATAGGTCGTGTAACCCCTATGCGCAGTCGAGTCCTTGTATGGTTCATATGAAACCATCTAGTGCTAGCTTTTGCCGTGTCTGGATGTAAGTCGTAATCTTCCTTCGGGAAGGTGTAAACGACTACGTCACCCATCTGGATTTTTAATGAATGTGTTTTGGCCTCTCGGCCCTTGCATGATTTAGTGTCACACCCACCCCCTTACTAGGCACCCATCTATCTTGCTTTTCCTCTTCCGAGTCATGAGACCTTTTACCGCTCCAACAGGATGCCTGTTGTAACTCGTACTGGTACCTCTACCCAGCAGCCCGAAGCCGGAGCATCCTCTCAGCCAGAGGCAGACCATGACCAGACTCACGACCAAGCTCCACCACCACCTCCTCCAAGCATGGACATGGCTCAGCTTCTCCAAGCTTTCCGAGAGGAACGCCAAGCCAACACTGCAGCTCTTCAGCTGATTGCTCAAGCTGTCGCCAACAACCGCCAGCCGGCGGGGAATGGCAATGGTCGTTCCACGTTGGCAGAGTTCAAGAAGCATGCACCGCCAACCTTCATCGAGACTGCTGAACCCCTGGATGCTAATGACTGGGTCCGTTCCATTGAGGAGATTCTGGAACTAGTCGGATGCACCGAAGATCGCGAGAAGGTGGCTTATGCAGCCCACTGTCTCGGGGGAACCGCAAGAGCTTGGTGGGATGGATTCAAGGTCATGCATGCTGAACAAGACATCACTTGGGTTAACTTCAAGGCAGAATTCCGCAAGGCCCACATTCCTTCTGGAGTCATGGCTATCAAAAAGCGCGAGTTCCGAGCCCTGAAACAAGGAAGTGGCACTGTCAAGGAGTACATGCAGAAGTTCAGTATTCTGTCAAGGTATGCCCCTGAGGATGTCAGCACTGATGCTGCCAAAAGGGAGCGCTTCATGGAAGGCCTTAATCAGACTCTGTAATATTCGCTTGTCGTGTGCGACTGCCCGTCTTTCCCTGACCTGGTGAACAAGGCACTTATGCTTGAAGACAAGCGGCGTGCTTTGGAAGACACTCGCAAGCGCAAGTTGATCAGTAAGGGAAGTTCCAGCAACCAGAAGCCTCGTCCGTGGCAGTCAGCCCTGGGCAAGCCAACCTATCAGCAGCCAAGAGCTCCTGCACCTCGCGCCAATCCTCAGCCTCAGCAGTATGCCAACCCCAGGCCAGCTTTCAACCCCAATACCAATGGTGGCAACAAGATCAACACCCCAAACCAAGTCACTTGCTTTGGGTGTGGTCAGCCTGGACACATCTCCAGGGTGTGCCCCAACAAGAAGCCTGATGCCCCGCGCCCCAATGCGCAGAACCAGGGTCAAGGCCGTGGAATGCCACCAAGGAACCCAGCTCCTCGCAATCCACCGAACTATGGGAAGGGGCGTGTGAATCACGTCACTGCTGAAGAAGCCCAGGAAGACCCGGACGTCGTGCTGGGTACGTTCCTTGTCAACTCAGCACCTGCAACTGTCTTGTTTGATTCTGGAGCAACGCATTCATTTGTCACTCAAAGATTTGCATTAAAAAGTGGCATGACCCCTACACCCCTGAATAACCCTATGGTGGTACAAACCCCCGGAGCCGAGATGAGAGCCAAGATAGGCTGTAAAGGAGTCGGTATTACCATTAACGGTGTAGACTTCCTAGCAGACCTTATCATCCTGATATCGCAAGGCTTGGATGTCATCTTAGGGATGGATTGGCTCAGCAAGCACCAAGGCTTGTTAGACTGTGCCAATCGGACAGTCACTGTGACCAATGACCAAGGTGTAGAAGTCAAGTTTGCCCCCAACTCCTCTTCCGCTCAAGCCGCTAAAGTCAACTGTCTGTCTGAAGTTGGGCTAGACCAAGTACCGGTGGTATGTGAGTATCCTGATGTCTTTCCGGATGAACTACCAGGAATGCCCCCTGACCGTGACATTGAGTTCATCATCGAGCTCGTGCCCGGAGCAGGACCCATCTATAAGAAGCCTTATAGAATGGGGACAGAAGAACTAGCCGAATTGAAGAAGCAGCTAGAAGAGCAGCTAAGGAAAGGATTTATCCGCCCGAGTGCCTCCCCTTGGGGATCTCCTGTTCTGTTTGTGGCAAAGAGGGACGGTACCATCCGCTTATGCATTGACTATCGTTCCCTCAATGAAGTTACAATCAAGAACAAGTACCCACTTCCCAAGATCGAAGATCTGTTTGATCAACTCAGCGGAGCCAAGGTATTCTCCAAGATCGACCTCAGATCTGGGTATTACCAGCTGAAGATCAGACCCCAAGATATTCCGAAGACGGCATTCGTAACCAGATATGGCCTGTACGAGTGCACGGTCATGTCTTTTGGGTTAACCAATGCCCCAGCTTACTTCATGTACCTCATGAATAAAGTCTTCATGGAATATTTGGACAAGTTCGTTGTTGTCTTCATTGATGACATTCTCGTGTTCTCGAAGTCGGAGGAAGAACATGAGCAGCATCTGAGGATGGTCCTAGATAAGCTTCGTGAGCACCAACTGTATGCCAAGTTCAGCATGTGTGAGTTCTGGCTACACAAAGTTGGATTCTTAGGTCATATCTTGAGCGAAGAAGGATTATCTATTGATCCTGCAAAAATCGAAGCTGTGACCTAATGGCAATCTCCAACGACCGTCAAGGAAGTCAGAAGCTTCCTCGGATTAGCGGGCTATTACCGCAAGTTCGTGGAAGGATTCTCTAGCATTGCACGACCAATGACTCAGCTCCTCAAGAAGGATAAGAAGTTCGAGTGGACGCCAAAATGCGAAGAGAGCTTCCAAGAGCTCAAGAAGAGATTGACCACCGCCCCAGTTCTGGCAACACCTGATATTCACAAGGAGTTCGTGATATATTGTGATGCCTCTCGAACCGGATTGGGAAGCATTCTGATGCAAGAAGGCCGCGTCATAGCATACCTCTCCTGGCAGCTACGACCTCATGAGGAGAACTACGCTACTCACGATCTTGAGCTAGCGGCAGTAGTTCATGCCTTGAAGACATGGCGGCATTACCTCCTAGGGAAACGGTGTGAGATTTACACAGACCACAAAAGTCTGAAGTATATTTTCACCCAAAAAGAGTTGAACATGAGGCAGCGGAGATGGTTGGAACTCATCAAAGATTATGACCTCAGTGTTCAGTATCACCCTGGGAAGGCCAACGTGGTGGCCGATGCCTTAAGCAGGAAGGCTTGCTCTTTGAATGTCATTATTCGAGAAAGACAGCCAGCCTTGCTTAAGGAGATCGAACAATTCAGTTTGGAATTGGTTACCCCTTGATTTCTGGATCATTTGGAAGTCAGACCAACCCTGATGGACGACGTCAAGAAGGCTCAAGATGGACACACAAGCATTGAAGGTATCAAGAGGAAGATGAAGATGGGCAAGGCCCCAGAATTCTCCGAAGTCGAGCACGAGATTGTTTGGTACAAAGGTCGTCTCTGCGTACCAAACAACCCCGAGTTGAAGACGCTGATTCTGCAAGAAGCCCACGACACCCCGTATTCCATCCACCCCGGAGGAACCAAGATGTACCAAGACTTGAAGGCACGATTCTGGTGGCACGGTATGAAGAGAGAGATTGCAACCTATGTTGCAAAGTGTGATGTGTGCCAAAAGGTCAAGGCTGAATATCAGCGACCCGCTGGATTGCTTCAACCACTCAAGGTTCCTGAGTGGAAGTGGGATAAAATCGGAATGGACTTCATCACTGGATTACCGAGGTCGAATAGAGGACATGACTCTATCTGGGTCATAGTCGATCATTTGACCAAGGTGGCTCATTTCATTCCTATCAAGACTACCTACTCAGGCAACCAGCTGGCAACTCTCTATATCAACCGAATCGTAAGTCTTCACGGTGTTCCCAAGGAGATTGTGTCAGATCGAGGAACCCAGTTCACCTCAAGGTTCTGGAAGAGATTCCAAGAAGCCTTGGGAACCAAGTTATCTTTCAGCACAGCTTTCCACCCACAGACCGGAGGTCAAACTGAGCGAGTCAATCAGATTCTCGAAGATATGCTCCGAGCCTGTGTCCTGGCATATGGAGCCAAGTGGGAAGACTGTCTCCCTTTTGCCGAGTTCTCCTATAACAACAGTTACCAGTGAAGCCTTCAGATGGCACCATTTGAGGCGTTGTACGGACGCAGATGTCGCACACCCCTCAACTGGTCAGAGACTGGGGAAGGACTAGTCTTTGGACCGGATATTCTCCATGCAGCAGAAGAGCAAGTCCAACTAGTCAGAGAGCGATTAAAGGCAGCCAAGTCAAGGCAAAAGAGTTATGCTGACGCTCGACGCCGAGACATGAGTTTCCGTGTCGGAGATCATGTGTACCTGCGGGTAACTCCTCTGAAGGGAACCAAGCGTTTCCATGTCAGGGGGAAGCCCGCACCAAGGTTTATTGGCCCTTTCAAGATCACCGACCGACGAGGAGAAGTGGCTTATCAGTTGGAACTACCACCTGAGCTATCCGATGTGCACAATGTGTTCCATGTGTCACAACTCCGGAAATGTCTCCAGGTTCCAGACAAGCCCAGTCTCTACAAGGATGTGGATCACCAAGCCATTGATCTGCAGCCTGATTTAACCTACCGCGAGAAGCCCATTCGTATTCTGGACGAAGCAGAACGACGTACGCGGAGCCGTACCATCAAGTATTTCAAGGTCCAGTGGAGCAACCACACCGAAGCAGAAGCAACCTGGGAACGAGAAGACTATCTTAGAACCGAGTTTCCCGACCTCTTTTAAGCCCTAGTTTAGGAATCTCGGGGACGAGATTCTTGTAAGGGGGGTAGGTCTGTCACACCCTGCATTTTGTAACATGTTATTTGTAACTTTGAAGCATGAAAATTTGGACCAGCAAATTTTTTTAGCATCATTTGGCTCTTATTTGGAATTGAGTTTTCTTCATTTGCTTTTTCATGTGCTCATTAAAGTCAACTATGATCTCTTATAGATTTCATCTCCACACCCAAAAACTTCTGCCCAATGATCATGCCAAGTGTTATATAGCAGAATAGTATTTTCTTATAAAATTAATTTGGCCAAAAAGCATTTTATAAATATAGTTTTCCAAAAACCCCTAAATTGAGATTTGCACTGCAAGTACTTGAATAAGGGTGTGAAATTTTTTTCAAAAGGTTTATTTGAGACCTAGTAGTCATAGGACTCCCATAAACCACAAAGGTATAATTTTAAAAGTTATTTTCCTATTTTATTTAAAAGCTTTTTCTTAAGGCCAGAAATGGTCTTTAATAGGGGAAAATTATTTAAGTACTTCAAAAATATTTGCCAAAATTCAGAGAGACTCAGAGGACATATATTGTCCATATATAAGAGTTTCAACACTTGGTCATGTTCAAAATAATGGGCTAAACCCTCTAAAACCCTTTCTGGATATTTCAAGCTTTTGAAATATTTACAAAGGAATTTTTCTCCAAAAATTCCAGGGAAATTCTATCATGTCATATATGACATATCTGATGATCTTGCAAAGCCTCATGCATTGGAGATCAAGAAAACCTCCTCAAACCCCTTCACAACCATTCTGTCCATATTTGAAGTTTGAGCAACTCTACATTGCCAAACTTGTCCAAATGCTCTCAAACTTGGTGCACATGCTAGTATGGCCTAATAAGGCACCTAGACCAAATGGCACAAGATTTGGAATAGAGCAACTTGATCAGATCACCTCAAAACCCCTTCTGTTCAAATGCAAATTTGAACAACTTTACATTACCAACTTTTTATCTGGAGCCTCAAACTTTGTGAGCATGATCAATACCCCAAATGATGATGCTACACCAAGTGGTGCATCAAGGGGAGATGATTAGCTTGACTCAATCAAGATGAAACTGTTTCTGTTGATCTCTAGGGTTCACCAAAGTTACATTGGCTAGTTTCTCCAAACGAGGCCAAATTTGGTGAAGCACCCTATTTTCTCATGTCTTTCAACCCTGTAAAGTGCCATGTCAATTGGACCTCATTTACTTGATCAAACCATGATCAAACACCTTCTGCAGAAATCTTAAAACCCCCATTTTTACCACTTTCACTTTTCTCCATTGCCTCAGCTCTTTACCACAGACTCATGGGGTTACTAGCAAACCCCAGTAACTCCCCCAGCACCTCATCTCCATGATTGGGGGGTGAAACCCCAGCTTTACCTTGCTGTGCACCCATCTTTCACCATTTTTACCAGCACCCTCCCTCTCTCTCTACACCCCAGAGCATCCAATGCCTTAGGGCTATTCTTTACTACTCCCTCTACTCACCAGACACTATTGGGCACGCTGGAATGGACCAAGCCGGCGAGAGCGTGCTGATGCCAGCCATACGCGCGCTCCAGAGCGCGTGAACAGTGTGGCTCACACGCTGGCTCGGGCCAATCGTTGGTCCCCGACCACCTCGAGCCTCCCCCTCGCGCCAGTCGAGGCGCCTCGACGTCCGCAACGTCACCGGCGCTGTCCCCCCTCCTCCTGCGCCCTCCAGTAAGCGTCGCTGCACGCGCACCGGCCGCCCGCTTCGGCCAGTCTTCTGCTCCATACGCGCGCGCCTCCCTGTTGCTCCCCCGCTCCTCCTCTTGCCTCAGCTGGGCGTGGGACTCGTCCAACAACTCCCCTGACTCACTACCACAGCCTCCCGTGCGCTGTAGCGACGAGCCGGAGCTCGCCGGCGCACTGGACCACGGGTCCTCGTCGGGGCCCTATAAATAGGCCTCCCCGAGCTCTTCCAACACCACCACCAGCCTCACCACTCTCCCCTAGTCCCTCCCGCACCCTCAGTTCAACCCCGGAGCGCCTCAGTGCTCGGGATCGACCGGAGCTCCGCCGCGTCGGGCCGCCGGTGATCTCGAGGTACAGGCCTCCCCGGCCCCTCCTTCCGCTCGTTTCTGAACTGCAGCACGCCACTGACTCTTTCCCCTCTCTTCCCCCCTCTGTTCGCAGTCGGAAACGGCCGCTGCAACTGACCTCCGACGAGCCGCCGCCGTCGCACCTCGTCGCCGGCGAACCAGGGCTCCCCGCCGTGCCGCGCTACCACCACTGCAACCGCAACACGTCACTGAGTCCATCCCTACCCTCTGTTGCCGTCGCCGTGGCCGGAGTCGTCGCCGGTGAGCTCGCCGCCGCCGTGACCACGGGGTTAGAGATGACAGGCGGGCCCCGCCTGTCATCCTCCCACCTCTCTCCCCTCCTCTGAGCCACTGACCCACGGGCCCCGCCCGTCAGGTTTGAAACCTGATGTGCGCGTGCGCTGGCTCCGTGCGGCCAGGCCGAGCCGTCTGGGCCGTGCACTGTGGCCACTTCTGGCCCAGTGCACAGGAACCCTTTTCCCTTTTTCTTTTCTGTTAATGTTTCAAGCATTTATGCAGAAAAGAATATTGATCCAAATTAATTATTTCCAACTCCTAAAATCTTGTAATATTCCAACCTATTTAATGGTACTACTTTCATTCAAATCCATGAAACTTTTCTGTACTGTTCAAATTTAAATTCAAATTTGAGCAGTATAACTCCTGTTCAAAAATCAATATATCCTATTCTGCAACTCCAAAACTCCAACTAAGATTTTTCCCCATCTTAGAAAACCCTCCAGTATTTTACAAAAATGAGTTGACATTTTTCTGAGCACTTTGGTTTTTCTGTTCTATTTGTATTCTTATTTTTCCATTATTATTATGCGACGTATAGATCCCGTATTTGACGAGGTTGCTGTGGAAGAAGAAGGAGAAGGACTTGAAGACTTTGAAGACCAAGCCAATCCAGGCAAGCAGCCCTTTGACCATGATACACTTGTTCTCGGAACCCATTTGTTTCCGATGCACAATGATTAAGGTTACGATGGTAACCTAGATGAACCACCACACGATGCATGCTTTATCCTTGATCTTGCCACATGCTAGATAACATGCAAAAAGGTGGCCATGATACTTATATGATGCATGACATGATTTTGATCTTGCTACATACTAGACGACTTGCATATGATAGTGGTTATGGAAAGTGATGCATGAGAAACTTAAACCTCCATGGTTGAAGTCTTTGCATAAAACCCCGTCGGGTGCCATTTATGCCCGAGGGAGGTGATGATAATGAGATTGGGTGACCACTTGATGACGAAGTGGTGTGCCAAGGCAAGTGTGTGTGTTTTTCAAACGGATTGGTTGATGTTGCGACCGTTATTCCAACCATACATGTGCAACCACACTACCCCTTATGGGACGGGGCTTTATTGATTACTTAGGTCGATACTAGCATGGTGCCCGCATTACTAGTGACGGGAAGACTTGAGGTCTTTCCCGGGGCGGGGTCGTGCTTGGATAGGCGACCATGACTGTTTTCACAGGGCACCGGACACACCGTTGGTCCCTTCGGGTACGCGTAAACATTGAATTAGGGCCAGTTCCGTGATCTATTGTTTGTACCCCAAAGGCCGTGTGCCAACGAGTGGACTCTATGTTAGTATCGTCTAAGGAAAGGTAATGACCGGGTGCTTACCCCGGGTACTTGAGGTACCGCGGGTCGTGGATGACACGGAAGTTCCCCGGATCTTGTGGGTAAAGTGTGCAACCTCTGCAGAGTGTCGAACTATTCGAATAGCCGTGTCCACGGTCATGGACAGTTGGGTAACCGCTCTTGGGCTACGTCCAATGTTTGTGAAACCATGCGTGTGTGTGTGTGAGTCAAGGTGGTGACTTGACTCGATGAAGCGAAACATATCCATGTTGATGTCGGTAACCTGTTCTCGAGGTTACACGAGGTTATTGATGCATATGCTTGATGACAACATTTTGTTCTAGCCTCCTGCTAGATTGTTCATTATTCTTCAATTGCATTATTACTTGAACCACATCATGGGTTGCTTGCGAGTACATTCAAAGTACTCATTGGCTTGCCACTGGTTATTTAATTGGCCAGGCATGGAAGAGCAGGATTATGAGGAAGAGTTCTTTGGAGACGACCATGCGAACTAGGACGCTATCCCAGTCAGAATGCCTGTAGGGTTAAGGCAGATGGCATGGGTTCTACCCGTTTTATCGAAGACTTCCGCTACTTGAGTTATTTGCTATTCAGCCCGTGAGGCTCTATCTATGTAAGACTTGGTCATAATGGCCTTAATTCGTGTAAGACTATTTGTATGGATGTAAGACTCTTGTTATTTTAGTTTCTGTGTGTTCAGTGAGCATTGATCTCTGGGATCACTGTACACGTGCAATCGGTGATCTCGACTTCCAAGTCGGGGTCCCCACAGCGGCGGAATGCTCGGTCGTGTATTCCGGCTCTTCTGGGTCTTCCTCCTTGTCTTCATCTGTCTGGGCCCCCTTGTCACTTGAGGGTGTGGGGGAGTGGAGGAGTTGGATACGACGGTGCTTCGTTGGTGGTGAAGGGAAAAGCTTGCGATATTCCCTTGCCGTCATCCGGCGTCGCCGAGGTGGTTCTTCATCCTTGGAAGATACGTCTTCGGAGGGCCTTCCGCCTCGATATGCGATAGCGGACTGTCCAGAAGGTGCTCCTTCCTTCTTGATCCTATTTGTCTTCTCTTGTGCTCGACGAAGAAGTTCCTTGGTCTTGTGAAGTTCTTCTCGGAGCTTCATTGATTCCGCTGCCAAATCTTGTGCCAAACTGTCGGCACATAGACTGAAGTAGGTCTGGAATTGAGGTGAGAGTCCTTCCTTCAGTGGAGGGGCTAGTGCGCTGCTTTCGTCTTCACCTTCCTTCCGGTAAGGCAAGAAGCTGGTCGTCATCTTGGTTGCCATCTCCGGAAGAAGCTCGCGGAGACGGGTTAGTGCCTTGAGTGCAGCAGCCTCGACAGCGAGAGGTAAGGTTGCCATCTGGGGTCCCTCGAAGAACCAACTTGTGGGAGGATCGTTTGCCTTCACGATCACTTCCACATGGTACTCCACCTCAGTGTCGCTAACCCAATGCTCAAGGTAGGTGAGGATGGGCGCTCAGTGGAACTGGCACTCCTGGAGGCTATCCTCGAGAAGCAGGGGAAACCCAATGGTCAGGTGCTCTTCAGGTACAGCGGCCATCTACAAAGGTGGAATAGGAGAGGTTAATAAGCTGATGAAATCACAGGTTCAGAAAAGGAGAGAGGTTCAGAAGGTTTTTGAAAAGGGGGTCTCAACTAACTAACGCCCATGCTAAATAAGGCTTCCTACAGTCAGGATGGCTCTGATACCAGCTCTGTGGGGACCCCGACTTAGAAGTCGAGATCACCGAATGCACGTGTACAGTGATCCCAGAGCTCAATGCTCACTGAACACACAAAAGCTGAATAACAAGAGTCTTACATCCATACATACCGTCTTACACAAATTAAGGCCATTATGGCCAAGTCTTACATAGATAAAGCTTCAAGGGCTGAATAGCAAATAACTCAAATAGCGGAAGTCTTCGATGATAAGTAGAACCCATGCCATCTGCCTTAACCCTACAGGCATTCTGACTAGGATAGCGTCCTAGTTCGCATGTTCGTCTCCAAAGAACTCTTCTTCATATTCCTGTTCCTCCATGCCTGGCCAATTAAATAACAAATGGCAAGCCAATGAGTACTTTGAATGTACTCGCAAGCAACCCATGATTTGGTTCAAAGTAACAATGCAATTGAATAACAATGAGCAATCTAGCTATGAGCTAGAACAAATATTCTACCATCAAGTATATGCATCAATAAACTCACGTAACCTCGAAGACAGGTTACCGATATCAACGTGAATATGATTCAACTTGACGAGTCAAGTCACCACCTTAACTCATCACACACACAAACTTTCACCGATGTAGTAAAATTCTGGACATAGTTTAAGTAGCACCACCCAACTGTCCATGACCGTGGACACAGCTATTCGAATAGTTTCACACTCTGCAGAGGTTGCTCACTTTACCCACAAGATCCGGGAAGCTTTCGTGTCACCCACGATCCCGCAGTACCTCAAGTACTCGGGGGAAACACCTGGTCATTATCTTTCCTTAGACGACACTACCATAGAGTCCACTCGTTGGTACACGGCCCTCGAGTACAAACAATAGATCACGAGACTTGCCCTAATTTCAATGTCACGCGTACCCGAAGGGACCAACAGTGTGTCCGGTGCCCTGTGAAAACAGTCATGGTCGTCTATCCAAGCACGACCCCGTCCCGGGAAAGACCTCAAGTCTTCCCGTCACTAGTAATGTGGGCACCATGCTAGTATCGACCTAAGTAATCAATAAAGCCCCGTCCCATAAGGGGTAGAGTGGTTGCACATGATTGGTTGGGACGATAGTCACACGTAAATCTAATCCATTATTTCACCCATGCACAAGATCTTTACCGGCACATCACTTCTTCCTCAAGTGATGACCTAACATCAACATCACCCTCGGGCATTAGGGGCACCCGATGGGGTTTATGAAAAAGTTTCAACCACGAAGGTTCATGTCATACATGCATCACTAAGCATCACTACTAACCATTTGCATGACATCTAGCACATAGCAAGATCATGAGTAAGCAGGCTTCATGTGGTGGTTTCAAACTAGGTCACCACCATAACTCTATCATCATGCATCGGAAACAAACGGGTTCCGAAGAACAAGTGTATCATGGTCAAAGGGCTGCTTGCCTGGATTGGCTTGGTCTTCAAAGTCTTCAATTCCTTCTCCACCTTCTTCTTCAGCGACTTCGTCAAATACGGTATCTATACGTCGCATAATAACAACGGAAAAATAAGGCCACAATGAAAACAGAAAAATCAAAGTGCTCAGAAAAATGTCAACTTATTTTTGTTAAATACTAGAGGGAAAACTAAGATGGAAAAAATTCATAGTTGGAGTTTTGGAGTGACAGAATGGAATCTAAGGATTTTTGAACAGGTGTTTTATTTCTCAAATTTGAACAGAACATAAAAGTTTCATGGATATGTGTGAAAGTGACACCATTAAATAGGTTGGAATATTACAAGATTTTAGGAGTCGGAATTAATTTATTTGGACAATTATTCATCTCTGTAAAATTATTTGAAGTATTTACAAAAAAGAATAAAAAGAAACAGCCCTGTGCCACTGGGCCAGAGTGGCCACAGTGCACGGCCCAGGGCGAAGAGCCCAGCCGCTCGGGCGCCAGCGCGCGCACGTCAGGATTTCAAACCTGACGGGCGGGGCCCGGCGGTCAGCGACTGTGAGGGGAGGGAGAGGACGGTGAGGATGACAGGCGGGGCCCGCCTGTCATCTTCAACCTTGCTGCCACGGCGACGGCGAGCTCACCGGCGGCGAATCCGGGCACGGCGGGGCAAACGTAGGGCAGGGATGGACTCATCAGCGAGTCGCGGATGCAGTGGAGGTGGTGCGACTCACCGGGGAGGCCTGGTTCGCCGGCGGCGAGGTGGGACGGTGGAGGGTCGTCGGGAGGTTGCTGGCTAGCTCGTTTCCGGCAGCTGCAGAGGGGGAAAAGTGAGGGGAAAGCATCAGTGGGGCGCGGTGGTTCCAAATCGAGCGAGAGAAGGGGCGGAGAGGGCCTGTACCGCGAGATCTCCAGCTGCCCGACGCGGCGGAGCTCCGGTCGATCTCGAGCACTGACGCTCTCCGGGGATGAGTGAGTGGTGCTGGAGTGACACTGGGGAAGAGGGGAGGCTGATGGTGCCGTTGGAGAGGCTCGGGCGAGCTTATATAGCCGAGCCCACGGTCCACCGTGGACTCGTGCGCCGGCGAGGTTGCAGACAAGGCCACAGGCTGTGCTGGTGCTGGTGTTTGAGTCGGGGAGGTTTGTGGACGAGTCCTACGCCTATTAGAGGGGAGAGGAGGAGCGGGGGAAGCTCCAGACAGCGCGCGCGTGTGAGGCCGGCGAGTGGATGCTGCGGGCAGCCAGCGCGCGTGCGAAGGCGGCCACTGGAGGGCGGAGTAGGAGGGGGACGGCGCCGGGGGAGGTTGCGGACGTTGAGGGGCATGGACTAGCGCGAGGGGAGAGCTCTGGAGCGGCCTAATTGCATGCCATGGCATGCCATTGGCCCTCTGGGCGTGTCCGCCGTGTCTGGGGGGTTTAGGGTGATGTAATCAGCTCGGCTGTGGCATTGGATACTCTGGATGATCAAGGAGAGAGAGAGGAAGCTGGTAACTTGGTGAATTCTGGCTGTCCAGCAAGGTGAACTAGGGTTTTCACCCCTCAATCATGGAGTTGTGGATATGGAGGAGTTACTGGAGGTAGATAGTAACTAGATGAAGCTGTGGTAGAAATTTGAGGCCAAGGTAAATAGTAAAAAGGGTCAAGATGGTAGTTTTGGTAAAATAGCAGAAGGTGTTTGACCAAGTTCTGGTCAAGCAAATGATCTCCACTTGCCATGACACTTAACAGGATTGAATGTCATATGGAAATAGGGTGTTTCACCAAATTTGGGCACATTTGAAGAAACTAGCCAATGTAACTTTGGTGAACCCTAGAAATCAATAGAAATGGCTTCATCTTGTTTGAGTCAAGCAAATCATCTCCCCTTGATGCGCCACTTGGTGTAGTTTCATCATTTGGGGTATTGATCATGCCCACAAAATTTGAAGCACCAGATAAAAAGTTGGTAATGTAAAGTTGTTCAAATTTGCATTTGAACAGAAAGGGTTTTGGGGTATTATGATCAAGTTGCTCTACTCCAAATCTTGTGCCATTTGGTCTAGATGCCTTATTAGGCCATTCTAGCATGTGCACCAAGTTTGAGAGCATTTGGACAAGTTTGGCAATGTAAAGTTGCTCAAACTTCAAATATGGACAGAATGGTTTTTGAGGGTTTTGAGGATGTTTTCTTGCTTCCCAAGGCATGGGACTTGGCAAGATCATCAAATATGTCATATATGACATGATAGAATTTCCCTGGAATTTTTGGAGAATAATTCCTTTGTAAATATTTCAAAAGCTTGAAATATCCAGAAAGGGTTTTGGAGGGATTAGCCTATTATTTTGAACATGACCAAGTGTTGAAACTCTTATATATGGACAATATATGTCCTATGAGTCTCCCTGAATTTTGGCAAATATTTTTGAAACACTTAAATAATTTTCCCCTATTAAAGACCATTTCTGGCCTTAAGAAAAAGCTTTTAAATAAAATAGGAAAATAACTTTTAAACTTATACTTTTGTGGTTTCTGGGAGTCCTATGACTACTAGGTCTCAAATGTACCTTTTGAAATAATTTTCTCACCCTAAATCAAGTACTTGCAGTGCAAACCTTAATTCAGGGGTTTTTGGAATACTAAATTTATAAAATACATTTTGGCCAAATTATTTTCATAAGAAAATACTATACTGCTATATACACTTGGCATGATCATTGGGCAGAAGTTTTGGGTATGGAGATGAATTCTACAAGAGGTAATAGTTGACTTTAATGAGCACATGAAAAGCATAGGAAGAAAAACTCAATTCCAAATAAAAGCCAAATGATGCCAAAAAATTTTGCTGGTCCAAATTTTCATGCTTCATTGATGCAAATAACATGTTACAAAATGGAGGGTGTGACACATTCATTTTCTTTCATATGTGATGATATGATCATACCCATGAGTGCATGAGGTAGACCCCTTGCTGTGAATAATTAATATGCACGACTGTGATCCCCCTCGTATGCCTTCCATGCCTAACGGAAGAAAGCCGCGAAAGTCGTTGTCTTGTGTGGACATGAGCTTGTTACTAGCTGCTCATCGGGACGGTGGAGTCCGGTATGGCTTGGTGAGGCATGACGGGCGGTGATTCTGACTGTTGTTGTGGAATATATTGGTTATGATAATCATACCGGTGATGCTTGAAACCTCCTAAGTCGACCGTAGATCGAGTCTTGTACCAGTAACCCCATACTCGTTTTGTACTACCACTTGTCCCTGCTACAGGCAGGGTACGATTCAGTAAATTTTCGACCCCTATTCTAGCACACACCGTATAGAGAGGCCATGGTGGAAGATACCGGCTGCATCCGGTAGGCAGGCCACCTAGTCCGGGGGCATGGGTAATTTGGTTGAAGCCGAATGGGATAGCCTCCCCAGTTTTTCGCGCGTTATAAATTTTGTGATCCCATGCTAGTATAGGATGTAGCCTCCCCACTTAGAGTTTGGCTTAACAAGTGTCGTGGGTGATTCCAGACACCGGTAAGTTAGGCTAGTGTGTTCGGTCAGGTGTGTCTTCAAATTAAAAGACCGTAGGCGGAATTAGTCCAGATGGACTAAAGGAATCCGTTATTCGTGGGTAAAGAGTACACTCTCTGCAGAGATTAAATCTGTTTGAATAGCCGTGTCCCTGGGTTAGGACTACAGTCTGGGATGGGTCAAGTGCCGGTCTTAGCGTCGGTCTTCGGAGGAGGAACCACTAAACAGAACATGGATCATGACTTGTGACCTTTGATGTCTGTTACTATCATTATTGTTATGGACTAACCATTATGTATTTGAGTTATTGATTATCCCTGGGATGGTTCTACCTCCTGGATATTCACTTGTTATTTATCTTTCCTTATAAGCCCTTTACGTGGTGTCGCTCAGACGCCCGACTGTGGCATGTTTGTTATTTGTTTTCCTCATAAGCCCTTTATGTGGTGTCGTTCAGACGCCCAACTGTGGCATGCTTGTTATTTGTTTCCCTTATAAGCCCTTTATGTGGTGTCGCTCAGACGCCCGACTGTGGGATGCTTGTTATTTGTTTTCCTTATAAGCCCTTTATGTGGTGTCGCTCAGACGCCCGACTGTGGCATGATCGCTATCTAATTTATTATCACTCCCTGATTGCATATGCATTTTGATACAAACGACCTACCTGCAATATGGACTGTCATATCATAATTAACATAGTGATCATCAATTATTCTCGAGCTTGATTATATTTCACCCGTGTTCATAATGTTTGCGAGTACATTCAAAGTACTCACTGGCTTGTCCCTGGCTATTGTCTTGGCCAGATTTCTTGCATGGAGAGGAGCGTTGCGATGCCTACCCGGGACCTATGCAACGGTGATAGCAGCCTCGCGAAGATAAGAGTTACCTGGTCAGCTGTTCCCATGGGAAATGGAGTCCCACAAACGCCGACGTGTCACATACCGCTTCCGCCATCAGCCACTAGAAACCTTGTGTTGTACTTAGAGACCAGAATGGTATTGTACTATATATTTTGTATTTTTTCTTGGATTTTCTGTATCAAGTGGTGACTCATCAGCTAACAGTAATCCTGGGGCTGATGAGCACAAGGGCCATTTCTGGGGAAATTAATACCCCGAAAACCGGTCCTGACAACCTTGGTATTAGAGCCAGGCTGACCATTGGCTAATCCTATCTTAGCCATGTCAAAAACCTAGGTTAACCACCCCACCAGACCATATCCTAACCCCGGCCAAGCTTCTCACGTAAGGAACCAACACAATGGGCCGACACCTTTGGCAGTCGGTGCCCAACCTATCAGCCTAGCCTGTCGATCATGCGCCAGTGACCGACGCCTAAACAGTTCCCTCTGCAAGCATGCGAAGGAAGACTCCGTCCCCTTTCCTATAAATAGGGCACGCTAGCCTCAAACCCAACACAGCACAACCTCTACCCCAGACCGAGCTAAAATTCTAGGACCCATTGTTCACAACGAAACCACAGCAACCAACCTTGGAGGTTTTGTGACTGTGCTCGCAAACCTCACCCGTCGTGCCTTTGCGTTAGAGGAGCCCCTAGAATATGTTGTGTACCAAGAATCCATGGGAGGTGAAAGCCGTCAATTCTGGGCCACTGTACACATCTACGGTAGGGGTCTGTCGCCAGAACGCCCCTACAGGTTCACCGGAAGGACAACTTCCTTTGAGCCACAAGCTATCCAACTAGCCACTCGAGAGGTTATAGTTCAACTCCGGCACCTGTCACCCAGAGTTAACTGTCGCTCATTCTATTACTACCCCAGCCGTGATGGGTATGGTAGGCCACCCCGAGTTGCCAGCGGACACCACGAGACAGATCCTGCATTATTGCATCTGGTGCGCTATGTTAGTGTGCTAGAGGAACTGTTCGATCAAATCACTCTTGATCTAATCGCAGCTCGTGGAGAACTGATTCGCCGAGCCCCGGCAAGAGGAGGAGACGAGTCCGGCACCGACAACCCAGTCATGTTGTTCGGACAACCGATCGAGTCCTTGAGGTCAGCCCCGGTCGTTGACCAGAATGCCTTGGTGTCTCCAGAAGTGATGCGTTCCCTGTTTAGGGCGCACTCCAACGAGATCGTGGCCAACAATCCCCGCGAGGGCCATCATGACAGCCCTGACCCTGCAGCCCCTCAGCCACCTCCAGCCAACACCGACAGTGAAGCCCTTGGAGAAGCTTCAGCGTCCACAAGGCAAGGCCGCTTGGATATAAACAAGGTTGATTGAATCGCTCGAGTAGTACCAAGCCTTACCTTGTCCGTGCCCTGTTGTAGTATGACCTGTATTTCCATATGTATATACGGTTTACTTGTGCGCCCTTGTCCTTATAACAGCCATGCATAGATATGTAGGCGTGCAAATGCTTTTTTTAAATCCGGGTGTAACTTCCAAAGCACCACGCCGACAACTCCTATAGTAAACACGTCACTTTGCGAGACGTGTGTATCTGTAGCATTGACCCCGACCCCGTAAAGCGGAACCAACAAAATAGCTTCCTCTCACCGTGATTTTTTTACCAGCCCAGTTGCTATATAAAAAGCCACCTCGTGACCTTGCCAAGCATCCCTCACCTGGTGCACTACTCTCACAGCCATTTCCTTCGCCATGCCAATCCCTAGTTTTTATCTGAGAACCCCAGATGCCTCCCCAGGTAGCTTCGTCAAGATATTGTGGGATTTTACCTGCAGTACCATAAGTGCTACCCGTCCACCTCAGTATGAGCTGCTCAAATCGAGGATCACACCATCCACCTCGAAATATTGGGCAGTGGTACACATCCCTCCCGCAAACCCAAACCAAGACCCAACAGAGGTTTCCTTCATGGGGAAATCTATGCCAACTCCGCAGATGGCCATAGAAGCTGCCGCGTATGAAGCGCTTGCTCGCCTTTGATTCGCGGTGCCCTATGCCAGCGAACGGGGGTATTATTACTTTCCGAGCCGTGCAGCGCCTGGAGAAGAAACATCTTTTCCTGGTGGGCGAATAGAGAGAGACCCAGTGCTGGCCAACCTTATGTAGTATGTCATCGCGCAAGAGCGTTTGACCCAGCGGATAATGGGTTATCTCCAGAGCATCGCCGATTTAAATCCTGGGATCGCCATCGGCAGACCACTGAGGCCCGGGCAGGAGAAGCACATTCACTGAATAGTCAACCCGCTCCCGCCGATAGAAGAAGAGTGTCCCCCAGCACTAGATACTTTTTCCCAGGACCCTGTCCATTTACCATTTCTATTTTAGACGTCACTGCTATGTTAGTGTCCCAGCATTTATTTAGGAGCTGCCTCTTGTACGTGTCATCCTAGAGTTGTGTGTCGTGTCATGTAATAATTGTTTCCATTTTATGGAGTAGTTGCACTGCTGATAATTCTTGATTTAACTATTTTTTGCGCTAAGTAAAAACCTGGAGTGGGATTTCATTTATTTCTCTTTCCTGAGTTGTTGCAACATATCTCTCTGCATAACATAGATATTTTATTTTCTCGCGCAACACCGCAACAACAAACTTGCAACTCCGGCCACTTCACACAATACACTAATTTACTAATCCACGTACACCTGCTACATCTAATTGATCACCTCTCTAGTGCACCACAGTCTCGTGAGGAGAAACTCGTGGGAGATTATTCAGGCGCTAGTTGCCTTCCGCACCCTAACAGCCGTTAGCACCCGACACCGATGCCTAATCCTCATGATCGCCGCCGCCATGAAGAGCTAGCACTCGAGCAGCAGCGTCACGATGATCGTCGAGGATCATCGCACACAAGAGCACGGATAGCCCCAGCAATGCCGCCAGCCCTCCGCACACTAGGATCATGCACCAGTCCGGCATCACCTCCGCCATTAGAGCCTCGACCCGAGCTCCTGCAAACTCAAATGGAGGAGAGGGAAGGAAGAGAAGAAGCGAGGCCAGGTGTGAGGAGGAAGAAGGAGCACCTCGGTCATTTTATAGCTCGAGATCGGTGTACGGTGGGCGGAGTCCACCAGCGCCGCTCGTCGCTCGACCGCCGGTGTTCGGAGGCGAATCCGCGAGCAGTGCCGACAGCACGCTGGCCCGCGAGGTGAGTGCACGCTGCACCGGCAGCTAGCACGCCGCGCACTACCGCAGTACGGCCTATATGCCCTAGGCGCTAGACGTCGCCGGTGGAGAAAGCGCGGGAAAGCGCGCGAGAGAGAAGGAGAAGAGAGAGCCGGAGGTAGAAGAAGAGACTGACAATGGGCCCGGGGCCCACCTGTCAGCCAGAGAGAGCACTGTGCTCTCGGGTGCGACCAGCGTATTCTAGAAATTTAGAAAGATATTATTTCTAAATTTACTATAGCCCGGAGTAGAAATATCTCGTTTTCCACGACCGTAGATTTTTCCACGCAACGCTAGTATTTCACACTACAGTTTACACCACTTATTGCACATTCACTTTAGCAGCATTTTATTGCATTAACAGGATGGTTATATTTGGTGAAATCTTGTTGTGACAGTAGAAGTTCTTTTTATAACAACTTTTAGCAAATCTCGAGGAAGAGATTTTTTCTTAAGGGGGGTAGTGTTGTAACACCCAAAATTTTTAACCCTTGTTTTATTAATAAAAATTTGACCAGGAGTTCTACTTTTCTTTTTCTGGGTTTTCTTTGATTGTCAGAACCTCCTTTCTTTTGATACTATGGAGTTTTGCCCTAGTGAAATTTTTTAGTATGTTGTTTGGACTTGATTGCCCTAACCAAGCAAAACAATCTCTCTATCAGTAGGTTCTTTTGCATTATTATTTCTCCCTAAGCTTGATCAATTAAAGTGATTTTCATCTGTTTTAAAGCTCTGTTTGCATTGCAACCCTTTGATGGAATTATTCAAAAATTCCAAAAAAAAATTATGGATGTCATGTGAAGCCCCTAAATCTCTTTTATGCAAAAACCCTTGGGTGTTCTTTGGAAAAGTTGAGCTAAACATCCTCTTTTGCTCTCTGGTCCAGATTGTCACTTTCTACTACAACCCTAATCTAACTTGCTCTTTTAACCATGAATTTTCTCCTGCTTGTAGTCCTTCCTACAAAAACCTTCAGTCCAGGAGATTGGAGCATTTGGATCATCTTTGGTCCATGCAGTTATGCCCTTTTCCTTCTGTCCAGAACTGGAGTTTTGCAAAACTTGCACTAACAAGTTTCTGAGATTGGCCAACTGACCTTACCACCCTCTTTATCATCCAAAGAGACCCCAACCTGGAGTTTTTGGCCACCCCAAGATATGCCTAGAGGCTCCTGGCATTCTGTCAAACACCTTGCGTGCATGGTCAGTTTTGACATAGTTTCTGGTTTGTGCATTGGACCAGCTTGCTTTGTCTAACCAGAATGTCCACTAAGTTCCTAGCTAACCCTAATCCAGGCCTGCTAATCCCCAGCCTCTCCTATGCCCTCGAGCACGCGCTGGCATTTCATCGAGCACATGGTGTGCGTGCGCTGGGCGCACCCAGAGCGTGCATTTTGCACGTGCGTGTGCCCGAGCCGTCGCGTCGCGCCCCTGGCCCTAGCTCGCCTGCAGAGCCACACCTCGGCCTCATCCACTCACCAGGATACTCCAAGTTCCCCCTGGATCTCCACAGCGCCACCGTCAAGTCGGCCATGGCGGCTATCGGCCGGCCACAGTGAGCTCCTAACCCGGACAGCGCCGCCCGAGCCAGACACGTGCGCTAGCTACCCTCTGGAGCAGTCTGAGCTCATCCGCAAGCTTGTCCGCAAGCGCTCGTCGCCGCCACGTCCCCCTGCGGCTACAGAATGGCGGTCGCCGACGATCCTATCCACGGCCGCCGCGAACCGACATGGTTGCGCTATAAGTAGGGGCCCCCGAGCTTGTTTGAGCCCTCAGGCAGCCTCAGGCCACCCCCATAGTGCTCCCCTAGCCCGCAATCGCCAGGGGAAGGCCGTCCTCTCCATCTCCGGTTAGCCCGGCCGCCGCCTCGTTCCGGTCCATTCCGACAGATCCAACGCCTCCCCTGCCCCCCGACTCCACCGTTCGACTCCAATTGATCATGCGGAGTTGCCCAGCCTCTCTAACGCATCCAGAAACCACCACAGGCCGAGCCCCTAAATCCACCGAAGCCTCCTCCGCCGCGGAGCTCGCCACCGGCGACTCCCTCCACCCCCGACGACCCAATGACCATCGGGAGGACCGACCCGGTCTGGCGGGTACATGCCTGCCCTCGGATGTCCTCGAGGAGCCACTGTTCGCCGGCGAGCATCGCCGGAGTCCCGCCTCCGCTCGGCAGAGGAAGAGGAGGGAGAGGCGACTGGTCAAACCTGACCAGTGGGCCCCGTGGACCCACTGTCAGTGACACAGCCCCGCCTCCACGTGTTTTAAGTGAAAGCATAAAGTCTCAAGTACGTCTCCCCCGCATCGAATACGCATTCTACCTCGAAACGTTTTCTTTTAAAAGCTGAGTTTGACTGAAACTTTGACTGGCTACAACTTTTTAATTATAAATCCAAATGAATTGATTCCTTTTCTGTTGTTCCTCAAAATTGGTCTAGTTTATTTTCATATTTATTTGAAAATTTTCCAGACAACTTTTTGTGCTGTTTTGAAACTATGTATTGATTTCATATTGTTTCAAATAGGATTTTGAAGAGGGAGGAAAACTTCCAAAAAGTTTTGTAATGCACTTTACCTCCCCACTACTTGAAGGCAAGCACTTTTGCACCCTGGTCCAATGCATGTGGTTGTCGTTGATACGATTGCAACGATATGGATGCATTCATTTTCTTTCATATGTGATGATATGATCATACCCATGAGTGCATGAGGTAGACCCCTTGCTGTGAATAATTAATATGCATGATGGTGATCCCCCTCGTATGCCTTCCTTGCCTAACGGAAGAAAGCTGCGGAAGTCGTTGTCTTGTGTAGACACGAGCTTGTCACTAGCTCCTCGTCGGGACGGTGGAGTCCGGTATGGCTTGGTGAGGCATGACGGGTGGTGATTCCGACTATTGTTGTGGAATATATCGGTTATGCTAATCATACCGGTGATGCTTGAAACCTCCTAAGTCGACCGTAGATCGAGTCTTGTACCAGTAACCCCATACTCGTTTCGTACTACCACTTGTCCCTGCTACAGGTAGGGTACAGTTCAGTAAATTGTCAACCCCTGTTCTAGCACACACCGTACAGAGAGGCCATGGTGGAAGATACCGGCTGCATCCGGTAGGCATGCCACCTGGTCCGGGGGCATGGGTGTTTCGGTTGAAGCCGAAGGGGATAGCCTCCCCAGTTTTTCTCACGTTATAAATTTTGTGATCCCATGCTAGTCGAGGTTGTAGCCTCCCCACTTAGAGTTTGGCTTAATAGGTGTCGTGGGTGATTCCAGACACCGGTAAGTTAGGTTGGTGTGTGCGGTCAGGTGTGTCTTCAAATTAAAAGATCATAGGCGGAATTAGTCCAAATGGACTAAAGGAATCCGTTATTCGTGGGTAAAGAGTACACTCTTTGCAGAGATTAAATCTATTCAAATAGCCGTGTCCCTGGGTTAGGACTACAGTCTGGGATGGGTCAAGTGTCGGTCTTAGCGTCGGTCTTCGGAGGAGGAACTACTAAACAGAACATGGATCATGACTTGTGACCTTTGATGTCTGTTACTATCATTATTGTTATGGACTAACCATTATGTATTTGAGTTATTGATTATCCCTGGGATGGTTCTACCTCCTGCATATTCACTTGTTATTTATCTTTCCTTATAAGCCCTTTATGTGGTGTCGCTCAGACGCCCGACTGTGGCATGTTTGTTATTTGTTTTCCTCATAAGCCCTTTATGTGGTGTCGCTCAGACGCCCGACTGTGGCATGCTTGTTATTTGTTTTTCTTATAAGCCCTTTATGTGGTGTCGCTCAGACGCCCGACTGTGGCATGCTTGTTATTTGTTTTACTTATAAGCCCTTTATGTGGTGTCGCTCAGACGCCCTACTGTGGCATGATCGCTATCTAATTTATTATCACTCCCTGATTGCATATGCATTTTGATACAAATGACCTGCCTGCAATATGGACTGTCATATCATAATTAACATAGTGATGATCAATTATTCTCGAGCTTGATTATATTTCACCCGTGTTCATAATGTTTGCGAGTAAATTCAAAGTACTCACTGGCTTGTCCCTAGCTATTGTCTTGGCCAGATTTCTTGCATGGAGAGGAGCGTTGCGACGCCTACCCGGGACCTATGCAACGGTGATAGCAGCCTCGCGAAGATAGGAGTTACCTGGTTAGCTGTTCCCGTGGGAAATGGAGTCCCACAGACGCCGACGTGTCACAGACCGCTTCCGCCATCAGCCACTAGAAACCTTGTGTTGTACTTAGAGACCAGAATGGTCTTGTACTACATATTTTGTATTTTTGCTTGGATTTTTTGTATCAAGTGGTGACTCGTCAGCTAACAGTAATCCTGGGGCTGATGAGCACAAGGGCCTTTTCTGGGGAAATTAATACCCCGAAAACCGGTCCTAACACTACTACTCCAACTCCGAAGATACTCAAGATGAAGGTGTTGCCGGAATTTCTCTTGTGTCAACCAACTCCTATGACATATTTGACTCACCAAATGAAGGAATTGGAAGATGCTTCATGGCTAATGGCCCTAAGGTTTCACACCCTGAGTATCTTGATTTCAATAGTGATGAAGATTACTTGCTAGGATATGATGATTTACTTGTTGGTAGCAATAGTGATGAAACTTTTGATGAAAACTATGATGAAATTGCTATTAATCATGCTATACAAGATAAAACGAATGTCAATGATAAGGAGAAGATTGAGCGTCTAACTAAAGAATTAAACTCTCTTAAGTTAGCTCATGAAACTACCTTGGAAAATCATCGAGAACTTTTAAGGACTCATGAGAAGTTACTCTTTGAAAAGCTCAACCTTGAGCAAGAGCATGAGTTCCTAAAAGCAATCAATGATGATCTTCGCAAGAAAAGTTCTTCTTTCATTGCCAAACATTTACTCTTGTCTACTTACATGCCACAAGTAAAATCTAGCAACAAGAATAGGAAAGATTCTTCCTCTAGTAGTAACAACAATCATGCTAAATCCAATGATGTTGCTTCCAGTAGTTCTCTTGATTCCACTAATGATTCTCTTAGCCAAGTTACACTTGAGCAAGAAAATAGCTTATTGAAGGGAATCATAGAGAAAGGTGTTTACAAGAGCCTTGCCGGGAGTAAGCAATTTAAGGAGATTGTACGCAAGCAAGGAAGGCACCGGAAGAATCAAGGTGTTGGTTTTGAACGAATGTTCAATGGCAATGGAGTTGAGTGGGAGGAAGATCAATACCCCAAGACGAAGTTTGTTCCTCAACAAGAGAAGTATGATCCTACTTCTTTTCAAGGGACACAAGCACAAGATGATCTTCCACCACAAGACCACAAGCTAAAGGGCAAGGACAAGCTTCAAGAAGAGATTGGTGCATTTGAAGAAGTTCCTAAGGCCTTGGTCAAGTGGGTTCCCAAGACTACTTCAAGTTCTACTCCATCAAGTATGACTACAACTCCAAGGATTCCCATCAAGCTGGTGTGGATCCGGAAAAATAAGAACTAGAAAGTTCTTGAGGGTGACTCCGCCAACATACTTCACTCATATCATTTTGGCGAGGACAAGTGCAAACAACTTCCATATCTTGCACTAGTTCAAGGATTCACAAACCCTCTTGTTGGTAAGACAAGGGACAAGGTAACCTAATGCTTTCATGGACATCATCATGTGTGCCATTCACTCTATGTCTATGGATATCCTTGTTTGTTCCTTGTGGGACTAACCCGTGAAGGTATTGAAAGTGCAACTCACTCCAATGGATTGCTCCAAATGATCTACATCAACATTGAGCATCTACATCTTTAACACCTACATGAAGTCATCATCGACAAAACCCAAGGTTAGTTCATCCCTCTTAGGGGGGATATCACATCTAGGGGGAGCTTTACTCTAATCAATTGAGCTAAAGCAACTCTAATGATGTGAACACTACAATGATTTATGTAAAAGTGGTAACCCCACTTGTGCTTAAACGCTGAGTATGACCTATGATCAAATGTTCTCATTTGACTCCTAAGTCAATATACTCATATATAGATGACCTAGTCATCGCCAATTGCTTGATAGATGCTAGAATGGTTGTGCACACTTTGCCACATATTTCATTCGCTATCTTATTTTGTGAGCATGTTGACTGCATATTTTTCTCATTCGAGGACATCCATTTGTTTCTTTGATTGTTTGGCTCATTTTCTCTTTTGCCAAATGGATGGACAAGAATGCGTAAGAAAGACCCTCTAACGATCTATGCTTTTCTCGTCTCAAACTCTATTCATGCTACATCACAAAGTTTGATCAAGTCAGATTCGAACCACTCTGTGTGAGGAGCACTCGAAGTGCCCGATTCGTCATAGACTTAAACTTCCAAAACCTCTTTGTGCATTTCGGTATGACCGAGTCCCCCATTTCGGTCACACCGAGTTCACTAAGTTGATCTATGTTTTGAATCTTGGTGCAACCGATTTTAACTTTTGGGTCACACCGAGTTGCAGTAACTGCTAGCAGTTTTGCATCTCGATGGCACCGAGTCGTTCCACTCGGTCACACCGACAGGGTCGGTTTATATATATAGACTTGTTGAATTTTGGAAAACTTTCCGAAACTCTTCTCGCGCGCATAACCTGCTCTGCCTCATCGGGTCCTCGGATTGTCTCCTCGTCGCCAGTGACCTCCCGCTACTGGTCTTCATCGCCGTCAATGGCAATCTCCACCGTCGTTGCCGCCGTAGCAAGTTCACCGCCGAGTAAGGGTATGAACTTGACACTTTGTGCTATTCTTTAATTCCGATTCGTAGCACATTGCTTTGCCATGATTCTTGCCACATATGGAATCTTCCTATCCAGTAGAAACTCTGTAGAAAGTAGTTTTGATTCGAAAAATTTAGGGTTAGGTCTCCGCAGAACTCATCTCGGATCGACCGAATTGTAGAAATCAGTCTCACCAATTTGTCTTAGGCCATTGCACAAGTGATTTTTGGTCTGACCGAAAATTGTAAATCGGTGCGACCGAGTTCGGCTCTCTGTGAAACCCTAGCAATCTCGGCGCCACCAAACTGTCACTCGGTCTGACCAAGTTCACTAGTTTAGGTTCCAAAAGTTGCTTCGGTATCACCGAGTTTAACAAATCGGTAGCTCCGAAATGCTTTCTGTAGAGAACTAAAACTAAGTTTTTCTTGTCATCTGTTTTGCAAAAATTCTGCACTTTGTGATGCTCATCCACTCTACTTCATCTAAATATATTCACAGGCTCGGTTTTTCAGTTTGCAGTGCCAAGATGTCGGACCAGAGTGATAGCCAGAATTTGTCTGAGGAGCAAGTCAACTTGAGTGAGGGAACTAGTCCCTCTAGCAGCTGTGATGAGGGTAGCAGGAGCACACCTAGCAACTTCCCTAATGCAGCTACCAAGACCAGGAAGAAGAGAGCCTCTGACAGTGATGATGAGGACTTTGTGGCCGATGAGGCCAGTTCAAAGAAGAAGGTGCTCACGAAGGAGTATGGCACAACTGAGGCAACTAAGCCAGGTCAGAAAAAGAAGATCCCTGCCAAGAGAGTTCCTATGTCAAAGGCCAGATCATCTACTCAAGAGACTATGGTATTCACACTTGAATCCAGAGATGATGAGCCAGCAGGTAGAAAGAAGATAGCTAGAAAGACAACTGCCAGAGTGATTGGCTAGCCATCCAAGAGGGATGATGATGAAGCTAGAGAAGAAGAAGAGGTTGCTGCACCAGCTCCTAAAGCTCAGAAGCTTATGGGAGATGCTATCAAGTCTGGGGCTGCTACGTCTCCAACGTATCTATAATATTGATTGTTCCATGCTATCATATATTCTGTTTTGAATGTTTAATGGGCTTTATTTTACACTTTTATATTACTTTTGGGACTAACCTACTAACCCAAGGCCCGGTGAAAATTGCTGTTTTTTTTGCCTATTTCAGTGTTTCATAGAAAAGGAATATCAAACGGAGTCCAAACGGAATGAATCCTTCGGGAGAGTTATTTTTGGATCCGTATCTACCCAGGAGACTTGGAGTACACGCGAGGGAACGAATGAGGTGGGATCTCTGTTGCTCGAACGAATGAGGAGACTTCTATTGCTCGAGAAGTAGCAAGAAGAACTTCTGGCGCCGTTGCCGGGGAGGCTTACGCAAAAGTCATATACCAAGTACCTATCACAAACCATTATCCTTCGCATTACATTATTTGCCTCTCGTTTTCCTCTCCCCTACTTCACCCTTGCCATTTTATTTGCCCTTCTTTTGCTGTGTGTTAACCGTTCGCTTGCCTCTTGTTTGCTTGTGTGTTGGATTGCTTGCTTGTCACTATGGCTCAAAACAATACCAAATTGTGTGACTTTTCCAATACCAACAACAATGATTTTATTAGCACGCCTATTATTACCAATGCTGAATCTTGTGAGATCAATGCTGCTTTGTTGAATCTTGTCATGAAAGATCAATTTTCTGGCCTTCCTAGTGAAGATGCCGCTACCCATCTAAACAACTTTGTTGATTTGTGTGATATTCAAAAGAAGAGGGATACATATAATGATATTGTTTTTGAAGCCATTTCCTTTTTCAGTTAGAGATCGTGCTAAAACTTGGTTTTCCTCTTTGCCTAGAAATAGTCTTGATTCGTGGAATAAGTGCAAAGATGCTTTTATCTCTAAGTATTTTCCTCCCGCTAAGATTATCTCCCTTAGAAATGATTTTATGAATTTTAAGCAACTAGATCATGAGCATGTTGCACAATCTTGGGAGAGAATGAAATTAATGATACGTAATTGCCCTACACATGGTTTGAACTTATGGATGATTATACAAAACTTTTATGCTGGCTTGAATTTTGCTTCTAGAAATCTTTTAGATTCGGCCATAGGGGCACTTTCATGGAAACCACCTTAGGAGAAGCTACCAAACTCCGAGATAACATTATGGTTAACTACTCTCAATGGCACACCGAAAGATCTACTAGTAAAAAAGTGCATCCTATTGAAGAGATTAGTGTTTTGAGTGGAAATATGGATGTATGAAATTGTTTGCTACTAAGAGTGCTTCTTCTGGTCCTAATGATATGCTTTTATCCAGGTTGATTGAAAATAATAATGAATCTTTGGATGTGAATTTTGTTGGTAGGAATAATTTTGGTAACAATGCTTATAGAGGAAACTTTAATCCTAGGATTTTTCCTAGTAATTCTTCTAATAATTATGGTAATTCCTACAATAACTCTTATGGAAATTTTGGTAAGACACCCTCTGAATTTTAAACTAGTGTTAAAGAGTTTATGAATTCGCAAAAGAATTTCAATGCTTTGCTTGAAGAAAAATTGCTTAAGATTGATGAGTTTGCTAGAAACATGGATAAAATTACTCTTGATGTTGATTCTTTGAAACTTAGATCTATTCCACCTAGGCATGATATCAATGAGTCTCTCAAAGCCATGATAATTTCCATTGATGAGTGCAAAGAAAGAACCACTAGGTTGCGTGCTAAAAAAGATTGCTTTATGAAAGATGTTCTTCTGGTTATCATTGAAATAAAGATGAAGATCTGAGAGTTATTGATGTGTCTCCTATTAGATCCTTGTTTTCTAGTATGAATCTTGATAAAGATGGGACTGGAGATGAGTCTACTTTAGTTAAAAGGCGTGCCAATGATTCGGAGTTCTTAGATCTTGATGTTAAAATTGTTAAAAGTGGGATTGAAGAGATTAAAACTTTGCATAGTGATGAACCCACTATTTTCGATTTCAAGTTATTCAATTGTGATCATTGCTATTTAGTAGATTGTATTTCCTTGTTGCAACCCGTACTAAATTATCCGCATGCCTATAGTCAAGATAAGGCTTTTACCAAACACATAGTTGATGCTTTGATGCAATCTTATGAGGAAAAACTTGAATTAGAAGTTTCTATCCCTAGAAATCTTTAAGATGAGTGGGAACCTAATATTAAAATTAAAATTAAAGATCATGAATGTTTTGCTTTGTGTGATTTGGGTGCAAGTGTTTCGACAATCCCAAAAACTTTGTGTGATTTGTTAGGTTTTCATGAGCTTGATGATTGTTCTTTAAATTTGCATCTTGTAGATTATACCATTAGGAAACCTATGGGAAGGATTAATGATGTTCTTATTGTTGGAAATAGAAATTATGTGCCCATAGATTTCATTGTTCTTGACATAGATTGCAATCCTTCATGTCCTATTATTCTTGGTAGACCTTTCCTTAGAACGATTGGTGCAATTATTGATATGAAGGAAGGAAATATTAGATTCTAATTTCTGTTAAGGAAAGGCATGGAACACTTTCCTAGAAAGAAAATCAAATTACCTTATGAATCTATTATGAGAGCCACTTATGGATTGCCTACTAAAGATGGCAATACCTAGATCTATTCCTGTATCGTGCCTAGCTAGGGGCGTTAAACGATAGCGCTTGTTGGGAGGCAACCAAATTTTATTTTCTTCAGTTTTGCTTCTATTTAGGAATAAATATTGCATATAGCTTATGATTAGATGTGGTTTTGTGTTTTAATTAGTGTTTGTGCCAAGTAGAACCTTTGGGAAGACTTGTGTGAAGTTTATATGCTCATGCTGTAAAAAACAGAAACTTTAGCGCTCACGAGATTGGCTGTAAATTTTTACTGGTGAGTGCTATATAGTTGATTCTTTTTCCAGATGATTAATAGAAAAATTCCTCACGTTTAACAATTTATTTAAATTTTGTTACAGTTACAAAAGTATTCGAAAGTTACAGATTACTACAGACTGTTCTGTTTTTGACAGATTTTGTTTTTCGTGTGTTGTTTGCTTATTTTGATGAATCTATGAGTAGTATTGGCGAATACGAATCATAGAGAAGTTGGAATACATTAGGTTTAACACCAATATAAACAAATGATGAGTTCATTATAGTACCTTTGAGTGGTGGTTTGTTTTCTTATACTAACAGAGCTCATGAGATTTTTGGCTAAGTTTTGTGTTGTGAAGTTTTCAAGTTTTGAGTATGGCTTTGATGGACTATGGAACAAAGAGTGGCAAGATCCTAAGCTTGGGGATGCCCAAGGCACCCCAAGGTAAAATTCAAGGACAACCAAAAGCCTGAGCTTGGGGATGCCCCGGGAAGGCATCCCCTCTTTCATCTTCATCTATCGGTTACTATACTCAGGACTATATTTTTATTCACCACATGGTATGTGTTTTTCTTGGAGCGTCATGTATGATTTGAGTCTTTTCTTTTTAGTTTGCCACAATCATCCTTGATGGGCACACCTTTTGAGAGAGATACTTATGGTTTAGAATTTATTAGAATACTCTATGTGCTTCACTTATATCTTTTCAGCTAGATAGTTTTGCTCTAGTGCTTCACTTATATCTTTTAGAGCACGGTGGTGGTTTTATTTTGTTGAAATTGTTGATCTCTCATGCTTCACTTATATCCTATTGAGTGTCTTTTAGAACAGCATGGTAATGTGCTTCGGTTATAAAACTAGTCCTAACACGATAGGCATCCAAGATGGGTATAGTAAAAACTTTCACATAAAGTGCATTGAATATGATGAGAAGTTTGATACTTGATGATTGTTTTCAGATATGAGGATGGTGATATTAGAGTCATGCTAGTAGAGTAGTTGTGAATTTGAGAAATACTTGTGTTAAGGTTTGCACGTCCCGTAGCATGCACGTATGGTAAACATTGTGTGACAAATTTGAAGCATGAGGTATTTCATTGAGTGTCATCCTTTGTGTGGAGGTCGGCATCGCATGATGGTTAACTCCTACCAACCCTTACCCTAGGAGCATGAGTGTAGTACTTTGTTTTGCTGACTTGTAGATTTCTGCAATATCTATGTGAGTTCTTTATGACTAATGTTGAGCCCATGGATTATACGCACTCTTCCCCTTCCATCATTGCTAGCCTCTCTTGTACGGTGCAACTTTCGCCGGTACCACACACCCACCATATAACTTCCTCAAAACAACCACCATACCTACCTATCATGGCATTTCCATAGCCATTCTGAGATATATTTCCATGCAACTTCCCACCATTCCGTGTGCTATGACACGCTTCATCATTGTCATATTGCCATACATGATCATGTAGTTGACATCGTATTTGTGGCTAGGCCACCATGCATAATTTTTTCATACATGTCACTCTTGTTTCATTGCACATCCCGGTACACCGCCGGAGGCATTCATATAGAGTCATACTTTGTTCTAGTATTGAGTTGTAATATCGAGTTGTAAATCAATATAATTGTGATGATCATCATTATTAGAGCATTGTCCCAAAGAAAAAAAGAAAAGAAAAGAAAAAAAGGCCAAAAAAAAGAAAGGCCCAAAAAAATAAGAAAAAAAAGAGAAAAAAAGGAAAAAAAAGGGACAATGCTACTATATTTTTTCCACACTTGTGCTTCAAAGTAGCACCATCATCTTCATGATATATAGTCTCTTGTTCAGTCACTTTCATATACTAGTGGGAATTTTCATTATAGAACTTGGCTTGTATATTCCAACGATGGGCTTCCTCAAATGCCCTAGGTCTTCATGAGCAAGCAAGTTGGATGCACACCCACTTAGTTTCTTTTGTTTAGCTTTCATGCATTTATAGCTCTAGTGCATCTGTTGCATGGCAATCCCTACTCACTCACATTGATATCTGTTGATGGGCATGTCCATAGCCCATTGATACGCCTAGTTGATGTGAGACCATCTTCCTCTTTTTGTCTTCTCCAAAACCACCACTCTATTCCACATAGTGCTATGTCCATGGCTCACGCTCATATATTGCGTGAAAGTTGAAAGAGTTTGAAAAAATTTAAGTATGAAACAAGTGCTTGGCTAAAACCGGGGTTGTGCATGATTGGAGTATTTTGTGTGATGAAGATGGAGCATAGCCTAACTATATGATTTTGTAGGGATGAACTTTCTTTGGCCATGTTATTTTGAGAAGGCATGATTGCTTTGTTAGTATGCTCGAAGTATCATTATTCTTATGTCAATATGAACTTTTATCCTGAATCTTTCGGATCTGAACATTCATGCCACAATAAAGAAATTACATCGAGAATTTAGCATTCCACATCAAAATTCTGTTTTTATCATTTACCTACTCGAGGACGAGTAGGAATTAAGCTTAGGGATGCTTGATACGTCTCCAATGTATCTATAATTTTTTATTGTTCCATGCTATCATATATTATGTTTTGGATGTTTAATGGGCTTTATTTTACACTTTTACATTATTTTTGGGACTAACCTACTAACCCAAGGCCCAGTGCAAATTGCTGTTTTTTTGCCTATTTCAGTGTTTCAAAGAAATGAAATATCAAACGGAATGAAACCTTCGGGAGAGTTATTCTTGGATCCGTATCTACCCAGAAGACTTGGAGTACACGCGAGGGAACGAAGGAGGTGGCCACGAGGGTCCAGGGCGCGCCCCCACCCTCGTGGGCACCCTCTGGATCCCCTGATGCCCTCCTTCCTCCTATATATATCCTTGTACACAAAAAACATCGAGGCAACAGAGAAAACCCTAATTCCACTGCCGCAACCTTCTGTTCTCATGAGATCCCATCTTGGGGCCTGTTCCGGAGGTCCACCGGAGGGGGGATCTACCACGGAGTGCTTCTACATCAACGCCATAGCCTCACCAATGAGTTGTGAGTAGTTTACCACAGACCTTCGGGTCCATAGTTATTAGCTAGATGGCTTCTTCTCTCTTTTTGGATCTCAATACAAAGTTCTCCTCGATCTTGGAGGAGATCTATTCGATGTAATCATTTTGCGGTGTGTTTGTCGAGATCCGATGAATTGTGGGTTTATGATCAAGATTATCTATGAAAAATATTTAATTCTTTTCTGAAATCTCTTATGTATGACTATAATATCCTTGCAAGTATCTTCGAATTATTGGTTTGGTTTGGCCTACTAAATCTATAGTTCTTTCTATGGGAAAAGTGCTTGGCTTTGGGTTCAATCTTGCGGTGTACTTTCCCAGTGACAGCAGGGGCAGCAAGGCACATATTGTATTGTTGCCATCGAGGATAAAAAGATGGGGTTTATATCATATTTCTTGAGTTTATCCCTCTACATCATGTCATCTTGCTTAAAGCATTACTCTGTTCTTATGAACTTAATACTCTAGATGCATGCTAGATAGCGGTCGATGTGTGGAGTAATAGTAGTAGATGCAGAATCGTTTCGGTCTACTTGTCACGGATGTGATGCCTATATATAATGATCATGCCTAGATATTCTTATAACTATGCGCTTTTCTATCAATTGCTCGACAGGTAATTTGTTCACCCACCGTAGAATTCTGCTATCATGAGAGAAGCCACTAGTGAAACCTATGGCCCCCGGGTCTATCTTTATCATATTACTTTCCCTTCGATTTCTTTTGCTGTTGCTTATTTGCTTTATTTACTTTCTGTTCTTATACCAAACATACCAAAAATATCATACTATCCTATCTATCAGATCTCACCTTCGTAAGTGACCGTAAAGGGATTGACAACCATTATCGCGTTGGCTGCGAAGTTCTTATTTGTTTGTGCAGGTGCGAGGGACTCGCGCGTGGTCTCCTACTGGATTGATACCTTGATTCTCAAAAACTGAGGGAAATACTTATGCTACTGTGCTGCATCACCCTTTCCTCTTAGAGGGAATACAATGCAAGCTCAAGAAGTAGCAGGGGCTGCCCCTTCAAAGCCCAAGACTTCTCCCAAAGCTACTCAAGCCACCAAGTCTGCACCCAATAGAAGCACAAGAAACATTCCAGCTTCAGAGAAGAACAAGGCCCCAGTGCCTGAGGTTGCTGAAGAAGCTGAGGCCCAAGTGCTCAGAAAGTTGAAGCCCAAGATCCCTGATCACAATGATGCTCATCTAGTAGCAGAAGACATGAAATTGAGGAAGGATGCAGGTCTCGGGAAATGGAGATAGGCTGATCCATATGCTATAAGGAGAAGGACTGCTGTGGACTACAGGTTTCACAGCAAGGAACAACAAGACTTCTATGAGACAGTTCTGCTCGACAAGAAGCCCACAGTGTGTGATATGAAGAGGGTGGACTGGGATTTCATGGATGACAATGCAGATTACTTTCCCAATGTGCATGAAAGCTTCAAAGCATGTGGAGTTGACAAGTTTGTGGCTCAGAAGTTGACAAAGTGGAATGATGAACTCATCATGCAATTCTACTCCATAGCTCACTTTTATCCTGATGGTAGAATTGTATGGATGTCTGAAAGTACAAGGTACCAGTCGATTGCTGATGAGTGGGCCAAGCTGATTAATGCCCCTGAAGAGCATGAGGATGATTTGGATGTGTATGCCAAGAAGAAGCAAGACCACAACTCTATGGCAAGTATGTACAAGGAGATCCCTAAGGATGAATTGGAGACACATAGGTTTGGATCTGTACATCACTTGTTGTCTGGTCTACCCACTATCAAAACAATCTTGAGGCATACACTGTTGCCCAAATCTGGAGATCAAAAGATGATAAGAGGACATTCAATCAACTTGCTGCATATATTTGATGTGCCTCAGAAGTTTAGAGTTATGAGCCTAATTGTAGAGACAATCAAGAGGACTGTTGCAGACCAAAAGAGATCATGTGGGTATGCTCCACACATCCAGATGCTCATCAACTCCAAGATGGGCACATGCACATACTTATTGGACAGAAAATATCTTCCCTTGGTGCGTGACTTTGAGGACAACACAGTTCTCATGGATGAAAATGAACCATCATCAGTGCAAGAACATGAAAGGAGAGAGAAAGCCAGAGCTAAGAAAGCTGCCAAGATGCCAAGTGCTGCAGAAGCATCTCAAATGACCCTCAAGTCCAAAAGGACCAAATGGCATATCTGATTCAAGCAACTATGACGATTGAGAAGGGCTTGGCCACCCTGACTCAGAATCAGGAGAGCTTGGAGAGGATCATCGAAACTAAGTTCTATGGTCTTGATCTGAAAGTGACAGAGATCTAGTCTGTAGTTGAGTAGCTCCAGGACGAAGCAGAGGAGAGGAGAGGACATGCTACCACAGATGCATTTCAGCAAGTGCCTTGAGGTCACAGATCTGCTGAAGTGCCAGTGCCTGATACGAGAGCTACTACATCAGCACCAGCAACCATAGCTTTAGTGCCACCTCCAGCAGCCACTCCACCAGCTCCAACTACGTCATATGAAGCCTTCGTCCTTGAAGTTCTCTCTACACCGCCTCCCGAAGACCAAGCCTGAGAGACGCGTAGCACTATGCATTTTCAAACTTTTCGGTAACTTGTTGCCAAAGGGGGAGAAACATGTATAGATCATAGGCTTCGAGAGAGAGTGTTTTGCCTCTTTGGCCTCTCTTGCTTTTGGTTGAACTTTATTGTGCGTTTGCTTTATACTCCATGTCCGTGTGTGAGATACTTGTTTGATCGTGTGGTTGATCATATGCTACCTTGATGCTTACTTGGATGATACTATCTTTTATGTCCTTATATGATAATTCACTTTGCTTGGCGATGAGTGCATGTTTTTAGTTTATATTATTTTGAGCGCTCCACCAAGATGTATGTGACATGGAAGAGTAACCCATGATCCTAATTGATTGTGCATTTTCATTCAAATGCAAATTTTAAATAATGCACAAATTTAGGGAGAGCTCTTGTTTATCACATACTTCTCAAAGCGACGATGTATTTAAATCTTATTATCATTTGTCGAAGCTTTGATCTATATGTTGTCATCAATTACCAAAAAGGGGGAGATTGAAAGAGCAACTATCCCTGGGTGGTTTTGGTAATTCCTGAAAACATATAGCTCATTGAACTAATGCTATTACAAGATAAATATTTCAGGAAAATTCAATGATTGGCATGGCATGGACTAGGATTGTGGACCCCTCAAAATGCTAAGGACAAAGGATTGGCACAAGCTCAAGATTCTATATTTTCCATTTTAGTTATCCAAGATCACATTGAGTTCATAGGAAAGCCAATACTAATAAAAGAGGATGAGGTGTTGCTTAATGGGTTTCTTGCTCAAAATGCTTAGTGATATGCTCCAAACCCTCAACCACTTTCTCACATCCACATATGTCCCAAACCAAAAGTCAAACTCAGTCCCACCAAAAAGTTCTATCCAATGCCACCGAGTTCATTTGACATAGCCACCGCCACAAAACCCTAGTCACTTCGGTCTCACCGAAAGGGATCTTGGTCTCACCGAGATGGGATTGCAAACTCTTTGTTTCCCTTCGTAACATTTCGGTCCCACCGAGATGAGCGATCGGTCCCACCAAGTTCGTAATGCAAACTCTCTATTTCCTCTTCGTAACTTTTTGGTCCCATCGAGCGGATCAGTCCCACCGAGTTTGTTTGACCAACTCTCTGGTGTGCTTATTACCAAAATCAGTCCCACCAAGTTTGTGTAAACGGTCTCACCGAGATTACGTTATGCCCTAACCCTAATGAAATCGGTCCTACCGAGTTGATCATATCAGTCCCACCGAAATACCTACCGGACACATTATGAACTAAATCGGTCTGACCGAGTTCTTTGAATCGGTCCCACCGAGTTTGGTAAATTGTGTGTAGAGATTAGATTTTGTGTGGAGGCTATATATACCCCCCCACCCACTCTTCATTCATGGAGAGAGCCATCAGAACATACCTACACTTCCATCATACATGTTATGAGAAGAGAACCACCTACTCAAGTGTTGAGATCAAGATATTCCATTCCTACCGTATGAATATTGTTCTCTAGCCTTCCCAAGTTGCTTTCCAGTCAAATCATTCTTCCACCATATCCAAATATGTGAGGAACTGTTTGAGTATTGGGGAGACTATCACTTGAAGCATTTGAGCAAGGAGTTCATCATCAACACACCGTCTATTACCTTTTGGAGAGTGGTGTCTCCTAGATTGGTTAGGTGTCACTTGGGAGCCTCCGACGAGATTGTGGAGTTGAACCAAGGAGTTTGTACGTGCAAGGATATCACCTACTTTGTGAAGATCTACCCTAGTGAGGCAAGTCCTTCGTGGGCGATGGCCATGGTGGGATAGACAAGGTTGCTTCTTCGTGGACCCTTCGTGGGTGGAGCCCTCCGTGGACTCACCCAGCCGTTACCCTTCATGGGTCGAAGTCTCCATCAACTTGGATGTACGATAGCACCACCTATTGGAACCAAGACAAAAACATCCGTGTCCACATTTACGTTTGCTTCCTCCAAACTCCTTCCTTTACCTTCATATGCAATTGTTTTACATTCCGCTGCTATACTATTAGAATTGCACGTGTAGGTTGAATGCTTGACTTGTGCTAAGTTGCTAAAATTTGCCAAGAACTAAAATTGGGAAAAGGCTAGATTTTTATTTGGTCAATAGTCTAATCAACCCCTCTATACATACTTTCGATCCTACACCAACGCCCCGAGCGCAGCAACTGTGGCTACGGGCATGGAGTAAGCCGGACCAGGGGATGCTGGGACGACCGCGGCCCCCGCCAGGAGTTGCGCGACCAGCCTCGAGAGGAACACTGGCGCAATCAGCCTCGTGAGGATGCATGGAGGTACCAGCCTCGTGATGGCGCATGGAGGGACCAGACTCATGAGGACCGTCCCCAGGGAAAGGCTGGCCTCCCTCCTCTGCCGCCACCAAGATGGAACGACGACCAGGACGAGGGGACTGGGGGCTTCCAGTAGCCTCGCGCCATTGCCTGCATCTTGGGCGGAGCGCAAGCCCAAGCCTCTCAACTCCTATTCAAGTAGTTCACCTGAGAAATGAATGCGGCTCTCCCCAAGCTCGAAGCCACACGCCCACTCAGGTGGTCCAAGTGCCACATTACATTCAGCTCAGCAGACCAACTCAAGTGCGCGACTACGGCCGGCACTCTCCCGATGCTTTGTTCACCAATCATCAGCAACGTTCAAGTCACCAAGACCCTCATCGACGGCGGCGCAGGGCTTAATGTCTTGTCCGTCGAGACATTCGACAGTCTTCAAGTGCCATACGATCAGCTACTACCTACCAAGCCTTTCTCCGGAGTGACTGACGGCTTCACCACACCCATAGGGCAGGTCCGCGTGCCTGTCACCTTTGGGAAGCGTGACAACTACCAGACCGAGCTCATTGACTTCGACGTCGCCTACATTCATCTCCCATACAACACCATCCTCGGGTACCCAGCCCTGGCCAAGTTCATGGCAGTGAATCACCACGGCTACAATGTCGTCAAGATGCCAGGAAGCGGCGGCGTCATCGTTGTCACTTGTGAAGAGAAGGACGCAGTGTGCTCACTTGAGCGCGCTTACCAGGCAGCGGCGATCGAGGATCTAGACAACGAAAGCACCATCTACCCTCCTAAGGCCATCCCCAAGAAGAAGAAGCAACTACTAGCCCTGGAGCCTCATGAGGTCGCGATGCCTGGTGGCCACACCTCGGGACCAGCACCCATGGATGGGGTGCTTCCCTCCCTCGCATATGAAGGCGCGCTTGGCGCTCCCCTCAGGCTGGGTTCGGGGGCTCTCCTCTGGAGGGCCTCTGACCTAGCCAATGTCTCGAGGGAGGCGCTCGGGCACCATGTGGAGGCGTGCTTCACTGCACGTTTCCCTTCGGAGGCCTCAAGATGTGAGGCACTAAGCGCTCAGGAGTTCGTCAACCAGACCATCAAAGACTTGCAGGTGCCAAGAGCAATGCGGGGCGAGCACCGCCCGGCACCACAAAGTGCAGCTGTCGCCCCAGGCCCGAGCGACGGGCTGCGCATCTGCGTCTGATACGTCTCCAAAGTCTCTACTTTTCCAAACCCTTTTGCCCTTGTTTTGGACTCCAACTTGCATAATTTGAATGGAACTAACCCGGACTGACGCTATTTTCAAGAGAACTACCATGGTGTTGTTTTTGTGCAGAAATAAAAGTTCTTGGAATACCGTGAAAATCCACGGAGAATTATTCCGGAAAATATAAAAAATATCTGCAAGAAGATCCACACCAGGGGGCCCACGGCCTATCCACGAGGGTGGGGGTGCGCCCCCTGCCTCGTGGGCCCCCTGGTGCCTTACCGACGTATCCCCAGACCCTATATCTTCACTTTCGAGGAGAAAAAAATCAGGGAGAAAGAATTATCGCGTTTCACGAGATGGAGTCGCCGCCAAGCCCTAATCTCACTTGGGAGGGCTGATCTGGAGTCCGTTCGGGGCTCCGGAGAGTGGAGATCGTCGCCATCGTCGTCATCAACCTTCCTCCATCACCAATTCCATGATGCTCACCGCCGTGCGTGAGTAATTCCATCATAAGCTTGCTGGACGGTGATGGGTTGGATGGGATCTATCATGTAATCGAGTTAGTTTTGTTAGGGTTTGATCCCTAGTATCCACTATGTTCTGAAATTGATGTTGCTATGAATTTGCTATGCTTAATGCTTGTCACTAGGGCTCGAGTGCCATGATTTCAGATCTGAACCTATTATGTTTTCATGAATATATGTGTGTTCTTGATCCTATCGTGCAAGTCTATAGTCACCTACTATGTGTTATGATCCGGCAACCCCGAAGTGACAATAATCGGGACCACTCCTGGTGATGACCATAGTTTGAGGAGTTCATGTATTCACTATGTGTTAATTCTTTGGTCTGGTACTCTATTAAAAGGAGGCCTTAATATCCCTTAGTTTCCAATAGGACCCCGCTGCCACAGGAGGGTAGGACAAAAGATGTCATGCAAGTTCTTTTCCATAAGCACGTATGACTATATTCGGAATACATGCCTACATTGCATTGATGAACTGGAGCTAGTTCTGTGTCACCCTAGGTTATAACTTCAACATGATGAATTGCATCCGACATAATTTCCCATCACCGATCCAATGCCTATGAGCTTTTCCTATATTTCTTGTTGCTCATTTACTTTTCCGTTGCTACTGTTACAAAAACTACAAAAACACTATCGTTACTTTTATTGCTGCTACTACCACTATCATATTACTTTGCTACTAAACTATCTTGCTGCAGATACTAAGTTTCCAGGTGTGGTTGAATTGACACCTCAGCTGCTAATAATTAAGAGTATTCTTTGTCTCCCCTTGTGTCGAATCAACAAATTTGGATTGAATACTTTACCCTCGAAAACTGTGCGATCCCCTACACTTGTGGGTTATCAAGACTATTTTCTGGTGCCGTTGCCAGGGAGCATAGCTCTATTCTTTAAGTCACTTGGGATTTATATCTATTGATCACTATGAAGAATTTGAAGGACTCAACAACCAAGATCTTACCCTCAACTACGAGGGGAGGTAAGGAACTGCCATCTAGCTCTGCACTTGATTCTCCTTCTGTTATGAGTAAACTTGCGACACCTACTCCTGCTATTGAATCTGATATGTCGTATGTTCTTGATGATGCTACTTCTGCTATGTATGATGAAACTACGTCTATGCCTGATAATACTATGCCATTAGGTGAATTTTGAGATGAACAAATTGCTAAGGTTAGGGAGAATGCAAATATTGAAACTGATGATATTTATGAAAGTGATGATGAGGCTACTCCCATAGATATGAATTGCCTATTGTTCCTGAGGGTTATGTTATGGATGAAGAAACTACTAGAGACTTTCTTGCTTGCAATGATAGATATGATCTTAAGAAGTTATTAGCTAAGTTGAAAGAAAAGTCCTTGAATGCTAGAATGAAACATGACCCTGCTTTTGCTACTTCACCTATATGTGTTACTGATAAGGATTATGAATTCTCTGTTGATCCCGAGTTAATTACTTTGGTTGAATCTGATCCTTTCCATGGCTATGAGTCTGAAACTGTTGTGGCACATCATACTAAATTGAATGATATAGCCACCATGTTAACCAATGATGAAAAGATTCATTACTACTATATCCTTAAGTTGTTTCTGTTCTCGTTAAAGGGTGATGCTAAGACTTGGTTTAATTCTCTCGATCCTGGTTGTGTGCGTAGTCCCCAGGATATGATGTATTACTTCTCTGCTAAATATTTTCCCGCTCATAAGAAACAAGCTTCCTTACGGGAAATATATAACTTTGTGCAAATTGAAGAAGAGAGTCTCCCACAAGCTTGGGGGAGGCTTCTCCAATTACTTAATGCTTTGCCTGATCATCCTCTGGAGATGCATGATATACTTGATGTCTTTTATAATGGACTAACCGATGCTTCCAGAGACCACCTGGATAGTTGTGTTGGTTGTGTTTTCAGGGAAAGAACAGTTGAACAAGCTTAATTACTATTGCATAATATGTTGGCCAATGAAAATAATTGGACACTTCCTGAACAAGTCCCTAAGACAACTTCGAAGAAAAGAGGTGTTCTATTTCTCAGTCCAGAAGATATGCAAGAGGCAGAGAAATCTATGAAAGAAAAAGGTATTAAAGCTAAAGATGTTAAGAATTTACCACCTATTGAAGAAATACATGGTCTTGATAACCCGACACAGGTAGTAAAGGTAAACTCTCTTTATAGATTTGATGAAGGTGATATTCCTCGTTATAAGTCTGCTAGCCAATGCTTAGATGAGTTTGACAATTTTATTGTGAAACAAGAAAACTTCAATGCTTATGTTGGTAAACAATTACAACACAATGCTTATATGATTGAACGCTTGAGTGATTATCTGTTCAGAGCTAAAGGTGAACTGAAACTCATTAGTATACATGCTTCTATGGTCACCACTCAAGTAGAACAAGTACTTAAGGCGCAAAATAATTTGCTCAATGAATTAAATAGTAAGAATAATGACTATGATGTTTGAGTTGCAACTAGCGGTGGTAAAATGACTCAGGAACCTCTGTATCCTGAAGGCCACCCTAAGAGAATTGAGCAAGATTCTTAGAGAGCTAATTTAGATGCACCCAGTTCTTCTATGAAGAAGAAAGAGAAAAATGATAGGACTTTGCATACTTCTAGTGAACTTATAGCTCACCCACCTGAGAATCCTAATGATATATCTGTTTCTGATGCTGAGACACAATCTGGTAACGAACATGAACCTAGTGATAATATTAATGGTGATGTTCATGGTGATTCTCAACCTAGCAATGATAATGATGTAGAGATTGAACCTGATGTTGATCTTGATAACCCACAATCAAAGAATCAACGTTATGATAAGAGAGACTTTGTTGCTAGGAAGCACGGTAAGAAAAGAGAACCATGGGTTCAGAAACCCATGCCTTTTCCTCCTAAAGCATCCAAGAAAAAGGATGATGAGATTTTGAGCGCTTTGCTGAAATGATTAGACCTATCTTTTTGCGTATGCATTTCAGTGATGTGCTTAAAACAAATCCTTATGCTAAGTATATGAAAGATATTATTACCAACAAAAGAAAGATACCTGGAGTAGAAATTTCCACCATGCTTGCCAATTACACTTTTGAGGGTGGAATGCCTAAGAAATTAGGAGATCCAGGAGTACCCACTATACCTTGCTCCATTAAGAAAAACTATGTTAAAACTGCTTTGTGTGATCTTCGAGCCGATGTTAGTGTTATGCCTCTCTCTTTATATCGTAGACTTGACTTGAGTGAGTTGACACCTACTGAAATAACTTTGCAAATGGCTGATAAATCAACTGCTATACCTGTCGGTATTTGTGAGGATGTGCCTATTGTAGTTGCAAATGTTACTATTCTAACGGATTTTGTTATACTTGTTATTCCCGAGGACGATAGTATGTCTATTATTCTTGGAAGACCCTTTTTGAATACTGCAGGGGCTGTTATTGATTGCAACAAAGGCAATGTCACTTTTCATGTCAATGGTAATGAGCATACGGTACACTTTCCGAGGAAACAACCTCAGGTCCACAATATCAATTATATTTGAAAAACTTCAACTATTACTATTGGAGGTTTTGAATTTCCTCTTCCTACTATCAAGAAGACATATGGCATTCTTATTGTTGGGGACATACATATCCCCATTGAGGTAACCTAGTGTTATTCGAAAATTCTCCGGTTTCGTGTCACTCGGAAAGAGTTTATTAACAAGACCTGATCAACCTTGTTAATGGATTCCTTTTGATGAGCATGGGATAGGTGAATCTAGATAGCACAACCTTCTGTACCCTCCTTTTACTTTCTGTTAATTAGGATAAATAAAAGGAAAATAGCATTTTCTGTCTGTTTCCAGACTTATCCGTGCAATAAAAAATATCCCGAAAATAAAAGTTCTCCAAATGCCATGAAAATGAAATATGATTTTTTTCTAGAATATTTGAGGAATTATGGCATAGAACACACAGCGAGGGGAGCCAGCACCTAGCCACGAGGGTGTAGGGCGCGCCCCCTACCTAGGGCGCGCCCCTGCCTCGTGGGCCCCATGTGCCCCCTACACTTATTACTGCACCCATGCTCTTCTTCCTCCCAAAAAAATTACGAACCAGCTGAAACCCGAGTTCTAGTTCATCTTGCTGCCATTTTCGATATCCTTGCTCAAAGCACCATTCACCAAACTGTTTACGAAGATTGTTCCTTAGTACGTGACTCCTCCATTGGTCCAATTAGTTTTTGTTCTAGTGCTCAATTGATTGCAAATTTATGCTGCTGTGGTGACCTTGTTCTTGAGCTTGCATGTCAAATTTTCTTGGTCCCAAGTAGTTCTAATGCATGATATAGTCTCTAGGCACTTGTAGGAGTTGTTGCTATCAATCTTGTTGAGTTTGGTTAACTTTTATTGTGAGTTACTAAAAATTTCAGAAAAGTGCATAGGAAAAACTTCCAAGGTGGTTCTTCAAGGAAGCAAGAACCGAGGCTCGCGTTCCATGAGCCGGACGATGAACTACCAAGGGATGCTGACATACGGCCTTGTGAATGGCCATCAGATGACTTTATGGATCAGGCTGGCATCAAGGATTAATTTTACGCATACGTGCGCAACGCTGACCTCGAGGGCTTCATACAAGATAAGTGCTCTCAATACCGTGGCTTAACTGATAGCTTTGTGAGAAGCTTTAAATTTTCATCTTCACGTAATTCTCACACTGTGTTGTTTGACCTATATGATAAATCTTACACCATGGACTTAGAGGACTTTAATGATGCTTGTAAGCTCCCAGAGTGGGGCAGTATGGGAGATCCTCGCAAATCTGAAGTTAGATAATTCCTTGCTAGTATTACAGTGGGGGAATCCAGGGAAATCACACAGGCTACCATCGGGAACATTCATTTTCCTGCTATTCATTACTTTGCTCTCTTTATTGGTAGATGCATAAATGGTAAAGATGAGGCTTGTCATATGTGCGTCCCAGATCTTAGTGTTCTCAAGAGTGTTGTACTAGGTGATAGATAATATAACTTGGGAGCCATTGTTGCACGTAGGCTACATCTTAATGGTTTGCATGGAGATTTATTTGGTGGGATTTATGCCACTCGCATAGCCCGCCGTCTTGGTGTGCCTGTGCACGAGAATGATGAACCTTGACCTCTTGCTCATTTAGATTTCCATGCTATGACTAGTCACCAGTTTATAGAGTGGGATGATCAAGCCCTCAAATATCAACTAATCTTTAACAGGCAGCATGCCATCCCTATTGTTCTTCCTGCCCCCACTTTGTTTAACTTTCAGGAAAAAGGGAGATACACTATAACTATGGAGGAGGCAAATGATTATTATAACATGACGGAGGCAGCCCGCCTTCGAGCTACAGCTCAACATGCGGTGGCTGCTGCATCTCATTACAACCCCAACTACAACTTTGGATATCCGTCAGGCCAATACTGGCCATAGACCAACTTAGGACAAAAGCCTAAGCTTGGGGGAGTACGTGTTTCTCACCGACCTTACATTCATGTACACACACTTATTCTAGTTTTCGGTGCTCATACTCTTTCACTGTACAATCCATGCTTAGTTTTAATTTATTTTTCTTAGTCTTTTTCTTGTGTGCTAGAAAAACCCAGAAAAAAAAATTAGTTGTAGCTTCTAGCTAGTTTACTTTCTTTGCTTGTAGTAGTAACTAAAAAGAAAACCCAAAAAGATTTCCCGTTCTTCTTTTTCTTGTTGGGATCTTTCCCGTGTAAATAGTTTCTTTTATTTTCTTTAGGGGTTAAGAGTACAAGACCATGATTAAAATGCTTAGTAGCTCTCATATGCTTTGTTGTTGTTGATTTAACCTTGAGCCATATTACCTTGTCTTCTCTCTTGTATTAAATGTCTGCAGATTCCAGCTTAGTCCAATGCACGTGCACTATTATCATTATCCACACCGTTTGGTCGCGCGAGTGAAAGGCAATAAGGATGATATATGATGAACTAACTGAGATGAGAAAAGCTGGTATGAACTCGACCTCTCTTGTTTTGTAAATATGATGGCTCATCGTTCCTGATTCAGCTTGTTATGAATGAAACATGCTTGCAATGACAATTAGAGATTATAGCTGCTTATGCCATGCTTAATTAGCTGAGAGTTTATAATGGTCTATCTTGCGTGCCAACATGATATTAAAATGGTTGTGATGTGGTATGATGGGGTGGTATCCTCCTTTGAACGATTTAAGTGATCGGACTTGGCACATGTTCACGCATGTAGTTGAAACAAATTAACATAGCCTCCACGATATTTATGTTCACAGTGTGTTAAATCCTACTCATGCTTGCATTCATTGTTGATTAATTTTAAGGCATGTTCATGACCGTTGTTGCTCTCTAGCTGGTCGCTTCCCAGTCTCTTTCTAGCCTTCACCTGTACTAAGCGACAATACTGCTTGTGCATCCACTTCCATAAACTCCAAAGTTATTCCATATGAGTCCACCATACCTTTCTATATGCGGTATTTACCAGCCGTTCCAAGTAAATTTGTATGTGCCAAACTCCAAACCTTCAAATGAAATTCTGTTTTGTATGCTCGAACAGCTCATGTATCAACTAGGGCTGTCTATATCTTCCATGCTAGGTGGGTTATTCTCATGATGAGTGGACTTCGCTCATCATTCATGAGAAAATGGCTGGTAATCGGGATGCCCAGTCCCATGCTCAAAATCATAATAATTAAACAAAACTCCCCCAGGGCTGTTGCTGGTTTGGACGGTACCCGTTGTTTTGGGCTAGCCGTGGAGTGTGCTTGTTGGTGGTTGGGGGAGTATAAACTTTACCATTCTATTTTGGAACCGCCTATAATGTTCATAGCATGGGAGATATCGAGATTCTTGGTTGTTATGTTGACAATGAAAGTATACCGCTCGAAATATTATTCATCTCTATTTAAAAATCGAGCTCTGGCACCTCTGCAAATCCCATGCTTCCCTCTGTGAAGGGCCTATCTATTTACTTTTATGCAGAGTCATCATCCTCTTATCAAAAGAGCACCAGTAGGAGAGCACCTCTGTCATTGCATGTATTACTATTAATTTGCATTGAGTATGATCATGACTGGATCTCTTCTACCATGAATTACAATGTCTAGTCAGTCCTTGATCTTTAAAGGTGCTCTGCATTTATGTTTTGCGGTCTCAGAAAGGGTTAGCGAGATACCATCTTGTTATATCATATCATGATTGTTTTGAGAAAGTGTTGTCATCCGAGGTTTATTATTATTGCTCGCTAGTTGATTATGCCATTGATGTGAGTAGTCTTGAGACCTGAAAGTTATTGTGAATGTGGTTAGTTCATGATCTTGTTGAAAACCTGAATGCTAGCTTACATATTACAACAACAAGAGCAAACAGACTTTGTCCAAGTTTTTCTTTATCACTTTCAGTTTATCAACTGAATTGCTTGAGGACAAACAAAGGTTTAAGCTTGGGGGAGTTGATACGTGTCCAACGTATCTACTTTTCCAAACTCTTTTGCCCTTGTTTTGGACTATAACTTGCATGATTTGAATGGAACTAACCCGGACTGACGCTGTTTTCAGCAGAACTGCCATGGTGTTGTTTTTTTTGCAGAAATAAAAGTTCTCGGAATCGCCTGAAATCCACAGAGAATTATTTCGGAAAATATAAAAAATATCTGCAAGAAGATCCACACCAGGGGCCCACGGTCTGTCCACGAGGGTGGGGGCGCGTCCCCCTGCCCAGGGCGCGCCCCGCTGCCTCGTGGCCCCCCTAGTGCCTTACCGACGTATCCCCAGACCATATATCTTCACTTTCAGGGAGAAAAAAATCAGGGAGAAAGAATTATCGTGTTTCACGAGACGGAGCCGCCGCCAAGCCCTAATCTCTCTTCGGAGGGCTGATCTAGAGTCCATTCGGGGCTCCGAAGAGTGGAGATTGTCGGCATCGTCATCATCAACCTTCCTCAATCACCAATTCCATGATGCTCACCGCCGTGCGTGAGTAATTCCATCGTAGGCTTGCTGGATGGTGATAGGTTGGATGGGATCTATCATGTAACCGAGTTAGTTTTGTTAGGGTTTGATCCCTAGTATCCAGTATGTTCTCAGATTGATGTTGCTATGACTTTGCTATGCTTAATGCTTGTCACTAGGGCTCGAGTGGCATGATTTCAGATCTGAACCTATTATGTTTTCATGAATACATGTGTGTTCTTGATCCTATCTTGCAAGTCTATAGTCACCTACTATGTGTTATGATCCGGCGACCCCGAACTGACAATAATCGGGACCACTCCCGGTGATGACCATAGTTTGAGGAGTTCATGTATTCACTATGTGTTAATGCTTTGGTCCGGTACTCTATTAAAAGAAGGCCTTAATATCCCTTAGTTTCCAATAGGACCCCACTGCCACGGGAGGGTAGGACAAAAGATGTCATGCAAGTTCTTTTCCATAAGCACGTATGACTATATTCGGAATACATGCCTACATTGCATTGATGAACTGGAGCTAGTTCTGTGTCACCCTAGGTTATAACTTCTACATGATGAATTGCATCCGACATAATTTCCCATCACTGATCCAATGCCTACAAGCTTTTCCTATATTGCTTGTTGCTCATTTACTTTTCCGTTGCTAATATTACAAAAACTACAAAAACCCTATCGTTACTTTTATTGCTGCTATTGCCACTATCACATTACTTTGCTACTAAACTATCTTACTGCAAATACTAAGTTTCCAGGTGTGGTTGAATTGACAACTTAGCTGCTAATACTTAAGAGTATTCTTTGGCTCCCCTTGTGTCGAATCAACAAATTTGGGTTGAATACTTTACCCTCTGTCACAGCCCTATAGCTTTAGCCTTTTCTTGAGTCTGCATGACCTTGTGCATCATGTTTAAATTTCTCAGAAACTTGGAAATGGGGGTGTTCAAACCCTAGCATAAAGCGAATTCAACTAGGGTCAAAAATAAAATCATTTCCAATGACCCAAAGTGCCTTCATCAATGTTTGGTAATTTTGGCAAGGCTTTGAGACCAAACCAAAAATAGTGAACATTTTTGTGGAATATTTTGGGCACTGGTTTAAATCATACCATATTTGCATTTGGGCATTTAAATTTTATATATTATTTCAAATGTCCAAATATTCATGAACTGAAATGTTGGCCATTGGAAATAATCTAAACAGTGGCCACAACCAGTCTCATGATTTTTGAAAATGCCCTGGCATTTTTAATAAAGCTTACAGAAAATAGAAAACAGAAAGTTTTAGAGAAAGAGGGAGAGAGAAGGACTTACCTGGCGCTCACCTGGCCCAGCTCCTCTGCAGCCCAGCTAGGCAAAGTAGGCCCAGCCCGCCACCGCCTCCTCCCTGTCGTCTTCCTCCTTGCCAGGAGGATGAGCGCGCGTGCCCGGCGCGTGGTCGCCGCACGCCGACCACCTCCACCCTACCTCCCCTTCGCCTTGGACCCCTGGAGACGCCACGCAAGCCCCCAGGCCCCTCTCACTCTCCCTCGATCTCTCTCCCCTCTCCTGGCTCTCTCCCCCCGCACCACCTAACACGCCCGTCGCCGCCGTTCGCCGTTGCCGCGGCCACAGCCTCCCCCTCGCCTCTCCAACGAGCCCCCGAGCTCTGTCGTGCCTCCCTCATCCTCCCCATCAAGTCACGCGGCGCCAGGAGCTCCTCCTCATCCGCAACACCGTCGTCTTACTCCTCGGTCATCCGAGATCACCACCGTCAATTCGCCGTCATCAGCGCCTCCCCGAGCCCGCTTGTCTGCTCTGCGTGTCCAGCGTGAGCCCCTGCGTCGAACCCCTCTCTCCCCTGGCTCGCTTGCTTCCTCTAACGTCGATGCCCACCGGAGCCGATAGCTCCTTCCCGCCGGCCATGTCGCCGCCGTGGCCACCGTCACCTAGAGCGGCAACCGAGCACACAACCGTGCTCCACACAACGCCAGAAGCCCAAAACCCACTCATGTTGCTCCTGCTGTGCACCGTAGCACCTAACCCGTCGGTGCCCGAACTCCGGCGCCGCCGCGAGCTTGTTTCCGGCGAGCTCCGGCCACCCCAACTCCTCCCGCTTGCCCTACCAGCTGCGTGCGAGCCCTAGCTACGCGTAGGACCAAACGGCGGTCGTTTTGGTCGTGGTGGGACGAAACCCTAGCCCTCCGGCGCGTCTGTCGCCGCCGGTGTTTTTGACCTGTTTGACCGGTGGGTTGACCACCCCGGGTCACTGACGTATGGCTCCACGCCCTTAGTCAACCACTGACTCGCTGACAAGTGGGGCCCGCCCTATTAATTAACCTAGATTAGTATGAATCGTTTGGTTAGTTAGTTAGTCACTGACATGTGGGCCCTGCCCTGTCTAATTATAGTTTAGGATTTAGTTAGTGCTAATTAACCCTGTTAATTAGCAGAGCCACTGATGTGTGGACCCCACACGTCAGGTTTGACCTGGACCCGCCTGTTTACTTGCTGATGTCAGCATGACCTAGTGCTGACGCAGTAACTATTTTCTGGGATTTTAAATAAATCAGAAATAATTTATTTATTTCAGAAAATAGCCAAAACTTCTAAAAATCACAGAAAATAATCTATAACTCCAATGAAAATAATTTATATATGAAAAATGATCAGAAAAATTCAAGGAATCTGTTTATGGCATTTTCATGCATGTTTGAATAACTTAAAACCACTGTTTAGGACAATTTGAATGAATGACATTTGAATAATCACATATGGAGTTTGAATTTGAACCTTTGGTTCAAACCAACTTCATTTAATATGGTTGCTAGTTGAATTAGCTCAATCAACAGCATATTGCCATGTCATGATCATGCATCATATTGTCGCATTGCATTGATTGTGTTCTTTCTTTGTTGCCGGTGTCTGTCCCCTCTCAGTAGACGATGTTCCTATGATGTGATCGATGACACTGATGAAGACACAGTGCTATCTTCAGAAGTGCTAGGCAAGCAAAAACCCATTGAGCATTCCGATACAATCCCACTCTCTCGCTCTTGCTCTCTTTTACTGCATTAGGACAACAACGCTTCAACTGTTACCTGCTGCGGTAGTTGAACCCCTTTCCACTTCATGACATGTCATTGCCATAGTAAATAGTTGAAACCCACTAGCATGAGTAGGAGTTGTTTGAGCCATGTTGTGCCTACTCATTCATGCTTTATGGTTATGCCTTCTATTGCTTAGAGTTGTGTCAGGTCTCATTCATCGGGGATGAATTGGAATGGTGATGAACATGTCCTAATGTGTGTGAGCTAAGTGTGTGAACACGATTTGGTAAAGGTAGCGATGAGAGGCCATGTAGGAGTACCTGGTGGGTTGTCTCATTGCAGCTGTCCTCAGGAATTGAGTTCTGTGTTGGTTGATCCATGACCAGTTACTACCATACATTGTGCCCGAAACCAATGGACCCTCTCGACTTATTAACTGCCCTTGTCCTCTGTCTAGCAGTTGCAACTTGTTTCCGGTGTTTGTAGTTTACTGGAGGTCCTGCGCAGCGCTGACCCTCGGGGTGGGCTGTGACACGGCAGGTACGTGGCACGGTGTACCGGTCGCCCGTTTGGTGACTCGGGAACCCTGTACACATCATTTGGGGCCGTGAGCGACACCCTGGCCGGATCTCCCCACGGATGGAACCCAAATAGGCGATAAATCTGGACTAGGGAATTGTGTGGTTAGTCAGGCCGTGGCCGACACCCTCGCTGGGCTTCCGCTTGAAGGTTGCCGAGTACATGTCATGTAAACGGCGGTAAGTGGTGAGAGCGTGTGTGAAGAAGTACACCCCTACAGGGTTATACATGATCTATTCGAATAGCCGTGTCCGCGGTAATGGATTTCTGGGTTACCTGTACAGTTCATAGACAAGTGGAAGTAGATACTCTAAATCGCGCAAGATAAGCGTGAGTGCTATGGATGGCCTTCTCGTAGGGAGACGGGAGCGGATCCATAGTGGTGTATTGATTGGTGAATATGTGGACTCGTGTGCGCCACCTCAAAGAGTTACTTGCAGTCGTAGTTCAGGATAGCCACTTAGTCAAAGCTGGCTTGCTGCAGTCAAACTCCACCATCCCTTTGTTGATACTGATGCATTTGTAGTTAGTTCTGATGTAAGTCTTGCTGAGTACCTTTGTACTCACATTTGCTTAATTTATGTTTTGTAGAGAGACTTCAGTCTCACTAGTGGTTACGCGTGGACTTCGAAGTTTAGCTTGTTACCTCAGCTACGATCTTGTACCCTTGGGAGGGTCTTGTAGATAGTCAGGCTTCTCAGCCTTTTTCATTTGTAGTTGTTTGTACTCAGACATGTTATGCTTCCGTTGCCTGTATGCTCTGTATGATGGGTCATATGACCTCTGTTTGTAATAAATGCTATGATGGCTCTTCTGGGCCTTTATCTATATAAGTTGTTGAGTTATGTTGTGATGCCATGCTGTACAAGACATACTTGCATGTTATGCGTATGTGTAATGTGTATTGCTATGTGTGGGATCCGACACCTAGTTGTTTACTGTCGGGGCCGGATCTCGGGAACATAATATTCCAGAAATTAACCCCTAGTGTCACCACCAGCCCAGGATTACTGTTACTGGTGGACACATCCTTGTTACAGATTACCAAGCATTTACAAGAATTTGATACAAGACCATAAAGGTCTGCTGATATAACAATGACTCCGGTGGTGGATGAAGGAATTGGCTTGTGGATCTCCACATTGATGGGGCTCCATTCCAACAGGAATAGCTGACCCGGATAACTCCTATCCTGCGTGGCTGCACTCCTAGGCTTCGCACGGACGTCGTTGTATTCTTCCCCGAAGAACTTCTAACCTGGCCAAGTAAATAGCCAGGGACAAGCCTGTGAGTACGTTTGAATGTACTCGCAAACATCATGGACAAAAGATATAATAAATGCAGCAGACAATTATATGGTCATGAGGAATTAAACTATATGCATATGCTCATGATAGACTTATATTAAATGCATGCTGACATGAATTAAAACATGGCATGGTGAATAATAGTTAGTGCAGAAGATAAATATTAGCATCAATAAAATATAAAAAAAAGAAATGCCGATCGGATATCAAGTGACACCACGGTCGGTCTTGAAAAGAAATGCCAGTCGGGTGTCTAAAAGAGAAATCGGACGATACCATCCGAGAACTCAGGCGACGCCACGAAAGGACTTGAAAAGAAATGCCGATCGGGTGTCCACAAGAGTAGTGGCGTGATAAACCGCCTGACACTCGAGGGACGCCACAAAAGGACTTGAAAAGAAATGCCAGTCGGGTGTCCACAAGAGTAGTGGCGTGATAAACCGCCTGACACTCAAGGGACGCCACAGAAAGGACTTAAAAATAATGGCGAGTGTCCGGGGTAGTCTAGCCAGCCCCTGAGACACTCTGGGAAGTAAAAATAAGAGAAACGGGTTAGTCCACAATAATAATCATATCATTCCGCAATATTTATAACAACATCAGTAGCAATAAAAATTATCCTGCATGATACACCATGCTCCACTTTAAAATTTATTTCCTCCGGAGACCGACTCTAAGACCGACACTTGACCAACCCAGACTGTAGTCCTTAACCGCGGACACGGCTGTTCGAATAGATACGACTCTGCAGAGGGTGTACTCTTTACCCACAAGTATAGGATTTCTTTAGTCAGTATCGTGACACTGACTAATTCCCATTATGATCTTTGGGTTGAAAACACACCTAACCAGCACACACCAGCTTAACTTTTCTGCTGCCAGGAGTCACCCAAAACAACAGTTAAGTAAAACTCTAAGTCGGAGAGGCTACAACCTCCATGAGCATGGGATCACTATTCATACGCGCGGATTACAAGGGTACACTCCCTCTCGGCATCACACAGCCGGAAACACCCATGCCCCCTGACCCGATGACTGGGTTTAGTCCAGGGCCCTGGAAACCCTCATCGTAGTCCTCTGTACGGTGTGTGCACGGAAAGGGGTTAACAACTTACTAAACCATACCTTACCCGAGGCAGGGACAAGTGGTAGCATGAAACAAGTATGGGGGTTACCGGAACAAGACTCGATCTACGGTCGACTCAGGAGGCCTATGATTCCTGCAGTGGTTAACATAACAAAAAAATATTCTCTCAACCATATCATCAGGACAGGGCCACAACCCTTGCCTGCTTCCACGTATATCTCATGACACCACCGTGTCAAATATGGCCCGTGCCCACCGGCACGTCCAAAACAAGAACACCCGTCTGGATGCTCACAACTTATGCATGTTGCAAATTTGAAGGGAATGCATGCAAGAGAAAAATATAATCATGACCATGCATGCATGCAATATTCCTATCCATATGCCAAACTTATTAAAAGTATCAAACATGCCCTAAATATTCTAGCATGCAAACATTTGTCATATCAAGTGTTCAAAATGCTTGCCTTAGATATGAAAAGGTGCTGGTTACTTTGCAAGGAATCATCTCCCCTTCAATTCCTATTTTCAAAAATATCTAAATCACCACATAATTCAAAAAAAACAGCACTAAAAGTATTTCAAAAGTTTTTGAAACAATTACTAAAATAAACTAGAGGATCTTTAAGGAATATCAGAAAAAGAAATAATTTATTTAGAGTTCATATGAATTAGTTATGGAATTACTAAGGTGGAAAGCATGATTAAAAGCAATATTAAACTCATTAAACAGAAACTATGCATAATAAAAATGTTCACTTAATTTAAATAAACAGATCATGATTTTAGAAACCTACAGAAATTTGAATCATAAAATTTGGTTTTGACAAAAATTCTGTAGAGTTATTTGAAAATTGCTGGAAAAGGAAAATAGGAAAAAGGCAGAAGTGCGCCTGAGCGCTGTATAGCCGGACGGCGTCACTGGGCCGAGCCCAGCTGCTTCGGCAGTGTGGGAGACGACGTGGCGAGGATGTGGGTCACTGACAGTGGGCCCGCCTGGCCCACTGGTCAGGTTTGACCACGGTCCACCCGCCCTTCTTCCTGGCGGCAGAACGGGGCGGGACTCCGGCGAAGCTCGCCGGCGAACG
>LR738709.1:347848456-347870094 GCA_902687465.1 Secale cereale
AGGAGGTGCGCTGGCTTGCTCGGGGAGGTGCCAGGTGCTCTGGGCGGCGCCGTCCACGGGTGGACAGATGCGGCGGCCATTGATGGCGCTCCGAGGCCGGTGGCGAGGTTGGTGAGGGCGGCGGGGGTCGGTGAGGACGTGGCTGCTTGCAGTGATGGCGGGGCGTCCGGTTTGGCTCGGGGGCGAGCCACGCGTCCAGGGCGTTGACGTCGGTGCGACGTGGCGATGCGGGACTCGTCGGGCGGCGCCTCCGGACGGCGTGGACGGTGGTGGCCGGCGCAAGCGGCCAAGGGAAAGTGTCGGCGGGGTGGTGGCTTGCCAGTGAAGCGCCAAGTAGCGCTTGGCGTGCGGGAGGAGTAGCGGGGAGGCCACGCGGTGCGGTGCCGATGCCTGCAAAACGCGTGCTCTGGCCGCGCTCTGGGCATGCACGCCATGTGCTCGACGAAAAGCCAGGGTTATCTAGAGGAATCTTCTGCAATGAAGACTTGGCAGGGTGGGGCTACTCTACAAGGTAAGGTTGGTGGACATGTAGATTTGGTCAGATGGTCAAGAGTGCAGTGTAGTTTGGAGATAGGCAAAAATTGTTGTTATGCACACAAGGTGCTCGATGAAATGCTAAGGCTATCTAGATTATTCCCATGAAAGTGGTATTTGGCAGAATGGTGTCTCATTAAGTGCGAGGGATGATAGTGAAGTTGGTTTGGAAAAAGGAGATACTTGATAGTGCAAGTTTTGGAGGATTTCATTTCTGGGCAGAATATTCAGAGAGGTATTTGGTGGGTCTAAATTATTCTAATGGAGCTGATCTTCTGGAGTTAAGGGTTTGGTAGGAGGAACTAGAAGATGGCCAAGGCTTAGAATTTTTGGAGCAAGAAATAATGGGGTTGTAGTAGAAACCTAGAAGATGGACAGAAATGAAAAGTAGGATGGTTCACTCAAGTTTTGCAAAACACCAAGTTGGGCTTTTGCACCAAAGTGACATATAAGCATCACAGGACCTCTCAGAATTATGGTGGAATTTTTAGAGGATTATTTAAAATAGAATTAGTGCAACAGAAACATTTAAAACACTGCAAAAGCTATTAAAAGAATTTTCTAAGGCAAAATTTTATTATGAAAATAATTTCTAATGTTATCAAACAAATAATGAGATGACCCAAGATACAACCAGAGCCCACAAAATTATTACCAAAAATTTTATTATATGAAAAGAAGATTTTTGAAGGACTGGTATAGAAAAGGGCTCAAAATTATTAAAGAACCTAATACAATTCAAAATTTTATTTCTAGCCAAATTTTTAATTAATAAAATATGATTAAATTTTTGGGGTGTTACAAATTCTAACCCCCTTAAGAAAATCTCGTCCTCGAGATTTGTTAAGGCGGTAGAATTAAAAAGCATACCACACAAACAAAACATTCATATGCAAAAATGCAAACAGGGCAATACATTCATGACATACAAACAAAACAAGATCACAACATGCAAACAAGCACTACATGCTACGCAAACGCACTCACGACCGTCTACGGTCCGAAAGCGGGATCTACGGGGTCAAGCGGAAGGCTTCCCGGTGTTGGAACATATCTTTCTTCTTCCGGAGGGAGTGGAGGGAGTGGAGGGAGCAAACGAAGCACGTGTCCCTCCTGAGTTGGCAGAGGGGGTCCGCCAATGGCGATCCGGGGATTCAGAACAGCAAGGTAGTGGAGATACTCCAGTATTTGCTGGGTGAAACGCTCCTGGGCCATCACATATTGAATGAGATAGACCAGGGCTGGATCGCTCTCCGCACGTCCACAGCGGAACGTAGCTTCTGCTCCAAAAGCAGCGCGACTTGGAAAATAGCAGTATTCCCTTGCGTTGGCACAGGGCACCGCAAATCGAAGACGGGTGACTGCTTCATACGCAGCAGACTCAATGGCCATGCCTGGCGTTGGCATGGATCTCCCGATGAAAATTACATAGGGAGGGCCTTGGTTTAAATCTGCTGGTGGAATATGTACAGCTGCCCAGTATTTCGAGAGATCAGGAGTGATTCTCGATTTGAATAGCTCATACAGGGGTGGATGGGTGGAGCCAAGAGTATTGCGGGTAAAATCCCACAATAACATAACAAAACTACCAGGTCTTGCATCGGGGGTCCTCAGGTAAGCTCCGGGGTGAGACATGGGCGGATGAATGAAAAGGGCAGTGCTTGAAGCTGATGGTTGTTGGTGTGGAAAAAAATGAGCGTGGCCTCTTATAGAGAGCCTGGGTCATGAAACATGAAATGGTGCCGTTGCGACAGAGACACCGACTCCGGCGCGGAGCGGTCTGAGTCAAAGTCTCAGGCCTCAATTCCCCACAAGAAAAGTGACATGTTACTGTGCGTGTCGGTTAGGGGTCACGTCTAGAATTTACTTTGCAACCACTCATCAAGCAATTTAAGTCAAAACACATATACTATTAGATGGTGACACACAGGGGGTCTACAAGCTCACCACGCCACACACCAGCTACTGCGGAACTAAAAGAAAAAACCGAGCCACTAGGGCTTGATAACAATACTGGTGGACTCAGTCCACCTGGTTGATATCTATCTTGGCGCGTCTTGCGGATGCCGAGTCGTCTCCGTGCGCTTCCGCGTCGGAGCTGGCCGGGGTAGGATGGGGAGCTACAGGGCTGGAGTAGCGGTGGTGACCTTCGCGGGGTGTCGAGGTCACCGTCCTATTGGAGTAGGCCTCCAAGAGACGACGGAGATTTCCGGGTGAGGCGAAGGCATTGCCTGGGTAGATGACATGGTCAGAGCTTGGGGGCTCAACCGGCCTTCCAAGCAGCATTATCGGGGTGTCAGTGGCGGGTGCAACTTCACTCCTTGCTGGGGTCAGGAGAGCGAGCGTCCTGCGGGTCTCAATCAGATCGAGAGTGACTTGATCAAATAGTGCCTCTTGCGCTCTCAGGTAGCGCACCAGATGCACCAGGGCAGGATCCGACTCATGGTCTCCGTTGGCGACCTGGGTTGGGCTACCATAGCCTTCACGACTAGGGTAGTAGTAGAAGGAGCGGCAGTTAACCCTCGGCGACAGGTGCCGGAGTTGAACTATAGCCTCTCGGGCTGCAAGTTGGATGGATTGGGGCTCGTCGGAGGTCGTCCTCCCGGTGAATCGGTAGGGACGCTCTGATGTGGTGCCCCTTCCGTAGATGTGCACCGTGGCCCAGAAGTGATGGATGGAATTACTCGTGTGCTCTTGGTACACGACATATTCCGGCGGCTCGTCGATGCTAAAAGCACGACGGGTGAGATTGGCGAGGATGGTTACGAAGCCTTCAAGCTCGACTGCGGTGGTCTCGTTGTGCACGAGGGGGCCTGTCATCTTGGTGGTTTGATATCGAACTGAGAATGAGGCTGTGATGTGCTGAGTTTGGGGTAAGGCTTCCTTTATAAGTCAGCCGAGTCTTCCATCGCACGCTTGTGGATGGGAAAGCTCAGGTGTTGGCACAGGCACACGGCCTATGGATAGACTGATAGGTTGGGCATCGGCTATTAAAAGATGTCGGTTGCCACTGTGGGTGGGATAGACTTGACCGTGGATAGGAAAAGTTGTGGATGGTGTGGAAACCTAGGGATGGTGACCAGGCTAAGATAGGTTTAGCCAATGGTCAGCCTGGCTCTGATACCAAGGCTGTCGGGGCCGGATCTCGGGAACATAATATTCCAGAAATTAACCCCTAGTGTCATCACCAGCCCAGGATTACTGTTACTGGTGGACACATCCTTGTTACAGATTACCAAGCATTTACAAGAATTTGATACAAGACCATAAAGGTCTGCTGATATAACAATGACTTCGGTGGTGGATGAAGGAATTGGCTTGTGGATCTCCACATTGATGGGGCTCCATTCCAACAGGAATAGCTGACCCGGATAACTCCTATCCTGCGTGGCTGCACTCCTAGGCTTCGCACGGACGTCGCTGTATTCTTCCCCGAAGAACTTCTAACCTGGCCAAGTAAATAGCCAGGGACAAGCCTGTGAGTACGTTTGAATGTACTCGCAAACATCATGGACAAAAGATATAATAAATGCAGCAGACAATTATATGGTCATGAGGAATTAAACTATATGCATATGCTCATGATAGACTTATATTAAATGCATGCTGACATGAATTAAAACATGGCATGGTGAATAATAGTTAGTGCAGAAGATAAATATTAGCATCAATAAAATATAAAAAAAAGAAATGCCGATCGGATATCAAGTGACACCACGGTCGGTCTTGAAAAGAAATGCCAGTCGGGTGTCTAAAAGAGAAATCGGACGATACCATCCGAGAACTCAGGCGACGCCACGAAAGGACTTGAAAAGAAATGCCGATCGGGTGTCCACAAGAGTAGTGGCGTGATAAACCGCCTGACACTCGAGGGACGCCACAAAAGGACTTGAAAAGAAATGCCAGTCGGGTGTCCACAAGAGTAGTGGCGTGATAAACCGCCTGACACTCGAGGGACGCCACAGAAAGGACTTAAAAATAATGGCGAGTGTCCGGGGTAGTCTAGCCAGCCCCTGAGACACTCTGGGAAGTAAAAATAAGAGAAACGGGTTAGTCCACAATAATAATCATATCATTCCGCAATATTTATAACAACATCAGTAGCAATAAAAATTATCCTGCATGATACACCATGCTCCACTTTAAAATTTATTTCCTCCGGAGACCGACTCTAAGACCGACACTTGACCAACCCAGACTGTAGTCCTTAACCGTGGACACGGCTGTTCGAATAGATACGACTCTGCAGAGGGTGTACTCTTTACCCACAAGTATAGGATTTCTTTAGTCAGTATCGTGACACTGACTAATTCCCATTATGATCTTTGGGTTGAAAACACACCTAACCAGCACACACCAGCTTAACTTTTCTGCTGCCAGGAGTCACCCAAAACAACAGTTAAGTAAAACTCTAAGTCGGAGAGGCTACAACCTCCATGAGCATGGGATCACTATTCATACGCGCCGATTACAAGGGTACACTCCCTCTCGGCATCACACAGTCGGAAACACCCATGCCCCCTGACCCGATGACTGGGTTTAGTCCAGGGCCCTGGAAACCCTCATCGTAGTCCTCTGTACGGTGTGTGCACGGAAAGGGGTTAACAACTTACTAAACCATACCATACCCGAGGCAGGGACAAGTGGTAGCACGAAACAAGTATGGGGGTTACCGGAACAAGACTCGATCTACGGTCGACTCAGGAGGCCTATGATTCCTGCAGTGGTTAACATAACAAAAAAATATTCTCTCAACCATATCATCAGGACAGGGCCACAACCCTTGCCTGCTTCCACGTATATCTCATGACACCACCGTGTCAAATATGGCCCGTGCCCACCGGCACGTCCAAAACAGGAACACCCGTCTGGATGCTCACAACTTATGCATGTTGCAAATTTGAAGGGAATGCATGCAAGAGAAAAATATAATCATGACCATGCATGCATGCAATATTCCTATCCATATGCCAAACTTATTAAAAGTATCAAACATGCCCTAAATATTCTAGCATGCAAACATTTGTCATATCAAGTGTTCAAAATGCTTGCCTTAGATATGAAAAGGTGCTGGTTACTTTGCAAGGAATCATCTCCCCTTCAATTCCTATTTTCAAAAATATCTAAATCACCACATAATTCAAAAAAAACAGCACTAAAAGTATTTCAAAAGTTTTTGAAACAATTACTAAAATAAACTAGAGGATCTTTAAGGAATATCAGAAAAAGAAATAATTTATTTAGAGTTCATATGAATTAGTTATGGAATTACTAAGGTGGAAAGCATGATTAAAAGCAATATTAAACTCATTAAACAGAAACTATGCATAATAAAAATGTTCACTTAATTTAAATAAACAGATCATGATTTTAGAAACCTACAGAAATTTGAATCATAAAATTTGGTTTTGACAAAAATTCTGTAGAGTTATTTGAAAATTGCTGGAAAAGGAAAATAGGAAAAAGGCAGAAGTGCGCCTGAGCGCTGTATAGCCGGACGGCGTCACTGGGCCGAGCCCAGCTGCTTCGGCAGTGTGGGAGACGACGTGGCGAGGATGTGGGTCACTGACAGTGGGCCCGCCTGGCCCACTGGTCAGGTTTGACCACGGTCCACCCGCCCTTCTTCCTGGCGGCAGAACGGGGCGGGACTCCGGCGAAGCTCGCCGGCGAACGACAGGGCCCCACGGCGAGCCGAGCTCACCGTTGAGTCCAGGAGGCCGAGGCGGTCCCCTGGGTACCCTCCTTGGTCGCCGGAGTGGGCGGTGTCGTCGACGACGAGCGCACCCGAGAAGCTCCGGCGGAGGCGAGTTGGGCGTTTCGCCCATGGACCATCTCCGGTGAAACTGAGAGGGGGAATGGATGTTCGGGAGCTCCAGGAGGCCAGTGGTGGAAGAGTTGGTGGTGGGGAGGCCGTGGTTGGCTCGGAACCATCCGAGGAAATGGCGGCGGCAGTGGTCATCGGAGATGAAGAAGAAGGCCTTCTCCGGTTGTCTAGCTTGCTCGGGGAGGCTTGGGGGTTTGCTGGAGGAGGGGAGAGGTGGAGATGAGGAGTCGGGGTGCTCGGGGTGGCTTATATAGGCGGGGCGACGCGGTTCGGCGGGTTCCAGAAAACGGACACGGTGGCGACGCCATTACTGCGCCGGCGAGGTGGTTGCGGGGAGGGCAGCGCGACGTGGCAAGCTACTGAGGGAAACCGCGTCCAGGAGGTGCGCTGGCTTGCTCGGGGAGGTGCCAGGTGCTCTGGGCGGCGCCGTCCACGGGTGGACAGATGCGGCGGCCATTGATGGCGCTCCGAGGCCGGTGGCGAGGTTGGTGAGGGCGGCGGGGGTCGGTGAGGACGTGGCTGCTTGCAGTGATGGCGGGGCGTCCGGTTTGGCTCGGGGGCGAGCCACACGTCCAGGGCGTTGACGTCGGTGCGACGTGGCGATGCGGGACTCGTCGGGCGGCGCCTCCGGACGGCGTGGACGGTGGTGGCCGGCGCAAGCGGCCAAGGGAAAGTGTCGGCGGGGTGGTGGCTTGCCAGTGAAGCGCCAAGTAGCGCTTGGCGTGCGGGAGGAGTAGCGGGGAGGCCACGCGGTGCGGTGCCGATGCCTGCAAAACGCGTGCTCTGGCCGCGCTCTGGGCATGCACGCCATGTGCTCGACGAAAAGCCAGGGTTATCTAGAGGAATCTTCTGCAATGAAGACTTGGCAGGGTGGGGCTACTCTACAAGGTAAGGTTGGTGGACATGTAGATTTGGTCAGATGGTCAAGAGTGCAGTGTAGTTTGGAGATAGGCAAAAATTGTTGTTATGCACACAAGGTGCTCGATGAAATGCTAAGGCTATCTAGATTATTCCCATGAAAGTGGTATTTGGCAGAATGGTGTCTCATTAAGTGTGAGGGATGATAGTGAAGTTGGTTTGGAAAAAGGAGATACTTGCTAGTGCAAGTTTTGGAGGATTTCATTTCTGGGCAGAATATTCAGAGAGGTATTTGGTGGGTCTAAATTATTCTAATGGAGCTGATCTTCTGGAGTTAAGGGTTTGGTAGGAGGAACTAGAAGATGGCCAAGGCTTAGAATTTTTGGAGCAAGAAATAATGGGGTTGTAGTAGAAACCTTGAAGATGGACAGAAATGAAAAGTAGGATGGTTCACTCAAGTTTTGCAAAACACCAAGTTGGGCTTTTGCACCAAAGTGACATATAAGCATCACAGGACCTCTCAGAATTATGGTGGAATTTTTAGAGGATTATTTAAAATAGAATTAGTGCAATAGAAACATTTAAAACACTGCAAAAGCTATTAAAAGAATTTTCTAAGGCAAAATTTTATTATGAAAATAATTTCTAATGTTATCAAACAAATAATGAGATGACCCAAGATACAACCAGAGCCCACAAAATTATTACCAAAAATTTTATTATATGAAGAGAAGATTTTTGAAGGACTGGTATAGAAAAGGGCTCAAAATTATTAAAGAACCTAATACAATTCAAAATTTTATTTCTAGCCAAATTTTTAATTAATAAAATATGATTAAATTTTTGGGGTGTTACATTTACCCTTGGTAACCTATCTTACACGGAAATGTCTCCTAGTGCTTCCACTGAGCCTTGGTAGCTTGCTACTGCTCGAAACACATAGGCTGGCCGGCATGTGTCCTTCTTCGTTCCTGTGTCTGTCCCTTAGGGGAAATGTCACACGTTGTTCCTTTAAGTCCTTGTAGCTTGCTACGACTTGGGTTCATACGTTGATGACCGACACGTTCATTGCTAGGTCATGTATGCCTGACTGTGTAATTTAGCGCCACTTTTGTTTATAACTATTCATGTCGGCCCGAGTTCTCTGTCATATGGATGCTAGCGACATTACCATATACGTGTGCCAAAATGCGCAAACGGTCCCGGGCCAGGTAAGGTGGCACCCGTGGGGATACCGTGCGTGAGGCCGCAAAGTGATATGATGTGTTATAGGCTAGACCTGTGTGACTTAGGATCGGGGTCCTGACAGATTTGGTATCAGAGCCTGACTGCATGTAGGATTAGTAAGCCAAACTGGTCGAAGTCGTGTCTAGAAATTCTTTAGTTATAATAAGGGAATTGATTGTGGAAGGAAACGTAAGGCTCTTTTTACTCCTTTACCCTGTGACCTTCTGATCGGAGTCATCTTCTTCCTTTCTACAGGGATTAAGAGCTAGGATTCTTGTTGTATTTATCAGGATCACGTTAATGTGGTTTCAACCCTCAGTTCAGTTTCTACTACTTCTGTTTGTTCAACTGTTGGTCTCAGAACCTTGACATTATGATGTTGAGTGGTTATGCTATCTTTGTGCATGAGTCTCAAATGTAATTTTCGAGCATTTACAGCCGTTATGCTATCCGAGTCATCCCAGGTTGCTAAGTAATCTGATGCATTTGCAAACCTTTCCTCCCTGTTTCCGATGTCCTTTTAGGCTAGATTAATCACACTAGTCGGTGTGTGGAGGTACTCCGTTACCTCGACACATGTGTTGGAGTTATTATTATGACCCTAGCTGTCTTAGAGGATCACCCAGTAATCCAGCAATGCTTTATATTCCCAGTGTGATGATTCTGGACATTATTCTCGAAAGCATCCCGTGATGCCATTTAGTTAGTAGGCATTCTACTCCTGGGTTCCTGAATCCGAGATTCACCCTACTTACTTCATGTTGATAGTATTTGCTCGTCCCTTTAGGATATTAGTAACCTTGTGATAGTCCTCGAGGTTTGTGGTTATCGTTCTTCTAATACCATGAACCATGATGGCAGAAGTTCTTCTGAACCAAAAGATCACAACCCGAGTGCTCTTGAGTAGTACTCCATTCATATTGTGACTCTGCTAGTCCTACCTTTCTGCATGGGTTATCCGGAAGAAATATGTTGAAAGTTCGACATACTAGTCTATGCATCCACGACTCGGAAAGTTATATGTTCCTTTGAGTTGTCCCCTTTTAGTTGTATTTTGACCTTCGTCTATCAGTTGATAGCCAAGAGTAGTTGTGCATTTGTGCTATCGATGCCGATTATTCTTATGGTCCGTCAACCCATTCTATTTCAGAATGACTAGGAGAAACAAACCCCAGTACATCATCCATATCCAGGATTGGGTCAAAGCAGTTGTACTCCGCAGATCAAAATGCAATCAAGCTTCTGATCCGTTCTACTCTGAAGTGTTACCCTCTTCACGTCAGGATCGTCATGAGAATTGCACTATCTCTTAGGAACTCTTGATACAGTGATACTTCTTGCCATCATCGTTCATTCTTCGGTCTCCGTGTTATTGTAACCGGAATGCCGACATGTGAATCGTGGTGTGTGAAATCAATACTCCTAGCAACTCCGTTGCTTAGTCGTTAAATGGACAATAACCTAGCGAGGTGATTAATGAATCATCACCATAAGGTTGATCGTGCTACCTAGTCCACTTCCTGGTGCACTCCTCGATTGATGAGTTAGGATTTTGTTAAGTCCTCGCTCATTTGATCATATCGTCTTGCCCTGAAAAGCAAGATTGTTCTCGAGCTTAGTAACATATCGGTGGTTCGTGATTTTCCGGTTATCTTCCCGGAAGTATCACCAGGTTGTCCCCTGACCAATGCGTCGAGCTCGTGATAAAGTTGGTTTAATATAAACGACCCCTTCTCCAAGAATCTATGTTGGATACCCTGAACTAGTTGGTTAAGCTAAACAACAACTTGGAGAGTTGGAAGATAAAAGCTTGCCTGACTTAGTTCCTTCCAAGGGATATCTTTTGTGTGTGTGTTGAAGAAAGATTATATCTTGATCGATGAATCCTCGTGATCAATTGTTGGACCTATTGTCTTGCCAAAACTTTGGTTTGAGTGTGGGCTATCCTCAAATCAAATCAGAACCAACGATGTTCTTAATGTTGTCTTACTCGTGGGTGTCCCCCGAACATACCTCATTATATCTCTTGGTCTGACCAATGCTACCATCTTGTTCATATAAATTGTGGAATACCATCTTCATGGATATCTCGATGACCCGTTGTTGAGCCCATCAACATCGTTTATCTTGACCACGATTCATGTCGAACATTTAAGTTAGTATTGGAAACTTATAAGGATTATCTTCATGTCCCATTCATGAAGCATATGCGTGAATGAAAGAAGTGACTTCCTCTAATTCATGAGCATTTTATGCAAGTTGCCACCATGAATTTGAGAAAGTTTGTTTTTACCTCCTCTGGAATCATCCCAATTCAGTCATGCATAAGTGCGAAGTATTCCATGGTCTGATAGACTGATCATCTTCATTCCATATGTATCCCTAGCACACCAAGCCACTGATTGATTTGTTTAAGGACAAGAAGTTCAAATGCTATCCCCGAAGGGCCCAGACGGACATGCACAAGACTTCGTTATCTTCAATGAGGATTGCCAATCTGAACTCGGTAGTATTTTATTATAAGACTACTATGTGGTAATGCTTGTCCGGGACAACGTGTTCACAGGTACGTAGCAGAACAAGCTCATGTTTTGGAGCTTGCTATCGTAGTTCACTCCCCAAGAATCTCGCAATGCCATCTCATCGATTTGTGTTGCACACTTTCCTTTTTTTCTTCTAGATTCGATGAGTCTGGAATACCCTCACACCAACCACAACTGAATCTCGGGCAGATATGATGGTTGGAGCGTTTACCAAGAACTATAATGTTGGTCTCTCGATAACCGGGAAAGTGGATGTCGTGGCCAACACACCCAGCCGGAAGATCTATTGTTGTAGTATCTTGATTGAAGAAGTTGGCCACCTCCCCATAAGGACTTCGTAGGATTTACTCCCTAGTTGTACCTTATGGATATTTGTGCTCCCGAAGTCCGACCTTTACTTGATGGCCATGTTGATGCTTTTAAGCATTGACCGTGGTACCTAGTACACCAAGGAGAACATTAGAAGCGGAGTGCTAAATGTCTCTCGGTCGATCATCCAGATTTTGCCCCTTGACTCTGCTAAAGTGAAATCTGAGAAAGTGTTATCTTCCTTTGCATCTGCATCTTCCATCACTATTCATCATGGTCGTATGTTGTGTTGCCAGGACCCTTGACACAGATATTGGTAAAACCTTGATGAATATGGGAATACTCAAGTTCTTGAGAGCACGCACAAGCACTAGGTGTTATCATCGACACTAACTGGGATTGCTCCTAGTCTCTTCGGTTATGCTATAACCTCAAAAAGAGTAGATCCACTCTCTATTGTTGGGTTTCTTCCCAGTTACCAGATTCATTCCCAGCATTTGCATTTTGTTCTCAGCTTGCACCGCCAATGTTCCATTTTACCATGGGTTCCATCCATTTTCGATGATAAGCAAAATCATCCCTTGCGTTGTCTTCAACAAGGTAGTCCACATCATCCATGCTAGTCGGGGTATGTCGTTCTCTCGGACTCCGTCAAACGATCGTTTGTGATTGCCTTAGGCTGGTATAGAGAGTCTCAATGATCTCTATATCAAAAGTAATTCTTTTTGCCACTTAAGGGAATAATTCTATGAGTCACCATCTCTAAGGTGCCCCATCAGGTGACATCGATCACCATCTTCTTAAGTGTGGAATTATTGCCTACCAAATGAACCTTCATCATTTGTTTCACTCCATCCCTCTGGATGTGTGTACCGTGTCTCAGCTCAAGAGATGTTTCAACGTCTCACTCCATGAATTGGTTTTGAGTTGCTCGATCTTTCAGAAGATCAATTTTGTAGAGTTTCTTTCGTCGTCACCGTGTTGGACAAAGACCTCGAAATCAAGGATGCCAAGATCAACATGATGCAAGCAATCAACACTCATATGAAGGACACTTGGATCATGAAGATTGTGTTAGTTAGTGTCCCCTCTGATTTCTTACCTCACGTCTTGAATCTCGGGACGAGATTCTTGTTAAGTGGAGGTGAGTTGTCACAGCCCTATAGCTTTAGCCTTTGCTTGACTCTGCATGACCTTGTGCATCATGTTTAAATTTCTCAGAAACTTGGAAATGGGGGTGTTCAAACCCTAGCATCAAACGAATTCAACTAGGGTCAAAAATAAAATCATTTCCAATGACCCAAAGTGCCTTCATCAATGTTTGATAATTTTGGCAAGGCTTTGAGACCGAACCAAAAATAGTGAACATTTTTGTGGAATATTTTGGGCACTGGTTTAAATCATACCATATTTGCATTTGGGCATTTAAATTATATATATTATTTCAAATGTCCAAATATTCATGAACTGAAATATTGGCTGTTGGAAATAATCCAAACAGTGGCCACAACCAGTCTCATGATTTCAGAAAATGCCCTGGCATTTTTAATAAAGCCAAAACAATTACAGAAAATAGAAAACAGAAAGTTTTAGAAAAAGAGAGAGAGAGAAGGACTTACCTGGTGCTCACCTGGCCCAGCTCTTGTGCAGCCCTGCTAGGCAAAGCAGGCCGAGCCCGCCACCGCCTCCTCCCTGTCGTCTTCCTCCTTGCCAGGAGGATGAGCGCGCGTGCCCGGCGCGTGGTCGCCGCACGCCGGCCACCTCCACCCTGCCTGGCTGCCTCCCCTTCACCCTGGCCCCCCTGGAGACGCCACACACGACCCCAGGCCCCTCTCACTCTCCCTCGATCTCTCTCCCCTCTCCTGGCTCTCTCGCCCGCACCACCGAACACGCCCGTCGCCGCCGTTCGCCGTTGCCGCGACCACATCCTCCCCCTCGCCTCTCTGACGAGCCCCCGAGCTCCGCCGTGCCTCCCTCATTCTCCCCATCAAGTCACGCGGCGCCAGGAGCTCCTCCTCATCCGCAACGCCGTCGTCTTCCTCCTCGGTCGTCCGAGATCACCGCTGTCGATTCGCCGTCGTCAGCGCCTCCCCGAGCCCGCTTGTCTGCTATGCGTGTCCGCCGTGAGCCCCTGCGTCGAACCCCTCTCTTCACTAGCTCGCTTGCTTCCTCTAACGCCGATGCCCACCGGAGCCGATAGCTCCTTCCCGCCGGCCATGTCGCCGACATGGCCACTGTCACCTAGAGCCGCAACCGAGCACACAACCGTGCTCCACACAACGCCAGAAGCCCAAAACCCACTCATGTTGATCCTGCTGTGCACCGTAGCACCTAACTCGTCGGTGCCTGAACTCCGGCGCCGCCGCAAGCTTGTTTCCGGCGGGCTCCGACCACCCCAGCTCCTCCCGCTAGCCCTACCAGCTGCGCGCGAGCCCCAGCTACGCGTAGGATCAAACGACGATCGTTTTGGTCACCGTAGGACGAAACCCGAGTCCTCCGCCGCGTCTGTCGCCGCCGGCATTTTTGACCTGTTTGACCGGTGGGTTGACCACCCCGGGTCACTGACGTATGGGCCCCACGCCCTTAGTCAACCACTGACTCGCTGACAAGTGTGGCCCGCCCTATTAATTAACCTAGATTAGTACTAACCGTTTGGTTAGTTAGTTTGTCACTGACATGTGGGCCCTGCCCTGTCTAATTATAGTTTAGGATTTAGTTAGTGCTAATTAACCCTGTTAATTAGCAGATCCACTGACGTGTGGACCCCACACGTCAGGTTTGACTTGGACCCGCCTATTGACTTGCTGATGTCAGCATGACCTAGTGCTGATGCAGTAACTATTTTCTGGGATTTTAAATAAATCAGAAATGATTTATTTATTTCAGAAAATAGCCAAAACTTCTAAAAATCACAGAAAATAATCTATAACTCCAATGAAAATAATTTATATATGAAAAATGATCAGAAAAACTCAAGGAATCTGTTTATGGCATTTTCATGCATGTTTGAATAACTTACAGCCACTGTTTAGGACAATTTGAATAAATGACATTTGAATAATCACATATGGAGTTTGAATTTGAACCTTTGGTTCAAACCAACTTCATTTAATATGGTTGCTAGTTGCATTAGCTCAATCAACAACATATTTCCATGTCACGATCATGCATCATATTGTCGCATTGCATTGATTGTGTTCTTTCTCTGTTGCCGGTGTTTGTCCCCTCTCAGTAGACGCTGTTCCTACGATGTGATCGATGACACTGATGAAGACACAGTGCTATCTTCAGAAGTGCCAGGCAAGCAAAAACCCATTGAGCATTCCGATACAATCCCACTCTCTCGCTCTTGCTCTCTTTTACTGCATTAGGACAACAACGCTTCAATTGTTACCTGCTGCGGTAGTTAAACCCCTTTCCACTACATGACCTGTCATTGCCATAGTAAATAGTTGAAACCCACTAGCATGAGTAGGAGTTGTTTGAGCCATGTTGTGCCTACTCATTCATGCTTTCTGGTTATGCCTGCTATTGCTTAGAGTTGTGTCAGGTCTGATTCATCGGGGATGAATTGGAATGGTGATGAACATGTCCTAATGTGTGTGAACATGATTTAGTAAAGGTAGCGATGAGAGGCCATGTAGGAGTACATGGTGGGTTGTCTCATTGCAGCCGTCCTCAGGAACTGAGTTCTGTGTTGGTTGATCCATGACCAGTTACTACCATACATTGGGCCCGAAACCAATGGACCCTCTCGACTTATTAACTGCCCTTGTCCTCTGTCCAGGAGTTGCAACTAGTTTCTGGTGTTTGTAGTTTACTGGAGGTCGTGCCCAGCGCTGACCCTCGGGGTGGGCTGTGATGCGGCAGGTACATGGCACGATGTACCAGTCGCCCGTTTGGTGACTCGGGAACCCTGTACACATCGTTTGGGGCCGTGAGCGACACCCCGGCCGGATCTTCCCACGGATGGAACCCAAATAGCCGATAAACCTGGACTTGGGAATTGTGTGGTTTGTCAGGCCGCGGACGACACCCTCGCTGGGCTTTCCCTTGAAGGTTGCCAAGTACATGTCGTGTAAACGGCGGTAAGTGGTGAGAGCATGTGTGAAGAAGTACACCCCTGCAGGGTTATAGATGATCTATTCGAATAGCCGTGTCCGCGGTAATGGACTTCTGGGTTACCTGTACAGTTTATAGACAAGTGGAAGTGGATACTCTAAAACGCGCAAGATAAGTGTCGTGGAATTAACACGGCAGATGTCCGGTTTAACGGACTTGATGATGGAACCATCGCACGGGTTAGCTTGAAGGGGTTCATAGCACACAAAGGACACAGAGGGTTTATACTAGTTCGGCCCCTTTGATGAAGGTAAAAGCCTACGTCTAGTTGGTTTGATATTGCTTGGGCGTCGATTTACAGGGAGCGGATCGCTTGCCTGTAGTCTCGACGGGTTGATTCTTGCTTGTCCCTGAACCGTCGCCGGGTCGTCCCTTTATATAGAGAGGCGACGCCCAGTCCGGTTTACAGAGTCCCGAGGCCGGCTGATACTTGTGTCCGCCTCGGTCTCTGTTCTTTCTTCCTTATTCCTCAAGTTATATTATCAGACGGTTTACAAATCGTAACTCTATACATGGGCCCTAAGATCTCATGGCCGTAGCTTATTACTAAATATTACAACATATTATAGTAATCCGGTTTATACTAGCCAGTTCACACCTGCTAGTAATATCCCTGACATTAGGCCCCAGAATGATTTGAACTTGTTCACATCAATCTCCCTTGTCTTTTATAATTTTCTTCTGTGTCTTCTCATTTTTGTAAAGCGGCTCTGACGTCATCCTCGAGAATCACCGAATCTTACCGTGACATCATCTCCGCATTTAACGCTGCGAGCTGTCCTGTAGCTTTGTTTAATGGTTATCTCGAAGATCGAGGCGTCAAAATGATCTTTATCCGATCTTTGCTCCCTCGAATCCCGCACCTGTCGCTTCGTATCTGACCTTCCCTTATAAATACCGCCGTCCTCATTCGTTTATCTTCTTCTCGCATCTTCTTCCTCTGTCCGTCGCCCGAGCTTCAAGACGCCATTGATGCCCGAGCTCGAACCGCCGCCGTCGACCGCCGAGTCCGAGACTTCACTGGCCGCTGCATCAACCTGACTTTTGACCAGAAAACCTCTGCCGCTGATCCCTGCTGTTCCAAGGTACATCTTTCTTCCTCACTGTAGATCCGTATCTTCTAGGGTTCTTGCTCATGCCTCCGCCATTAGAGCCTCAATGATAACTTCGTCTTGTTCAAAAAAGTCTTGACCTTTACGTTCTGCCCTTAGATCCTACTGCTTCCCTGCTTCAGATCTCGTCATTTACATAACCTGTAGATTCATCCGCTCCGTATATCACCCTTGTAGTTTTTCCCGTATGTCTTTGTATTTATTTTCCTTTTTCTTGCATGCTCAGATCTGTTCTGCCTTAATTGTCTATAAAAACCTGTTTCTCTCCCTTTTGCAAATCTGCTAAGTATATTCCGGTTCAAACTGTCATACCCTGTTCCGGTAGGCTTTTAAAATTGAACATGACGGTTTAGTTGTTCCTCTTTTGTTGTCATGAACCGGCAGTAACATAGCTCCCTGTTATTGCCGGGTTAACCATATCATTAGTCCCTTGTCTAAACCGTTGCGTGATCTTCATATATATCTTCCGGTTTATACTGCTGTACCTGCATAATCCGGTTTTACACTTTATCTTTTTCAGTGCTTGTCCTTCTGTTGCTATGGCCAAGCAGTTTGTCTCGTGTGACTGGGTTCCTTCCATCATCACGGAAGAAGACTTAGTTAGAATTGCTGCCATTGGTACTTTAGGCCCTCAATCTGTTTTGAAGTGGCGGGCTCCAGGAGACGAATGCCCTCCTACTCCCAGAGAAGGGGAGGTTATTGTTTTCTTCGACCATATAGCTCGCGGCTTCTCACCCCCCGGTTCAAAATTCTTCGGAGATGTGCTTGCTGCCTTCCAACTCCACCCTCAGGACATTGGGCCCAATTCTGTTTCGAATATCTGCGACTTCCAAGTTTTTTCAGAGGTATACCTGCAAGAAGAACCGTCTGTTGATCTATTCCGGGATTTCTTTCACCTGAACCGGCGTACGGAATTCATCAGCGGACCGCATCAGGAACTCGGCGGGGTTAGTATCCAGAAAAGGAGAGACGCAGTCTTTCCCCATGCCGTTCTCCACACGCACCCAAAAGAGTGGAACAAATCTTGGTTTTACTGTGTTGACACTTCTCCTGAAGGGGAGAACCCACTGCCGGGTTATCGCGAGCACCGTCTTCCTGAAGATCATCCTCTGCCACAACGACTTAGCTCCGCCGAATGGCCCCGGTTCGCATCTCAGCTTTCCAGACTGAAAGCTTTTATGGCCAATGGTTTAATTGGAACCGATTTTATGCGCTGTTGGCTTTCTTGGAGTATTCTTCCCTTGAGTCGGCGATCACAGTTGATGTGCCAGTATTCTGGTAAACCAGACGATCCTCAACGGTTTACCAAGGATAAACTTTCTGAATCCGAGGTTATTGAATCGGCTAAGAAGATGCTCAACGTCTCCTTAGAAGACTGCAGCAAGGTCGGATTGGCTCCGTATTACAAGAAGAATAGACTGCCTGCAGTAAGCCTTGCTTTCTTGTATACATTTTTTAATCCGTTTATGTAAACCGTCTTCTAACTGTCTCTTTGTCTGAACAGGCCGATGATCCTTTCTGAAAAAAAAAGCCTTAGGAGAAACCCGGCAAACAGGCACGCCGGAAGACCTTTGCCAATAAGAAAATAAAAGCGGCCGTTGGCTCTAGCTCTCACGCCGAGGATGACGATCCGGATTCCGAGGTATGTATTAATCCGGTTTTAATTTGCTTGCTTGTACTCATATCTGTATCTAATGTTATCCTTCCACAGGAGTTGGCTGAAGGTGATAAACCGGCCGAAGTTGAGGTAACTATCCTTTCTTCCGATTCAAAACCACTTCCACAAAAAAGTCGTCGGACAGTCCGGAAATACCAATTTTCTCACCCTTATGCTCAATTGGATCCTAATTTTCTTTTGAAGAAACAAGAACATGAAGCTCTTCGCCGGACAACTCGCCATAGCGGCCTGGCAGTGGAGTCATCCGGAATCTCTCTCACTCCGGCTCGGAGGCGCCGCCCTGAGGTTATACTCTCTCCAACTCTCCTTCACCCCAAGGCCGGGCTTATCCGAAAACCTCTTAAACCGTCTGATCCTGATTATCAGGACACTCCATTATCCTCCTCTGGTGAATCGACTGCTACGCAACTTCCCCCACTAAAAACTGTTCCAGGGTAAGTCTTTTAAACTTATCCGGTTTATGATTATATTTTGCTTCACCATCTTAACTTGTTTTCCGAACTTATTTCAGCAAGCCAAAGCCTAGCAAAAAACAAAAAAGCAAACAAACCCACTGCTGAGACCTCTGCAGATGATCCGGCGGTTGATCCGGCAACAACCGTACCTCCGGAAAACGAGCCCATGATTCCTCTTGAGAATCCTGCGCCTACGGATCATATTTCAATGCCCGAGAATCCTGCTGCTGATGATATTCCTGATCCGCCAAGTCCTGTCCGGGCTAATTCTCCTCAGATCAATACGGCATCTCCTAGTCCGGTTCACAATACAGCTCCATCAACAGTACCTGCTTCTCCAGAAGTTGAAGTGACTGGCACTGCTTTCGTTGCTCATGCTGAGCCCACCGTTTTAGCAAACATACGGCTAAAACAGAGAAGCTGTATAAAGAGAAAGGTAAATGGAGTACCGAGCTGTCCAGTCTTGCTGATATGAGTGCCCAGGAGCTCTATTCCGGGTACTTGAACCGGCTCCACAGCAGTCGAGATTATGAAGCGGGTTTGGTTAATCTGATGAAAGAAAAATATGAGGTAATCCTTTCCTTCTGACTTTGTGCTTTTGATATGCCTCTATCTCATAGTAGCCCCCAAGTTCCAGTTTAGCTGCGTGTTGAAGGTGAACCGGAACTTATAACTTGAACAATTGATCTTACATTAGCCCCCAAGTATCAAGTAGATAACTTGGTTATGTATTTGGTACTTGTAAGAATTTCTTCTGATAGTTCAATGTTCCATTAGCCCCCAAGTGTCAAGTATACAACTTGCTTGTGTGCTTGAGACTTTTGTCTTTGAACTGCTGCTGTTTATTGTTTCAACTTTACATTAGCCCCCAAGTGTAAAGTATACAACTTGTTTGTGTGCTTGAGACTTGTCTGATTTTTGCTTCTTATCACTTGATTTTACTTGTAGGCTGACTTAAACCGGAATGCTGATGAGATCAATGAGCTTCGGAGCCGCCTTGCTTAAACAGAGTCTGCTGCATCGAAAGCCAAGAAAGATCTTAGGTGAGTTTAAAGACTACTGAAGATCTGAAAAAATTCTTTGAAGAAGAGCGGTCCACTTTTGAGGTTCAGAAAAAAGAGCTGGAGAAAAGGGTTCAAGATGCTGAGGGGGCGCTTAATCCGGTTACTGAAGAGCTAACCGGCTTAAAGCGGCAAATTGAGTTAATGACTTCTGCAATCTTTGGTAAGTATAATCTGAACTCCTGCTTCATCCTTGCCAGCTTCCATCTGTGCCGGTTTAACTGTGATATTCATATGCAGGGTGCCGTGTCACCCATCTCGGGGATGACCTTCGGAAGAAGCTTAAGGCATGTTACACTTTGGTCGAGCAGCTGTATTCCGGCGCTCAGCGGATCATCAGTGCAACATCTTTCGGTAAACCGGCCCCCACGACCATCCAAGGCACGTTGGAAAAGTTGTCTGTTCTGCCAGTGCGTCTAGAAGAAGTTAAGAAATCTGCTGCTCGAGCCGGTGCCCTCATGGCACTTACCAGGGCTAAAGCCTGGGTCCCGGATCTTGATCCGGAAGAAGCTTTGACTGGATTTCCAGACACTAAAGAAGACGGATCCACTTTTACCGCGAAGGACCTCCATGCCTTGATGAAGGAGATGCGTCCCCTCGCCAGCAAGCTTGCAGCTGAATCCGACTTATCCAGGTATCATCCGGGGTACGACTTGCAAAACGAGCGGGTGGAGTGGTCGGTTTATGACACCGTCAATTTATATCCCACCAGTTCGCCCTCATACCTTCGCTCCAGATATCGAACCTTCTGAACTTATCAGTGAAGAGATGTACTTCCGGGCCCTGACGAAGATTGACTGGTGTGTTCCGGACTTCCAACCGCTTCAAGAAGAAGAAGAAACTTCGGATCAAGTCGATGCCCAGCCGTCGCAGCGGGAGGAAGCATAGCTCATAACTTATTGTTGTAGTTGCAGCCCCGCTTTATCAAACAATCTTTTAAACCGTCAGGCTTGCTATGCCTTGTAATAGGATAGCTGAAACTTTATCCGCTTTGATTCGGATATTCTGACTTCTTGTCTTTGACGTTTGCTATTTTAAATTTCGTCTGATGTCGCTTATCGTGCGTGTCATCTGTTCCTGCATAAGTAAGACTGAAAACATGTCCTAGCGGTTTACCACTGGACAGATTAAATTGCTCTCACAGTATATCAAACAAGTATATACTTATCTCAGAAATAAATTTATACCTGAGACAAAGCATGCTCAATACTCTTAATCCGGTAGAATTTAAAATTTCTTGATGAAGATCTTCATGGATCCAATAACAAACCCGGTCTCTGATAAAAGACACCGGTTTATATCGTTCTGAAACTTTGTCCAGAAGTTTGTAGCTTGCTGCCTGATGGATGATCCGGGTTATAATGAACACCGGTTTATTTATGCTGGTATTCATGATCCAGACTTTTAACTTTAGAGATATGTGGGCAACTTCTGTAGCTGTTCCACTTCGGTTTAAAGAGTCATAAAACATAAACACCAAAAGATGCGAATTTGCAAATAAAACCATGTAGTCGAGGCTTTTTAAGAGCTGCCAGGCTCAAAGCAAGGTTCAGCAAATCACTGGATGTGGGAATCCCGTCTGTCCAGAGGGCCGGTGGATGTGGATTATCCATCTTTCCATATGAACCATAAGAAAAAAATTTAGCCAATCACTGAATGCGGGTAAACCCGTCTGTCCAGAGGGCTGATCGATGGATGCGGGTAAACCCGACTATCCATAAGATTTTTAGCCAATCACTGAATGCGGGTAAACCCGTCTGTCCAGAGGGCCGGTCGATGGATGCGGGTAAACCCGACTGTCCATATGATTTTTAGCCAATCACTGAATGCGGGTAAACCCGTCTGTCCAGAGGGCCGGTCGATGGATGCGGGTAAACCCGACTGTCCATAAGAATTTTAGCCAATCACTGAATGC
>LR738709.1:347870104-347892740 GCA_902687465.1 Secale cereale
TTTCCATATGAACCATAAGAAAAAAATTTAGCCAATCACTGAATGCGGGTAAACCCGTCTGTCCAGAGGGCTGATCGATGGATGCGGGTAAACCCGACTATCCATAAGATTTTTAGCCAATCACTGAATGCGGGTAAACCCGTCTGTCCAGAGGGCCGGTCGATGGATGCGGGTAAACCCGACTGTCCATAAGAATTTTAGCCAATCACTGAATGCGGGTAAACCCGTCTGTCCAGAGGGCCGGTCGATTGATGCGGGTAAACCCGACTGTCCATAAGATTTTTAGCCAATCACTGAATGCGGGTAAACCCGTCTGTCAAGAGGGCCGGTCGATGGATGCGGGTAAACCCGACTGTCCATAAGAATTTTAGCGAATCACTGAATGCGGGTAAACCCGTCTGTCCAGAGGGCCGGTCGATGGTTGCGTGTAAACCCGACTGTCCATAAGAATTTTAGCCAATCACTGAATGCGGGTAAACCCGTCTGTCCAGAGGGCCGGTCGATGGATGCGGGTAAACCCGACTGTCCATAAGTCTTCCATGGCTACCTGAAGTCATGGGTAGATCTTGAACCAATCACTGGATGGATTACCATCCAGAGGGTTTCTTTGAAGCATCCTCTTTTGAACCGGATGTGACCTCATGCTCTTCAGGGAGTTTTATTGCTTCTTAGCTCTGCAAAAATCAGTTTTAAACCGGCCGATATGTTTGAAATATAACATATGATAATGCATATATGGTTGTCCTCTCAAGATATGTGTATTGGAAAAAAGGCTGAGCCCCCGGTTTATCGAGGGTGCCGGTTTATTCATTGATCATATTATATACATAGGATACAGTGGAGCTCATAGCTCAAGTATAGTATGGCCGCAAATGGGCGATGTTCCATGGCCTCTTCGTCTCCTCCTCTGATGTCCGTGAGTCCTTGTGTTCTCGAACGTCCAGCAGGTAATATGAGCCGTTGTGCAGATTCTTGCTGACCACAAAGGGCCCTTCCCAAGGTGGGGATAATTTGTGCATATTTGTTTGATCTTGGATGAGCCGGAGTACCAAGTCGCCCTCCTGGAACGTCCTTGTCTTGATCCGGCGGCTATGATATCTGCGTAAGTCTTCTTGATAAATTGCAGATCGTGCCGCAGCTATATCACGCTCTTCATCCAGCCGGTCCAAACTGTCTTGCCTTGCTTGCTCGTTGGCCGCTTCAACATAAGCCGTTACCCTTGGTGAATCATGACGGATATCACTTGGAAGGACCGCTTTAGCACCATATACCATGAAGAAAGGTGTATAACCTGTGGACCGGTTTGGTGTGGTGTTGATACTCCAAAGAACAGATGGTAACTCCTCAACCCAGCATCCTGGGGTTCTCTGTAAAGGAGTCATAAGCCGGGGCTTGATACCTCGCAAAATCTCCTGATTCGCCCTTTCAGCCTGACCATTGGATTGGGGGTGGGCCACAGAAGATACATCCAAGCGAATATGTTCTCGTTGACAGAATTCTTCCATCTCACCCTGAGATAAATTGGTGCCATTGTCTGTGAAGATGCTGTGCGGAAAGCCAAAACGGAAAATTACCTTTTTGATGAATTTGACTGCCGTTGCCGCATCACACTTGCTTATAGGCTCTGCCTCAATCCACTTTGTAGACTTATCCACTGCTACTAGTAGATGAGTTTTCTGATCTTGGGATCGCTTGAAGGGTCCAACCATATCAAGCCCCCAAGTCGCAAACGGCCAAGTTATTGGTATCATCCGGAGCTCCTGCGTCGGAACCAGAGCACGTCTTGAAAATTTCTGACAAGCATCACACTTCCGGACCAGCTCTGCCGCATCAGCATGAGCGGTTAACCAATAGAAGCCATGCCGGAACGCTTTAGCCACCAATGATTTTGAACCGGCATGATGACCACAATCCCCTTCATGGATTTCGCGAAGAATCTCACAACCTTCCTCAGCAGATACACACCGCTGAAATACTCCAGAAGTACTGCGATGATGAAGCTCTCCGTTTGCAATGTTCATGGACTTAGAACGCCGGACTATCTGTCGTGCCTCCATCTCATCATCCGGTAGCTCTCCTCGGCTCAAATACGCCAAGTAAGGCTGTGTCCAATACGGAATTATATGAAGTGCTGCAACTAACTGTGCCTCCGGATCAGGAACAGCTAGGTCTTCCTCTGATGGTACTTGAACCGAAGGACTGTGCAACTCATCCAAAAAGGTATTCGGCGGAACCGGTTTACGTTGGGAGCCCAGCCGGCTTAAAGCATCGGCCGCTTCGTTCCGTCGCCGGTCTATATGATCCACCTGATACCCCTTGAAATATCCTGCAACTGCTTCAACTTCTCGTCTGTAAGCTGCCATGAGAGGATCTCGGGAATCCCACTTGCCTGAAACTTGCTCTGCCACCAGATCTGAGTCACCAAAGCACTTGACCCGGCTCAAATTCATCTCCTTTGCCATCCGCAAGCCATGAAGTAACGCTTCATATTCCGCTGCATTGTTAGTACAAGGAAACAACAAACGCAGGACGTAACAAAATTTATCACCTCGGGGGGAAGTTAAAACAACTCCAGCCCCCGAGCCTTCCAACTGTCTTGGACCGTCAAATTGAATCGTCCAGTATGTAAGATCCGGCTTCTCCTCAGGGGTTTGCAACTCTGTCCAATCATTGATGAAATCCACCAATGCCTGAGATTTTATAGCGGTGCGTGGCACATACTTTAATTCATGTGGGCTGAGCTCAATGGCCCACTTCGCCACTCTACCTGTAGCTTCCCTGTTCTGGATTATATCCCCCAACGGTGCTGAACTAACCACAGTTATTGGATGACCTTGAAAATAGTGCTTCAGCTTCCGGTTTGCCATGAACACACCATATACCAGCTTCTGCCAATGTGGGTACCTTTGCTTGGACTCAATGAGTACTTCACTCACGTAATAAACCGGGCGCTGAACCGGGTGTTCCTTTCCTGCTTCCTTGCGCTCAACCGCAAGGGCCACGCCGACTGCCCGTGCATTGGCAGCGACGTACAACAGCAACGGCTCCTTATCAACAGGGGCTGCCAGGACCGGTGGCTTTGCTAGTTGCCGCTTCAGATCCTCAAACGCCTCGCTCGCCTCCTCACTCCATATAAACCGATCTGTTTTCTTCAGCATCTGATAGAGCGGAATTGCCTTCTCTCCCAAACGACTAATGAACCGGCTTAATGCTGTGATCCGGCCAGCGATACGCTGAACATCATTGATGCAAACTGGTTTAGTCAAAGATGTGATTGCCTTAATCTTCTCCGGATTAGCTTCTATTCCTCTGTTCGAGACCAAGAATCCCAGTAATTTACCTGCCGGAACACCAAAGGCACACTTCTCCGGATTAAGCATCATCTTATAAGCTCGAAGATTGTCAAAAGTCTCCTTAAGATCCTCTATCATTGTCTCCTCTTTCCTTGATTTAACCACAATGTCATCCACATAGGCATGAACATTCCTCCGTATCTGCCCTTTAAGACAATTCTGAACGCAACGCTGATAAGTTGCTTGAGCGCTCTTAAGCCCGAAAGGCATAGATACATAGCAAAAAGCACCAAAAGGGGTTATGAAAGCCGTCTTCTCTTGGTCTTTAACTGCCATCTTGATCTGGTGATATCCTGAATATGCATCCAAAAAGCTTAGCCGCTCACATCCTGCTGTAGCATCGATAATCTGATCAATGCGAGGGAGAGCAAAAGGATCAGTTGGACAAGCTTTGTTGAGGTCTGTGTAGTCCACACACATTCTCCACTTCCCATTCTTCTTTAACACCAGCACCGGATTAGCCAACCATTCTGGGTGAAAGATTTCCACTATGAACCTTGCGGCCAAAAGCCTGGCCACTTCTTCTCCTATAGCCTTGCGCCTCTCTTCGTTGAAGCGGCGCAAATATTGTTTAACCGGTTTATATTTCGGATCAATGTTAAGGCTGTGCTCAGCGAGTTCCCTCGGTATACCTGGCATGTCAGAAGGTTTCCACGCAAAGATATCCCGGTTCTCACGGATGAACTCGATGAGCGCGCTTTCCTATTTGGGATCAAGGTTAGCGCTAATAGTGAACTGCTTGGACGAATCCCCTGGCACAAAATCAACTTGCTTGGTCTCCTCCGCCGATTTAAACTTCAACGCCGGATCATGCTCTGTAGTTGGCTTCTTCAGCGGAGTCATATCGGCCGGATCAACATTATCTTTATAAAACTTCAACTCTTCTGTGGCACATACTGCCTCCGCATAGGCTGCATCTCCCTCTTCACATTCCACTGCTATCTTGCGGCTTCCATGAACCGTGATCGTGCCCTTGTGACCCGGCATTTTGAGTTGCAGATAAACATAACATGGTCTAGCCATAAACTTGGCATAAACCGTTCTCCCGAATAAAGCGTGATAGGGACTCCGGATCTTGACAACTTCGAAATTTATCATCTCTGACCTGGAATCATGCTCATCTCCAAAGGTAACTTCCAAATCAATCTTTCCAACTGGATAAGCCGACTTACCTGGAACCACTCCATGGAACACCGTGTTTGATTATCTTAGCTTCTTATCCGTTAGGCCCATACGACGGAAGGTCTCATAGTACAAGATATTGATGCTGCTACCGCCGTCCATGAGAACTTTAGTAAATTTATAACCTCCCACCTGGGGTGCCACCACCAAGGCCAAGTGGCCCGGATTATCTACCCGCATTGGGTGATCCTCCCTGCTCCATACAATGGGCTGCTCTGACCAGCGCAGGAATTGCGGTGTTGCCGGTTCAACCGCGTTAACTGCCCGCTTTAAAACCTTCTGATCTCGTTTACACAGACTTGTGGTGAATACATGGTATTGTCCACTGCTCAACTCCTTCGGGTTATTCTGATACCCGGATTGCGGTTGCTGTTGCTGACGCTGCTGATTACCCTGGTTATTTTAATTACCTTGGCCCTGCTGTTGACTGCCTTGGTTATTGTAACCACCCTGATTACGCGGCTGATTGCCCTGGTTATTATAACTTCCTTGACTATTATGAGCACCGGCCCGGTTTTGATAACCATTGTTGTTGCCCCTATATCCTGATCCGGAGCTGTTCCCCTGATGACCTGGACCATAAAACCTTGGGCCTGAACCGCCATTTGGAGGCCTGTCATTAGGATTAAAGCGGCCCATCATTGCTTCCATAAAGGGCCTGCACTCTCTTATAGTGTGTTTTGCCGGTCGTTGTTTCGAGCCATGCTTCGGACAAGGCTGATCTAACTCTTGGTCCCAACTACAAGCCCCTCTGCCGGTTTGCTGAGGCGGGTTGCCCATACAACGCTGAAAACCCCCCCTGAACTTGGGTATTGGCTACGAAATCAGAGCCACCTTCTGCCTTTCGCTTGCCCAAGAAACTTGCAGTAGCCGGGTTAACTTGCGCCGGTTTACCAGGTTTGTTAACCTTCCCTGCTTTGTCTCCTTCAGCTTCTGGATACTTGGTATTATCAGAGTCCCCATATTTTACCAGAGCACTTATGAGAGTTCCCATATCATTGCAATCCCTTTTAAGTCGTCCTAGTTTTAACTTTAAAGATTCAAACCGGCAATTATTTTCCAAAGTCACTATCGCCGTACTAGGATTGATACCATTCGAAGAGTGCAAGATCTCTGATACTCGCCGCACCCAAGCACTTGTAGACTCCTGCTCTCCTTGCACGCAGGCTGCCAGATCCACCACTGACATCGGCTGCTTGCATGTATCTTTGAAGTTTTTGATGAACTGATGACGTAGCTCTCCCCATGATCCGATGGAATTAGGGGGTAAACCCTTTAACCAGGTCCGGGCTGTGCCCTCAAGCATCATGGTGAAATATTTTGCACAAGCCGCTTCATCTACATCCAGCATCTCCATGGCCATCTCATAACTCTCCACCCAAGCTTCAGGAGGTAAATCCGCAGTGTAATTAGGTACCTTGCGGGGCCCTTTAAAATCCTGGGGCAACTTTACACTCCGTAAAGCGGGGATAAGACACTGTACTCCAAAGGAACTTGTCGTAACTCCTGTCTCTGCCGTGGCAGTTTGAACCGGCGTTGTCTGACGGACCTCCTCCCGGGCTACAGATCTAACCCGGTTTGCATCCTGAGCTTGAGCATCCGCGCCTGCCGGATTATCCTGTCTGTGCCGATGTCGCCTGTGCTCATTGCTAGATACTTCTGGCTCCTCCCAATGCCTAGTGTAACTCCGGCTGGGACGTGGTGTTGAATGCAGCCTTTCCCTGCTATGAGAATATGCTTGCTGTTGTATTAACGCCGTATTAAGCAACTCCTTTGCCCGGCGTGCCTCCAATGCTGCCCGGGATGTCCCCTCCACGGGTAAAGCGGCCAAACGTGCAGCAGCAGCCACGATGTTATCCAAAGGATTTGAGTAATGACCTGGAGGGGTAGGGATATGAGGTGCAGACGTGATCCGCCGATCTTGCTCCGCAGTGGGTTGCTGAACCGGCTCTTCCCTGGCTGGAGGTGCCCTCCGGTTTAGAGCCAGATCGTTGCTGGCTCCAGCCCCGAGTGTCCTGAACAGATCCGTCACTTCATAAACCGACGGTAGACGAGACTGGTACTTCCGGCCCCTTACCCTCTGCACAGAGGCCTGCTCCATCCTTAGATAAAAAGCCTGATCATCCAGCTCTGCTTGCCTTATTGCTATCATTGCTTTCTCTACTTTCAAATCCTCTTTCAATTCATCAATCCGGCCTTTCAACTGAAGAAGCTCTGCATCAAGCTGCGCCTTGTCTGCTGGAGCTATCGCTGCCACCGCTTTAGCTGTGAACTCCTCGATCAAGGTGGATAGAACGTCGGCAGGTGAGAGGTCTGGGCCGCTCCCCCCTACACCAGCTTCTGTTGTCGCCCTGTTCACCGTGGGCTATGAACCGGCCATAAAGACAGCCACCCGGTTTGGCGGGTCGAAGGGGTCCGGAATACTGTTTCCATCGGACTCACCCTCAGACCGGCCGTCCTGCAACTGATACAAAGACTCAGTTTCTCCAGATGAAGATTCGTCGTCGGAGTAGACAACTGTTGCACCATCGGACTCCGATCCGTCCTCGGTTTGGACCCCATGAATTGCTCCAACGAACACGCGCTTCATGGCGGGCTGAATCCGGGTCGGTCTTGCACGCTGAGCCGGCTCGATGATGTTGGGGAAGATGTCCGGCTCAGGTCCCGGTTCACCGATCTTGCCGATGAAGACGTGGATGCCGCCGAAGGGAACCCGGTACCCGTATTCGATTGAATCGGCCTCCGCCCCCCAGCCTGCGTCGTCGATGTAGATCCGGCCGCGGCGACTCTTGGTCATCTGGCCGACCGCGTAACCCTTGATCCCTTCAAAGCTGCCCTTCAAGAACTCGAAACCATCGTGCGGAGGCCCCACGGTGGGCGCCAACTGTCGTGGAATTAACACGGCAGATGTCCGGTTTAACGGACTTGATGATGGAACCATCACACGGGTTAGCTTGAAGGGGTTCATAGCACACAAAGGACACAGAGGGTTTATACTAGTTCGGCCCCTTCGATGAAGGTAAAAGCCTACGTCTAGTTGGTTTGATATTGCTTGGGCGTCGATTTACAGGGAGCGGATCACTTGCCTGTAGTCTCGACGGGTTGATTCTTGCTTGTCCCTGAACCGTCGCCGGGTTGTCCCTTTATATAGAGAGGCGACGCCCAGTCCGGTTTACAGAGTCCCGAGGCCGGCTCATACTTGTGTCCGCCTCGGTCTCTGTTCTTTGTTCCTTATTCCTCAAGTTATATTATCAGACGGTTTACAAATCGTAACTCTATACATGGGCCCTAAGATCTCATGGGCCGTAGCTTATTACTAAATATTACAACATATTATAGTAATCCGGTTTATACTAGCCGGTTCACACCTGCTAGTAATATCCCTGACAATAAGCGTGAGTGCTATGGATGGCCTTCTCGTAGGGAGACGGGAGCGGATCCATAGTGGTGTATTGATTGGTGAATATGTGGACTCGTGTGCACCACCTCAAAGAGTTACTTGCAATCGTAGTTCAGGATAGCCACTGAGTCAAAGTTGGCTTGCTGAAGTCAAACTCCACCATCCCTTTGTTGATACTAATGCATTTGTAGTTAGTTCTGATGTAAGTCTTGCTGAGTACCTTTGTACTCACGTTTGCTTAATTTATGTTTTGTAGAGAGACTTCAGTCTCACTAGTGGTTCCGCGTGGACTTCGAAGTTTAGCTTGTTACCTCAGCTACGATCTTGTACCCTTGGGAGGGTCTTGTAGATAGTCAGGCTTCTCAGCCTTTTTCATTTGTAGTTGTTTGTACTCAGACATGTTATGCTTCCGTTGCTTGTATGCTCTGTATGATGGGTCATATGACCTCTGTTTGTAATAAATGCTATAATGGCTCTTCTGGGCCTTTATCTATATAAGTTGTTGAGTTATGTTGTGATGCCATGTTGTACAACACATACTTGCATGTTATGCACACGTGTAATGTGTATTGCTATGTCTGGGATCCGACACGTAGTTGTTTACCCTTGGTAACCTATCTTACAGGGAAATGTCTCCTAGTGCTTCCGCTGAGCCTTGGTAGCTTGCTACTGCTCCGGAACACTTAGGCTGGCCGGCATGTGTCCTTCTTCATTCTTGTGTCTGTCCCTTAGGGAAAATGTCACGCGTTGTTCCTTTAAGTCCTTGTAGCTTGCTACGACTTGGGTTCATACGTTGATGACCGACACGTTCGTTGCTGGTTCATGTATGTCTGTCTCTGTAATTTAGCGCCACTTTTGGTTTATAACTAGTCATGTCGGCCCGGGTTCTCTGTCATATGGATGCTAGCGACATTATCATATACGTGTGCCAAAATGCGCAAACGGTCCCGGGCCAGGTAAGGTGGCACCCGTGGGGATACCGTGCGTGAGGCCGCAAAGTGATATGATGTGTTATAGGCTAGACCTGTGTGACTTAGGATCGGGGTCCTGACACCCTCGAAAACTGTTGTGATCCCCTAGACTTGTGGGTTATCAGCGTCAACGTCCCCGCACTCAACATGATCGCGTCTTGTAACACCCCAAAAAAATTTAACCTTGATTTATAAGTCAAAAATTTACCAGGAGTTTAAACCTTTCATTCTCTGGGTTTTTCTTTGATTTCAGAAACACTTTTTCTTTTGAATTTATGGAGTTTTTGCCCTAGTGAAAACTTTTCAGATATGTTATTTGGACTTAATTGCCCTAGCCAAGTAAAACAATCTTTCTATCAGTGGGCTCATTTGCATTATTATTTTCTCCCTAAGCTTTATCAATTAAAGTGATTTTTCATCAGTTTAAAAGCTCTGTTTGGACTACAACCCTTTGATAGTTTTATTCAAATATTCCACCAAAAATTGGGGATGTTATGTGAAGTCCCTACATCACTTTTATGCAAAAATCCTTTGATGTTCTTTGAAAAAGTTGAGCAAAACGTCCTCTTTTGCTCTATGTTCCAGATTGGCACTTTCTACTACAACCCTATGATAACTTGCTCTATTGGCCATAAGCTTTTTCTTGCTTGTAGTCCTTCCTACAAAACCCTTAAGTCCAGGAGATTGGAGCATTTGGATCATTTTTGGTCCATGCAATAATGCCTTCCAATTTCTGTCCAAAGTTGATCTTCTCAAAAACTTACACTTGCAAGTTTTTAGTTTTGCCCAACCAACCTTGTCACCATCTCCTGCACCTAAAGAGGCACTGGTCTGGAGTTTTTGGCCACCCCAAGAGTTGCCTAGATGCCCTTGGCATTCTGTCGAACACCTTGTGTGCATAGCCAGCTTTGGCATGATTATTGGTTTGTATTGCAGACTTAATCCACTAACTCAGCTGCCTTGTCCACTAGACTCCTAGATGCCTTTAACCTAGACCTGTTAAACCCCAGCCCAAACCAAACCTCCTATCAAGCCCTAGCATTTGGCCGAGCAGGTGCCGTGCATGCCCGGAGCGCGAGCAGAGCGCGCGTTTTGCACGTGCGTGCGCACGCGTCGCCGCATCCCATTGCCGACTCCCCCACGCTCGTTCTGATCCTTTTCCACTCACAGCCAACACGCTCGGCCCCTCCTTCAGCGCAAGACCACTCTGGCGCCCTACAGCGCGGCCGTTAGAGCCTTTTGGCAGCACGCTGGCGGCCACAATGAGCCTCTGCCATGGACGGCGCCGCCCAAGCCACCCCAGCGCGCCAGCTGCCCCTGGAACAGCCCATCCTCATCCACTCAACCTGCCGAACCCCCGCCAGCCTTCACCACGCGCCCCTAGCTACAGAACGGTGGTTCGCCGGTGTCCTTATCCACGGCCGCGGAACCGACCTAGTTGCGCTATAAATGGAGACCCCCGAGATCGTTCAAACACGCAGGCAGCCTAAGGCCATCCCTCTAGAGCCCCCACGGCCAGCAATCGATGGAAGGAGGCTTTCTTCCCCGACTCCGATCAGTTCGACTGCCGCCGCGCTCCAGTGCCGTGCGTCGCAAGTAGACCCTCCCCCGATCATCCAGCACCACCGTCGGACTCCCCTTGCGCGTGCAGAGCTGCCCATGCTCTCAAATACGACCAGAAACCACCATAGCCCCGAAACCCTATCCACCAGAAGCTTCCCTGCACCGTGGAGCTCACCGCCGGCGACTCCCTCCACCCCCGTCAACCTAGTGACTACCAGGAGGTCTGCCCCGGTCTTGCGGATCTATCCCCGCCCTCGGGACCCCTCAAGGAACCGTGGCTCGTCGACGGTGATCGCCGGAGCCCCGCCCCGCGCGAAATAGAGGAGGAAGAAGACGCTAGGACTGGTCAAACCTGACCAGTGGGCCCAAGGGACCCACTGTCAGTGACCCCGTACCGGCCGCGCTGACTTAAGTGAAAGTGTAAAATGCCAAAGTACATTTCCCCGTCTCGAAAGCGTATTCTTCTCTGAATCGTTTTCTTTTCTGGCTTTATTTAAAAATAGAACTTTGACTGAACTTTGACTGGCTACAACTTTTTAAATATAAGTCCAAATGACTTGATTCTTTTTCTGTTGTTCCTCAAATTTGGTCTAGTTTATTTTCATATTTATTTGAAAACTTTCCAGACAACTTTTTGTGTTGTTTTGAAGCTATGTATTGATTTCATATTCTTTCAAATAGGATTTTGAAGAGGGAGAAAACTTCCAAATGTTTTGGAATGCACTTTACCTCCCCACTACTTGAAGGTAAGCATTTTTTGAACCCTGGCCCACTACTTACGGGTGTTGTTGATACAACTACGACATCACCTCTATATCGATGCATTCATTTTCATATGTGATGATATGATCTTACCCATGAGTGCATGATGTGGACTCCTTGCTAGGAAGGATTTAATATGCATGACAGTGACCCCCCTCGTATGCCTTCCATGCCCAATGGAAGAAAGCCGTGAAAGTGTTGTCTGTTGTAGACAAGAGCTTGTCACTGGTTCCTCATCGGGACGGTGGAATCCGGTACGGCTTGGTGAGGCATGCCAGGTGGGGACTCCGACTGTTGTTACGAAATATATTGTTTATGCTATTCATACAAGTGATGCTTGAACCTCCTAAGTCGACCGTAGATCGAGTCTTGTTCCAGTAAGCCCCATACTTGTTTCGTGCTACCACATGTCCCTGCCACAGGTAGGGTACGGTTCAGTAAATTGTCGACCCCTGTTCTATCACACACCATACAGAGAGGCCATGGTGGAAGATACCGGCTGCATCCGGTAGGCATGCCACCTGGTCCGGGGGCATGGGTGTTTTCGGTTGGAGCCGAAGGGGGTAGCTTCCCCAGTTTGCGCGCGTTATAAATTTTGTGATCCCATGCTAGTCGAGGTTGCAGCCTCCCCACTTAGAGTTTGGCTTAACGGGTGTCGTGGGTGATTCCAGACACTGGTAAGTTAGGCTGGTGTGTGCGGTCAGGTGTGTCTTCAAATTAGAAGACCGTAGACGGAATTAGTCCCGATGGACTAAAGGAATCCATTATTCGTGGGTAAAGAGTACACCCTCTGCATAGAATAAATCTATTCAAATAGCCGTGTTCCTGGGTTAGGACTACTGTCTGGGACGGGTCAAGTGTCGGTCTTCGGAGGAGAAACTACTGAAACAGAACCTGGATCATAACTTGGGGCCTACGATGACTGTTACTATGATTATAATTATGGACTAACCCCTTATGTATTTGAATTATTGAGTATCCCTGGGATGGTTCTACCTTCTGGATATTCACTGTTATTTTGTTTATTTATAAGCCCTTTACGTGGTGTCGCTCAGACGCCCGACTGTGGCATGTCTGTCATTTCTTTTATTTATAAGCCCTTTATGTGGTGTCGCTCAGACGCCCGACTGTGGCATGTTTGTTATTTCTGTTATTTATAAGCCCTTTACGTGGTGTCGCTCAGACGCCCGACTATGGCATGCATGCTCTTTCTTTTATTACAAGCCCTTTATGTGGTGTCGCTCAGACGCCCGACTGTGGCATGATCGCTATTTATTTTATTTTTACTCCGCGATGGCATATTCATATTTACATGAATAACCTGCGTGCATCTTGGATTATCATTTAGTAGCCAACAATGTGACCATCGAATATTTCTGAGCATGAGTATCTTCTGTTATATTGCACCCACGTTCATAATGTTTGCGAGTACATTCAAAGTACTCACTGGCTTGTCCCTGGCTATTGTCTTGGCCAGATTTCTCGCATGGAGAGGAGCGTTGCGACGACTACCCCCGGAACCTACGCAAGGTGACAGCAGCCTCGTGAAGATAGGAGTTAACCTGGTCAGCTGTTCCCGTGGGAAATGGAGTCCCACAGACACCGACGTGTTACAGACCGCTTCCGCCATCAGCCACTAGAAATCTTGTGTTGTACTTAAAGAAAAAAATGGTCTTGTACTACATATTTTATATTTTTGCTTGGATCTTCTGTATCAAGTGGTGACTCATCAGCTAACAGTAATCCTGGGGCTGATGAGCACAAGTGCCACTTTTGAGGAAATTAGTACCCCGAAAACCGGTCCTGACAACCTTGGTATCAGAGCCAGGCTGGCCATTGGCTAATCCTTTCTTAGCCAGGTCAAGAAACCTAGGTTAACTACCCCACCAGACCTTATCCTAACCACGGGCAAGCTTCTCGCATAAGATAGCCACACAGTGAGCCGACACCTTTGGCAGTCGGTGCCCAACCTATCAGCCTAGCCCGTCGATCACGCGCCAGTGACCGACACCTAAATAGTTTCCTCCGCAAACGTGCGAAGGAAGACTCCGTCCCCTCTCCTATAAAAAGGGCACGCTAGCCTCAACCCAGCACAGCACAACCTCTACCCCAGACCGAGCTAAAATGCCAGGACCCATTGTTCACAATGAAACCACAGCAACCAACCTTGGAGGTTTTGTGACCGTGCTCGCAAACCTCACCCACCGTGCCTTTGCGTTGGAGGAGCCCCCAGAATATGTTGTGTACCAAGGGTCCATGAGTGGTGAAAGCCGTCAATTCTGGGCCACTGTGCCCATCTACGGTAGGGGTCTATCGCCAGAACGCCCCTATTGGTTCACCGGGAGGACAACTTCCTTTGAGCCACAAGCCATTCAGCTAGCCGGTCGAGAGGCAATAGTTCAACTCCGGCACTTTTCGCCCAGAGTTAACTATCTGTAATGCCCAGGATGGGACTATATCTCCTACGTGTCGAGGCACGACTTAAAGATATAAGCCCATTCTAGAATGATCGCAAGTTTGGTACCTTTGCACAACTCATGTAAAAAATGGGGATGGAAAACCGAAAAGATAGTTGGCTTACACTCGCCACGTCACACAAATCCATTACATGTTCAAACATCATTCAATAAACATCACAACCCATCTAAGGGTAAAATCCAAATGTCAAGATACCAAACATAACATTAATCCACAGGTCTGAATCGAATCCTAGTAGAAGCTCTACTGATCAACCGGATAGTTCACGTAGTAACGGCTACGCTCTTCGTCGTACTCCTAGTCTAGCTCAGTGCCATCACCAGTGTAGCTCACCATCGTACCTGCATCTGGTGTGTTGAAGTAACTGTGAGCCACAGAGGACTCAACAATCCCGTTCCCGGGTAACACGACTATTTAAGCCTTGGGGGTGGAACAAGGCTGAAGAAAGAACAAGTGTCTGCAGCAGCAACTAGCACTAACTTACGTTCGAGAGAGCGAGAAGAGAAGGTGCCTCATTCGAGAGATGATCACGAAGTGATCCTAACTAAATCAAGTCAAGCATAACCCCACCGTGTTCACTTCCCGAATCCTTTTCGGAAAATGACCGTCACGGTACACACGCTGGTTGTGTATTGGAACAAGGTGTCAAGTTTTCTACAACCGGATATTAACAAGCTCCCATCTGCCACATAACCGCGGGCACGGCTTTCGAAAGTTCAAACCCTGCAGGGGTGTTCCAACTTGGCCCATGACAAGCCCACGATCCGCGGAGTCGCAACTCCAAATTTGGGAAGACCCGAGTATTCTTGGAATCCCGTGCTCAAGATACTCCGAACTAAGGTAAGGCTAATCCAGCAAATCCTCCCGGCGTGTCGACACCCTGACAATAGCCGCGCGTATCTAGTCTCAGGACATGTCCGGATGAGACATCCTACAGGTGTATGCCAGATACCTCGGGTTTCCCCAAGGCGGCCCCGCAGTCTGCTCGTTTCGGACCAACACTCATGAGGAGCACTGGCCCGGGGTTGTTGATTAAAATAAAAGGGATAGCTAGTCCCTATGAAGGTTTTAGTTATTAGGCGAATAGTACCAATGTTGGAACTTGCTGGAAAAGACTTAGCACTCAGCGGTTTATCGAGGGGGCCCATAACCCCAACCGTGTGAGGAACGCATAATCAAGGAACATAACACCGGTTTATACGGTTCCTAGCGGCATGAGTGGAACAAATCACCAAGCAAAAGGCTTAGCCTTCCACCCATTGCCAATATATAGATGATTTCATTTAAGCATTTATATAGTGTGATATAACCCAAAAAACTTCAACATGAAGCAAGCATCTTCAACTTCACCTGCAACTAGCAATGCTATAAGAGGGGCTGAGCGAAGCCTACGTATAGCCAATCAATTATTTGCATAGGTAGGGTGGTTAAACAGGTTCATGGTTACAATTAGGAGGCTGACAGGAAAACATGGGCATCGAGGCAATTACTATAGAGCGATACTCTAGCAATAGGCAAAGATAGTAATGGTATCCGGGTTCGGTCATCTTGCCTGGGATTCCGCAAGGGAGAAGAACGGTTCCATGAAGCAGTCGAACGGATCCTCACAACTCCGGAACGAAACCGAAGCTAACAAGAGAAGCAACCAGAAAGAAGCAAACAACACGGTAAACACACAATCATGTCCAGTTTAAATATGCATGGCATGGCAATGTGCACAAACAAAACTACAAGTTAAGTGGAGCTTAATATGCAACGAGTTGCATATTGACGAAACACCACATTATAATTATTTAATTAGTTGACTCTCGTTTAAGCTACCCAACAATATTAAATGTTGTTAAACATGGCAAGAGGTGAAGCAAGAGCAAACTACCTATTTAGTCATTTTAAATGAGGCCGGAAATAACAACAACAATTCCGGAAAATCCCCATGAGCATGTTTAGCAATTTTAAGCAAACAACAATTTAAACATTTTAATGTTGTTAACATGATGCGGATGACATGATCAAGTTTTATGCAATTTTTATTAAAAGTTGACTTGAAGAGATAAGGAGAATATGTCATCGTGGTGGAAGGAAAAGGTGCCACGGCAACGATCCGAAAATGATGTAACGCAACATCTTGGTTCCGGTAACCCGTTGAGAGTCCGGTGCAAAAGAAAGGATGGCGTGAGCGAGTCGAACAAGATGAAAGGTGGGGTGATCCCGTCACCGGGTTCCCACGGGTCGGCGATGCGGCAACTGAGGAGCACGAAAAAAGATGAAACGGCACGGTGCACACAAGGGGAAACATTTCATACAACACAAACATTCATCCACGGGTCATCGTCTCGGGGTTATACCTTCAAAGCGTTCGTTACGGGACAATTCGAGATCGTAGGGGAAGTACTGGAAGTAGTCGTTCCGTAGAGAGAGGTACACGTTTCGTTCGTAGGTGTTCGCACGGCGGTAGTGGAAGTACTTTTTCTCATTTCCGAAGATGAACTTGACGTCGGGGGTCTCCGAGGTCGACGGTAGTGGTACTTGACGTGTCTCCGTGTGTAGTCGAACTTGGGCATCGGAGAGGAACTTGACATAGTCGAACTTAGCGTATCCGAAGGGGTACTTGGCGTCGGTAGATGTACTCGTTATGTAGATGTTCAGGTGCATACGTAGATGTACTTGGCGCTTCGGGCTGCCATCGTTACTTGTTTGTAGATGTACATGTATCCTGGCACTTGGCGAAAAAAAACACAGCAGCAACAAAAGGAGATGGGCTACACGGCAGAGTAGCTGCACCTTGGCGAACAACATCAGCAACAAAAGGAGGCAGCACGGGGCGTCGAGGCCATGGCAGCGGCATGGCGATGGAGGAAACGAGGGCGGCCGATGGGCGTCCAGCGGGGCGATGGGGCCGGCCGTTGCCTGCGCTGGAGGAAGTCGGAGGCCGGCGGCGCTGGAGTGCGGCTCCCGTGGTGGAAGGAGGTCGCGGCGCGCGGTGCTCGGGGCCATGGCGCAGCGAGGACGGGGAAGCTGCAGCCCTGGGGGCTCCTGGCGCAGACGAGCGCGGGACGAGGAGGCGGAGGGGCTGGGGCCGTCGCTGAGGCATGGAGGAGGCCGGATGCGTCGGGCTCGGGGCGGCCGGCTCGCGGGGCGCCAGGGGGCGAGGCGCAGGAGAGGAGGGGCGCGCAAGGAGCTGCAGATGGAGGCGCGTCGGACGGCCTTGGCGCGGGGAGGGAGTTGCTCGGCGTGAGGGAGATCGAGCGATGGAGGCGCTGGGGTCGGGGGAGATGGAGAGCGGCGAGGGAGATGGGGAAGATCGAGGGAAAAGGGTGCGGGCGAGCGAGAGAAACGCCTAGCGACGCGAGGGAGAGAAAGAAGGAGCGATGCGGGAGAGGGACGGGGTCGGCTAGGGTTAGGAGGGAACGGGCTGCGAGGGAGGATGGCCTAATGGGCCTAGGAGGGAGGAGGAGGTCCAAGAGGCTGGCGGAGGCTGGGCCTGGCTGCTCTTCCTTTAACTAATTTTTAGCAGAAACCAAAAACGAGAAGAAAAGAATGAGGAGGGAGGTTAGGGAAATAGTTAGCAAAAGGGACTATTTTTCTCGGTCTCATAAAAATGAGCGTAGTCCAAGAAAAATATAAGTGGCAAGATAGAATGATGAAAATTCAAACTCATTGAATTTTAATCCAATGGGTTTGAACTAGGGCTAGGTTATTGGAGAGTCCAAAAATCCTCGGATTTTGGAGGAACCTCGATAAAAATGGATAAGAAATATAGGGAGGGTTTGACGGTGAAACTTGAATTAAGAGGCATGGGGAATATATGCAAGTGTGCTGGTTAATTCCAAACAAATGGAATATTTAATATAGCTCCCTAAATATTGGGAGGATATGTTATAAAGAGAAGTCACAGTTCCCTCGATTTAAATGGACCGAAGGTCCACACGATTTATTTAGGTTGAGATGCAAAAGATGAATGACATGATGGCATGATGACATGATGCAATGCAAAAAAATAAAACACAAGCACAAAAGAAACACACGGGAGAACCCGGAACATCTGGAATCTTCCGGGACGTCGGTCTTCGGGCGTCACAACTCTCCCACACTAACATAGGATCTCGACCCGAGATCCTAGAGATAGCTCCGGATAAAAACGGAAGAGGAAGAGGTAAAACAAAGTTGCTTCTTTGACAGACGAGTGAAACCACGAACCTTGAGAGGTTATACAAGTTGAAAGAAAGAAAACAATGAGATGAACGAAGTTGAGAGCATTCCGGTAAAAGGAGGATGAAGGAACATAATCAGAACCTCGAGAGGTTGAAGACATGAAACAAGAGTTCACGGACCAACAGAATATGAAACAGCAACGGTATAGCCAAGTAATAAGAATGACATAATTTGGACAGCACTCCGTCTGAAAATGGAAGGAATCAACATGAACTTGAGGAGATGGAATGATACTTGATGAAATGAATAGCATATTGCCTCTGAAACAATTGAAAGGAAGGTAAGAAGGAGTAAGGAAGGCTTCAGACAGCACTCCGGTTGAAAAGAGAGGCAAACTTGATAAGATGAGGGAACTGAATGGAGAATACAACACTCCGGTTAAATAGATAAACAAGGAAAGAACATGATCTCGAGAAAACGCTATGATGTTTTGGAGAGAGCAACATCACAATGCCTCCGGAATGAGAATAGAATATAGATCAATGAAAGAAATGAACGGAGAAAATATGACAACTTCTCCGACAAATGAATATGAAAAATCATCCTTACGAAAAAGGGTTGTATGGAGTTGTTTGAAAAGTCAACAACGACAACGAATAAGCTTGATGTGGGCTTATGGAAAACATCTCAAAATTAAGAGGTGACAACCAGCCACTAAAGGAAAACAATTGATTGGATTGAGAACAACAAGGAGACGATAAACTTATCTCACCGGAAGGATAAATGAATAACTTGGGTCATTTATAAGCACCACAATAGCAACAATTCTCAAGGAAAGCTTTTAGGTGAAATACAACCCAAGATAACTCCAATGAATAAATTGAAGGGTTGAAAAGATCTCCTGAACAAGGAAAATGATGGGTTTAAATACCTCATTCCTGACAACTTGTGAATCATGAAACATGAAGGAATTTTCAAAATGACATGACACCATCTGAAAAGATAAGGTAGAACGGATTGCAATTGGAATGCATAATGAAGAATGCTTGAGCTCCAACAAGAATCTTGATGAAGACTTCAAGGATGAATTAAAACATGATGAACCACCATGAGAACTCCGGTAATGAAAAGCATGAGAAGCGAAATATGAAAAGAATAAGATTCAAGGCCCGCGATGAATTAGATGTAGGTTTGAAATGATAATTGAAATAACTTGGAGCTCCGGAAAACAAGATGAACAGCTTAGAACCGAGAATATGATATGATGAACAAGCTCCAAAGGGATTAATCACCTTGAAGGAATAAGAATAAGAATTAAGTCATGCATATCCTTCACCAATTTAAATTGATGACAAGCAAACGGAATTGTCATACTACTTATTCTCGTTGGAAAGAATTTAGAGAGATCTCGCACAAACTTGGGTAATTCTTCAATGAACCACCGGTAGGATTGTGAAAATAACAAATGAATTAAAACGAAAACAACGGAAGGGTAATCTTGAAAGAACCACCGTAAAAATATGGAGACGAACGAAGAGACATCAATGAAGAATATTTGGAGGACAAAGTTGAAAACTGAGAACGAAGAATCTTCTGAAATGATGGCCTTCGGAGGATCACAATGGAAAGGATTCATGAAGAATCTTGAGAGAACGGGCCAAGATTTTAAGAGAGACACTTCTCCGGTCTTCACAATCTGAGAAGACGATGAGATACACCACCATGAATTGTATAGGCCCTCCGTAATGAAGAATTAAAAGGTTGAACCAATGATGAAAAAGAATTTGAAAGCGGTCGTGGAGAAGGACTGTGATTGATGGGATTCATTCTTACGTCACACTTTGAAAAGAATTTGAGTATGACTCCGAAAAAATTAGAAGAGTCAGGTAAGATCCTGGAAAAAGACCTGTGGGTTAGGGCCCACTCAATAGAAATCACCGTTGAAAAAAAGATTGCTTAAGAGATATTGCGCCGGTTGAATTAAATGGCTTGAATAAGATGACAATCCTCAAAAATCTTGAATGGATTAGGAATGGAACCACGAATCTTCTGAGATACCTTGTACACTCCGGATATGAACATAGAGAGTTGAATAAACAAGAGAGACTTCGGATAATAAATTACAACATGTGAAAACATGTGAAACAAAAGGAAGAGATATGATCAACACCGAAGCTTGAATTACATCCACCAGAGAAGAAACGAGAACGAAGAATGGTGAACTTGGAGTTTCCTGAGCATCTTCACGATAAAATCACCGGATAAGACCATTGAAGGAAAAGAATGAAGAAACATCACTTGAATAAAATGGATACTTCGATTTAGAATTCCAGCTCCAAGCAGGAAAAGGGGGGAGGGTGGGGAACAAAGACAACTTGGGATGAATGAAACAGACAAATCGTCAGATTTCTCAACGGCGTCCGTATGGAATAACTTGAAGAGAAGGCACACCGGTTGAAAAGGATTAACATGAAGATCTCGATGGACGATGGTCAAGAAGAATTAGCACTCCCATAGAAATATGAGAACACTGATTAGGAAAGTATGGAATCAACACTTGACATCGAAGCAACTCGAATACCAGAATCAAAACAAAAACAAAGGATAGATATGTTGCAACAGAATCTTCACAATAGCATCCGAACAGAGAATTGAACGAATTAATTCCGTAGGTACATCCACTTGTCGAGAAGCCACTTGGGAGAACAAAAGATAAATAAAAGCAACAAGGAGCAGATAGAACAAATACAAGATAGAAGCTTCGTTCGACATATTCGTGCTGAAAGCTCATGGAACGTGTTACAAAAGGGTTTTGCAATCCCCGGATCAGCATAGCCAAGGACCCTTTAAGATGCAACTCCCGATCGGAACAAACGCCCATAAAACCACTTCACTCAATGTAGAACCCCGAACTCCATATCATGCATTCGTTGGAAGAATGCCTAGAACTACTAGATGAACCCACATATTAATTTCCGAAAGTTTCCAGTTATGCAATCAGGTGTTGGGGATACAGGGGAAGCACCGCGCACTCAACTCTAAACCTACATCCAGCTCTATCCATCCTTCAACACATAACCAGTTGTTTCCGGAAACCGTTTACCTCGGACCTTCGAAACGCATCCACTATAGAAGCTATGGCAATACTCCCGAACAACCTCCCCAGTACTGGGTGATGTCGGGGTTATCTTGCCACTAACCGCATAGGAGAGTTTTCGATGTCGGCCGTCTTAAGTATTCTAGAACTGATGCGATGGATTTGTGATGACAACACCTCGGAGCTCAACTCCCCAGGACACTGCCACAACCCCTAATGACAGGAGGCATCGAGAACAATGTTCTCGTCACAAAGACATCGGAACAATCCAAACAATACTCGCGTGATCCTAAAAAAAAATTGGTGCATTTTTGAGAGTAGAAGAGGCAAGAGTAATCGTCAGGAGTCCTCACCAGAGTGAAAAGAGATGAGGAGCAAAAGAAATCCTACTCTCCGATATATATATATAGGACTCAAAACATTTTCAGTGTGTGCCTAGACTCGACCGTCAACGATTCGATCAATCAGTGGGGGCTTCTAGGTCGGAGAAGGCTCTGAATACCAACTTGTAATGCCCAGGATGGGACTATATCTCCTACGTGTCGAGGCACGACTTAAAGATATAAGCCCATTCTGGAATGATCGCAAGTTTGGTACCTTTGCACAACTCATGTAAAAAATGGGGATGGAAAACTGAAAAGATAGTTGGCTTACACTCGCCATGTCACACAAATTCATTACATGTTCAAACATCATTCAATAAGCATCACAGCCCATCTAAGGGTAAATTCCAAATGTCAAGATACCAAACATAACATTAAACCACAGGTCTGAATCGAATCCTAGTAGAAGCTCTACTGATCAACCAGATAGTTCACGTAGTAACGGCTACGCTCCTCGTCGTACTCCCAGTCTAGCTCAGTGCCATCACCAGTGTAGCTCACCATCGTACCTGCATCTAGTGTGTTGAAGTAACTGTGAGCCACAGAGGACTCAGCAATCCCATTCCCGGGTAACACGACTATTTAAGCCTTGGGGGTGGAACAAGGCTGAAGAAAGAACAAGTGTCTACAGCAGCAACTAGAACTAACTTACGTTCGAGAGAGCGAGAAGAGAAGGTGCCTCGGTCGAGAGATGATCACGAAGTGATCCTAACTAAATCAAGTCAAGCATAACCCCACCGTGTTCACTTCTAGAATCCTTTTCGAAAAATGACCGTCACGGTACACACGCTGGTTGTGTATTGGAACAAGGTGTCAAGTTTTCGACAACCGGATATTAACAAGCTCCCATCTGCCACATAACCGCGGGCACGGCTTTCGAAAGTTCAAACCCTGCATGGGTGTTCCAACTTGGCCCATGACAAGCCCACGATCCGCGGAGTCGCAACTCCAAAGGTGGGAAGACCCGAGTATTCTCGGAATCCCGTGCTCAAGATACTCCGAACTAAGGTAAGGCTAATCCAGCAAATCCTCCTGGCGTGTCGACACCCTCACAATAGCCGCGCGTATCTAGTCTCAGGACACGTCCGGATGAGACATCCTACAGGTGTATGCCAGATACCTCGGGTTTCCCCAAGGCAGCCCCGCAGTCTACTTGTTTCGGACCAACACTCATGAGGAGCACTGGCCCGGGGTTGTTGATTAAAATAAAAGGGATAGCTAGTCCCTATGCAGGTTTTAGTTATTAGGCGAATAGTACCAATGTTGGGACTTGCTGGAAAAGACTTAGCACTCAG
>LR738709.1:347904487-347958099 GCA_902687465.1 Secale cereale
GTGGATGTACGATAGCACTACCTATCGGAACCACGGGAAAAATCATTGCGTCTCCAAATTGCGTTTGATCTTCTCCACCTCTCTTTACTACATGTGCAATTTACTTTCCGCTGCTTATACTCTAGAATTGCATGTGTAGGGTGATATTTGACTTGATCATAATTGTGAAACTGCCAAAAACTGTTCATGATCAAAAGGCAGAATTTTTATATCTACAAGTAGTCTAATCACCCCCCCTCTAGACATACTTTCGATCCTACAAGTGGTATCAGAGCTTTGGTCTCCATTGTTTTGGTTTCCATTGCATTGGACTCCATAAGCTTGGTTTCACAACCTAGGAGAGTATGGCGTCTAGTGAGGGTAATTATCATAGAGGTCCTTACTTTGATGGTACAAATTTTGGTAGTTGGAAGCATAAAATGAAAATGCATATTCTTGGTCATAAACCAGCCGCATGGGGCATTATTTGTGTTGGTATGCAAGGTGAATTCTTCGAGGAAGGAAAAGTTCCGGATCGCGAAGCTACACCGGAAGAGTTGCGGATGTTGCAAAACAATGCTCAAGCTTGTGACATTCTCTTCAATGCCTTGTGTCCCGAGGAGTTCAACAAAATCAGCCGTCTTGAGAATGCTAAAGAGATTTGGGATACTTTGGTTGAAATGCACGAAGGTACTGAATCTGTGAAGGAATCAAAGCTAGATATTCTTCAAGGTCAACTTGACAAGTTCAAGATGAAGGATGGTGAAGGAGTCGCTGAAATGTACTCTAGGCTTGCTCTCATCACAAATGAGATTGCCGGCTTAGGAAGCGAAGAAATGACCGACCGATTCATCATTAAGAAGATTCTCAGAGCTTTGGATGGAAAGTACGACACCGTGTGCACTTTGATCCAAATGATGCCAAACTACAAGACTCTCAAGCCAACTGAAGTCATTGGAAGAATTGTTGCTCATGAGATGACACTTAAGGATAAGGAAGAGCTTCACAACAAGTCAAGCGGTGCTTACAAAGCTACAAGTGATGCTCCCACAACCTCAAGTGACAATTTAATTTCCAATGAAGAGATAAGCCTAATGGTTAAGAACTTCAACAAATTCTACAAGAATAGAGGCAAAGAGAGAAGCTCAAAGTCTAGATCATATGATGAAAAGAGATCTTCTAGTCGTGATCGAAACTGCTACAATTGTGGAAGACCCGGACACTACTCAAATGAGTGTACGGCTCCCCACAAGAGAAGAGAAGAATCTCCAAGAAGAAGATCAAGAGATGAGTCACCTCGGAAAGAGAGAAGGAGTAGAGATGATCGTTATGAACGAAGACCCTCTCGGAGAAGCAAGGATTCGGAGAGGAAAGACAAGTCATCAAGGAGCTACACAAGAAGAAGACATCAAGCTCATGTTGGTGAATGGGTCTCCGGCTCCGACTCTGACAATCAATCCGATGGAAGCTATCACTCCGACTCCGACTATAGTCAAGATGAAGGTGTTGCCGGACTTGCACTAGTATCCTCCAACTCCAACTCCTACGACTTATTTGATTCACCAAATGAGGGAATTGGAAGATGCTTCATGGCTAAAGGCCCCAAGGTAACACACCCTGAATTCATTGACTTTGATAGTGATGAGGATGACTTGCTTGGTGAAGATGAGCTCTTGCATGATAAATCTAGTGAGCTTAGTAATGATGAAAATGCTAGTAGTCTTTATAGTCGAGAAGAGTCGAATGACAATGCTATGAAGGAGATCGAGCGTCTAACTAAAGAACTAAACACTCTTAAGTTAGCTCATGAAACAACTCAAGAAGATCATAGAGAGCTCCTAAGATCTCATGAGAAGCTACGCTTCGAGAAGCTCACTCTAGAGCAAGAACATGAGTTTCTAAAAGCGATCAATGACGATCTTCGAAAGAAGAGTTCTTCATATCTTGCCAAACGACTTCTCTTGTCTAATTTCTTGCCACCTATTAAGACTAAGCATGACAAGCATAAGAAAAATTCTTCCTCTAGTAGTAACAATAACAATGTTAAATCCAATATTGTTGCTTCTAGTAGTTCTCTTTATTCCACTAACAATGTTTCAAGCCAAGTTACACTTGAGCAAGAAAATAGCTTATTGAAGGAAATCATAGAGAAAGGTGTCTACAAGAGTCTTGCCGGAAGCAAGAACTTTGAGGAGATTGTTCGCAAACAAGGAAGACACCGGAAGAATCAAGGGATTGGTTTTGAGCGAAAGTTCAACGCCGAAGGTGTTGAGTGGGAAGAAGGTCAATACCCTACTCCACAGTTTGTTTCACAAAAGGAGAAGTATGATCCTACTTCTTCCAATGTGGAACAAGCTCAAAATGATCTTCCACCACAAGACCACAAGCTAAAGGCCAAGGACAAGCTTCAAGAGGAGATTGATGCATTCATTGAAGCACCTCAAGCCATGGTCAAGTGGGTTCCCAAGGACACATCAAGTTCTACTTCGTCAAGCTCAACTACAACACCAAGGATTCCCATCAAGATGATGTGGATCCCAAAGAAGAAGAACTAGAAGGTTCTTGAGGGTGACTCCGCCAACATACTTCACTCACATTCATTTTGGCAAGAACTTGTGCAATCAACTTCCACATCATGCACTAGTTCATGGAGTCACAAACCCTCTTGTTGGTAAGTCAAGGGACAAGGTAATCATTGCTTTCATGGACATCATCTATTGTGAACTTCAATCTATGTCCATGGATATTCTTGTTTGTTCCTTGTGGGACTAACCCATGTAGGTATTGAAAGTGCCCTAATCCAAAGGATAGCTCCCAACTCTTGATGATCTACATCAACATTGAGCATCCACATCTTCAACATCTACATGAAGTCTTCTACGACAACCCAAGGTTAGTTTGACCCTTTAAAAGGGGTTCTCACATCTAGGGGGAGCTTTGCTCTAAAAATTGAGCTAAAGCATCTTCAAATGATGTGAACACATCAATGCTTTATGTAAAAGTGGTAACCCCACTTGTGCTTAAACGATGAGTATGACCTATGATCAAATGTTCTCATTTGACTCCTAAGTCAAAATACTCATATAAAGATGACTTAGTCATCGACAAATTGTGTGCTAGTAGCTAGAGTATTGGTTGTGCATGTTTGACACATATTTCATTTGCTATCTTATTGTGTGAGCATGTTGAATGCATGATTTTATCCATTCGAGGACATCCATTTGTTGTTTTGGTTGTTTTGATTTTTCTGGCCAAATGGATGGACAAGAATGCCTAAGCACCTTCCCTAGCTATCTATGCTTTCTTGTCTCAAATTCTATTCATGCTCATATCACAAACTTTGAACAAGTCATTTTCGGACCCTCCGAGTGAGGAGCACTCGGAGCCACCGATCCGTCTAAGGCTGACTTCCAAAACTTTCTAAGTCAATTTCGGTCAGACCAACTTCTCCCACTCGGTCCAACCGAAATGCTTAGACTGATCTAGGTTTCATCTCGGTGAAACCGAGTTCAAAATCTCGGCGTGACCGATATGCGTAACTGCATAGCAGTTATCCATCTCGGTGTCACCGAGTTTTTCAACTCGGTCCCACCGACAGCAAGGGGATATAAATACTGAGGGCAGCGCGCGATTATTTCTTCAAACCGTTTCGCCCCCAAGTCCCCTGCTGCCGTCGCCCTGATCTCCGGATCGTCGCCGTCGTCGCCTGTGTGCCCTCGCCGCAGGTCTCCGCCGCCGTCAACGGTTTTCTTCTCCGCGTCGTTGCCGCCGTAGAGGGACTCTACCAAGTTAGGGTGAGTCTCGATCCCTCTCGTGCTCCCCATCCGATTCATTGCACGATTGGTTTGCCCTGCATCTAGCCACGTTTGAAAAGTTCCTTAACATTAGATCGAATCTAGTTTCGAGCAAAATTCTTAGGTTTAGGTTTCCACGGAACACATCTCGGTGAAACCGAATTTAAATTTTCGGTGTGACCGATTTGGCCTCTGGCTATTGCACTGCACTTTCGGTCTAACCGAGTCGTGCAAATCGGTGTGACCGAAACTCAGTTTTAGTGAAACCCTAGTTTATCGGCAGGACCGAAACCCATTTCGGTCTGACCGAAAGTGGTGTGTAAGTTTCTGTTATACACTTCGGCTTCACCGAAACTGAAAATCGGTTTGACCGAAATGCATTCTGTGAAAACTCAAAACTAAGATTTGAACTCATTTTTTTTTGAAAAAACCTCTGCAGTTTGTGATAACTCTTCTACTCTGCCTATACCTTATCTATTCACAGGTTGTCAGCCATGTTAGATGCCAGTGACAGCCAGAACAGGTCTGAGTCACCTTTTGCAGAGATTCCTGAGGCAGATACTAGTCCTGAGGCTAGTAGTCCTAGTGATGATGGTGAGAGGAGTACCCCTAGTGGTTTGCCTCCTGCAGCCACCAGAACCAGAAAGCAGAGAAATTCTGATGATGAGGACTCTGACTTCATTGCTGAGGAAGTAACCTCCAAGCCCAAGAGAAATGTTGTTGCCAAAGAGCACCAAGGGCAGCAGTTCAAGAAAGGCACCAGCAAGGTCAAACAGTCAGCTGTTGCCAAGAAGCTAAACTTGGGTGAGCCAGCCCCAAGTAAAGTGAAGAAAACTTCCAAGAGGAAGAGAATTGTGTATGCTGAACCTCATGCAGAAGCAGCTGTTGAAGAAGAAGAAGAAGAAGCACCCCAGCCTGCTCCTCAGAAGCAGAAACTCATGGGTGATGCAATTAGGGCTCAAGCCACTTCTAAGCCCAAGAAGCCTGCTCAAGCAAAGGCAGCTCCAGCAAAGCCTTCTGCCAAGCCCAAGAGGACAACCAGGAACATCCCAGCCTCTGAGAAGAACAAAGGTGATGTGCCACCATCTGAGTCTGAAGAAGAACATGTGTTGCTGAAGCTCCGTCCAAAATTGCCACTCCACAACGATGCTCATCCTCAAGCCGAGGATATGAAGGCAAGGAAGGATAGAGGTCTCAGGCTATGGAGACAGTCTGATCCATATGCCGTGAGGAGAAGGACTGCTGTGGACCCCAGATTCCACACCAGAGAGCAGCAGGACTTCTATGAGACCGTGCTGATGGACAAGAAGCCTATTGTTGCAGATACCAGATACGTTGACTGGGAGTACATTGACAGTGAAGAGCACCGAGACTTCTTTCCCCATGTGCATGAGAGCTTCACTGCATGTGGAGTTGATGAGTTTGTGGGTCAGAAACTGACAGATTGGAACGACGAGATGATTATGCAGTTCTACGCCACAGCCCACTTCTATCCTGATGGGTAGATCACCTGGATGACTGAAGGTCAAAGGTTTTCTTCGTCTGTTGAAGAATGGGCAGAACTTCTGAATGCTCCAGTGCAGAGAGAGGACGACATTGATGTCTATGGGATTCCTAAGAAGAACCATGATTCCATGAAGAACATGTACAAGGAGATCCCCGCTGCAGATTTGGAAGGGTGGAAGCTTGGCTCAGTGTACTATCTCCAGGCAGGTCTACCTACCACAAACACTATTCTGAGGCATACCTTGATGCCCAAGTCTGGAGACCATCGCATGATCCGAGGCTATTCTATCAACATGCTGCACATTCTTGATGAGAAGGCACCTTTCAAGGTGATGGACTCAATGATAGAGACCATTAAGAGGACTGTAGCTGACCAGAAGAGGTCGTGTGGATTTGCCCCACAAATTCAGATGCTTATCAATGCCAAGTTTGGCACGGGCAAATTCATGTTGGATAGGAAGCACTTGCCACTGCAGCCAGAGCATGAAGATAACGTTGTCGTGATGGATGAAGAGGATCCAACTTCAGTTGAAGGTCAAGCCAAGATTGAAGCTGCTAAGAAAGCCAAAGCTGATAAAGAGGCAGCAGCAGCAACAGCAGCTAAACCAAAGAGCTTCGGAGAGCAGATTCTTGAAGCTACCCAGAGGATTGAACAACGCCTGGCCAGCATTGAACAATCTCAGGAAAGCCTAGAGAGGATTATTGACGAGAAGGTCCACACTCTGGACGTGAAGCTGACTGAACTTCAGGTGACCGTCAACAAGCTTGAGGCAGACATGGAGGAAGCTAGGCAGGACAAGGCAGAGCTCATGCAGGATGACCTAGTCCAGGACACTCATCGCCAGACTGCTCCGGTTCCCAGAGGATCCCGATCAACTGCTATCCCAGTGACTGACTCCAGGACTACCACTTCAGCACCTCCTACAGCTCCAGCAGTTACTCCAGCCACAGCTCCAGTATCCACTCCTCCAGCGCAGACATCAGCTGAAGTCTTCGCCGATGCCGTCATTTCTACTCCGACATCTACCCAGACAGGAGCCACCAGCAGAGCCCACAGTGACGTTTAGCTCTATGCTTTTTCGAACTTTTTGGTAACTTGTTGCCAAAGGGGGAGAAATTGTATAGATCATAGGGCTTCGAGAGAGAGAGAGTGCTCTTTCGTTCTTTTGCCGGTTTTCTTTGAGATACATTTGGTTCTTTTGGTTCTTGAAACTTTCAGTGTGCTTGCTACTACGTTTGATGCTACCTTAATGAGTGCTTAGTCATACTATGCTTTAATGTGTGCTTAATGCTTATCTTATGCTATTCCTTCTTGTATGGCTATTTACTCATGTCTTGGTGATTGGGTGCATGTTATTCATTCTTATCATTTTGTGCGCTCCATCAAGATGTATGTGACATGGAAGAGTGACCCATAATCCTAATCGATTGTGCATTTGCATTCAAACGCAAATTTTAAATAATGCACAAATTTAGGGGGAGCTCTTGTTTATCACATACTTCTCAAAGCGACGATATTATTCATTGATTATATCTTTTGTCGAAGCTTTGATCTATATGTTGTCATCAATTACCAAAAAGGGGGAGATTGAAAGTGCAACTAATCCCCGGGTGGTTTTGGTAATTAATAACAACATATATATCATTGAACTAACAGTTACTTGAGAATCATTTCAGAGAAGTTCAGTGATACGGGTATGGAAATGACTGAAGAAGTGGACCCCTCAAAATGCTAAGGCAAGCATTGGCAAAAGCTCAAGACTCCATTTTTGGTTTAGTGATCAAAGATCACATTGAGTCCATAGGAAAAGCCAATACTATTAAAAGGGGATGAGGTTGTGTTGATGATCTGGTTGCTCAAGTGCTTAGTGATATATCTCTGTCAACTATCATCAACTTTCACTACTATACACACTCATAAGTAATCTCGGACAAACCGATTCTTCCAACTCAGTCCCACCGAGATGAACCACCTCAGCCATAAGCCAAACCCTAGAAAAATCGGTCAATCCGAGTTTGAGTTCGGTCTCACCGAAACACGGGCTGCCAACCTTCTGTAACCGTTTGTCATCATTTCGGAATATCCGAGTTGTTGATTTCGGTCCCACCGAAACTGGCAAGTTCCTATCTTTGACTCATATCGGACAAACCGAGATGGTATGTTCGGTCCCACCGAAAACCCCAACGTTCACTATATTTGAACCTTCGGTCTGACCGAGTTTCCACTTCGGTCTCACCGAGATTGCTCAATTATGTGTGTAACGGTTGGATTTTGTGTGGAGGCTATATATACCCCTCCACCCCCTCTTCATTCGTGGAGAGAGCCATCAGAAAGAACTACCACTCCTACCTTACACTTTCTAAGAAGAGAACTACCTACCCTTGTGTTGAGATCAAGTTGCTCCACTCCCACCATATGAAACTTGATTTCTAACCTTCCCAAGTTGCTTTCCACTCAATCCTTTCTTCCACCATAGCCAAATCAGTGAGGAGAGTTGAGTGTTGGGGAGATTATCATTTGAAGCACAAGAGCAAGGAGTTCATCATCATCTACAACATCTATTACCTTTTGGAGGGTGGTGCCTCCTAGATTGGTTAGGTGTCGCTTGGGAGCCTCCGTCATCGAGATGTGGAGTTGAACCAAGAAGTTTGTAAGGGCAAGGAGATCGCCTACTTCGTGAAGATCTACCCCGAGTAAGGCTAGCCCTCCGTGGGCGTAGGCCATGATGGAATAGACAAGGTTGCTTCTTCGTGGACCCTTCGTGGGTGGAGCCCTCCGTGGACTCGCGCAGCCGTTACCCTCCGTGGGTTGAAGTCTCCATCAACGTGGATGTACGATAGCACTACCTATCGGTACCACGGGAAAAATCATTGCGTCTCCAAATTGCGTTTGATCTTCTCCACCTCTCTTTACTACATGTGCAATTTACTTTCCGCTGCTTATACTCTAGAATTGCATGTGTAGGGTGATATTTGACTTGATCATAATTGTGAAACTGCCAAAAACTGTTCATGATCAAAAGGCAGAATTTTTATATCTACAAGTAGTCTAATCACCCCCCCCTCTAGACATACTTTTGATCCTACAAGTGTGTAGGTTTCTCATGCCTGCATGACCAAGCCTTCGATGCCAAAGGCAGCACTCTAAAGCTTTTGCTAGAAGACAAACGGCGAGCTGTGGTCCTGCAGAGAAATCTACCATATACAGATCACCTTTTCGATGTCCTTAGAAGAGTAGAGACTTGTCAGATTCCATAAGCACAAGGCAATGATATTTTCCAAATATCACAATCATGTTTAGATCACACGGCTAAGAGACTGACATTAAGTTGTACCCAAGGGATTCAACAAGCATCACTTTGTCCATGTGTTGATCCTTTGAGATAACAACCCTACAAAGTCCCAATACCTTACTTTTACCAGTATATGCGAATGTGATGTGGCTTTTGGGAGAAGGACGTAGAATTGAGTCCATGAGAATACGTCGATCACCAGTCACGTGGTTGGTGCATCCACTGTCAATTATCCATTCAGTGGGTTTCGAGGCAGTACCCTACAGATCACTTAGCGGCATAGTCTTCACAAAGAGAGGTGTGAAGCATAAACATATGATGAACAAGCATGCTATCAAAGTTAAGATCCTTGTTAGGCATGATAGGAAGTTTGTCAAGAAACCATGGGACAAAATACATGGTTAGGCCATTTGGACATTTAATCTTGCGTCCCACAAGGTGTTTTAGGTCCCCAGCATTGGCGTCAGAAGATGATTTTGGGCTGGAGACCTTTCCCTGCAAGAGAAGTTAATTCTTCTTGACCACCCACATCTTTAGGGGTGGCTTGAGAATTTTGGTTTAGGATCCCTAGCAAATAGCTTAGCAGGAGATGAATGATACTCATATGAATATGCAGAGAAGTTCTTTGTCTTATGAACAAAGCGGTTACACAAAACATGTTCATATTCATTAGTCTGACGATAATCTCCCTTTAAAACATTTGCGTTAGAGTGACCCAATGTGGTCCTTTGTACGTATGAAGTCTTTGGACCATATGAATCCTTTGGTCTAGGGTTAGTCTTCTTTCCTGGTGGTGTGACGATGACATTCACAGGAAGCTTTTTGATAAGACTTCTTGGAACCTAGATCTTCTTCATAGGTGATCCATTCCTGCAGTTAGTTCCATTGAACCTGGCAAACACTTTACTGTTCTGATCCTTGAACAGTTTATAGTTTGAGTCAAATAACTCGTCAATGACAACAGGGTTAGCACAAGTGAAGCCAGATAAGGTAGATGGATCAACTGGTGGACCCTTTGAAGCAGCCCATGTGGTTTTGGGATACTGCTCAGGCTTCTAGTTAGAGCCATCAACATTCATTTTCCTTTCGAACCCAACACCCTCTTACCTAGGGTTTCGTTTCAGAATCTATTTCTTGAGAATATCAAACAGTGTTTGATTCCCTTTGAGGCTTTTGTACACACCTGTTTCAAACAATGTCTTCACCCTAGCATTCTCATCAGCAATAGCAGTGGTTTCCTTAGCAGAGGGGTTAGTTACCACATCAACAGTTGAAGATATTGCAATTTTAGAAGCAGTAGAGCATTCAGGAACTGAGACATCATTGTCACACTCAAGACATTTTAGACAGGGTGGCACAAAGTCTTCCCGAGTGGAACTAATCTATTGGGCGAGTAGTGAATCGTTTTCCTTCTGAAGATCATCATGAGATGCTCTAAGTTTCTCAAGGTCTTTCTTACTTTGAAGATAATCATAGGAAAGCTTCTCATGAGTAGCTGATAGAGTTTCATAACGCCTTTCATGTTCTGTGTACCTTACATGAAGATTTTTTATGTCTTCAATTAAGGACCGAGTTCGATTCATTTCCGCGTCCAATAGATCGTCACTTTTGTCTAGCAACTTTTGAATATGTTCCATAGCATTTTGTTGTTCAGTAGTAATTTTAGCAAGAGTTTTATAGGTGGGTTTGGATTCACATTCAGAGTCATCTTCACTGGAGGTCTGAAAGTAGGCATCGCATGAGTTTACCTTGGCACCACGTGCCATGAAGTAGTAGGTAGGAGAAGAGTCGTCCTCATCATTTGCTTGGCGTCGATGGAGTGACCATTATCGTCAGTGTTGAAGATGGACTTGGTGACAAATGTTGAGGCTAGAGCTAGGCTAGCCATGCCAGAATCAGATTCCTCCTCAGATTCCACCTCTGCCTCCTCAAAAGCAGACTCCTCCTATGAATCCATTTCCTTGCCAATGAACGCACGAGCCTTGCCAGATGAACTCTTATTGTAAGAGGAAGACTTTGATGAATACTTGGAAGAAGGATTTGAAGATTTCTTCTGCTTGTCGTCAGAGTCATATTCCTTGCTTTTTTTCTTGGATTCATTGTCCCACTGAGGACACTCAGATATGTAATGGCCAGGCTTTTTGCACTTGTGGCATGTTCTCTTCTTGTAGTCACGAGAGGAAGCCTCATCATTTCTTGAGATGGATCTTGAAGACTTTCCGAACTTTTTCTTCCTTGAGAACCTTTGAAACTTCTTCACAATCATAGCTAGTTCTCTGCCAATGTCTTCAGGAACGTCAGAGCAGCTGTCAGAGTCTTCTTTAGATGAGGACACAACTTTAGCCTTCAAGGCTCTAGATTGGCCATAGTTGGGGCGATAGATAACTCTCTTCTCAGATAGCTAGAACTCATGTGTGTTGAGCCTTTCAAGTATGTCAGACGGATCAAGACTTCTGAAGTCAGGTCGTTCTTGAATCATCAATGCCAAGGTGTCAAACGAACTGTCAAGAGACCTCAATAGCTTCTTCACAACTTCATGCTTGGTGATTTCAGTGGCGCCAAGAGAATGAAGCTTATTGGTGATATCAGTGAGGCAGTCAAATGTAAGCTGGACATTTTCATTGTCATTTCTCTTGAAGCAATTGAACATATTGCGAAGAACGTCAATCCTTGAGTCTCTCGGTGCTGAGACGCCTTCATTGACCTTGGACAACCAATCCCATACTAGCTTGGCTGAATCCAGTGCACTCACACGTCCATATTGTCCTTTGGTCAGATGACCACAAATGATGTTCTTGGCGGTTGAGTCCAGTTGAGCAAATTTCTTGACATCAGTAGGGGTGACACCTTCACCAGCCTTGGGAACACTGGTCTTGACGATATACCAGAGGTCATTATCGATAGCTTCAAGATGCATGCGCATCTTATTCTTCCAGTAGGGGTAATCAGTCCCATTGAAGATAGTGCATGCAGCGGAGACTTTGATTATCCATGCAGTCGACATAAGTAAAACTCCAGGTGGTTAAACCGAATCACACAGAACAAGGAGGTCCTTGCTCTGATACCAATTGAAAGTGCAAGTTATCGACTACAGGGCGGGTGAATAGGCGATTTTTACGAAAGTCTTCAAAACAGGATATCTTTTGAAGTCTAACAGATGAATAGAACCTATATGATAAGCAGCGGAAGATAAACGACTCTAGACACACAATAGTCAAGTAAGCAACATAGAGAAAATATGGAGATAATTCATAGCTAGATAACATGGATCAAGATGGAAGATATAAATGAAGCTAAATAGGGGACAGTCTTCACACTGTGAAGTCAAATGGATCAGACATACAAGCAATGACTTCATGAAGAAAAACTAGAATGTAAATGGGTTGGAAGATAGAACCAGTAGCTGGGAGACGAAGGGAATTTGGTAGACCAGTTCCAGTTGCTGTGACAACTGTACGTCTGGTTAGGGAGGCTGAGATTGAACTCTGAAGACCGTGTCTTCACCTTATTCCCCTTGAGCTAAGGACACCCAGTCTTCGCCCAATCACTCTAGTAAGTCTTCAAGGTAGACTTCCAAACCTTCACAGACTTCGTTCACCGGCGATCCACAATGACTCTTGGATGCTCAGAACGCGATGCCTTACCGGCTGGAGGATACACAGTCCTCAAGTGTAACAAGTCGTCAGGTCACACAGACAGAAATACTTTAGTGATGCCTAACACTCTTTAGCTCTGGGTGTTTCAGGCTTTATCCTCGCAAGGATATTTTCTATCAAAGGCTTCGGAGGTGGGTTGCTCTCAAACGACAAAAGTCGTGCACTAACTCTGAGCAGCCACCAATTTATGGTGTAGGGGTGGGCTATTTATAGCCAAGAGGAAATCCGACATGATATGTCCTAAATGACCCTTGGTCACTATGGAACTGACACGTGTCCAACGGTCGGATTTTGAACACACGCGACAAATTTACTTGAGCTCCAAGTAAAGCTGACTTATCCAACTCTGGATAATATTTGCTCCCATTGTCTTCGTTTGAAGACATAGGATTTTGGTTGAGCATCACACAGTCATCTGACTATGTTCACTTGGACCCCACTTAACAGTGCGGTGGTTCCTATGACTCAAGAAAGAAGAAACATAACTACGAAAGAAACTATGTCTTCGCATTCCATAGTCTTCATTGACTGTCCTCATATGTCATTATCTTCACGTGAATGTATTCACGAGCCACCACTGTATTCAATGTCTTCACACATTTTAGGGGTCATCTCTGGAAGATAAACCGAACCAGTGAGGGACTATTACCTGTGTTATCCTGCAATTATCACAAACACGTTAGTCCCTCAACCACGCTTGTCATCAATACTCCAAAACCAACTAGGGGGCACTAGATGCACTTACACGATCACATCAACTCGTGAGACCGATTGCTGTAATAGGCAAACATAGATTTGGTGAGTCAAACTCGGTGGGAACGATTCGCTCATTTCGGTGGGACCGAAATGTTACGAAGAGATAACAAAAAGTTTGCATTGCAAGCTCAGTGTGACCGGTTCTCACATCTCGATTAGAGCGAAATATTTCAAATAGGAAACAGAGAGGTTGCAATCCCATCTCGATGAGACCGAGATCCCTATCGGTGAGACCGAACTGATTAGGGCTTTGGCAGTGGCTATGTCAAGTGAACTCGGTGGCGCCGGATAGTTCAAATTGGTGGGGCCGAGTTGTCACATCCCTAGCTCTGTCTTGCACTTGGGTTGGTCTTGCTTGAGCATCATGTTTAAATTTTGTTAAACTTGAATTGGGGATGTTCAAACCCTAGCACCTTGAAATCCAAATAGGTCCAGCTTTAAAATTTTGCATTTAATAAACCCAAAATGCCTTCATCAATGTTTGATAATTTTGGCAAGGCTTTGAGACCAAACCAAAATTTAGGAACATTTTTAAGGATTTATTTTTGGGACTTTGAATTTAAATCATTAGCTATTTGAATTTGAATTATATTCCTATAATTAGAATATAATTTCAAATACCCTTGAAATGTTTTATGAGCTTCTGGAAAAGTCCATCTAGCAAAATAAAAATATTCAGAGGAGTTTTTGGCATTGGTTGAAATTGTTTAATTTCAAAACAGTGGCAAAAGAAAATAAACAAAGAAAGAAAAAAACAGAAACAGAAATTAAAATAGAAAACAGAGAGAGAGGAAGCCCACATGAGCCACTTACCTGGTCTCCATGTAGCCTGGCCCAGCTTCTGCCGGCCCAGCCCACCCTCCTTCCTCCTACTGTCTTCAACCTCCTGCCAGTGGGCAGGAGGGCGCGTGGCCACCGTGCGCCGGCCACCTCCACCTTGCCTGCCTGCCTCCTCGCCGCCCCGAAGCCCCTAGAGGACGCCACGACACCCTGGAACCCCGTCGACCTCTCCCCGTGTTCCTTTCCCTCCTCTGTCTCTCTTCCCCGCTTCCCTCGCTCGCGTCCGTCGCCTCCGCTCGTCACCACCGCGGCCACCGTCCACCTCTCGCCTCGCCGGAGTGCCCAGTAGCTCCGCCTCGTTCCTCTCTTCCTCCTCGCCGAGCTGCCCGATGCCAGAAGCCCCTGGAGCGCCGTCGTCGACCTTGTCTTCTTCCTCGGCCACAGGAGATCGCCGTCGGGATTCCGACGCCGTCCGGCCCCCGTTGAGCCTGCTGAGACCTCCGACCGACCCCCTGTGAGCCCCTCCGTCGATCCCCTCTCTCCCCTTCGTCGATTTCGACCCCTAACCACGTCAGCCACCGGCCATGTCGCCGCCGTCGTCGCCGCCGGCCATGTCGCCGCCGTCGTTCTAGCCATCGCCGCTCGTGTCCGAGCTCACCACTGCACTCAGTGCACCCCTGCGCGTCGATTGAGGCCACCGGTTACCCCTGCCGTGCGCTGCAACGCTGTTTTCACCGCAGCCAGAACTCCGGAGCCGCCGCAAGCTCCGTTCCGACGAGCTCCGCCGTCCCCGTGTCCTCCCGTTGCCTCCATTAGATGCGCGAGCTCCCCAGCTACGCGTAGCACCAAGCCGCCGTCCAAATGGTCGCCGGAGCTGCGTTTCCGACGTCCTCCGCCGCCTCGGGTCGTCGCTGGCGGCCTAAAGCCGGCGGGTTGACCACTTTGACCGACGAGGTTTGACCCCCCTCACTCACTGACTTGTGGGTCCATGCTACACTGACATTTTTAGTTAGGATTAAATTAACACTAATAGTCTCTGTTAATTAGCCTAGTCACTGACCAGTGGGCCCCAGCGTCAGGTTTGACCTGGGCTGACGCTGTTGACCCGATGACGTCATCGATGTCATGCTGACGCAATAAGCGTTTTCTGGAATTTTTATAAATCTAAATGATTTATTTATTCTCAGAAAATGCCTTAAACTTCTAAAAATCATATAAAATCAACCGTAGCTCAGATGAAAATAATTTATATATGAAAAAAGATCAGAAAAATATGAGGAATCTGTTTATGGCATTTTCATGCATGTTTAAACAAGTTAAACCTGCTTTTCAGGTCAAATCAATTAAATGACAATTAAATAATCACATATGGAGTTTGAATTTGAATCTTGGATTCAAACCAACTTCATTTAACCTATTGCTAGTTGCATTAGCTCAAATCACAACATAATGACATCTCATGATCATGCATCATATTGTCGCATTGCATTGATTGTGTTTCTTTCTCTGTTGCCGGTGTTGTTCCCTTTCAGTAGACATGTTCCGACGATGTGATCGATGACACCGATGAAGACTCAATGTTATCTTCAGAAGTGCCAGGCAAGCAAACCCCATTGAGCATTCCGATACAATCCCACTCTCTCGCTCTTGCTCTCTTTTACTGCATTAGGACAACAACGCTTCAACTGTTACCTGCTGCGGTAGTTGAACCCCTTTCCACTGCATGACCTGTCATTGCCACAGTAAATAGTTGAAACCCACTAGTATGAGTAGGAGTTGTTTGAGCCATGTTGTGCCTACTCATTCATGCTTTCTGGTTATGCCTGCTATTGCTTAAAGTTGTGTCAGGTCTGATTCATCGGGGATGAATTGGAATGGTGATGAACATGTCCTAATGTGTGTGAGCTAAGTGTGTGAACACGATTTGGTAAAGGTAGCGATGAGAGGCCATGTAGGAGTACATGGTGGGTTGTCTCATTGCAGCCGTCCTCAGGAACTGAGTTCTGTGTTGGTTGATCCATGACCAGTTACTACCATGCATTGGGCCCGAAACCAATGGACTCTCTCGACTTATTAACTGCCCTTGTTCTCTGTCCAAGAGTTGCAACTAGTTTCTGGTGTTTGTAGTTTACTGGAGGTCGTGCGCAGCGCTGACCCTCGGGGTGGGCTGTGACGCTGCAGGTACGTGGCACGGTGTACCGATCGCCCGTTTGGTGATGCGGGAACCCTGTACACATCGTTTGGGGCCGTGAGCGACACCCCGGCCGGATCTCCCCACGGATGGAACCCTAATAGGCGAAAAACCTGGACGAGAGACTTGTGTGGTTAGTCAGGTCGTGGCCGACACCCTCACTGGGCCTCCGCTTGAAGGTTGCCGAGTACATGCCGTGTAAACGGCGATAAGTGGTGAGAGCGTGTGTGAAGAAGTACACCCCTGCAGGGTTATATATAATCTGTTCGAATAGCCGTGTCCGCGGAAATGGACTTCTGGGTTGCCTATTACAGTTCATAGACAAGTGAAAGTGGATACTCTAAAACATGCAAGATAAGCGTGAGTGCTATGGATGGCCTACTCGTAGGGAGACCGGAGCGGATCCATAGTGGTGTATTGATTGGTGAATATGTGGACTCGTGTGCGCCACCTCAAAAGAGTTACTTGCAGTCATAGTTTAGGATAGCCACCGAGTCAAAGCTGGCTTGCTGCAGTCAAACTCCACCACCCCTTTACTGATACTGATGCATATGTAGCTAGTTCTGATGTAAGTCTTGCTGAGTACCTTTGTACTCACGTTTGCTTAATTTATGTTTTGCAGAGAGATTTCAGTCTCGCTAGTGGTTCCGCGTGGACTTCGATGTTTAGCTTGTTACCTCAGCTACGATCTTGTACCCTTGTAGGATCTTGTAGATAGTCAGGCTTTTTCAGCCTTCTTCATTTGTAGTTGTCTGTACTCAGACATGTTATGCTTCCGTTGCCTGTATGCTCTGTATGTTGGGTCATGTGACCTCTGTTTGTAATAAATGCTATGATGGCTCTTCTGGGCCTTATCTATATGAGTTGTTGAGTTATGTTGTGATGCCATGTTGTACAGCACATACTTGCATGTTATGCGTACGTGTAATGTGTATTGCTATGTGTGGGATCCGACACCTAGTTGTTTACCTTTGGTAGCCTATCTTACAGGGAAATGTCTCCTAGTGCTTCCACCGAGCCTTGGTAGCTCGCTACTGCTCCGGAACACTTACGCTGGCCGGCATGTGTCCTTCTTCGTTCCTGTGTCTGTCCCTTAGGTGAAATGTCACGCGTTGTTCCTTTAAGTCCTTGTATCTTGCTACGACTTGGGTTCATACGTTGATGACCGACACGTTCGTTGCTGGGTCATGTATGCCTGTCTCTGTAATTTAGTGCCACTTTTGGTTTATAACTGGTCATGTCGGCCCGGGTTCTCTGTCATATGGATGCTAGCGACACTATCATATACGTGTGCCAAAATGCACAAACGGTCCCGGGCCAGGTAAGGTGGCACCCGTGGGGATACCGTGCGTGAGGCCTCAAAGTGATATGGTGTGTTACAGGCTAGACCTGTGTGACTTAGGATCAGGGTCCCGACAGCGTTGGTATCAGAGCCTGACTGCCTGTAGGATTAGTAAGCCAAACTGGTCGAACTCGTGTCTAGACTCTCTTTAGTTATGTAAGGGAATTGTTTGTGGAAGGGAACGTAAGGCTCTTTTTACTCCTTTACCTTATGACCTTCCGATCTGAGTCACCTTCTTCTTTCGACGAGGATTAAGAACTAGGATTCTCATTCTATTTATCAGGATCACGTTATTGTGGATTCAACCCTCTGTTCAGTTTCTTCTACCTCTGTTTGTTCAACTGTTGGTCTCAGAACCTTGACATTATGATGTTAAGTGGATATGCTACCCTTTTTGCTTGGATCTCAAAAGTATTTTCGAGCATTTACAACCGTTATGTTATCCGAGTCATTCTAGGTTTCTAAATAATCTGATGCATTTGCAAACCTTTCCTTCATGTTCCGATGTACCTTTGGGCCAGACTAAGCACACTAGTCGGTATGTTGAGGCACTCTGTTACCTCGACATATATGTTGGACTTATTATTATGACCCTAGGTGTCTTAGAAGATCACCAGTAATCTAGCAATGCTTTATATTTCCAGTGTGATGATTCTGGCCATCATTCTCAAAAGCATCCCATGATGCCATTTAGTTAGTAGGCCTTCTATTTCTGGGTTCTTGAACCCAAGATTTACTATACTTACTTCATGTTGATAGTATTGCTCGTCCCTTTAGGATATTAGTAACCTTGTGATAGTCCTCGAGGTCCGTGGTATATCCTTCTTCCAAATACCATGAACCATCATGGCAGAAGTTCTTCTGAACCAAAAGATCACAACCCGAGTGCTCTTGACTAGTACTCCATTCATATTGTGACTCTACCAATTCTACTTTCCGCATGGGCTATCCGGAAGACATATGTTGAACTCGTTCGACATGTTAATCTATGCATCCACAACTCAGAAGTTATATGTTCCTTGAGTTGTCTCCTTTTATTTGTATTATGACCCTCGTCTATCAATTGATAGTCAGGAGTAGTTGTGCACTCGTGTTCATCGATGCCTTTTACTCTTGTGGTCTGTCAAGCCATTCTATTCTGGAATGACTAGGAGAAACCAACTCCAGTACCTTATCCTTATCCAGGATTGGGTCAAAGTAGTTGTATTCCGCAGATCAAAATGCCAATCCAGCCTTTGCTCTGCTCTACCTTGGAGTGTCACCCTCTTTTATGTCAAGAATTTCCTGGGAATTGCACATCATCCTATGAACTCTTGATACAGTAATACTTCTCACCATCGTCGTTCATTCCCCGGTCTCCGCGTTGTTATAACCGGAATACCGACAAGTGAATTGTGATGTGTGAAATCAATACTCCTAGCAACTTTGTTGCTTGGTAGCAAATGGACGATAATCTCATTCTTAGTGTGTTGGTTACCGAATCATCATCCTAAGATTGATCGTGCTACCTAGTCCACTTTCCTGGTGCACTCCTTGATTGATGAGTTAGGATTTTGTTAAGTCCTTGCTCATTTGATCATATCATCTTGCCTTGAAAAGCAAGATTGTTCTCGAGCTTAGTAACATATCGATGGTTCGTGATTTTCTGAATATCTTCCCGGAAGTATTACCAGGTTGTTCCCTGACCACTATGTTGAATTCGTGATCAAGTTGGTTTTCTTGTAAACCACCCCTTCTCCGAGAATCTGTATTGGATACCCTGAACTAGTTGGTTAAGCTAAACAACAACTTGGAGAGTTGGAAGATAAAAGCTTGCCTGACTTAGTTTCTTCCAAGGGATATCTTTTGTGTGTGTGTTGAAGATAGATGACATCTTCATCAATTGGTCCCTGTGATCAGTTGTTGGACCTATTGTCATATCAAAACTTTGATTTGAGTATTGGCTATCATCAAATCAAATCAGAACCAACGATGTTCATAATGTTGTCTTACTCGTGGTTGATCCCTCGAGCATACACCATTATATCTTCTAGGTCTGACCAATACTATCAGTTGTTCACATAATTATGGAATTCCATCTCCATGGAAATCTGGATGGATTATTGTTGAGCCCATCAAAAAACATCCTTATCTCCTCCCTGATTTTGTAGGACATTAAGCTAGTGTTGGAAACTTTGTAAGCATTGCCTTCGTGTCCCGTTCATGAGGTATATGTTCGATGAGAGGAGAGACCTTCCCTAAGTCATGTGTAATTGACGTAAGTTGCCACCGTGAGTTCGAGAAAGTTGTTTTGCTTCCTGTGGAATCATCCCAAGTCAGTCATGCATACGTGCGAAGTATCATGTGGTTTGGAGACTTGCAACCTTCATTCTATATGTATCCCTAGCACACCAAGCCACTGATTGATTTGCTTAAGGAGAAGGAGTTCCTTCTTAAGAGCTAACCCGGGCTTAATCAAGGACTTCGTTATCCGCAATGATGGTTCCCCAACCCGAACTTGGTAGTGTTTCATTGTAAGACTACTATGTGGTCATGTTTGTCTTGGACAATGTGTTCACATGTATGTAGCAGAACCAGCTCATGTTTTTGAGCTTGCTATCATAGTTCACTCCCCGAGAATTTCGCAACGCCATCTCGTCGATTTGTGTTGTAAACTTTCATTTTTCCTTCTAGACTCGATGAGTCTGGAATATCCTGACACCAACCAGAACTGAATCTTAGGCATATATGATGGTTGGAGCCTTTCCCAAGAACTATAATATTGGTCTCTTGATAACCGGTAAAGTGGATGTCGTGGCCGACACACCCAGCCGGAAGACCTATTGTTGTAGAATCTTGATTGAAGAAGTTGGCCACCTCCCCATAAGGACTTCGTAGGATTTACTCCCTTGTTGTTCCTTATGGATTTTTTTGCTCCTGAACTCCGACCTTTTACTTGACCTTCTAGGTACCAAACCATTTTAATAAATGGGTTGCGCTAGCACATCAAGGAGAACATTAGAAGCGGAGTGCTAAATGTCTCTCGGTCGATCATCCAGATTTCGTCCCCTTGGCCTCGCCAAGGTGGAATCCGAGAAGGTGTTATCTTCCTTTGCATCTGCATCATCCATCATTGTTCATCATGGTAGTATGTGATGTTGCCAGGATCCTTGACACGGATATTGGTAAAACCTTGGTGAATATGGAAATGCTCAAGTTCTTGAGAGCACGCACAAGCACTAGGTGTTAACCTCAACACTAACCGGGATTGCTTCCAGTGTTCTTAATTATATTATACACTCTCAAAGAGTAGATTTACTCTCTACTGTTGGGTTTCTTCCCAGTTACCAGAATCATTCCCAGCACTTGCATTTTGTTCCCAGATTGCACCACCATCATGCCAATTTTCCATGGATTGCCCTTCTCAGCAACTGCTGTTCAGGATTATCTTCAAAAGTGGTCCTACCATAGGTTCCATCCATTTCCGATGATAAGCAAAATCATCCCTTGCGTTGTCTTTTACAAGGCAGTCCACATCATCCATTTTGGCTGAGAATGTCATTATCTCGAACTCCGTCAAACGATCGATTGTGTTTGCCTTAGGCTGGTATAGGGAATTTCAATGATCTCTATATCAAAAGTAATTCTTTTTGCCACTTAAGGGAATAACTCTACGAGTCATCTTCTTAAAAGGTGCCCCGTCTAGTGACATCGATCACCATCTTCTTAGGTGTGGAAATTTGCCTGCCAAGTGAACCTTCATTTGTTTCACTCCATCCCTTTGGATGTGTGTCCCATGTCTCAGCTCAAGAGGTGTTTTAACGTCTCAGTGCATGAGTTGATTCTGAGTTGCTCGATCTTCGGCAAGATAGATTACCGTAGAGTTTCCTCTGTTATCACTGTGTTGGACAAAGATCTGGTAATCAAGGATGTCAGGATCAACATGATGCAATGAATCAGCAACTTCGAGGAGGACAGTTGAATCGAGAAGATTGTGTTAGTTAGTGTCCCCTCTGATTTCTTATCTCACGTCCTGAATCTCGGGACGAGATTCTTGTTTTAGTGGGGGTGAGTTGTCACATCCCTAGCTCTGTTTTGCACTTGGGTTGGTCTTGCTTGAGCATCATGTTTAAATTTTGTTAAACTTGAATAGGGGATGTTCAAACCCTAGCACCTTGAAATCCAAATAGGTCCAGCTTTAAAATTTTGCATTCAATAAACCCAAAATGCCTTCATCAATGTTTGATAATTTTGGCAAGGCTTTATGACCAAACCAAAATTTCGGAACATTTTTAAGGATTTATTTTTGGGACTTTGAATTTAAATCATTAGCTATTTGAATTTGAATTATATTCCTATAATTAGAATATAATTTCAAATACCCTTGAAATGTTTTATGAGCTTCTGGAAAAGTCCATCTAGCAAAATAAAAATATTCAGAGGAGTTTTTCGCATCGGTTGAAATTGTTTAATTTCAAAACAGTGGCAAAAGAAAATAAACAAAGAAAGAAAAAAAACAGAAACAGAAATTAAAATAGAAAACAGAGAGAGAGGAAGCCCACCTGAGCCACTTACCTGGTCTCCCTGTAGCCTGGCCCAGCTTCTGCCGGCCCAGCCCACCCTCCTCCCTCCTACTGTCTTCAACCTCCTGCCAGTGGGCAGGAGGGCGCGTGGCCACCGTGCGCCGGCCACCTCCACCTTGCCTGCCTGCCTCCTCACCGCCAAGAAGCCCCTAGAGGATGCCACGACACCCTGGAACCCCCTCGACCTCTCCCCGTGTTCCTTTCCCTCCTCTTTCTCTCTTCCCCGCTTGCCTCGCTCGCGTCCGTCGCCGCCGCTCGTCACCACCGCGGCCACCGTCCACCTCTTGCCTCGCCGGAGTGCCCAGTAGCTCCGCCTCATTCCTCTCTTCCTCCTCGCCGAGCTGCCCGACGCCAGAAGCCCCTGGAGCGCCGTCGTCGACCTCGTCTTCTTCCTCGGCCACAGGAGATCGCCGTCGGGATTCCGACGCCATTCGGCCCCCGTTGAGCCTGCTGAGACCTCCGACCGACCCCCTGTGAGCCCCTCCGTCGATCCCCTCTCTCCCCTCCGTCGATTTCGACCCCTAACCACGTCAGCCACCAGAGCCGAGAACCCCTCGCCGTCGGCTATGTCGCCGCCGTCGTTCTAGCCATCGCCGCTCGTGTCCGAGCTCACAACTGCACTCAGTGCACCCCTGCGCGTCGATTGAGGCCACAGGTTACCCCTGCCATGCGCTGCAACGCTGTTTTCACCGCAGCCAGAACTCCGGCGACGCCGCGAGCTCCGTTCCGACGAGCTCCGCCGTCCCCGTGTCCTCCAGTTGCCTCCATTAGATGCGCGAGCTCCCCAGCTACGCGTAGCACCAAGCCGCCGTCCAAATGGTCGCCGGAGCTGTGTTTCCGACGTCCTCCGCCGCCTCGGGTCGTCGCCGGCGGCCTAAAGCCGGCGGGTTGACCACTTTGATCGACGAGGTTTGACCCCCCTCACTCACTGACTTGTGGGTCCATGCTACACTGACATTTTTAGTTAGGATTAAATTAACACTAATAGTCTTTGTTTATTAGCCTAGTCACTGACCAGTGGGCCCCAGTGTCAGGTTTGACCTGGGCTGACGCTGTTGACCCGATGATGTCATCCTGATGTCATGCTGACGCAATAAGCGTTTTCTGGAATTTTTATAAATCTAAATGATTTATTTATTCTTAAAAAATGCTTTAAACTTCTAAAAATCATATAAAATCAACCGTAGCTCAGATGAAAATAATTTATATATGAAAAATGATCAGAAAAATATGAGGAATCTGTTTATGGCATTTTCATGCATGTTTGAACAAGTTAAACCTGCTGTTCAGGTCAAATCAATTAAATGACAATTAAATAGTCACGTATGCAGTTTGAATTTGAATCTTGGATTCAAACCAACTTCATTTAACCTGTTGCTAGTTGCATTAGCTCAAAACACAACATAATGCCATGTCATGATCATGCATCATATTGTCGCATTGCATTGATTGTGTTTCTTTCTCTGTTGCCGGTGTTGTTCCCTTTCAGTAGACATGTTCCGACGATGTGATCGATGACACCGATGAAGACTCAATGTTATCTTCAGAAGTGCCAGGCAAGCAAACCCCATTGAGCATTCCGATACAATCCCACTCTCTCGCTCTTGCTCTCTTTTACTGCATTAGGACAACAACGCTTCAACTGTTTCCTGCTGCGGTAGTTGAACCCCTTTCTACTGCATGACCTGTGATTGCCACAGTAAATAGTTGAAACCCACTAGTATGAGTAGGAGTTGTTTGAGCCATGTTGTGCCTACTCATTCATGCTTTCTGGTTATGCCTGCTATTGCTTAGAGTTGTGTCAGGTCTGATTCATCGGGGACGAATTGGAATGGTGATGAACATGTCCTAATGTGTGTGAGCTAAGTGTGTGAACACGATTTGGTAAAGGTAGCGATGAGAGGCCATGTAGGAGTACATGGTGGGTTGTCTCATTGCAGCCGTCCTCAGGAACTGAGTTCTGTGTTGATCCATGACCAGTTACTACCATGCATTGGGCCCGAAACCAATGGACCCTCTCGACTTATTAACTGCCCTTGTTCTCTGTCCAGGAGTTGCAACTAGTTTCTGGTGTTTGTAGTTTACTGGAGGTCGTGCGCAGCGCTGACCCTCGGGGTGGGCTGTGACGCGGCAGGTACGTGGCACGGTGTACCGTTCGCCCGTTTGGTGATGCGGGAACTCTGTACACATCATTTGGGGCCGTGAGCGACACCCCGGCCGGATCTCCCCACGGATGGAACCCAAATAGGCGATAAACCTGGACGAGAGACTTGTGTGGTTACTCAGGTCGTGGCCGACACCCTCGCTGGTCCTCCGCTTGAAGGTTGCCGAGTACATGTCGTGTAAACAGCGATAAGTGGTGAGAGCGTGTGTGAAGAAGTACACCCCTGCAGGGTTATATATAATATATTCGAATAGCCGTGTCCGCGGAAATGGACTTCTGGGTTGCCTATTACAGTTCATAGACAAGTGAAAGTGGATACTCTAAAACACGCAAGATAAGCGTGAGCGCTATGGATGGCCTTCTCGTAGGGAGACGGGAGCGGATCCATAGTGGTGTATTGATTGGTAAATATGTGGACTCGTGTGCGCCACCTCAAAAGAGTTGCTTGCAGTCATAGTTTAGGATAGCCACCGAGTCAAAGCTGGCTTGCTGTAGTCAAACTCCACCACCCCCTTTGTTGATACTGATGCATATGTAGCTAGTTCTGATGTAAGTCTTGCTGAGTACCTTTGTACTCACGTTTGCTTAATTTATGTTTTGCAGAGAGATTTCAGTCTCGCTAGTGGTTCCGCGTGGACTTCGACGTTTAGCTTGTTACCTCAGCTACGATCTTGTACCCTTGTAGGATCTTGTAGATAGTCAGGCTTTTTCAGCCTTTTTCATTTGTAGTTGTCTGTACTCAGACATGTTATGCTTCCGTTGCCTGTATGCTCTGTATGTTGGGTCATGTAACCTCTGTTTGTAATAAATGCTATGATGGCTCTTTTGGGCCTTATCTATATGAGTTGTTGAGTTATGTTGTGATGCCATGTTGTACATCACATACTTGCATGTTATGCGTACGTGTAATGTGTATTGCTATGTGTGGGATCCGACACCTAGTTGTTTACCTTTGGTAGCCTATCTTACAGGGAAATGTCTCCTAGTGCTTCCACCGAGCCTTGGTAGCTCGCTACTGCTCCGGAACACTTAGGCTGGCCGGCATGTGTCCTTCTTCGTTCCTGTGTCTGTCCCTTAGGGGAAATGTCACGCGTTGTTCCTTTAAGTCCTTGTAGCTTGCTACGACTTGGGATCATACGTTGATGACCAACACGTTCGTTGCTGGGTCATGTATGCCTGTCTCTGTAATTTAGTGCCACTTTTGGTTTATAACTGGTCATGTCGGCCCAGGTTCTCTGTCATATGGATGCTAGCGACACTATCATATACGTGTGCCAAAATGCGCAAACGGGACCGTTTGCGCATTTTGGCACACGTATATGATAGTGTCGCTAGCATCCATATGACAGAAAACCCAGGCCGACATGACTAGTTATAAACCAAAAGTGGCACTAAATTACAGTGACAGGCATACATGACCCAGCAACGAACGTGTCGGTCATCAACGTATGAACCCAAGTCGTAGCAAGCTACAAGGACTTAAATGAACAACGGGTGACATTTCCCCTAAGGGACAGACACAGGAACGAAGAAGGACACATGCCGGCCAGCCTAAGTGTTCCGGAGCAGTAGCAAGCTACCAAGGCTCAGTGGAAGCACTAGGAGACATTTCCCTGTAAGGTAGGCTACCAAAGGTAAACAACTAGGTGTCGGATCCCACACATAGCAATACACATTACACGTACGCATAACATGCAAGTATGTGCTGTACAACATGGCATCACAACATAACTCAACAACTCATATAGATAAGGCCCAGAAGAGCCATCATAGCATTTATTACAAACAGAGGTCACATGACCCAACATACAGAGCATACAGGCAACGGAAGCATAACATGTCTGAGTACAGACAACTACAAATGAAATAGGCTGAGAAGCCTGACTATCTACCAGACCCTCCCAAGGGTACAAGATCGTAGCTGAGGTAACAAGCTAAATGTCGAAGTCCACGCGGAACCACTAGCGAGACTGAAGTCTCTCTGCAAAACATATATTAAGCAAACGTGAGTACAAAGGTACTCAGCAAGACTTACATCAGAACTAGCTACATATGCATCAGTATCAACAAGGGGGGTGGTGGAGTTTGACTACAGCAAGCCAGCTTTGACTATGTGGCTATCCTAAACTACGACTGCAAGCAACTCTTTTCAGGTGGCGCACACGAGTCCACATGTTCACCAATCAATACACCACTATGGATCCGCTCCCGTCTCCCTACGAGAAGGCCATCCATAGCACTCACGCTTATCTTGCGTGTTTTAGAGTATCCACTTTCACTTGTCTATGAACTGTTATAGGCAACCCAGAAGTCCATTTCCGCGGACACGGCTATTCGAATAGATTATATATATAACCCTGCGGGGGTGTACTTCTTCACACACGCTCTCACCACTTATCGCCGTTTACACGACATGTACTCGGCAACCTTCAAGCGAAGGCCCAGCGAGGGTGTCGGCCACGACCTGACTAACCACACAAGTCTCTCGTCTAGATTTATCGCCTATTTGGGTTCCATCCGTGGGGAGATCCGGCCGGGGTGTCACTCACGGCCCCAAACGATGTGTACAGGGTTCCCGCATCACCAAACGGGCGATCGGTACACCGTGCCACCTACCTGCCGCGTCACAGCCCACCCCGAGGGTCAGCGCTGCGCACGACCTCCAGTAAACTACAAACACCAGAAACTAGTTGCAACTCCTGGACAGAGGTCAAGGGCAGTTAATAAGTCGAGAGGGTCCATTGGTTTCGGGCCCAATGCATGGTAGTAACTGGTCATGGATCAACCAACACAGAACTCAGTTCCTGAGGACGGCTGCAATGAGACAACCCACCATGTACTCCTACATGGCCTCTCATCGCTACCTTTACCAAATCGTATTCACACACTTAACTCTCACAAAGTAGGACATGTTCATCACCCTTCCAATTCATCCCCGATGAATCAGACCTGACACAACTCCAAGCAATAGCAGGCATAACCAGAAAGCATGAATGAGTAGGCACAACATGGCTCAAACAACTCCTACTCATACTAGTGGGTTTCAACTATTTACTGTGGCAATCACAGGTCATGCAGTGGAAAGGGGTTCAACTACCGCAGCAGGTAACAGTTGAAGCGTTGTTGTCCTAATGCTTTAAAAGAGAGCAAGAGCGAGGGAGTGGGATTGTATCGGAATGCTCAATGGGGTTTTGCTTGCCTGGCACTTCTGAAGATAACATTGAGTCTTCATCGGTGTCATCGATCACATCGTCGGAACACGTCTACTGAAAGGGAACAACACCGGCAACAGAGAAAGAAACACAATCAATGCAATGCAACAATATGATGCATGATCATGACATGGCAATATGCTGTGGATTGAGCTAATGCAACTAGCAACACAATTAAATGAAGTTGGTTTGAATCCAAGATTCAAATTCAAACTCCATATGTGATTATTTAAATGCCATTTAATTGATTTGACCTGATCAGCAGGTTTAACTTGTTCAAACATGCATGAAAATGCCATAAACAGATTCCTTGGATTTTTCTGATCATTTTTCATATATAAATTATTTTCATCTCAGCTACGGTTGATTTTATATGATTTTTAGAAGTTTTGAATATTTTCTGAAATAAATAAATCATTTCTGATTTATTTAAAATTCCACCAAACACTTATTGTGTCAGCATGACGTCACTGTGATGTCAGCAGTCAACAGAGGCTGGTCCAGGTCAAACCTGACGTGTGGGGTCCACACGTCAGTGGCTCTGCGAATTAACAGGGTTAATTAGCACTAACTAAATTCTAAACTAATCTTATACAGGACAGGGCCCACGCGTCAGTGACTATCTAACTAACCGATTAATTAAAACTAAACTAGGTTAATTAGCAGGGTGGGCCCCACTTGTCAGCGAGTTAGTGGTTGACTAAGGGCATGGGGCCCATACGTCAGTGACCCGGGGGGGTCAACCCACCGGTCAAACCAGTCAAACGCGCCGGCGGCTCGTCGCCGGCGGTGACAGACGGGGTGGAGGGCTCGGAAAATGCCCTCCGGCGACAAAAACAGCAGCGGAGAGCATCTACGTGCTCCTGGGACTCTCACGCATCTAGGGGTGCGGCCGGATTCACCGGGGATGGCCGGAGTCGACGGCAACAACTGCAGCAGCGGCGGCCGGAGTACGGTGGTGACACGCGCGACCACTAGGGGACACGGAAAGGCAAGGTGAAGTGCGCTACGTGTTCATGAGGTCATTAGGAGCTCGGTGGTGCACTCAGGTGGAAGCTCCAGTGGCTATAGCCACGGCGGTGAAATTGCCGGCGGTGAGGGGTTCTCGGGCATGGTGGGGGTTGGAGCTACAGCACGCGCATGAGTAAAGGGATAGGGGGAGGAGCAAGAGGGGCTCACGGCGGTTGCAGTGGTCCTCGAAGCGGGCTCGGGGAGGCACCAGCCACCGCCAATTCGACGGTGATGTCGTCGGCGGCCGACGAGGGGAACGGCGGCGCAGACGGCGTTCGGAGACGTGTGGTGCCGCGTGGCTCGGCGGAGGGGTATAGGGCGACGAGGCGGAGCTCTGGGGCTCGTCGGAGGGGCGAGGGGGAGGCTGTGGCCACTGTGGTGCTCGGCGGCACGGCCGTGGTGGTTTCGGCCATGGCGAGGAGGAGCTGGGGAACGAGGGGAAAACGAGTGCGGGGAGGTGAGATGGAACGAGGGGGCCGTGGACGTCTTCGTGGCACGACTAGAAGGTCGGAGGCGTCGCGGTGGAAGCAGGAGGTGGCCGGCGTGCCGCAGGCACGCGCCCTCCGTCCCTCTGGCAAGAGGAGGGGGATAACTGGCATCGGCCAGTTGGGCTGGGCCGTGCTGGGCCGGTTGGGCGCTAGGTGGGCTGCGCTAGGTAAGCTATAGGTAAGTTCTCTCTCTCTCTCCTTTTAATTTCTGTTTTCTATTTTCTGCCTTTGTTTTGGCTTTATCTAAAATACTAAAACAAGCTCAAAATTCATGAAACTGCTTGAGGATACTATTTGGATTATTTCCAACAGTAAACATTTTAGGTCATGAATATTTGAACATTTCAAATAATTAGTAGCATTTAAATGCCCAAAGCAAAAACTTTAAGATTTAATTCAAAAATCCAGAATGGTCCTAGAAATATGTGCAACATTTTTGGCAGAGGTTTTTAATCAATCCAAAAATGATGAACTTTCCAAAGGGCATTTTGGGTTTATTGAAAAAGATTTTAAATTTGACCCTAGTTGAATTCATTTGGTGCTAGGGTTTGAACATCCCCATTTCCAGTTTCTGAGGAAATTAAACATGATGCACATGAAGACCAAGCAAGACAGGCAAGGGCTGGTCTAGGGCTGTGACAACTCACCCCCACTAAACAAGAATCTCGTCCCAAGATTCAAGCGTAGGGTAAGAAGTCAGAGGGAACACTAACTAACACAATCTTCATGATCCAGGTTGCATTTCATAGAATGTTGATTTCTTGCATCATGTTGATCTTGACATCCTTGCTTTCGAGATCTTTGTCCAAAACGGTGACAATGAGAGAAACTCTACAAAATTGATCTTCCGAGAGATCGAGTAACTCAAGACCAACTCATGGAGTGAGACGTTGAAGCATCTCTTGAGCTGAGACACGGAGTACACCTCCAGGGGGATGGAGTGAAATAAACGATGAAGGTTCACCTAGTGGCAATAATTCCACACTTGAGAATAGGGTGATCGAGGTCACCAGAAGGGGCACCTTAGAGAAGGTGACTCGTAGAGTTATTCCCTTAAGTGGAAAAAAGAATTACTTTTGATATAGAGATCATTGAAATTCCCTATACCAGCCTAAGGCAACACAATCGATCGTTTGACGGAGTTCGAGAGAATGACATTCTCGGCCAAAATGGATGATGTGGACTACCTTGTTGAAGACAACACAAGGTATGATTTTGGTTATCACCAGAGATGGATGGGGCCCATGGCAAGTCCACTCTGAAGATAATCCTGAACAACGGTGATTGAGAACGGTAACCTATGGAGAATTGGCACATTGGCAGTGCAAGCTGGGAACAAAATGCAAATGCTGGGAATGATTCTGGTAACTGGGGTGAATCCCAATAGTAGAGAGTAATCTACTCTTGAGGGGTTATAGTATAATCCAAGAACACTGGAAGCAATCCCGGTTGGTGTCGAGGATAACAACTAGTGCTTGTGCGTGCTCTCAAGAACTTGAGTATTCCCATAATCATCAAGGTTTTACCAATATCCGTGTCAAGGATCCTGGCAACATCACATACTACCATGATGAATAATGATGGATGATGCAGATGCAAAGGAAGATAACACCTTCTCGGATTTCACCTTGGCGAGGCCAAGGGGACGAAATCTGGATGATCAACCGAGAGACATTTAGCACTCTGCTTCTAACGTTCTCCTTGATGTGCTAGCGTAACCCATTTATTAAAATGGTTTTGTACCTAGAACGTCAAGTAAAAGGTCGGACTTCAGGAGCACAACAATCCATAAGAAACAACTAGGGAGTAAATCCTACGAAGTCCTTATGGGGAGGTGGCTAATTTCTTCAATCGAGATACTACAACAATAGGTCTTCCGGCTAGGTGTGTTGGCCACGACATCCACTTTACCGGTAATCGAGAGACCAATATTATAGCTCTTGGGAAATGCACCAACCATCATATCTGCCTGAGATTCAGTTCTGGTTGGTGTCAGGATATTCCAGACTCATCGAGTCTAGAAGGAAAAATGAAAGTTTACAACACAAATCGACGAGATGGCGTTGCGAGATTCTCGGGGAGTGAACTACGATAGCAAGCTCCAAAACATGAGCTGGTTCTGCTACAAACCTGTGAACACGTTGTCCAAGACAAGCATGACCACATAGCAAACTTATGATAAAACACTACCGAGTTCTAGTTGGGAACCATCGTCTAGGATATCGAAATCCTTACATAAGTCATATGATTAGCTCTTATGATGGAACTTTTCTCCTTGAACAAATCAATCAGTGGCTTGGTGTGCTAGGGACACATATAGAGTGAAGGTTGCAAATCTTCAAACCACAGAATACTTCACACGTATGCATGACTGACTTGGGATGATTCCACAGGAAGCAAAACAAACTTTCTTGAACTCACGGCAGCAACTTGCACCAAATGCACATGAATTGGAGGAAGTCACTTCTTCTCTCATCCAACATATACCTCATGAACGGGACACGAAGGCAATGCTTACAAAGTTTCCTACACTAGCTTAATGTCCTACAAAATCATGGAGGAGATAACCGTGTTGCTGATGGGCTCAACAACAATTCATCCAGGTTTCCATGGAGATGGAATTCCATAATTAAGTGAACATGGTGATAGCATTGGTCAGACCAAGAGATATAACGGTGTATGCTCGAGGGATCAACCATGAGTAAGACAACGTTACGAATATCATTGGTTCTGATTTGATTTGAGGATAGCCCACACTCAAATCAAAGTTTTGGACAAGACAATAGATCCAATAATTGATCACAAGGATCAACCGATCAAGATATCATCTATCTTCTACACACACAGACACACACACAAAAGATATCCCTTAGAAGGAACTAGGTCGGACAAGCTTTTATCTTCCAACTCTCCAAGTTGTTGTTTAGCTTAACTAACTAGTTCAGGGTATCCAATACAGATTCTCGGAGAAGGGATGGTTTACAAGAAAACCAACTTGATCACGAATTCAACATAGTGGTCAGGGAACAACCTGGTAATACTTCCGAGAAGATATTCAGAAAATCACGAACCACCGATATGTTGCTAAGTCCGAGAACAATCTTGCTTTTCAGGGCAAGACGATATGATCTAATAAGCAAGGGATTGAATAATCCTAACTCATTGGTCAAGGAGTGCACCAGGAAAGATGGACTAGTAGCACGATCGATCTTAGAATGGTGATTTGGTAACCAACACACTAAGAATGAGATTATCGTCCATTTGCTACCAAGCAACATAGTTGCTAGGAGTATTGATTTCACACATCACAATTCACTTGTCAGTATTCCGGTTACAACAACACGGAGACCGAGGAATGGACGATGATGGTGAGAAGTATCACTGTATCAAGAGTTCATAGGAGGTTGTGCAATTCCCATGAAATTCTTGACATAAGGATGGTAATACTCCAGGATAGAATAGTTTAGAAGCTGGATTAGCATTCTTCATCTGCGAAGTACAACTTCTTTGACCCAATCCTGGATATGGATAAGGTACTGGAGTTTGTTTCTCCTAGTCATTCCGGAATAGAATGGCTTGACAGACCACAAGAGTAAAAGGCATCGATGAACACGAGTGCACAACTACTCCTGACTATCATCTGATAGACGAGGGTCATAATACAACTAAAAGGGGACAACTCAAAGGAACATATAACTTTCTGAGTTGTGGATGCATAGGTTAGTATGTCGAACTAGTACAACATGTTTCTTCCGGATAACCCATGCAGAAAAGTAGGACTGGCAGAGTCACAATATGAATGGAGTACCACTCAGGAGCACTCTGGTTGTGATCTTTTGGTTCGGGAGAACTTCTGCCATGATGGTTCATGGTATTGGAAGAACGATAACCACGGACCTCGAGGACTATCACAAGGTTACTAATATCCTAACGGAACGAGCAATACTGTCCACATGAAGTAAGTAGAGTGAATCTCGGGTCCAAGAACCCAGGAGTAGAATGCCTACTAACAAAATGGCATCACGGGATGTTTTCGAGAATAATGACCAGAATCATCACACTGAGAATATAAAGCATTGCAGGATTACTGGGTGATCTTCTAAGACAGCTAGGGTCATAATAATAATTCCAACATATATGTCGAGGTAACAGAGTACCTCAACACACTGACTAGTGTGATTAATCTGGTCTAAAAGGACATCGGAAACAGGGAGGAAAGGTTTGCAAATGCATCAGACTATTTAGAAACCTGGAATGACTCGGACAGCATGACGGCTGTAAATGCCCAAAAAGGTTTTGAGATCCAAGCAAAAGGGTAGCATAATCACTTAACATCATAATGTCAAGGTTCTGTGACCAACAGTTTAACAAACAGAAGTACTTGAGACTGAACTGAGAGTTGAATCCACATTAACGTGATCCTGATAAATAGAATGAGAATCCTAGTTTCTTAATCCCCGTTGAAAGAAGAAGGTGACTCAGATCAGAAGGTCATGGGGTAAAGGAGTAAAAGAGCCTTACGTTCCCTTCCACAAACAATTCCCTTACATAACTAAAGAGTTTCTAGACACAACTTCGACGAGTTTGGCTTACTAATCCTACAGGCAGTCAGGCTCTGATACCAAAGCTGTCAGGACCCCGATCCTAAGTCACACAGGTCTAGCCTGCAACACACCATATCACTTTGCAGCCTCACGCACGATATCCCCACGGGTGCCACATTACCTGGCCCGGGACCGTTTGCGCATTTTGGCACACGTATATGATAGTGTCGCTAGCATCCATATGACAGAGAACCCGGGCCGACACGACTAGTTATAAACCAAAAGTGGCACTAAATTACAGGGACAGGCATACATGACCCAGCAACGAACGTGTCGGTCATTAACGTATGAACCCAAGTCGTAGCAAGCTACAAGGACTTAAAGGAACAACGCGTGACATTTCCCCTAAGGGATAGACACAGGAAGGAAGAAGGACACATGCCGGCCAGCCTAAGTGTTCCGGAGCAGTAGCAAGCTACCAAGGCTCAGTGGAAGCACTAGGAGACATTTCCCTGTAAGGTAGGCTACCAAAGGTAAACAACTAGGTGTCGGATCCCACACATAGCAATACACATTACACGTACGCATAACATGCAAGTATGTGCTGTACAACATGGCATCACAACATAACTCAACAACTCATATAGATAAGGCCCAGAAGAGCCATCATAGCATTTATTACAAACAGAGGTCACATGACCAAACATACAGAGCATACAGGCAACGGAAGCATAACATGTCTGAGTACAGTCAACTACAAATGAAATAGGCTGAGAAGCCTGAATATCTACCAGACCCTCCCAAGGGTACAAGATCGTAGCTGAGGTAACAAGCTAAACGTCGAAGTCCACGCGGAATGTGGGGACCCCGACTCGCAAGTCGTGATCACCGAATGCACGTGTATAGTGATCCCAGAGATCAATGCTCACTGAACACACAGAAGCTGAATAACAAGAGTCTTACATCCTTACATACCGTGTTACACAAATAGGACCATAATGGTCAAGCCTTGAGTATATCATCGCAGCGGAAAATCTTCAAAGACAACTTGGACCCATGCCATCTGCCTTAACCCTACAGGCATTCTGACTGGGAAGCGTCCTAGCTCGCATGCTCGTCACCGAGAAATCTTCATCATAACCTGTTCTCTCCTGCCTGGCCAATAAAATAACCAGTGGCAAGGCAATGAGTACATTGAATGTACTCGCAAGCAACCCAAGTGTGGTAACAGAATAATTATGCAAGGCTCTACTACTAAATTGGTAGTTTTGCGGAAAGCTAGTTTTTCATATGCAAGTATGATCAACATATAACAAGGATATGCATGTGTCTGTAACAAGTATCAGGAGGTCACAGACATCATTTTCAAGGAAGAGTTGTAATCAACTCATGCTCAAGCTCATTGTGACTTCCTCACAATCTCATCAACAATATCACTGAACCATGTTGACTTCATCCATATCACTGAACCATGCTATTTCCTCACACACACACACCAGGTTTCGCAAACATTGGACGTAGCCCAAGAGCGGTTACCCAACTGTCCATGACCGTGGACGCGGCTATTCGAATAGTTTTACACTCTGTAGAGGTTGCGCACTTTACCCACAAGATCCGGGGAACTTCCGTGTCATCCACGACCCGCGGTACCTCAAGTACCCGGGGTAAGCACCCGATCACTATCTTTCCCTAGACGACACTAATATGGAGTCCACTCGATTGGTAGCAGCCCCGTGCCAAACATTTCACATCTCAAGGTTTGTGGAGACTCGCTCCGAATTCATCACATATCACAAGCACGGGGTACCAATGGTGTGTCCGGTGCCCTATAAAGACAGTCATGGCCGCCTATCCAAGCGCGACCCCGTCCCGAGAGTGACCTCATGTCACCCCCGTCACTAGTAATGCGGGCACCATGCTAGTATCGACCTAGGTAATCAATAATGCCCTTTCCCATATAAGGGTAGAGTGGTTGCGCATGTAAGGTTGGAATAACGGTCGCAACTTAAACCAATCCGTTTTTCAAAACAACACACACACTTGCCTCGGTACACCACTTCGTCATCAAGTGGTTACCCATCTCACCATCTCCCTCGGGCATAAATGGCACCCGACGGGGTTTTTGAAAAGTCTTTTGAAAGTATCCTGCCTCCGTCACCATGCATATACCCGTCCCATTTGCGTAGCCACTATTATAGCAACCTAACTACTCCCACCCACATAACCCTCATAGGAAGGTAGGGTCATGTTTGATGCAAGTATCAATAGTAAGCAACAATGGTAGCAACCAAAGTGGTTTCCACCTCAACATGACTCCGATGCATTGAATAATAAGGTGCTATGAGACATGCAAAAAAGGGTTTCTTGAACATGGTCAAAGGGCTGCTTGCCTTATTCTTCTGAGTCTTCACATCTTCTGGTCCATCTCCGAATACTCCGTTTATTACGCCAACTAACGATGGAAACAATCATAATAAGCAACACAATCAAAGCAACAATAAAAGTGCTCTAAAAATAGGAGTTGGACTTTTCTAGGATACCTCTGGTCATATTAGAAATGGCCAAGGTGGTTTCATAGGTGTTGGATCAATAGGTAGTTGGGAACATTTCAATATGATGGAACCAAGGGGTTTATGGATTTGGAAGAAGTATACAGAAATAATTCCTTGAATGATGAGCAAAGGTACCCATCATCAAGTCATGATTTTAGAAGCATCTAGGAGTTGGTTTCAATGGATTTGGAATTGAAATGAATTTCCTAGGATTTTCCAAAGCTGATAAATAGGAAGAAATGACTCAATAATTGGTGGGGTACAGAAACTATTATTAAAAATGTTCCAAAACTAAGTTTGGACATTACAAGCATCTAGGAATTTGAACCACTGCATTTGGATCAAAAATGAGCTCTCTGTGATTTTCTAAAGTTAATCACAGAAAGTGGAAAATGGGCATTTGATAAATATTTGTATAGGAAAAGTTTCTGGAATAATGTGCATGTAGCACCATGTGATAGGGCATGATTTTAGAAGCTACCAGAAATTTGAATCATGTAATTTGGAGTTCATATGAATATTCTAGGCATTTTTGAAGTTGGCAGAATAAAGAAAAAGGGAAAGAAATAGGGGTTATACCCTTATGCTGCAGACTGGGCGGAGGATAGATGGTGGGCCGGCCCAGCTGCACGGCCGCGAGCGCCCACGTGCAACGTCGATAGCGCCTTCAAGGGAATACGTCTCCGTTTGCCAGAAACGGACTTCACGGAGTACGTCTCCACTTAAACAGTGGGGCCAGGCCGCTGGGTCACTTACAGCCTGGGCCCACCGGGCTCTTTCCCTCCCTCATGGCTCCTTCTTCTTCCTCCCGACGGGAGACAGAGGAGGGCGCCGGCCTGCTCGCCGCCGGCGCTGCTCAGCCTGCCGGCGTCGAACTGCAGTAGGGTCAGGGCCGCGGGCCTAGCCGCATCCGCATGGGGGGGTTGCAGGGAGGCGCGGCGAGCTCCCTGCGTCCGTGGAGGCCGACGGGTCCTGCGCTCGGTGGTCTCCCGTGCCGGCGACTGCGGCCGTCTCCGACGACGTCCGGCGTACCGGCGGGTTCGTGAGGCCGAGCCGCGCCCATCCCTGGCCTCCAAGCTGGCCGGGAGGAGCAGGAGCGACGGCGGCCGAGGCATCAGCGACGGCTTCGGGTCGAGACGGGGCGACGCCAGAGGATGCTCGGGGAAGGAAGGGGGGGAGTGGGAGGTAGCTCCATGGCCCTGGAGTGCTCCTCCGGGCGGCTAACAGAGAAGGGGGAGGAGAGAACGGCCGTGGTGCCCGATGCCGAGCGGTGGCTGGCGGCGGCACTTCGGCCGTGGAGAGAGGAAGAGCGCCGGAGAGGGAGAGGGGGCGTGTCTAGGAGGTGCACGGGGAAGAGGAGGACCCGGCAGAGGCGAGAGGTGCTCGGGGGAGAGCCTTTTATAGCTACAGCCGCGGTGCACCGTGGGCGACGCCCATGGACGTGCCGGGCGAGCTCATGGAGAGAGGAGGGGGACCGGGGAGGATAGGGCCTACCGTCCTGCAGGTTGTGGACGTCGAGGGCACCTCGGGGGACATGCTCTCTCTGCCCAAGGCTGTCTGGAAGCCTCGGGAGGGCCATGCTACAGTGCCTTGGTGCACTGTAGCGTGCTCCAGAGCGCGTCTTTGGCCGGCATGCTTGTGTCTATGCTTTCCAGGCCGTGTCCTCTAGTGTCTAGCCGTGTCCAAGGGGTAGAGGGAGTAGTAAAGAAAAGGGGGAGGCAGTCTTGGATGCTCCAGGAGCCACTGGAGTGAGGAGGGAGGTGAGGGAGAGGGTGAATCTTGCTGTCCAGCAATGTAACATGGGGTTTTACCCCCTCCAATAATTGAGCTGAGGCCAAGGGAATGTTACTGGGGGTAGATGATGATCAGGGGGAGCTGTAGTAAGAATTTGGGGTAAGGGGAAATAGTAAAAGTGGTCCAAACACAGGTTTTGGTAAATGAACAGAAGGTGTTTGATCAGTGTTTGGTCAAGCAAATGACATCCACTTGACATGGGACTTAACAGGATCAAATGTCACATATAATTAGGCCCCTACACCAAATTTGAGCTCATTTGGGCAAAGTGGCCAATGTAACTTTGGTGAACCCTAGAAATGAACAGAAATGGTTTCACCATGTTGGAGTTAAGCAAATCATCTCCCCTTGATGCACCACTTGGTGTAGCATCATCATTTGGGGATATGATCATGCCCACAAAGTTTGAGGCTCCAGATAAAAAGTTGACAATGTAAAGTTGTTCAAATTTGCATTTGAACAGAAAGGGTTTTGGGGTGATCTGATCAAGTTGCTCTTTTACAAATCTTGTGCCATTTTGTCTAGATGCCTTATTAGGCCATTCTAGCATGTGCACCAAATTTGAGAGCATTTGGACAAGTTTGGCAATGTAAAGTTGCTCAAACTTCAAATATGGACAGAATGGTTTTGAAGGGGTTTGAGGATGTTTCCTAGATCTCTAAGGCATGAGGCTTTGCAAGATCATCAAATATGTCATATATGACATGATAGAATTTCCCTAGAATTTTTGGAGAATATTTCCTTTGTAAATATTTCAAAAGCTTGAAATATCCAGAAAGGGTTTTGGAAGGATTTGTCCAATATTTTGAACATGACCATGTGTTGAAACTCTTATATATGGACAATATATGTCCTATGAGTCTCCCAGAATTTTGGCAAATATTTTTGAAATGTTTAAATAATTTTTCCCTATTAAAGACCATTTCTGGCCTTAAGAAAAAGCTTTTAAATAAAATATAAAAATAACTTTTAAAATTATACTTTTGTGGTTTCTGGGAGTCCTATACCTAATAGGATTCAAATATACTTTTTGAAAGATTTTTCACACCCTAAATAAGGTACTTGCAGTGCAAACCTCAATTCAGGGGTTTTTGGAAAACTAATTTTAGAAAATACCATTTGGCCAAAATATTTTTATAGGAAAATTCTATACTGGTCTGTACACATGGCATGATCATTGGGAAAAGGTTTTGGGTCAAGGAGATGAAGTATAAGAGTTGGAGGATTCATTTGATTTTTAGAGCACTAGCAAACAGCAGACAAAAGTCAAATCAAGCAAAGTCAACAACACTCAAAAGTTTTTGCAAATCCACATTTTTAACATGAAAATAAGCTTAAGCATGTGACATGAAAATCAGGGTGTGACAGACCTACCCCCCTTACAAGAATCTCGTCCCCGAGATTCCCAGACTAGGCGTGGAAAGAAAGGCGGAGTCTTGGATACGGGGTAGTCTTCACTTCTTCTTGTTGGTTCTGTTTCCGAGCGGTGCTCCTTGGAATCCTGATGTGCTTGATGGTATGGCTTCTTGCTTGATGCCTTCCTTGATGGAGGTTGCTGAGGGGTCTCTTGCAGAAGTTAGGTTGGGTTAGCTGTCAAAGGCTCGGTGATCGATGTCCTTGCGGCCATCGGGCTAGCTAGGAGATAAGAAGTACTCCCAGAGTGGGGGCTCGTGGAAGATTTGGTGCACGGAAGGTATCTCAGGTCGTAGATCTAGCTGGGGAGCCATCTACCACATGACTTGCAGTGATCACAAAGGGTCCAATGAACCTTAGTGCGAGCTTCCCCTTGACGCGGAAACGCTTGGTTCCCTTCAGAGGGGTTACCCGCAGGTACATGTGGTCCCCGATATGGAAACTCATGTTCCGACGGTGAGTGTCAGCATAGCTCTTTTTCCTTGACTTGGCTGCCTTCAAACGTTCTCTGACTAGTTGGACTTGCCCTTCCGCTGCGCGGAGAACACCCGGTCCAAAGACTAGTCCTTCTCCAGTCTCTGACTAGTTGAGGGGTGTGCGACATCAGCGTCCGTACAACACCTCAAATGGTGCCGTCTGAAGGCTCGACTGGTAACTGTTGTTATAGGAGAACTCGGCAAAAAGGAGACAATCCTCCCACTTGGCTCCATATGCCAAGACACAGGCTCGGAGTCATGACTTCGAGAATCTGATTGACTCGCTCGGTCTGACCTCCGGTTGGTGTGTGGAAAGCCGTGCTGAGAGATACTTGGTTCCCAAGGCTTCGCGGAATTTCTTCCAGAACCTGAAGGTGAACTGGGTTCCTCGATCTGGCACAATCTCCTTGGGAAATGCCGTGAAGACTTACGATTCGGTTGATGTAGAGAGCTGCCAGCCGGTTGCCATCATAAGTGGTCTTGATAGGAATGGAATGGTCCACCTTGGTCAAATGATCGACTATGACCCAGATAGAGTCATGTCCTCTATTCGACCTTGGTAATCCAGTGACGAAGTCCATTCCGACTTTATCCCACTTCCACTCAGGAACTTTGGGTGGTTGAAGCAATCCAGCAGGTCGCTGATATTCAGCTTGACCCTTTGGCACACACCACACTCTGCAACATAGGTTGCATATCTCTCTTTTCATCCCGTGCCACCGGAATCGTGCCTTCAAGTCTTGATACAATCTTGGTGTGGCGTTCCTTCGACACGGAAAAGCTCGGATCCATTGAGGAGTGGTTTGCAGATACGCCCGGTCTTCGACGCGGAAGTTTCTTCTTGATGACGATGGTCGGTGTAGATCTTCCTTCTTGACAGGGCGATCTTCAAATGTCTTCCATCCAGCTGTCTGTCTCTTCTTTGTCTTCGGGCAGTCAAGTAGGCCATCAAATAATGATGTTACCCAACTTGTCCACTTACTCCATGAGGTCTAAGGGGCACGCAAGGTAAGCTGGGGTATTAGAGGTGGTCTCGGAGGAGTATTGCAGAGGCCTTCCTGACTCCGAGTCAAGGCCCGTGGTCAGAATCTGACCAGGTTGTGGCTTGGTGGGGCCTAAGGGTTTCAAGGATTCTAGTGAGTGAATGAACTTATATCATCTTATCCTTAAGCACAGTTTCTGAGATGCCAATGACTCTATCTCGTACTTCGAACGGAAAAGCATCTTCTCGCAGAGACCAACTTCAATCACCACTCATGCCATGCATATCCTCATGATTCTCAAGAGACAGTCTCACAAAATTATACTTGTCTAAGATCCCCAAATCCATATGTACGTCTACCTCTAAAATCCAAAGGTAGACCATACATGTTGCTGAGCTGAAATAAACCCCATAATCCAAGCACTCAACCTAATCTTGCAAGGCTCACGATAATGCATCTCTAATCTAAGGAAACACGTCATATGCCACTCCAAGATTTGTTTCCTTCCTATGGATCAGCTCCGATAGCCCGGTAATTACCATCAATCACCACATAATCCAATAATCCTACAAATCCGATGTCTACGGTGCTCCACAAGATCTCAAATCTCTATAATACCCAAATACTTGGAAGGACTATGCATCACGATAGTATGTCCACCAAATTCCCGTCATCCGGGTCAAGTAAACTCCAAGATCACAACTATATAGATCCCTAAATCAACTCCGACAAATAATCCAATCTCCTAGGTTATCGTCCACCGAGGAGCATGATATCATAATCAGGATCATAGGCCTAAATCCAATCTTACTCCGAATCATGCAGACATATCCAGCATTATACCAACCAGAATCACCTACATAAATCCAAATCTCATGCCCAACGGGCACTCGTACATACTTCCCAAAGTCATTGTTGGGGATCGTAGCAGAAAATCAAAATTTTTCCTACGCATCACCAAGATCTATCTATGGAGTAATCTAGCAACGAGCATAAAGGGGAGTGCATCTACATACCCTTGTAGATCGCGAGCGGAAGCGTTCAAGGGAACGGGGATGATGGAGTCGTACTCGTCGTGATCCAAATCACCGATGATCCTAGCGCCGAACGGACGGCACCTCCGTGTTCAACACACGTACGGAGCGGGGACGTCTCCTCCTTCTTGATCCAGCAAGGGGGGAGGAGAGGTTGATGGAGATCCAGCAGCACGACGGCGTGGTGGTGGAAGTAGCGGGATTCCAGCAGGGCTTCGCCAAGCGCTGCGGGAGGAGGGAGATGTGTCACGGGAGGGAGAGGGAGGCGCCAGGGCTTGGGGTACGGCTCCCATGCGCCTCCCCACTATATATAGGGGTGGAGGGGGCTGGTTTCTTGCCCTCCAAGTCCATTGGGGCGTTGGAAAAGGTGGGGGAAAGAAATCCCATCATTTCCTTTCCCCACCGATTGTTATCCCCCCTTTTTAGGGATCTTGATCTTATCCCTTCGGGATATGATCTTATTCCTTCTAAGGGGGGATCTTGGTGCGCCTTGACCAGGGGTGTGGGGCCTTGCCCCCACTACCCACGTTCATGTGGGTCCCCCCATGCAGGTGGGCCCCACTTCGGAACCTTCTAGAACCTTCCCGGTACAATACCGAAAAATCCCGAACATTTTCCGGTGGCCAAAATAGGACTTCCTATATATAAATCTTTACCTCCGGACCATTCCGGAACTCCTCGTGACGTCCGGGATCTCATCCGGGACTCCGAACAACTTTCGGGTTTCCGCATACTTATATCTCTACAACCCTAGCGTCACCGAACCTTAAGTGTGTAGACCCTACGGGTTCGGGAACCATGTAGACATGACCGAGACAACTCTCCGGCCAATAACCAACAGCGGGATCTGGATACCCATGTTGGCTCCCACATGTTCCACGATGATATCATCGGATGAACCACGATGTCAAGGATTCAATCAATCCCGTATACGATTCCCTTTGTCTATCGGTATAACACTTGCCCGAGATTCGATCGTCGGTATACCGATACCTTGCTCAATCTCGTTACCGGCAAGTCTCTTTACTCGTTCCGTAACACATCATCCCGTGATCAACTCCTTGATCACATATTGTGCACATTATGATGATGTCCTACCGAGTGGGCCCAGAGATACCTCTCCGTCATACGGAGTGACAAATCCCAGTCTCGATTCGTGCCAACCCAACAGACACTTTCAGAGATACCTGTAGTGCACCTTTATAGCCACCCAGTTACGTTGTGACGTTTGGTACACCCAAAGCATTCCTACGGTATCCGGGAGTTGCACAATCTCATGGTCTAAGGAAAAGATACTTGACATTTAGAAAAGCTTTAGCATACGAACTACACGATCTGTGCTAGGCTTAGGATTGGGTCTTGTCCATCACATCATTCTCCTAATGATGTGATCCCGTTATCAACGACATCCAATGTCCATGGTCAGGAAACCGTGACCATCTGTTGATCAACGAGCTAGTCAACTAGAGGCTTACTAGGGACATGGTGTTTGTCTATGTATCCACACATGTATCTGAGTTTCCTATCAATACAATTCTAGCATGGATAATAAACAATTATCATGAACAAGGAAATATAATAATAACCTATTTATTATTGCCTCTAGGGCATATTTCCAACAGTCTCCCACTTGCACTAGAGTCAATAATCTAGTTCACATCGCCATGTGATTAACACTCATAGGTCACATCGCCATGTGACTAACATCCAAGAGTTCACTAGAGTCAGTAATCTAGTTCACATCAATATGTGATTAACACTCAATGAGTTCTGGGTTTGATCATGTTATGCTCGTGAGAGAGGTTGTAGTCAACGGGTCTGCAACATTCAGATCCCTATGTACTTCGCAAAACTTTATGTCATATCGTAGATGCTGCTACCACGTTCCACTTGGAGCTATTCCAAACTGTTGCTCCATTATACGTATCCGGTATCTCCACTTAGAGTTATCCGGATAGGTGTTAAGCTTGCATCGACGTAACTCTTTACGTCGAACTCTTTATCACCTCCATAACCGAGAAACATTTCCTTATTCCTCTAAGGATAATTTTGACCACTATCTAGTAATCCACTCCGGGATCACCTTTGTACCCTCTTGCCAGACATGCGGCAAGGCACACATCAGGTGCGGTACTTAGCATGGCATACCGTATAGAGCCTATGACAAAACCATAGGGGACGACCTTCGTCCTTCCTCTTTCTTCTGCCGTGGTCAAGCTTTGAGTCTTACTCAACTTCACACCTTACAACTCAGGTAAGAACTCCTTCTTTGACTGATCTATTTTGAACTCCTTCAAAATCATGTCAAAGGTGTGTGTTCTTTTGAAAGTATCATCACGCGTCTTGATCTATCTGTATAGATCTTGATGCTCAATATGCAAGCAGCTTTATCCAGGTCTTCCTTTGAAAAACTCATTTCAAATAACCCTTTATGCTTTCCAGAAATTCTACATCATTTCGGATCAACAATATGTCACTCACATATACTTATCAGAAATGTTGTGATGCTCCCACTCACTTTATTGTAAATACAAGTTTCTAACAAACTTTGTATACCCAAAAACTTTGATCACTCCATCAAAGCATATATTCCGACTCCGAGATGCTTGCTCTAGTCCATAGAAGGATCGCTGGAGCTAGCATATCTTTTAGCATCCTTAGGATCGACAAAACCTTTCTGATTGTATCATATACAACCTTTCCTTACGAAAACTGGTAAGGAAACTTGTTTTGTCATCCATCTGCCAGATTTCATAAATGCAGCTAATGCTAACATGATTCCGACGGACTTAAGCATCGCTACGGGTGAGAAAATCTCATCGTAGTCAACTCCTTGAACTTGTGGAAAACTCTTCGCCACAAGTCGAGCTTCATAGACGGTGACATTACCGTCCACGTCCGTCTTCTTCTTCAAGATCCAGTTATCTCAATGGCTTGCCAATCATCGGGCAAGTCCACCAAAGTCCATACTTTGTTTTGATACATGGATCCTATCTCGGATTTCCCGGCTTCTAACCATTTGCCGGAATACGGGCCCACCATCGCTTCTCCATAGTTCGTAGGTTCATCGTTGTCCAACAACATGACCTCTAAGACAGGATCACCGTACCACTCAGGAGTAGTACATATCCTTGTCGACCTACGAGGTTCGATAGCAACTTGATGTGGAGCTTCATGATCACTATCATTAGTTTCCTCTTCAACTGTCGTAGGTTCCACAGAAACATCTTTCTGTGTTGCACTACTCTCCGGTTGAAGTGAGGGTTCGACAACCTCATCAAGTTCTATCTTCCTCCCACTCAATTCTTTCGAGAGAAACTCCTTCTCGAGAAAGGACCCATTCTTAGCGACAAACATTTTTGTCCTTGGATCTGAGATAGAAGGTATACCCAACTGTTACCTTTGGGTATCCTATGAAGATGTTTTGTCCGCTTTGGGTTCGATCTTTTCCCGGCTGAAGCCATAAGCCTCGCAGCCCCAAACATTGAGAAACGACAACTATGGTTTCTTGCCAAACCATACGACGTCGTCTCAACGGACTTAGATGGTGCCCTATCTAAAGTGAATGCAGCTGTCTCTAATGCATAACCTCAAAATAACAGCGGTAGATCGGTAAGATACATCATAGATCGCACCATATCTCATAAGGTTCGATTACGATGTCCGGACACCCCATTCCGCTGTGGTGTTCAAGGGGGCTTCAACTGCGAAACAATTCCACAATGTCTTAAGTGATTGCCAAACTCATAATTCAGAAAATATCCCCTTGATCAGATCGTAGGAACATGATCTTCTTGTTATGATGATTCTTAATCTTCACTCTGAAATTGTTTGAACCTTTCAAACGTTTCAGACTTTTGCTTCATTAAGTAAATATACCATATCTACTCAAATCGTCAGTGAAGATGAGAAAATAACGATATCCACCACACGCCTTAATTCTCATTGGATCACATACATCAGCACGTATGATTTCCAACAAGGCACTTACCCGTTTCATTGTACCTGAAAACGGGATCTCAGTCATCCTGCCCATGAGGCATGGCTCGCATGTGTCAAGCGATTCAAAATCAAGTGACTCCAAACGTCCATCAGCATGGAGTTTCTTCATGCATTTTATGCCAAAATGACCTAAGCGGCAGTGCCACAAGAAAGTGGTACTATCATTATTAACTCTACATCTTTTGGCATTAATATTATCATCATGTGTATTACTATGATCGAGATTCAACAAACCATTGGGTGCATGACCATAAAGGTATTATTCATGTAAACAGAATAACCATTATTCTCTGACTTAAATGAATAACCGTATTGCAATGAACATGATCTAATCATATTCATGCTCAACGTAGACACCCGATAACATTTATCTAGGTTCAACACTAATCTCGAAAATAGAGTAAGTGTGCGATGGTGATCTTATCAACCTTGGAAACACTTCCAACACACATCGTCACCTCGCCCTTAGCTAGTCTCCGTTCAGTCTGTAGCTTTTGCTTCAAGTCACTAATAATAGCAACTGAACCGGTATCCAATACCCAGGTGCTACAAGGAGTACTACTAAGGTACACATCAATAACACGTATATCAAATATACTTTGTTGAAGTTGCCAGCTTTTCTTATCTACCATGTATTTGGGGTAGTTCCGCTACCATGTGACCGTTCCCCTTACAATCGAAGCACTTAGTCTTGAGGTTTGGGTGCAACCTTGGGTTCCCTCATTAGAGCGACAACTGGTTTGCCATTCATGAAGTTTCCCTTCTAGCCCTTGCCCCTTTTGAAACCAGTGGTCTTGTTAAACCATCAACACTTGATGCTCCTTCTTGATTTCTACTTTCGCGGTCTTAAGAACCGCTAATAGCTCCGGGATCATCTCCATCCTTTGCATGTCATAGTTCATCACGAAGTTCTAGTAGCTTGGTGATAGTGTCTAGAGAATTCTGTCAACCACTATCTCACTTGGAAGATTAACTCCCACTTGGTTCAAGTGATTTTAGCACCCAGACATTCTGAGCACATGCTCACTAGTTGAGCCATTCTCCTCCATCTTTTTGGCAAAATAACTTGTCAGAGGTCTCATACCTCTCAACACGGGCATGAGCCTGAAATCCCAATTTCAGCTCTTAGAACATCTCATATGTTCCATGGCGTTCAAAACGTCATTGGAATCCCGATTCTAAGCCGTAAAGTATGGTGCACTAAACTATCAAGTAGTCATCAGGACGTGTCTCTCAGGTGTTCACAACATCCACAGACAACGTTGTAGGGGTTTGCACATCGAGCGGTGCATCAAAGACGTAAGCTTTCTGTGCAGCAGTGAGGACACTCCTCGGACTACGGACCCAGTCCGCATCCTTGCTTACAATATCTTTCAACTTAGTCTTTCTCTAGGATCGTGTTAAACAGGGAGCTACAACGCAGTTATTGGTCTACTACATAATTTGCGAAGACAACTTAGACTATTGTTCATGACAATGAAGTTCATCTAATGAACTCCCACTCATATAGACATCTCTCTAGTCATCTAAGTGATACATGATCCGAATCGACTAGGCCGTGTCCGATCATCACGTGAGACGGACTAGTCATCAACGATGAACATCTTCATGTTGATCGTATCTTCTATACGACTCATGTTCGACCTTTCGGTCTTCCGTGTTCCGAGGCCATGTCTGTACATGCTAGGCTCGTCAAGACAACCCTAAGTGTATCGCGTGTGTAAATCTGGCTTACACCCGTTGTATGCGAACGTTAGAACCTATCACACCCGATCATCACGTGGTGCTTCGGAACAACGAACCTTAGCAACGGTGCACAGTTAGGGGGAACACAATTCTTGAAATTTTAGTGAGAGATCATCTTATTCACTACCGTCGTTCTAAGCAAATAAGATGTAAAACATGATAAACATCACATGCAATCAAATAGTGACATGATATGGCCAATATCATCTTGCTCCTTTGATCTTCATCTTCGGGGCTCCATGATCATCATCGTCACCGGCATGACACCATGATCTCCATCATCATGATCTCCATCATCGTGTCTTCATGAAGTCGTCTCGCCTAACATTACTTCTACTACTATGGCTAACGTTTAGCAATAAAGTAAAGTAATTACATGGCGTTATTCAGTGACACGCAGGTCATACAATAAATAAGACAACTCCTATGGCTCCTGCCGGTTGTCATTCTCATCGACATGCAAGTCGTGATTCCTATTACAAGAACATGATCAATCTCATACATCACATATATATCATTCATCACATCCTTTTGGCCATATCACATCACACGGCACATGCTGCAAGAACAAGTTAGACGTCCTCTAATTGTTGTTGCAAGTTTTTACGTGGCTGCTATAGGTTTCTAGCAAGAACGTTTCTTACCTACGCCAAAACCACAACGTGATATGCCAATTTCTATTTACCCTTCATAAGGACCCTTTTCATCGAATCTGATCCGACTAAAGTGGGAGAGACAGACACCCGCTAGCCACCTTATGCAACTAGTGCATGTCAGTCGGTGGAACCTGTCTCACGTAAGAGTACGTGTAAGGTCGGTCCGGGCCGCTTCATCCCACGATGCCGCCAAATCAAGATAAGACTAGTAACGGCAAGAGAATTGACATGATCTACGCCCACAACTACTTTGTGTTCTACTCGTGCAAGATACTACGCATAGACCTAGCTCATGATGCCACTGTTGGGGATCGTAGCAGAAAATCAAAATTTTTCCTACGCATCACCAAGATCTATCTATGGAGTAATCTAGCAACGAGCATAAAGGGGAGCGCATCTACATACCCTTGTAGATCGCGAGCGGAAGCGTTCAAGGGAACGGGGATGATGGAGTCGTACTCGTCGTGATCCAAATCACCGATGATCCTAGCGCCGAACGGACGGCACCTCCGTGTTCAACACACGTACGGAGCGGGGACGTCTCCTCCTTCTTGATCCAGCAAGAGGGGAGGAGAGGTTGGTGGAGATCCAGCAGCACGACGGCGTGGTGGTGGAAGTAGCGGGATTCCAGCAGGGCTTCGCCAAGCGCTGCGGGAGGAGGGAGATGTGTCACGGGAGGGAGAGGGAGGCGCCAGGGCTTGGGGTGCGGCTCCCATGCGCCTCCCCACTATATATAGGGGTGGAGGGGGCTGGTTTCTTGCCCTCCAAGTCCATTGGGGCGTTGGCAAAGGTGGGGGAAAGAAATCCCATCATTTCCTTTCCCCACCGATTGTTATCCCCCCTTTTTAGGGATCTTGATCTTATCCCTTCGGGATATGATCTTATTCCTTCTAAGGGGGGATCTTGGTGCGCCTTGACCAGGGGTGTGGGGCCTTGCCCCCACTACCCACGTTCATGTGGGTCCCCCCATGCAGGTGGGCCCCACTTCAGAACCTTCTAGAACCTTCCCGGTACAATACCGAAAAATCCTGAACATTTTCCGGTGGCCAAAATAGGACTTCCTATATATAAATCTTTACCTCCGGACCATTCCGGAACTCCTCGTGACGTCCGGGATCTCATCCGGGACTCCGAACAACTTTCGGGTTTCCGCATACTTATATCTCTACAACCCTAGCGTCACCGAACCTTAAGTGTGTAGACCCTACGGGTTCGGGAGACACGCAGACATGACCGAGACGACTCTCCGGTCAATAACCAACAGCGGGATCTGGATACCCATGTTGGCTCCCACATGCTCCACGATGATCTCATCGGATGAACCACGATGTCAAGGATTCAATCAACCCCGTATACAATTCCCTTTGTCTATCGGTACAGTACTTGCCCGAGATTCGATCGTCGGTATCCCGATACCTTGTTTAGTCTCGTTACCGGCAAGTCTCTTTACTCGTTCCGTAACACATCATCCCGTGATCAACTCCTTGATCACATTGTGCACATTATGATGATGTCCTACCGAGTGGGCCCAAAGATACCTCTCCGTCACACGGAGTGACAAATCCCAGTCTCGATTCATGCCAACCCAACAGACACTTTCGGAGATACCTGTAGTGCACCTTTATAGCCACCCAGTTACGTTGTGACGTTTGGTACACCCAAAGCATTCCTACGGTATCCGGGAGTTGCACAATCTCATGGTCTAAGGAAAAGATACTTGACATTTAGAAAAGCTTTAGCATACGAACTACACGATCTGTGCTAGGCTTAGGATTGGGTCTTGTCCATCACATCATTCTCCTAATGATGTGATCCCGTTATCAACGACATCCAATGTCCATGGTCAGGAAACCGTGACCATCTGTTGATCAACGAGCTAGTCAACTAGAGGCTTACTAGGGACATGGTGTTTGTCTATGTATCCACACATGTATCTGAGTTTCCTATCAATACAATTCTAGCATGGATAATAAACAATTATCATGAACAAGGAAATATAATAATAACCTATTTATTATTGCCTCTAGGGCATATTTCCAACAGTCATGATCCCACCAACATGAAAACCTCATAATCCATCAAGGTCTCCGAAAATTCCTCGAAGTCACTGATATAAACCACCAAGTCATCTGTCCAATATCCTCGAACTGGGCTATCTATGGCATCGTCAGACCTCGTGCTATATCAGGATGAAAATGTGCTCATTCAACGTGTCCACTAGTTCCTTTACGAACCCAGTGTTGTGCAAGGTTACAAAGGCTTAACAGGTTCTCACGCTTTACCATGAGTTAGGCACATGGTTAAGGATTCATGCTGGAGTGTCTCGGGAAGTCTCAAAGGGTCTAGGAATGGGGTTACTGGTCTGGAGGGTTAAGCATAACTCTACGGAGTTGCACTTAGTCACGGGGTTGTAGCAGAAGTCTTCAGTGCCAGTTGGTTGCCGAGGTAGAATCCTTGGTGCATCTTGTCTTGCGGGTCTTCAATTGGGGAGAGAGAGAATAGAGGGAGAAGCAGCATAAAGGAGGGAAATGCCTAAAGGGGGTTCTATAGTGCAGGTGCAACAAACAGGTGCAAAAGGCAGAAACAAAAGAAGCAAGGCAAGGGAGGTGATATAGCCATGCACTTGTCGCCTGGGGCAAAAGTGCGACTTATATCAAAACACAAACGAATAAAAACAAACAACACACAATCATGGTTCTATTCGAACCATCATATGGACTCGACTGCGCATAGGGGGTACACGACTCATCCTACCCTAGGGGTTCTCGGACTCAGTGTCGTGACTTGTGCCTCGTGCAGTCTTCTGAGCTTCCTCAGGTGTTGCCATGTCCCTTGTAGTTGCTTGATGAATGATCCGGGTTGAGCCTGAAGAATCTTCAACATCTTCTCGCCTGATGAGGTGATGGGGTGAAGGTGCCTCCTCGTAGCTGGCATTGACTTGGTCTTCTCTTGTCTCTTCAATCATGACGATCCTTGTGCCTTCTGGGACGTCGAGGGTACCAGGTAGGCAATCCATATGTGATGATAGTAACAAGGCATAATAGAGGTCTACCATGTCGGTTCCGTTGATGAAAACATCGACACCAAGAGCGGGGAATGAAGAGAACCGTTTTCCTGCTCACTATAGTGAGGCGGACCAAATGGCAAGGTTCTCAATTCACCGGTGGTTGCCGATACAACAACGGTAGTGACATGATTACTCTATTAGCGATGTATATCATGATTTTGCATAACCTATACCCTGGTCATCGTAGGCCAACGTCGCACCTTCTTGGGGCACTACCAAGGGTACCACCAGCTTCTGGGTCTTCATGTCCTGATCCATCGAGGATGTAACTTCCGTTGGTATCACGTTGTCGTGGTGTCACCAATCTTGTGTGCAAAAGTGGTGGGTGAGTGTTTGGCAAGGTGCACTCCACGAGGATTACAGAAAATCCAGTGGTCAGGGGCAAAGGGGTTTTAGCGACCAAGGTTTTGAAGGGGAAAAGATCAAGTATAGCCTAGTTTTCGAAAACTGAGAAGGGAAGAGAAGTATAGATAGTTTTGAAAACTAGTAGTAGTTTTGAAAATAGCTTTACCCTAACTAACGACCATGCTAACTAAGGCTTCCTACAGTCAGGATGGCTTTGATACCAGCTCTGTGGGGACCCCGACTCGCAAGTCGTGATCACCGAATGCACGTGTACAGTGATCCCAGAGATCAATGCTCACTGAACACACAGAAGCTGAATAACAAGAGTCTTACATCCTTACATACCGTGTTACACAAGTAGGACCATAATGGTCAAGCCTTGAGTATATCATCGCAGCGGAAAATCTTCAAAGACAACTGGGACCCATGCCATCTGCCTTAACCCTACAGGCATTCTGACTGGGAAGCGTCCTAGCTCGCATGCTCGTCACCGAGAAATCTTCATCATAACCTGTTCTCTCCTGCCTGGCCAATAAAATAACCAGTGGCAAGCCAATGAGTACATTGAATGTACTCGCAAGCAACCCAAGTGTGGTAACAGAATAATTATGCAAGGCTCTACTACTAAATTGGTAGTTTTGCGGAAAGCTAGTTTTTCATATGCAAGTATGATCAACATATAACAAGGATATGCATGTGTCTGTAACAAGTATCAGGAGGTCACAGACATCATTTTCAAGGAAGAGTTGTAATCAACTCATGCTCAAGCTCATTGTGACTTCCTCACAATCTCATCAACAATATCACTGAACCATGTTGACTTCATCCATATCACTGAACCATGCTATTTCCTCACACACACACACACCAGGTTTCGCAAACATTGGACGTAGCCCAAGAGCGGTTACCCAACTGTCCATGACCGTGGACGCGGCTATTCGAATAGTTTTACACTCTGCAGAGGTTGCGCACTTTACCCACAAGATCCGGGGAACTTCCGTGTCATCCACGACCCGCGGTACCTCAAGTACCCGGGGTAAGCACCCGATCACTATCTTTCCCTAGACGACACTAATATGGAGTCCACTCGATTGGTAGCAGCCCCGTGCCAAACATTTCACATCTCAAGGTTTGTGGAGACTCGCTCCGAATTCATCACATATCACAAGCACGGGGTACCAATGGTGTGTCCGGTGCCCTATAAAGACAGTCATGGCCGCCTATCCAAGCGCGACCCCGTCCCGAGAGTGACCTCATGTCACCCCCGTCACTAGTAATGCGGGCACCATGCTAGTATCGACCTAGGTAATCAATAATGCCCTTTCCCATATAAGGGTAGAGTGGTTGCGCATGTAAGGTTGGAATAACGGTCGCAACTTAAACCAATCCGTTTTTCAAAACAACACACACACTTGCCTCGGTACACCACTTCGTCATCAAGTGGTTACCCATCTCACCATCTCCCTCGGGCATAAATGGCACCCGACGGGGTTTTTGAAAAGTCTTTTGAAAGTATCCTGCCTCCGTCACCATGCATATACCCGTCCCATTTGCGTAGCCACTATTATAGCAACCTAACTACTCCCACCCACATAACCCTCATAGGAAGGTAGGGTCATGTTTGATGCAAGTATCAATAGTAAGCAACAATGGTAGCAACCAAAGTGGTTTCCACCTCAACATGACTCCGATGCATTGAATAATAAGGTGCTATGAGACATGCAAAAAAGGGTTTCTTGAACATGGTCAAAGGGCTGCTTGCCTTATTCTTCTGAGTCTTCACATCTTCTGGTCCATCTCCGAATACTCCGTTTATTACGCCAACTAACGATGGAAACAATCATAATAAGCAACACAATCAAAGCAACAATAAAAGTGCTCTAAAAATAGGAGTTGGACTTTTCTAGGATACCTCTGGTCATATTAGAAATGGCCAAGGTGGTTTCATAGGTGTTGGATCAATAGGTAGTTGGGAACATTTCAATATGATGGAACCAAGGGGTTTATGGATTTGGAAGAAGTATACAGAAATAATTCCTTGAATGATGAGCAAAGGTACCCATCATCAAGTCATGATTTTAGAAGCATCTAGGAGTTGGTTTCAATGGATTTGGAATTGAAATGAATTTCCTAGGATTTTCCAAAGCTGATAAATAGGAAGAAATGACTCAATAATTGGTGGGGTACAGAAACTATTATTAAAAATGTTCCAAAACTAAGTTTGGACATTACAAGCATCTAGGAATTTGAACCACTGCATTTGGAT